>OY728142.1:1416070995-1417320995 GCA_963277665.1 Viscum album
TAGACTTTGGATATCCAACCATTCCTACTCTAATGATCTTTCCTTTTGCATTGTCACCAAAAGTGACTAGTCCTCCATTCATTTGAGTAAATGTATTAAAATTTTATGAGTCTCTACTCATGGTTCTAGAACAGCCATTGTCTATATACCATATATACTTTTTTTTCTTGTGTCTTTTTCCTTAGAAAATAAATTAAGCATTTTTTGTTTTGGTATCCATATTTTCTTGGGTCCTGCAGTGTTAAAGAGCAATGACATAGGAATCCAGATCTGCCTAACATTTCCAAAATTTGAATTATCAACTTCAGAAATATTTATCAAAATAAAATCCTTTTTAATACAACTAAATTGAGAATTTCCCAAGTAACAGTTGTTAGTATAATGACCTTTTTATTCCACAAAAATAACAGATAGCATTTTTTGAATTGGGAATAAAAAAAATTGCAAATTTTTTATTTTTCAACCTTGCTTACTATTCCAAATTTTTCTATTTTAATAACATTATTTCCAAGAATCTAATTTAGTGTCTTTTCTCCTTTTTTTAAAACAAGTACAGCACTTTAATATGATTCTACTTCATCCTGTAATTCTTTTATCCTTTTTTCATTTTCAATACAGTGTGATATAGATGAGTCGAATTTTTCAATTACATCTTAATGTTGTTTATTATAGTGTATGTTTCACTTAAAATAGTTTTATGTATATTTTTAATGATTTTTATTTCTTTATTAAGGAATCATATTTCTCTTCTAGAATAGAATAATAAGAAGTTAATTTATCATATGAAAAATTATTAGAGTCAGAGGTGGAAGAGTAATAGGTTTGTACCTATTCTTCTTCCTTATCCATAAAGAACATATTGGATTTGATATTTTGTGGCTCTATCTCTAAATCAGATTTTTAGGAGCTGCTAGATTCTTTAGCCATAATCCATGTAGCTTTTATAGCTATTTTTTCCTTTATATTCATAATCATAATTCTTCTGATGTTTTTTTTATGTCCTATTTGGTTTATGTTTTAATTGGGGGAAATCGGGTCTGATATGACCCAATTTTTTTCATTCATATCATCTTACTTCATGAGGTTCCCTTTTGTCCTTCTTAAAAAAACTTTGAAGCCACTTTTCTTTATGTATAATTTACTAAACATTCTAGCTAGCTAATCTAGTTTTATTTCAGAATCTGAGGAGTCTGAATTTTTGTATGTTTTTCGATTATGATTCTGAGATGTCACTTTGAGTGAAGTATTTTACTTTTTTACTAAAATATTGTGATCTTTAGATTCATCTTGAATTTCTACTAAATATATCATCAATTTTTCCAATTAGTTCCTTAATTTTCAAGTTCTTGATAGGTGATGATTTTCAGATAGCCACAGATATTTCATTCCATTTAGTGGGTAGTACTCTAATTACTTTTGGTGCTTAATCTGATTGATTGATGAGATCTCCCAAGGTAGTAATATTGTTAACAATATTTTTTAACTGTCCATTCATCTGTGAGATTCTTTAACCATTAAATATTCTAAAAGTGTTAAAATTTAGTTTAGTAGTTGCATATCTCATATTTCTAATGTAACATGTTCCTTCATATGCGAAAACTATTGTCTACCATATTTCATAGGTAGTTGGTCATTGTGATAATCAATTGAATTCATTAGGTCCAATACCATAGAAAATAGTATTCATTTCCTTTGAGTGGATGTCATATTCAGCCTCTGTTTCAGCAATCCAAGTCTCTGGTTTTTTAGGAATCACATAGGGAGTGATGATCTTTAAATAAAAATTGAAGCCCAGATTCTTTTGATAAATGATCATACAATATTTACATCTTCCATAGTTATCACCATTAAAGTATAGAGTACAAACCATATAAATTACTTCTTTGGGATCAGTCATTTCCATCTTCTTTGTATAGACCTTATTCTCTTTAGGCTTTATATAGATTTATCACAAAATCTCATCCCCAATACTAATTATTAGGTCAGAATAATACAAAGATAACACAATATGGGTTGAATTGTTTCTTTTCAAAAAATAACATTAATTCTATCTTTTTAATTACTTTTTGATTTCTGTAGATATGCGGCATTTTCTTCTATATGAAATATGACCAGCGGAAAAAGAGAAAGAATGAACACAGCAATTTCGTAGTGGTTTGGGGAACAAAGATCCCCTACTCTACTCCACCAATACACTCCCTTCAATATTGGTGAATTTCACTATAAAGGTCCTATTATCATTAGACCTTCAAATCCACAACTGATTATAGGCAATTAAAACCTTTACAATCAAGGACAAATAGAGTCTTCTAGTTTTTTATAGGGAACCTATAACACCCTAAAATTTTATGAGATAAATTCTTTTTAAGTTAATTGATGAATTATGTTATATGCTACACCAAGATTAGATTTCTCTATGTGAAACACCATATTATCTTGCAGTATACGCAACACTATACTTGACTTATGTTACAAACAATTTCAAGTTCGTTTGATAGAATTTATTTAACACAACACTGAGTGTGGATTTTATTCAATGTATAAAATAACTATGTTTGGATTATGTTATGCACAACACCAAAGTAATCTAGAACTAAACAAAACACTTACTTGGGTTTTATTACATGTAAGAATGACCTTCCTTGATAGCTTGTGTTGTATGCAACACTGAGTTTCAGGAAACAGTGATATATTATTAAAATATTATTGTTTAATAGGATATAAATTAGTTGTTTTGAATAGTATTAACCACATTTTTAATTTTATATAACATTAAAATTCATCTTATGTATTCTCTAGAACATTATATAAGAACAAATTCAATTTCTCGGATAAAAGAAGTATTTTTCAAAAAATGCAGTTTTGCCACCTTTTGATGGTGCAACAATTTTAAATCTAGTTTTTAACACTTTTATATATTCTATTTGACTAAAATTAACATATTATTAGAAAGTGGGACACAAAAAATTACCTTGGTTGAATTTTTGGAATTTTTCTGATAAAATTAATAGTTTAATGAATAGTGAAAAATACTATTGCAAACCATTTTTTTCAATCTCAATACTATATTTTCATCTAATTTATTTATATAGTTATATTATCTTTTTAATTTGTTTTAAATTTTAATTGGATTGTGATTTTATCATTTAATCTAATTTTGTTCATTATAAGTAATTTCACTTTTAAATTGTACATAAACACATGTCAATCTTTTGATAGTTTTTACTTCTTAAAAATCTACTTTCTGGTTATGACTATAGGAATTAATTTCAAATTAATTAATGCAACTAATATTTTTTTAATTTATAAAAATGGATTCTATATTTGGAATCATTGGATCTAAAATATGTTAATATGTTACTTTTATTTTTTTAGATATTATGAATAGTAACTACGATAATTTTTATTTACCACAGTTAAAGGTAAATAAGTTAAATTAGGGTAAAAATAATATGATAAAGATAATAAAATTACCATAACACCATCCAAAATCCTATTGCATTAATTAAATTTGAAGCATATCACAGAAGGGTTAGAAATGCTTCATTTAATAGACTTTTTTCCATGTAAGTGTTGTAATTATAATTAAAAGTGACAATATGTCAATCTCTTATATATTATAAGTATAATAGTATTAATATAGTGATAAACATCATAAAACATAAAACATAAATAGTTTCCAAAAATATAACGAAATTATCTACATTATGTAAATTTATTTAAAAAATTTATAGATTAAATAATTACCATTAATGATGACACAATAGTGATGTAGAAATTATTTTATTGATAAAAATATTAAATAAATGGTTTTAAAAGTATTAAAAAAAATCTATATAAATTAATTAAAATGATCCACAAATTTTATAAGTAACGATGACATGTAGGAGTTTATTATTTTTTTAATTTATCTTCTGTGTGGATTTTATTTAAAGTCAAATAAATGAATAGTGTCAAAATTGACACTATTTATATTTTATAAAAATAACATATTATTAAATTATTTAAATACCACTGAAATATTTAAAAATTAAAAAATAAAAATTATATGGTAGAAAATTTCATAAATTATACAATTATGGACAATTGATAACATATAAGTAAATATTTATAACCATTTAACATTTAGAATATTATTACAACAAATAAAACTAAATAGATTAAATAAGGATAAATCAAAATTATAAGGTTTAAAATAAAATCAAAACATGTCTAAATTTTATTGTTTGAGAGTATTTAGACCCATAACCATCTTATCTTCTAAATAGATTATTTTAGGAGCATTATAAACCTAAAATTAATTTATAATAAATTAATATTTCAAGGGTGTCCAAAGGTTCCCCTCCCCTCTCTTATAAAAGGGCACATGTCCATCTCTTTTAATCACAACTCCAAAGCTCTTTGCCTCATCTAAACCCTACCCAAATATCCTCCCAACTTCCCTCAATTCATTCAAGAGTCCACCCTTTGGTCATAAAGCCATCTTAAGGATTCCTTTAGTTCATACTAAAAGAAGATAAATGAAAAGGAGGTAATTGTTTTATCACCTCTTCCGAAATTCTTTTCTTATTATACTTATTATTCTAATGATTTTTAAAAGACCCGTAAAATTCAAGGAAATTTTTTTTTCTTAATTTTTTTGGAATTTTACAAGAACCCAGTTTATGAGGGCACCTGATTCCGAGGCCTGGTGTGCCCGGAATCATTTTACGAAGTTTGGCTCGGGTACGTTCAGTGAACGAACGAGCGAGTTTTTCTAACTTTTGAACCGGTGCTCAGAATCGAATTCTGAGGGCACCGATGGAATTGCAGTGCCGGTATTTGCTTAAAAACTCCTTTTTCAGAGTTGCGTTTGCTCGGGTGTGGTTTTTAATTTTTGGGGTTAAGTTATGAAATAAAATAAAAGTGGTGCAACACTTTATTTTATCTCACTTAAAGCCACTTAAGCTAAGTTAAATGGATAGGGTGGAACCCAAAATATCCTACCCACTTGGTAGGATATTTGTGGGGTGGGGCCCGCATGAGCCCCACCGTTACTTCCCCTCTAAGTAACGCACTCGCAAAAACCCCATTTAAATAAATTCAACCGATGCGTTTTCTTAAATTCTAAACGCCCCTATTAACTAGGCAGTTAAGTGGTTACCATTAATTCATCGAATTAATGGTTCGTTTATTAACTTTGATTTTTTATAATCGTTGGCATGGGAATAAAATAAGACCAACGCTTTTTGTTGAGGGGTGGCTTGTTGAGAGTTTTGGAGAAAACTCTAAGGCCTGAAGATCTTCATCCTCCTTTGCGAAGAACGTGAAGAACGCGAAGAACGCCAGCCTTCGACGAAGGGCGATGAAGAACGCCGAACCCTTGGAGATTGACGACGTGACGCCGTGTACCGCGACGCCAACGATCCTCCTTTCGCGACGTTTCTTCCGCGACGTTCCTTCCCCGCAACAATATTCGATCAACAACCAATTGAGTTTGACTACGCAACACTGTGTAACGCGACGACAGCGACGCCCCTTCCGTGATGCGACGATCCTCTTGTTCCGCGACGGTCAATTCTGCGACGAACTCACGTTCGACGACAACGTTGAGGTAGGGGTTGATTCATTTAAATATTTTTGATTTATACTCGTGGCGTATGATTAAACATTTGTTGTGAGACTTTTAAAACCGCTAACGCGGTGGGTGCGGGCTAACGAACAAGTCCGAACCCACCGCCCTTTTCATTCATGGTGTGTGGAATGGAGGATGATGACAAAACAAGCCGCACGGGCGATGTGAGGTCCTCGCAGTAAAGGACGAGCCCCGGGATGGCCATTGGCAAAGATGGCGCACTTTTTCGACCACCGGAACTCGTTCGGTGGTTAGTGAAGCAGCCCACCGGCACGCCTCGCCGGCACGGCGGCGCCGGCGGCAGGTGGCGGCGGCAAGGCACGGTCCCGCGACCGCACGGGACCAGAGGGGGGTGGGACGCGGCCGGCTGCCGCGTCCGCTGGCAAGGGCAGCCCCACGTAGGGTCGTGGCTCCTTCACGCGGGGGGAGCGCACCCCCCGCCCGCGGCTCGGCCGTAAAGGCCGAGCCGACCCGCTGGCCACCCGGCCAGCGCCAGCCGGGTCGCGCCCAGGCCGGGCCGGGCCACGCCAGCTGGGCCGGGTCGCGCCCAGCTAGGTTGGACCCGGACCCGGGTCGGGTCGACCCAGGGGTTTGGGTCGGGTCAGTCTGGGCCCAGACCCCCCGTTTTCGGACCCTTTTCGGTCTTTTTCCCATATCTTGGGCTACAGACCTCTGATTGACGCACTGTCAGTGCCGATGCGATACTTGGATCGAGACGGTCATTTCGTTATATTACACTCAAGGTTTTGGAATACTTTGGTTTCGGCCGGGTTGGTTCGTACACGAAACCAACCGGGCCCTTGGAGCGGAAATGCTTATAACTTGAGCTCCGGACGTCTGATTGACGTGCCATCAACTTTGATGGATTCCTCTAAGTGAGACGGATCTTTTGGCTTACTCCACCTGAGGTATGGACGTGGGTGGAGTACAGTCGGGTTGGTTTGACTAAAAAACCAACCGGGCCCCTAGGACGAAAAAGCCAATAACTCTCAGACCGGGCGTCCGATTGACACTCCGTCTGCGACGTTGAGTTCTTGTTGATGATATGGAACTTTTGGATACATCAACTCTGGTCTATGTGTTAGTTTATGTATCATCCTCTCGGCTCGTGGAGCGGACCCTCCCGAACGAGCTTGCTGTGTGCGGGAACCCTATTGTTGGCTGCGACTGCGACGACGACGACGACTGTGCAGAGATCCTCAGTGGATTCGACGGCGATGACTACAACACTCAGCGATCATACGTGGATCGGTGATATAGATCCTGTGTGGGTCTGATCCTGTGTGGGTCAGCGCTCAGCAGTCCTGTGTGGGCCAGTGCCTACAGATCATGTGTGTGTCCGATCCTGTGTGGGTCATTGCGAGGGTTAGTTATCTATTGATCCTGTGTGAGTCAGATCCTTTGTGGGTCATTGCGGGGGTTAGTACCTATCAATCCTTTGTGGGTCCGACGACTTAGATGAATTAGTGGAAATATCTGATCATCTCTATCATCATTCAAAGATGTATACCTGTGTGAGCTGAATCCTGATTTGATATCCTGTGTGGATTGCGTTGTGTTATCCTGTGTGGATTACGTTTTGCTTTCCTGTGTGGACTGGGTTGTACTAGGGCTCGGGTGTTAGAGCCGAACTTGGAATTGATGACTTAGGTATATGTATGGGCATATACCTAAGTAGTGTCAGACGTTACTTCGTGATTGTACCTTTCCTTTGTGGTTTATCCTTTGTGGATTGTGGGAGACCTTTGGGGGTCTCGGGGTCCCTACTGGGTATCTTATACTCACCCCTGCACGGGCTATGCCCGCACTACGTTGTGTTGGTTGCAGACGACGGACAGCGCTGATCGTGGTGGAGGCTTGCGGAGCAGGACGGTACCTGGAGGTGGACCACTGATCGGGACGTTCCGGAAGCAGACGGTTGGACCCCAGGAGCTGTGGAGGCCATCTGTACTCACCCTTCAGGTGGGACTTCCAGTGGACGGATCGACGTTGTGGCTTTACGCTCATTTGTTGTTTTCCCTTTCGAGTTGTACTTTACTTTCAGTTTGGGTTTGTATTCTGGCCCACTTACTTTCCCGTACTTACTGTTGTACCCAGTTTTTACTTAGTATTTACTTCTATTTCTTGCTTTCTCTGTGTTTTTTTTTTCTTTACAAAGGCAATGCCTTCTCTTTTTACCGGGATTTACACCTTGGTGCTAGTTGCCAGCCCCTGGCCTATGGAAGGCGGGCTTGGGGTAGTCACGGCACGGGCCCCGAGGACGGGTCCTGACAGATTTTCTCATAATAAAGTAATTAATCTAGAATATTATACATTATAAGATTTTATTATAATGGGAAAACCTTATACCTCCTTTTATTCATCCTACGAATAACAATATCAACATACGTGCATATGTACGACATACTGTCTCCACGCCCTAGTGTAATTTTTTATTCAACAATACTTATTTTAAATGGGTATAATGATGTGTATAATGGATTTAAATAATAAATATAACCAGATAATTTTTATATATTATTATTATACCATCCAATTTCATACCATTTAACCATTAAGTGAATGATATCATCCCTCATGTGTACGTTCGGCTTACCGTCTCCACGACATGATGAGATTCATTATCTACATTAACCATTCAAGAATGATTATACAGTATATATAATATATAGTCATGAAATATATGACATAATAATACTACTATATATATATATATATTTCAATTACTTACTTTCATTTAATTCAATAAGGTAGCGGAAACAACATTCATGCGTACGTACTGCCTACCGTCTCCATGAACAGTGTCTTCTATTTCATTTATCTATATATTATATTTATTTCTATAATGAATATTAATGATATATAAATCATTTTTTACATTCTAGAAGTAATTAAATCAATATATAAGTAATAATATTAAGAATAACAAGTCAAAACACATAGGATAAATAAAACAATTATTACCCAAAATGTTGCTTTAACATGGAATTGTTAAATAAACGGTTAATATAAAGCCATAAGTGAATCATATAAGATATCATAAATAATATTATGGTTCTGTTACAAGTTGATAATATGTTTAAACCCACTATAAAAGAGTTTCGGACACATACGGATGAAATCAGACCTGAGGTAAGGGATAACTTTACAAATCTCATTTTTATCCGAGATTGTTTATTCGTAAGTATTTACTGGGGTATATTTATTATCCATGGCCATGTTTCATAAATACATATTTACAAATATTATTTACATCCTTATATAATTTTTCAAATTCAATTTTATCCATTTTTGAATTTTTACTAAATGGTATGAATGGAATCTTTTGTTGTTTTCAGTACGAGGTACTTTTTGACTTTTATAGAAAAAGTATGAGAAGAAAGTTTTTTTTAACTTGTACGGTATGAACGAATCTTTACACTTTAATAGTGTCTTATTACCTTGAATATTATCATAAAATATTACAAGTTTATTTTCACATAAAATGATTTCTTCTAAAATTGTGTTGCATTTTGATGAATGAAAACGTTTTTGAAAAAGAAAGGATATTTTCCTCAAGAATTAAGTTCAAGTGTTTTATCAAAATTATTTTCCATCTATGATGACATAGTGTTATTTTTATATCCCTATTGTTACTTTGTTTTTATTTTTTTATAATGGACTTATTTTTATGAGATCTATTTATTTTATATGGATTATGTTATGATATAATGATGTTTTAGAAACCCATTTTATTTCTTGGGTTATGTTATGATGAATGATTTATGTTTTTGTGGCACATGTAAGAATGGTTTCATTATGAGATGTGTGGGACCTATATCTCCCTCTAATTTATTGTTTAAATATTTATATCTCTTGATAGAGACATGACTAGAACGGTAAGTAAATCTGGTTTTGTAATACAGGGCTAGAACGACAAGTAAATATGGTTCAGTAATATATGGTCGGAACAGCAAGTAAACCCGGTTCAGTATTGGACTTTGTCCACTATGATTGTCTTGGTAGTAATGACTTGGATACTATTGAAATCATATTATGTGCTTATTTATTTTCCAAAATCCCAAGTTTTATTCCAATTCTATTTTATCATGGTTAATTTTCCTTTATGATATATGTCTTACATACTTCCAAGATTTATTTCATGACACAATATTTTGATATTTAAACTTTATGTTCATGTTCTAACATTGTTATGTTAATGATTTGTTCTATGTTCTCAATTTTTAGACTTTCTGAGCATTGAGCTCACCCTTTTTATTTTTTCTTTTCCCTATGATATGAAAAAAGGTTTTAGGTAGGAAAACAAAAGAGGAATGTCTTCATGAGAGATGTTGAAGATCTTTTAAAAAAGTTAGAAAATTATGTTCCAAGTTTCCAAAGACACTAAACTAATATGTTCATTGGGCATCTGTTTGTGTCATGTATTAAGTATTCCAAAAAATTAATATAATTTCCATTTATATCAAGCTTGGGTCGCTATAGTTGGTATCAGAGTAAAGGTTAATTAACCTTTGGAAACTATGATACAAAAAATTTAGTGAGATCCCTAGATATATTTCTAAGGTATGTTTAGGGATGTCCCTAAGGGTAAGTCTAACTATAGTTTAAATTCATAGAATTATGGTAACGATCATGAATAATCTAGGATTAAACCTAATATGTTAGATATTGAAAGTACTCCCACTTGATTATGTTATTTTCCTACTATGATTTTTGTCTCTCAAACTATTCCTTTTGGTTTTTAGGCAATGGATAAAACCCAAAGGAACCATGTTAATGATCAATGCATTGGGAAATCGAATGATTTTCCTCTTGATCAGCCAAATTTTATGGTAGATGGAATGGAAAATTTTATTTCTATACTTACACAAGTTATGAATCATTTTGGGCTTCCAAATGAGAAGAGAAGGGAATAACATTTTGTTGAATATTTCATGAGGCAACATCTACCTTCTTTCAGTGGGTCTTCTGATCCTCTTGTTGCTAAACAATGGATCAATACCATTGAAAATATATTTTCCATCCTTCACTATTAGGAACATGAAAAAATCATTTTGGATTCTTATCATTTAAAAGGTGAAGCAGACCAGTGGTGGGATCTAATTAAGAATACAAGGCAGCAAGTTGAAATTGAATCCATGGAATGGGATGAGTTCAAGAACTTGTTTTTTAGTAAGTAATTCCCTTGTATTACTTGAACAATGATGGAAAAGGAGTGACTTGAGCTTAAGAAAACGGATGATTAATCTGTTGGTACATACAAGGAAAATTTTACATGACGTTCAAGGTATGATTTTGGATTTATCATCCAACCTAAAAGTAAAGTTGAAATATTCTTCAATGGCTTAAAACCAAGTCTTAAAAAGGTATCAGCTATAAGATACTCTAGTAGCTATGAATAGATTGTGTGTGTAACGTCCTGGTTCTGGAAGCCACCCAGAGGTTCCCCATACCCGGTTGGTCATATGGCCTCAAGCGCATTTCCCCAAACGTTAGAGGCTGCCGACTAGTAGTGAGGGTCTTGGGTGTGATAGTGGGTAAACTATGCCCTCATTGGAAGAGTAACACAGTTGAAGGGAAACAAATACACAATAACGGAAGCAGTAAATATACCAACAATAGTAATAGTGTAATACTAGAATAACAAACAAATGAATCACATATATAAATGATTCATGGTACATGTGTCTAGGAAAGAAACCAAACAAATCACAATGTTGGAATAAAAACATTACTAAACCAAAGTACAAAAGAAACAAATAAACATCTTCTTAGTATCGCAAGCCTAAGCTTGGTCCCATTCTCCCCAAATCCACAGCAAGTCAAGTACCTGAAGTATAAGGGCGCTTTCCCTTGTCTATACCTGCAGCAATATAATCTATTTGGGCCCAAAAGCATGGCCCAAATAGGTTGTGAGACTAAATCCTAATATTAAACCACCCAAAGATATGTTCCTAACAATCAGTGAATATATGGCAGGTAAAAGTATAAAATTAGTAAACAAGAAAGTACTTAGTAGAAAAAAAATCCACATATCAAATGCAACTAATCAAGCACGGTAACCCTCTAGGAAGTGAAAACAGCCTATCCCCTCTGGATCAGTTATAAGAATATATAAAGACTCTGTAAGGAAGCACTCACAGTCAATTCCCCTTGTAGTCAAAAGTAATTCATGACTCTCTGAGGAAGCTCACACGGTCAATTCCCCTTATAGCCCCAAGGTCAATGACTCTTTGAGGAAGCTCACTCGGTCAATTCCCCTTATTTCCCCAAGTGGTTTAAAGACTCTTTGAGGAATCTCACTTGGTCAATTCCCCTTATAGCCCCAATTGGTTCAAAGACTCTCTGAGGAAGCTTACTTGGTCAATTCCCCTTATAGTCTAAAGTGCTCAAAGACTCTCTGAGGAAGTTCACTCGGTCAATTCCCCTTATAGTCTACTACACCAGGTTCTCACATCCCTGTGTAGGTAAACGAGCATATCAAGGAAAAAACAAACAAGATAAACCTCAAGAACTACTTGGTTAATCAGTTTACAGCATATCAAGCATGTCAGAATACAAACACTCCACCCTACAGCACCAGGCATGGAAAAGAGGCAAGACGGCCAAACAAGCTAAGCAGGCCAATGGTCGTAAATAGAACATGCATGGGCAACACATCCAAAGAATATCAATAAACCCTATTCATATCTAATTAACCTTTACCCAAGTATACAAGCATGACAGGAAATCAACAGGGGTAAAATGGTAAACATGCAATACCTCGTTCAAGTTTATTGGTCAAAATTGCACATAATACAAAAAGACCTTCAACGAAAAGGCACAAACCACCTACCTCAGTATTGGGAGATCGATATACTCCGGCGTCGGCCCTTGGATTGACCTAGAACGTGGTAGATCTATAAAAATGTCTAAAACGTTCAACCCACAATATATCACGAGAGATAAGAAATCAGAAGATAGGGCTCTGGGAGAAAAGATAACTCACCGATGTGATTCCAACGCAACTGACGGTGTTTAATTTTGAGGATGGATGCTCGGTCAGGGGTTCGTCGAAGATTTGTGGTCGTATAAAGCTCTCGGTCAAACGAGACCTAGAAGGAGAGCGTTATGGTGATTAGACACGACCCCAGTGCGTTTAATGAAAAAAAAAAGTACATGGTGTGTACTTTTGAAGTACATGGCATGTACTCGCCGTTTTTGTACTCCGATTTAGGTGGCCTCCAGGTCACCCCACATGGCCATGTGCATGGCCACTACACAGCCAGAACCCGGCTACCTGCGGTAACCGAGTACACGGCGTGTACTCATAAAGTACACGACGTGTACTTAGAAAATTTTCATAATTTCCTCTTTTTCTCAAAAATGACCAGAAAAGGAAAAACATACCTTAAAATAAGATATGGGTTCTTACAAACTCCCCCCCCCCACCTTAAATAAATTTGTCCATGAATTTCCCTAGTGTGGCGTAGAAGAAGAAACCTCAAACAGTTCCAGCCATTGTGCTCGTACATCGGCCTCCCTCTCCCAAGTCTCATCCTCTACACACCCATGCTTCTATAGCACTCGTACCAGAGGAACAGATCAGCCACAGAGAACCTTTGTACTATGGTCAATAATCCAGATAGGATTATCCTCGAACGATGCATCCACTTTGAGCCCAACCTCCTCAGGTTGAAAGACATGAGACGGGTCTGAAAAGTAATGGCGGAGCTGAGAAATGTGAATAATGTCGTGCATATCGTGGTACCTCTAAGATAACTAAAACCAATAGGCAACCGTCCCAACTCTCTCCAACACCTCAAATGGCCCGACGTACCTCGGAGAAAGCTTACCTTGTATCCTAATCCTTCTGTGCCCCAACCTTGATGTGACACGCAGGAAAACCTGATCCCCAACCTTGAACTCCAGATGTCGTCTCCACTGATTAGCATAAGACTTCTGTTGAGACTATGCAGTAGCCATCCTCTTCCGAATCAACTCTATCTGCTTTGTGGTCTCCTGAACTAGACAAGGTCCCAGCAAACCTGCCTCTCCTACCTCCATCCAACATAAGGGTGATCGGCAAGGCATGTCGTACAAAGCCTCATAAGGTACCATCTGAATAGTTTCTAGAAACTATTATTGTAGGAAAACTTCACAAGAGGTATGTGATTCTCCCCAGAACCTCCAAACTCTAGGATGCATGCTCGGAGCATGTCCTCAAGCACCTAAATCTTACACTCATACTGGCCATCTATCTGGGGGTGGTATGCTATACTCAAAAGTACCTGTGTACCCCAGGCCTTCTGAAGCCCCTGCCAGACCCGAGAAGTAAAATTTGAATCCCTATCTGAAACAATGGAGTGTGGAACTCCATGCAAACGTATAATCTATCGGATGTACAACCATATTAGCTCATAAACACTGAAGGTATCCTTGATCAGTAAGAAGCGAGAAACCTTCGTAAGCCTTTCAATAACCACCCAAACTGCATCATTCCCTCGAGGTGACCTTGGCAACCCTATTATGAAATCCATCGCGACGTCGTTCTACTTCCACTCGAAAATGGGTAACTGTTGTAAAAGATCTCCTAGAAGTTGATGCTCCGCCTTCACCTGCTGACAGGTGGAACACCTCATGACGAAACTAGAAAAATCTCTCTTTATACCTGGTCACCAATATTGACAGTGTAGATCACGATACATCTTCGTGACACCAGGATGAACTACCCAAACTGAGGAATGAAAATACCGCATCTTCTCTCTTCTTATATCTACTATCACTCATACACACCCCTAGAAATGCAAGATCTCATCCCCACCTACTATCCATCTAGGAATAGGGTCCTCTCCTGACACACTCTCCTGTAAGACTAGGCCTTCTGAATCTGATAGCTGCCTCATTCGCACTCGATCAAGAAGAGTAGAGGTAACATCTACAGAAGAAAGAAATTTCTTCCCCTGACTATCGTGTACCTCCAAATGCATCCCAAAGAATAGATCCATAAACTGTCACTCACTGCTAGCCTCCTGAACTGCATTTATCTGAGTCCTTCTGCTCAACACATCAGCCATTGTGTTGCCTTTCCAGGAGTGTAGGCTAGCTCAAAGTCAAAGGACTGTTGGTAATCAACCCAACTTCTCTGTCTCAATTTCAGATCACACTAAGTGAAAATGTACTTGAGACTTTTGTGGTCGGTGAAAACCACAAAATGTTATCCCAGAATATAATGTCTCCAACAGCACAAGGCATGAACAACTGCCACCAACTCAAGATCATGTGTCGGGTAATTCCGCTCATGTGGCCTCAACTGCCGAGACCCATACGCAATGACTTCATGTCCCTGCATAAGCACAGCTCACAGCCCGATACATGATGCATCATAGTAAACAGTATATCTCTTTCCCGGCTCTGTCAAGACTTGTATCGGTGCTGAAGTCGACCTCCCTTTCAGCTCCTAAAAGGCTGACTTACAAGAATCTGACCATAAGAACTTTACACCCTTCTTAGTCAAACCTATTAGCAGTGCCGCTAAGTGTGAAAAGTCCTGTATGAAATGTTTGTAGTATCCAACCAGCCCTAGAAAACTCCACACCTCAAAGACATTCTTAGGCTTATCCTAGGTAACTACTGCTCTCACTTTCTCTGGGTCTATTGATACTCCTATCTCTGAGATAACATGGCCCAAGAAGTGAATCTGATCCATCCAAAAGTGGAATTTTGATATCTTAGCATATAATTGATGATCTCTTAGTGTACTAAAAATGATCTCAAGATGGTTATCATGGTCATGTCAAGTGTGAGAGTACACCAAGATATCTTCCACGAAGACCACCAAGAATGTATCCAAGTATGGATGGAACACTCGGTTCATCAGTTCCATGAAAACTACAGGCGTGTTTGTGAGACCGAACGGTATAACCATATACTCATATAGATCATACCTACTTTGGAAGGCTGTGAGAGGTATATTAGATGGTCTAACGTGCAATTGATTGTAACCGTACCTCAAGTAAATCTTCAAGAACACATGGGATCCTTGAAGATAATCAAAGAGATCATCAATCCTAGGAAAGGGATATCGGTTCTTGATCATCAACTGGTTCATCTTCTGATAATCCACACAAAGCTTGAGGGTAACATCTCCCTTATTTGCAAACAAGACAAGCGAACTCCAAGGAGAAGTACTAGGTCGGATGAAACCCTTTTCCCGGTACCCCTCCAACTGCTTCTTGAGCTTCTACAACTCAGGTGTATCAATCCTATAAGGAGGAATAAACACTGATTCCAATCCTGGCACAAGCTCAATAGAAAATTCTACCTCACACTCCAGAGGCAAACCTGAAAAGTCCTCTGGAAAGATGTCTCTGAAATGATCCACCACTGGAGGAAAGTATAACTATGAAGTCCCCTGGTCATCCAGATATAGACTGGAAATTTGGGTTAAAACTCTTCCCAACCCAGGATGCTCGGGTCCCGCCTTGCTCACCTGGACATCCCATTCATCCTTATGGAGAAAATATTCACTTTATGGTTACGTGAAACTCACCATGCAGTGATAATAGTCGACGACTGCCTGGAATGGAACTAACCAGTACATCCTGAGAATGAAATTATAGCATGTCATATCTAGGGCATAGAGGTCCCATAAGAAGTGACACCCACCAACCTGTAGAGGGAACTCCTTGCACTGGCGTACACTAGCCGTTCTAGTCCCCAATGGAGTGTCTAGCGTCAAGATATTGGTAGAGAAAAAGATGTAGATAGCAAGGCTCTACACAACAGCAACAGATATAAAGCTATGGGAATATCCTATATCGAAAAGTTCAGAAGCTAAAACTGAGGCTACTAAGATCGTACCTCGAACGGTAGAGGGTCCGGAATCCTGCTCCTGCTGCATCTGCTCCACTGCAAAATTCTAACCTATACCACGGCCCTGTGACCCTACCTGACCACTCTAAGCTGATCCACCCTGATGTTGCTGAAATCCCAATGACTGAACACCATGTCCATGACCTCCACCTCAACCTAAATGGCCGGAAGAACTCCAGTTCCCTGACTGGTGAGAAACTATTGGTGTTTCTCCTAAACACAGAGTCATATAAGAACTCCTGTCCCCAGCTGCTGGTGAGAAGATATAATAAAATCACAGAAGGTGACCCATCTTTCCGCAAGATAGGCACTCCACTGGGTATCTCGGGTAGTGTGGACTTGTATGACTACTCTTCCCACACTAGTAGCACACCATATGGATACCAGAAGATGCATCCCGCCTACTATGATCTCCTTGTGCAGTCTCCCTATGGCGCATCCTGCAATCAGTAAAAGGAATACTAACTCTGGATGCTGAACTGCCCTGGATCACAGCTCTAGAATCCCTCAAATTACACTCTGTGATCAGATCTTGGTTGATGATAAAGGATATCGAAGTCAACCTGAAGATGTTCACCTGAGATCGGATGTCGTGCCTCATACCATCCTCAAAATCCCATGCAAGGAAAAACTAGTCACCTCCTAGAATAGGCGTGAAATGTTGAAGCTCTGTGAAGTGAGAGGAATACTCCATAACAGTAAGTGTACCCTGCTCCAGACTCATGAACTCTTGGGCTCGATTGGCCCTCAAGGTATCCGGATAGAATTAATCGTAGAATATGCACTGAAACTCATCTTAAGCCATATTCTTCTGGAATACCGCCTGTGAGATCACATCCTACCACCTCTTGGAGGATTCTTGAAGCATGTAGGTAGAGAGATTCACCCTCTAATCTGGAGGTATCTCTAGATTCTCGAAAATTGTCAGTGTGTCTTCTAGCAATGACTCTACAACCTGGGGTCCTCCATCCCCTGAGAAAGTGGGAGGATGTTGCTGCTGAAAGACCCGCGTCCATTCTTCTATCAACAGGGCAGGAGGCGGAACTACCTGAAAGGTCTGCATCATCCTCAAAAATACTTCTCTGAACTGTGCATCAGCACCTATTTCGGGTATAACGGCTGGTACCAATACTGGCATGACAGGAGGATCTGCAGGTAGTCCCTAATCAGCCATGTCTGGTGTCTGATCACTACCTGGTAACTGGCGTACAACTGGAGGACGTCTTGGTGGAATGACTCTGTAAGTTCAAGCACACACCTTAAAATAAGATTGTCAAGGACTGAAAATTAGAAGTTTAATAAGGGAATAGGAGAAATAAAGCACTCAAGTTTTATAAAACATGACTACACAGTGTGTACAATTCCTACACGACGTGTTCCCTTAAGCCATTCACATGGGCATGTACTTCTATTAAAATTGGTCGTGCAACACCCCAAACACATGGCGTGTTGTCCTAACACACGGCGTGTACTTGAATCCCCGTTCCCTTCCCAAGTCCTTCTACACAGTTAAGCCACACAGTTCTCCTAAGACAAGACTACACAGCCTGTTCATGATAGACATGACGTGTACTAAACAAGATTCACCTCGCCCGTGTTGTTAGTGACACGTCCTGACACCAATTCACACTATATGGCATGTTAAAGGTGGAAACGGTATGTATGTGAAAGGAAAACACTGACCCATGTTGTTAGTGACATGGCAGGGTACCTAGGTCAGACTACACGGCGTGTTCCTACCAGACTTTCCCCGTTCTGTGTCTCTGCCCACATGGCCTATGACACGGCTAGAGACTACACGGAATGTACATAAAGTACAAGGAATGTACTTAAGAAAAATATTTTCTTCCTGAAAAAAAGAACATATGGCATGTACTTAATATTACACGGCGTGTATTTTGGGTTTTTCTAGACAGTAAGCCTTAGAAACTACTCCAAACCCCAGAAAGACACTAAAAAGAACATTGAAAGTGCCAAATTCTGATCTATGAGGGCCCATACTCCCCTCGAATCGAATCTTGGCATCATATACATGTTATAACAAGGCAGACAAGGCAATGATCCACCAAATTCTGGTCCATGAGGGCCCATAACACCCCAAGAACCAAAGTTTGGCATTCATTCCAACAAAAACATATACAAACAATACCTTATCAAATATCAGGTATTTTTATCAAGGAATCTATCACAAAATCATGCATATTCTATATAACATATTTCACAATAAAATGCAATCGCTAATGCATCCTAGATGGCATGGTAAGAATGCATGACATGTGATTTCTACAAAGTACCTATATGATGCATGAGATGGCATACCCCCATCTCATCAGGTTGCGACAGAAATAGAACCTCAATAACATCAACGGTAATAGAAAAAAACATATGAATCACCCAATGGTAAAATCAAATCAACTGTATAATTTCAAATGAAAAAAATTTCAATAAACGAGGTAGATTGGCTTTTCCCTATACAAAGGTTAGCTACTCTCAGACACAGATTATTACCAAGTACTTATTCCATCCTATCCCTAGCTATAGGCTCTAAACAGTAAGTCAAGACGAAAAGAACCTCCTCTGATACCACTTTGTAACATCTGGATTCTAGAAGCCACCTAGAGGCGTCCCATACCCGGTTGGTCACATGGCCTCAAGCGCATTTCACCAAACTCCAAAGGTTGACGACTAGCAGTGAGGGCCTTAGGTGTGATAGTGGGTAAACTATGCCCTCGTGGGTATAGAAACACAGTGGAAGGGAAACAAATACACAATAGTGGAATCAGTAAATATACCAACAACGGTAATAGCGGAAGACTGTAATAACAAACAACTGAAGCACATATATAAATGATGCATGGTACATGTGTCTAGGAAAGCAGCCAAAAAATCACAATGCTTAAATAAAAACAATACTAAACCAAAGTAAAAAAAGAAACAAATAAATATATCCTCAGCATTACAAGCCTAAGCTTGGTCTCATGCTCTCCAACTCCATAGCAAATCAAGTACCTGAAGTAGAAGGGAGCTTTCCCTTGTCTATACCTGCAGTAATATAATCTGTTTGGCCCCAAAAGCATGGACCAAACAGGTTGTGAGACTAAATCCCAGTAGGAAACAACCCAAATATTTGTGCCTAATAGTCAGTTAATATATGGTAGGTAAAAGTACAAAATCAGTAAACAAGAAATTACTTAGCAAAAAACAATTCCACATATCAAAAGAAACTAATCAAGCACAGTAACCCTCTAGGAAGTGAACGCATCATATCCCCTCTGGTTCAGTTATAAGAATATATAAAGACTCTCTGAGGAAGAACTCACAGTAAATTCCCCTTATAGTCAAAAGTAATTCAAGACTCTCGGAGGAAGCTCACACGGTCAATTCCCTTTATAGCCTAAAGTAATTCAAGGACTCTATGAGGAAGCTCACATGGTCAATTCCCCTTATATCCCCAAGGTCAAGGACTCTCTGAGGAATCTCACTCGGTCAATTCCCCTTATATCCCCAAGTGGTTCAAAGACTCTCTAAGGAATCTCACTCGTTCAATTCCCCTTATAGCCCCAAGTGGTTCAAAAACTCTCTCAGGAAGCTCACTCGGTCAATTCTCATTATAGTCTAAAGTGCTCAAAGACTCTCTGAGGAAGATCAATCTGTCAATTCCCCTTATAGTCTAATACACTAGGTTCTTACGGCCCTCTGTAGGTCAACGATCATAGAAAGGAAAAAATGTACAAGGTAAACCTCAAGAACTACTTGTCTAACTAGTCTACAGCATATCAAGCATGTCAGAATACAAACACTCTACCCTATAGCACTAGGCATGGAAAACAGGAAAGGCAGCCAAACAGGCTAAGCAGACCAACGGTCGTAAACAAAACATGGATGGGAAACACATCCAAATCATAGAAATCAACCCTATTCATATCCAATTAACATCTATATAAGCATACAAGCATGGAAGGAAATCAACAAGGGTAAAACGATAAACACGCAATACCCCGTTCAAGGGTATTTGTAAAAATTGCACATAATACTCAAAGACCTTCAACGGAAAGGCACAAACCACCAACCTCGGAATTGAGAGATTGATGTACTCTAGTTTCGGCCCTTAGATCGACCAAGAACATGGTAGAACTACATAAAACATCTAAAACGTTCAACCCACGATATCTCATGAGAGCGGAGAAATCAGAAGATGGGGCGCTATGAGAAAAGAGAACTCATTGATGTGATTCCAATGAAACTGACGGTGTTTGATTTGGAGGATGGATGCTCGCTCAGGGGTTCGTCGAAGATCTGCGGTCATACGAAGCTCTCAATCAAACGAGACCTAGAAGGAGAGCGTTCTGGCGATTAGATGCGACCTCAGTGCGTTTAATGAAAAAAAAGTACACTGCATGTACTTTTGTAGAACATAGCATGTACTCCCCGTTTTCATACTCTACTTTAGGAAGCCTCTAGGTCACCCCACATGGTCGTGTTCATGGTTTCTACATGGCCAACACCCGGCTACCTACAGTAACCGAGTACACGGCGTGTACTCATAAAGTACACAGTGTGTACTTTAAAAATTTCTAGAATTTCCTCATTTTCTCAAAAATGACCAGAAAAGGAAAAACATACCTGAAAAGAAGATCTAGGTTCTTACAGTGTGTTTTTTTATCATGGTAGAAATGGAAGTTGGTGTTACATATCTATATCATGGTCTTGATAAGAAACTAAAGATGAATTTTAAGGGATAATCTCAAAACAATGGTGAAAAGAAGATGAATGTTTCCTTATGATCAAAGTGTGTAAAGAAACAGAGTGGAGATTGTCTTAAAGGTAATAAAAAATGTTTTAGGTGTGAAAAATAAGGTCATCAAGCAGTTTAGTGTCTAAGTAATGGGAAAAACGTTTCTAAATATGTAAATAGAGAAAAGACTAAAGAGAATTCACCCCCCCACACACACACACTTTAATGCTACAAGTGCATGGAAATGGGGCATTATGCAAAATAATGCCCAAATCCAAGGGTTAATGATGATGACGATCGATTTCAGTAACCTCTTACGGAAAAATACAAAGTAAAATCACATACGATCACTATTGGTGATGTTGAGTATGACAAAAAAATTGGTGGAATGATTAAGTGTTTATGTAATGGGATTCCAAAATAGTGTTGTTGAATCTCTTTTATAGTATTATAGAATATTGGAATTTCTATGTATTGGTCCATTGTGGTTTTCCATAAGTATATGGTACTGGTAACCATGAAAAGTGATTGTAATATTTTTGGAAAGCACATGATATACGCATAATGAATGGTTAAGGAGATAATGTGATGTTTGATAGTATTAATGACCTCATGACTGATATAAGGACAAAGTGATATCATGGTTTGATTATATTGAATTTTTACTATTTTTTGTGTGTGGAAAGATTTAATCTTGACAGAATGCATGTTTTCACTAAGGTTATATGGTAATTCATTTTATTACCATGTTTCACAAGAATACATGATTAAGGTATTCAAATGTTTGGAATGTGATAACCAAGAACTACCTTATGAGATATGGGAGATAAATGTTATGTCGATTTAGTTTACCTCTTTCTAAAGTTTTATATTATTAGTTTTTCTAAGGATTTTAATGTTATCCATTTATGGATAGTATAAGTTATATTCTATTTGATGTTTGTTAGATTAATGTATTATCTCACTATAGGTGGACTTATGCATATTTAATTACCTATGCTATCCTTTTTGTTGAGATAGATGGAATTACATTTCATTCTATCACATGATCTACTAACACTTCAAGAATGAAAAATTCAACATCATTTATTTAAATAAGAGAGGAAGTGGAAATTGTTTAAGGCATGAACCACAGTGATATTGTACTAAAATCAAGTAAGTATTTATTCTCTTGCAAAATTATTCAACTTTAGGAAAACGATATTGAAAACTAAAAATGTTATCTTAGTACCTTATTATCCAATTAATTATATGGTCACTTAAATCATTGAAAATTTATGGATTTCTGGTTGTTAACTTTCTCCAAACCTTGTTCTCTATCACTCTCCATCAGAACTTGATGGTTAGATTTTTTCATCCATATACATGTATTCACTTCCCACCTTTGTTCTTCTATGTGGAAACCCAGTGATGAGTTACTTTAGGCAACATTTATGTTTCTAACTCTCATTTTTAAAAGAAATTTTTAGTATTCCTTTTTACAAAGTGGGTTTCTGTGAAAGAAAATTTCAAGTAGTAAACCTTTTATAACCTCGATGAATTTCAAGGGAAAAATTATTTTTAAGGGGGGTATAATTTAACACCCCGAGATTTTATAAGATATATTATTTTTAATTTATTTGATGTCTTGTGTTGTACGCTACATCAATATTATCTTTCACTATATGAAACACTGTATTATCTTACAGTATATGCAACGCTATACTTGGCTTGTGTTGTAGAAAATTTCAAGTTCATTTGATAGAATTCATTTCATGCAACACTGAGTATAGATTTTGTTCAATGTATAAAATAAATATGTTTGGATTATGTTATACACAACACCAAAGTAAGATTTCACTAAACACAACACTTACTTGTCTTTCATTACACGCAAGAGTGACCTTCATCGATAGTTTGTGTTGTACACAACACCGAGTTTCATGAAACAACGATATATTATTAAAATATTATTATTTAATGGGATATATATTAGAAATTTTGAATAGTATTAACCATATTTGGAATTTTATATAACATTGAAATCCATCTTATGTATTTTATATAACATGATATAAGAACAAATTCAAATTTTTTGATAAAAGAAGTATTTTTCAAAAAATACAGTTTTGCAGCCTTTTGATAGCGCACCAATTTCAAATATAGTTTTCAACACTTTTATATATTATATTTGAAAAAATAAACATCTTATTTGGAATAAGGATATTGAAATTTACTTTGGTTTATTTTTTGGAATTTTTCTAAAACAATTCATATTTTAATGAATAGTGAGAAATACTGCATTTTAATTCAAAACTGTCTTTTCATATAATTTATTTATATAGTTAGATTATCTTTTTAATTGGTTTTAAAGAGTATTTGGATTATTTTAATATCATTTAATCTATTTTTGTTAATTGTAAGTAATTTTACATTTAAATTGGACATAAACGCAAGTCAATCTTTTGATAGTTTTTTACTTCTTAAAAACCCACTTTCTAGTTTTGACAATGGGAATTAATTTTAAATTAATTAATGGAAATTCTATGTTTTTTATTTTGAAAATTTGATTCCATATTTTTAATAATTGGGTACAAAATATGTTAATATGTTACTTTTATTTTTTTGGATAGTACGAATAGTAACTATGTTAATTTTTATTTACCACGGTTAAAGGTAAATCGGGTAAATTAGGGTAACAAATAATATGATAAAGATAATAAGATTACCCTAAAACCTTCCAAATTACTATTGGATGAATTAAATTTGTCCAAAATCACATGGGGTCAGAATTTATTCATTTAATAGACTTTTTTCCATGAAATTGATGTAATTATAATTAAAACAAAAGAAAGTGACAATATGACACTCTCTTATATCTTATTAGTATAATAATTTTAATATAGTGATAAAGTTAATAAAAATTAGGACATAAATATTCTATTGAATTATAATAAAATTATCTAAATAATTTTAATTTATTTATAATTTTTAGAGATTAAATAATTACAATTAATGATGACACAATAGTGATGTAGAAATTATTTTATTGGTTGAAATATAAAATAAATGGTTTTAAAATATTAAAATAAATATCATATGAACTAAGTAATGTGATCCAAGAATTTTATAGGTGACTATGAAATTTTATTAGTGTATTAAATATATTTTTTTTTGAATTTATCTTCTCTTTGGATTTTATTAAAATTCAAATAATGAATAGTGTCAAAATTGACGCTTGATATTATATAAAAATAACATATTATTAAATTATTAAAAAATCACAAAGAAAATTAAAAATTACAAAGTGAAAATTATATGGTCTAAAATATCATAAATTATCCAATTATGGACAATTTAAAACACATAAGTAATTATTTATAACCATTTAATATTTAGAATATTAATACCACAAATAAAATTAAATAGATTAAATAAGGAAAAATAAAAATGATAAAGTTTAAAATAAAATCAAAACAAGTATAAATTTTATTATTTAAGAGGATTTAGACCCATTCTCATCTTATATTATAAATAAATGAGTTTGAGAGCATGATAAACTAAAAATGAATTTATAATAAATTAATATTTCAAGACATTCCAAAGGTGCTCATCCCCTCTCTTATAAAAGGGCACCTCTTCTTCTCTTTTAATAACACTTCCAAAGCCCTTTGGCTCAGAAAAATCCTGTACAAATCTTCTCCCAACTTCCCTCACTTAATCTTAGATTCCACCCTTTGGGCAGAAAGCCATCTTAAGGAGTCCTTTTGTGCATACCAAAAGGAGATACCCGAAAAAGAAGTAATTGTTTTATCACCTCTTCCAAAATTTGTTTCCGCTTCTACTTCCTCTTCTTATGTTGTTATCATACTAAAGTAATAAATTTAGAATCTTATACATGCTGAGATTTTATTATAATGGAAAATAATTATACCACCTTTTATTCATCCTATGAATAACAATATCACCATGCATGCGTACATACGGTTTACCGTCTCTACGCTCTGGTGTAATTTATTATTCAAAAATACTTAATGTGGATGGTTATAATAATGATTATAATGGATTTAAATAATGAATATAACCTGATAATTATTCTATACAATTAATATACCATCCAATTTCATACCATTTAACCATTAAGTTAATGATATCATCTCTCATGCATACGTACAGCTTACTATCACCAAGACGTGACGAGATTCATTCTCCACGTTAACCATTCAATAATGGTTATAAAGTATATTTAATAAATAATCATGAAATATATGAAATAATAATTCTGTTGGATTTATTTATGTGTGTGTGTGTGTGTCATTTTCTTACTTCAATTTAATTCAATAAGGAAACAGAAACAGCGTTCATGCATGCGTACGACCTACCGTCTCTATGAACGGTGTATTACATTTCATTTATCGATATATTATATATATTTTTATAATAAATATTTATGATATATAAATCATGTTTTACATTCTATAAGAAAGTAAATAACAATCTAAGTAATAATATTAAGAATAACATGTCAAAACACGTATGATAAATAAAACGATTATTACCCAAAATGTTGATTTAACATGGAATTGATAAATAAACGAGTAATATAAAGTCATAAGTGAATAATATATGATATAATAAATACTATTATGGCTCTATTACAAGTTAATAATTTTTTTAAACCTGCTATAAAGGATTTTCAGACACATATAGAAGAAATCATACCTAAGGTAATGGATAACTTTGCAAATCTCGTTTTTATCTGAGATTGTTTATTCGTAAGTATTTACTGGGGTATATTTATCATCGAAGTTAATGTTTCCTAAATATATATTTAAAAATATTATTTATATCCTTATATAATTTTTAAAAGTCAATTTTACCCATTAGTTAATTTTTACTGAATGGTATGAATGGAATCTTTTGTCGTTTTCGATACGAGGTACTTTTTGACTTTTCTAAAAAAAGTACTAAAAGAATGATTTTTTAAACTTGTATGATGTGAATAGATCTTTATGCTTTCATAAAGCCTTATTTCCTTGAATATTTCCCTAAAATCTTACAAGGTTATTTTCACATAAAATTATTTCTTCTAAAATTTTGTTACATTTTGATGAAAGAAAATATTTTTGAAGAATAATGGATATTTTCCTCAAGAATTATGATCAGGTGTTTTATAAAAATTATTTTCCATCTATGATGACATAGGGTTATGTTTCTATACCTATTGTTACTTTTGTTTTATTCTGTTTATGATGGAATTATTTTTATGAAATATATTTATTTTATATGGATTATGTTATGTTGGAATGATGTTTTAGAAACCCATTTTATTTCTTGAGTTATGCTATGATGAATGATTTATGTTTGTGTGGAATGTGTAAAAATGGTTTTATTATGAGATGGGTGGGACCTATATCTCTCTCCAATGCATTGGGTAAAGATTTATATCTCGTGAGATAGACATGACTATAAGGGAAACTAAATCGGGTTCAGTAATACAGGTTTGGAATGGCAAGTAAATATGGTTTAGTAATACATGGTTGGAACGGCAAGTAAACTCGGTTCAGTAATGGACTTTTTCAACTATGATGGTCTTGGAAGTAATGCCTTAGATACTATGTAAATCATATTATTTTCTTTTTTATTTTACACAATCCCATTTTCTTTTCCAATGCTATTTTATCATGGTTAATGTTTCTTTATGATCTATTCCTTACGTACTACCAAGATTTATTTCATGAACCATGATTTTGATATTTAAAATTTATGTTCATGTTTTCACATTCTTATGTTTATGGTTTGTTCTATGTTTTCAATGTTTATCCTTACTGAGCATTGAGATCACCATTTTTATGTTTTCTTTTCCCTGGGATATAAATAAAGGTTTTAGGTAAGAAAACAAAAGGGAGAGATCTTTATGGGAGATGTTGAAGATCTTTCACCAAGATAGAATATTGTGTTCCAAGTTTCCAAAGACACTAAAATAATACAGTAATTGGTCATCTATTTATGTCATGTATTAATTATTCCACAAAATTAATGTAATTTCTATTTACATCAAGATTGGGTCACTATAGAACCAGTTATACATAGCTTAGTACAAGAATATGATACTCCACCATGACTGAGTCTGAGCAGTCGAAACTACAATAAATTAAAATAATTTTAATTTTTGATGGTTAGGGTTGAAATTCACAATTGTATAATCAATTGATAGTATATGTATCTTCTTCTTCAAAAATGAAAATTCTTCATGAAAGAATAACTCTGAAGTGATCCTAGTTTCATATGATCTTTAATTTGAATAGTAATAAATAGAAGAAGTACTCTAACGGTAGTACGAGGTTGAAATATGTAGAAATTTAAAAGTTTATCCTCTTCATAAAATAAATGATTCAATCACTTGATAAAACAATAATATAAAAGATATTCATAGGAGTACAGTCAAATATGTGAGTGTATCTGTGTATTTTTCAAAAGAAATTATGATAGAATATATAGAGTGGAATACTTTCTTCTGTATCCCAGATCTAAGAAATATGTTTGATAGGATCCAGATATTCAATTATGAAATAAAAAGGGGAGTCATAACATCCCTTAAAAATAGGATTAATTTTCTATGATGAATATAGTTCTTTGACTCAATCATAACAAGATTTGAATCAGTCATTAATGAGATTTCATCAGATATTTAAATATATCAAGACCACTGCAGAAATCTCAGATAGAATTATATATTTAACCTTATAGTGTTGAATATTTAAACGTAAGGTTCCATCATAAAATGAAAAAATACCCAATTTAGGGTTCAACTATTTATCTTTCATTCTCCAAATGTAAGGTTGAAAATGTGAGGTTGATCATAAAAGTAAGGTTTATGAACCATACATTTGTTTCTCAAATGTAGGCTTCCTTACAAAGTGTTTCTTAACCATACTTTCCCCTCTTAAAAAATTTAAGTTTCCATCCAAATGTAAGGTTCTTTAACAATAATTTTTTGAAAATGTATGGTAGATCGTCCATATGTGTTGTTCTGAACGTAGGTTTCATTCCTTGCGTTCCTTTTAACCATGTAGGTATGAATAGTGATTCCAAAAAACATAAAAAACATTCCAAACACTTCAAAAAATATTCCTTGTGAATTAAAAGATTTAATATAATTACATAACGAATATAAATTTCCTAAAATATAATTAAAGTAATATCATTAGTAAAACAAAAAAGGGTATTTGTTAGCATCAAAATCAAGAAGATTTATAGAGTATTGTTGAGACAATACATGCCCACCACATAGCAGTAACTACACATGGTGCATTTATTTCAGACCACATCTAGACGAGGCCAATCCGAAACATGGAATGTTAGATTACATTACATGTAGTCGGCCTACACATTATGTAGTATACACAGTTTAGTGGAAAATTTCATGCAAGCTGTGTAGTCCTATACACGGTCAAAACTATGTGATACTAAAAGCCTTGATAAATAATTACATACATGGCATGTAGCAAGCGTACATGGAATGTAGTGCATTATTTCATTCATCTAAAGTATAAATTGATCCATTTGGAAAGAAAATAGGAAACATGTAATGTGAGATACATGGCATGTATCTGGATTGTATATTTCATGTGATATTGCATTTGATGAACTCATTGAGTCCTTCAATGGGTTGTATGAACACAAGGAATTTGAACCACAGAGTGTGTAGCTCATTATTACATGCCATGTAATCATCCATGATACATTCCAAATATCCAAGCATGTATCACATGCACACAGAAAGTGTAACACATAGCGCCAAGCTTGTTAGTATACGTCATGTAGATCGGCCGAGGTATACATTGAATCCCCAAGCATGTATCCTGGGTATATGAAAATTGAGATACATGGAATGTAACTTGAAAATACTCATCATGTAGTCTCCAAATAAAGGATAGAATTAAATTACATTAAATTACTAATTATGGCATTAAAAACTTATTATATTGATTGGAAACCATTTTATTTGATAATTTAATAATGCTTTTAAAGAATTATTAAATGTTAAATTAATTTATTATAATAATCTAAGATTATTGGGTTTACTATTTATTTTTCATGAATTCCTTTAATGATGGGTATCTCTAAGATAATTTGGATGGTCATTAATATGAAATGAAATTAATTAATTAATTCAAACATGTTTATCTTAATAACAAAGAATGAATAGAAATTAATGTTATTCAATGTACTTTTATGTAACTGTTTCATGTGTATGACTAATCATGACCTTGACCAAGACCTATGTCTAATTTGGAATTATTTAATTTAATTTATTACATGGTTTTTCAATTATTTATTTATTAAATTAAATTGATGGCATGTGATTCATAACCCCCCCCATCCATTATTATGTAGGACCTGTGTGTCCAATGTAATTTGTGTAATTCCCCTTAACCAATCCTTTGGTTACCCTCACATTTATGTAAGTTATAAATACTTATAATAAATCTAGTATCCTAAGGAGTGTGTAGGTAGTTCATTATGGAACTAAGATGATGCAAACCCAGATGATGCGTAGGTAGATTGGTGGAATGTTGTAACTCATGCCAAGACCATCACAAGGAGTTTTCACCTAGGTAAAAGGTCGATTTATTATTTTCTCAATAAATCAACTGTTAGATAAGATCATCATAGGTTTATTTTTTTATTTTTTAATTTTTTAATTTTATCTTATGCATTATTTATTTTATAAATTAAATACTTCAACAACAAAGGTAAATGAATTAATGATAAATGATGGAATATAAATAAATAGATTATGTGTAAATGTTTTATCAAAACATGGTTAATCACATAATTAAAATCCAATTAATATTAAAAATACATGTAAAAGATAAAACAAGAAAAATGTTACACATGATAAAACAAAATACCTCAAGTGGATATTAAGTCATTAAGACTTACATCATTTAGATTAATATGAACACATAGTTTAAGTGTCAGTTCGACCTCTATTGGGGAAATTTTAATTATTGGGAAGTATTGACTATGATAGTGGGTTTAAATAATAGAATTTTAATTGGGTTTAATTTCCTTCATCTATATAATAAAAATTTGGAGGTGAGTGTCTAGTAAATCTGAGTTAGGGTTTCTAGATTGGGGAGTCCACTCAACGAATCAAAGAGATTCAAGCTCGTAGTTGGAAAGATTTCCTATCTAAATACATTCTTGTAATTTTAATGACCTTTTTCTAGATTATAAGAAAGGAAATGTGGATAATTTACACTATAATTTCAAAAAAACTAGAAATTCCAAGTTTATTGGTGAGCGATATTGAGACTTGATAAAATAGTGGGATATTTAATAAAATTAAATTATTATTATTTATCACATAATTTGTAATAAAACAAATTACTAAAAATATGATTTTTATAATTATATAGTAATGTAAATATCATCATCCATATTATCCATATGGTCTATATTATAGAAATACCATCTCCTCACTGGAAGAACCTTCCAAGAATGGTTCAGATACCTTTGGGTTATGTTCTGCCATGAGCGGAAATATTACATTCTAGAATCATCATTACCTAATCTACCTATGAAGAAGGTGGGTGATGAATAGTTCCTTGTCTATGAAAAAAAATTGAACAATTAAACATTAGATGTTTGAAGTTATCATCTATGTCTAGTAAACTCATGAAGTCTTGTGAAAACATGGATTCTTATAGTATGCTCGAGTATCTATGTGGTCTTTACTAAGAGAGAGAAAGAAAGGAATGGATTGAGACCTCCAAGGATATTTTTAAAATAAATCTTGGATAGGGTGCACCAGTTGGGCCTTAGGTAGTCAAGATCATTGGCTATATTGAGTTTCTAGAGGTTTTAGGGCTCAAACTCCTTGATAAACTATGCGTCGATCCCATTCGTGTATCACTACCTCAGAGCTTATCTATTTTTTTTATTAATTTTAACAACATCAGTATTGATAATTCTCTCCCAGATCTGCTGACTCTTTTTATCCAAGTATATAAAGAGATAAAGAAATAAAATCCTTTAGTTCTTGTGGTTAATAAATGGAAAGTCCAAGTAAACAGATATAAGCATAAATATTCTTTACAACACCCTTCCATGAATAGAAAGATAATCAAGAAAGAAAGGGGATGGGAGGGTATTTGTTTCACATGAGGCAATAAGGGCCACTGGAAGAAAAAATTTCCTCAAACAAAGAAACAAGGGGAAACTTTAGGTATATTTTTTATTGAGTGTAACTTATCTATTTCTACAAAATGAAAATTATATATAGTTTGTGGTCAAATACATGAACTAATTAGATTTTGAAAATTTGACTGAGGGGTGGTAGATCTATGAGAATCCAACAAAGATAAACTTTCTATTGTAGATACCAGTGAATATAACCTCATGTTGTCAATGGGAATGACCTTGTTTTTTAAAGGTTTTTATTATGTACCATCTATTACCAAAAAAATTATATTTTTATCTAGACTTGATACAACTGGATTTGTTTTTAAGCTTGGGAATAAATGTTTCTTGTTTTATAATGATATAATTTATTATGGTAATTTATATTTAAATAATGGTCTTTATGTGTTGGATTACACAAACCAAGTAATAACAATCGATAACAAAGCTACTTCACATGACTCATGCCACAGACAGCTTTGGAATCACTTTCTAGGTCTTGTAAATGAAAAACATTAAAATAGATTACATCAAGATAGATATTTAGATACCTTTTAACTAAAACCACTTGGTGTATGTCATTCATGTTTATAAGGTAAAATGACCAAATCCCTATTTAGTGGAAATTTTGAAAGGGCTAAATAGATTCTTAAATTAGTTCATATCGATGTGTGTGGATATTTTCAAATTGAAGAAAGGGGTAGGTACTCATACTTCATAACTTTTATTAATGATTTTAGTAGATATGGATATATCTAATTGATGAGGAATAATTTGGATTTCTTTGAAAAAATTAATGAATATAAGAATGACGTTGAGAACCATATTGTTAAGAAAATTAATAATCTCTGCTTATACTATGGTGGATAATATCTTAATTAAGACTTCATTGATTATTTATGGGATTTTGGGATCCTATCCCAATTCACTACTTATACATATCAGTGGAACGGTGTATGAGAAATAAGGAACTGCACTTTTTTGGACATGGTGAGATCAATGATGAGTCAAGAGAGTACTTAATTATCATTTTTGGGATACACACTACAAACAATAGTATACATACTAAACTGTGTTCTAACTAAATCAACAGATGGTATTCTATACAAATTTTATAATGGAAAGAAACCCATGTTTTTATACTTATATATTTGGGGATGTGAAGTGTTTGTTAAGGAATATTCAGGTAAAAAACTTTATCCCTGAGGCACAAAGTTCATAATTATAGTATATCCCAAGGAAACAAGAGGATAGTACATGTATAATCCTTTAGACAAAGAGGTTGTGGTTGATAGGTGTCCTATATTCCTTGAGAATGATCATATCTCTAAAATAGATAGTGATTGCAAGATAGACTTTAATGAAGCCTAATCTCAAGATATACAAGAGTTATCACAAGAATAAATTCTAAAAATCCCTATAGAAGAAGTTATTTGAAGGACACAAATACTATATAGGAGTATAAGATAGGTTATAGAACCAGAACGTTGTGGTTTTATAGTCATCAGGGATAGTGAGTCATTATTAGTTGATAATAATGATCCTTAAACCTATAATGAAGTAATAAGCGGTATAGATGTTTCCAAGTGGAAAAAAGCCATGAATTCTAAATTGGATTCCATATACCAAAATCAAGTCTAGATTTTGGTAGATCCTCTAGTGGATGTAAATCTTGTTGGTTATAAATGGGTCTTCAAGAATAAACTGAACATGGATAGGAAATTCAATACCCATAAGGAATGTATGGTTTCAAAAGGGTTTAAATAGCATCAAGACATTGACTATAATGAAACCTTTTCACCAGTTACAAGGTTGATATCCCTCAGAATTATACATGTCATTACATCCTTCCAAGACTATGAGATTTGGAAAATGGATATCAAAATAGTCTTCTTTAATGTTAACCTTCAAGAAGATGTTAATATGACACAATCAGGAGGGTTTGTGACTCTAGAGGATTCCAACAAGGTAAACATATTGGAAAAATAAATTTATCGATTAAAGCCAGCATTCGGGTCATGGAACATTTAATTTGATGAAGCTATAATAGAATTTGGTTTTATAAAGAATGAATGTGAACTTTATGTATATAAATCATTTTGTATGAGTGAGTTCATTTTCTTGATATTATATGTTACTAAAATATTACTTATTAGAAATTAAAGACCAGACTTGCAATTTATTAAATCATGGTTGACTAAATGCTTCTCTAAGAAGGAATTAGGTGAGGCATCATACATTCTTGAGATCAAGATCCTTCATGATGGATCCAAGAGGCTTATCATCCTAATACAAGGTATATATATTAATATGATACTGAAGATATTCAGTATGAAACAATCCAAGAGGGAATTGTTTCCAATGTCACATGGTAGTAATATTTCTAACAAATGTTTCCTTGGACACATAAGGAAAGAAAAAGGATGGAATTGATTTCATACATGTTACCGATTTGGTCAATTACGTATATTATTCTATGTACAATGCTATATGTTACATATTCCTTGAGTGTGGTAGGAAGATATCAAGCTAACCCTGGTAACCACCATTGAATGGCAGTCAATACTTTCCTTAAGTATATTAGGAATACTAAGAAAACATTATTGGTCTATGAAGGAGATGAGGAACTAGTCATCTGAGGATATGTAGATTCTAGTTTCCAAACAGATCTAGATGATATGAAATCTCAAGCGAGATACTTCTTCATTTTAAATGAAGGTTTTGTGAGCTGGAAGATCTCAAAGAAGGATATGGTCAGGGATTCTATATTATAGTCTGAGTATATTACAACTTCTTAGGTATAAACATAAGTAGTTTGGATACACAACTTCATCCAATAGATTGATGTGGTATCTAGTAGTAAAGTTCTTATCAAACTCTATAGTGATAATATTGCAGCAATGGATCTCACAAAATATCTAAGGTCATATTAACAGTAAAATAACATACTTTTTAAGTGTCATCTCTTGAGGGGTTTTTTTAGATAGGTAAGGTTTCAGTTAGCAGTATTTCCATAGAAGACAATGTGGAAGACCCCTTGACTAAATCTTTGACTCGGAAAAAACATGATTATCATGTGAGGTCTTGCAGACTAAAAGTTGTAGATAGTTGTCTCTCATCCAAGTAGAAGTTTTTTGGAGTTTGTGTTTTAGAACCAAATTATTATACATTTATTGTATATATACATTCTATGATTTGAATATTAATAAAATATAATGTTACATATTGTTCATTTTTTTATGACTTTAAGGTAATAATGTCTTAGAGTATTTGTCACATTAATAAAGTCATGGTAGTTCCCTTCTATGGTGATATTATTAAAAATATTTCAATGGTTGAAAAATATTACATTATGGGGAACATTTAATATGACTTTTAGGTGTGACTACTCATAAGCGGATGATACTTCTTCTCATGAAGTTCGTACATGGTAATCTCCAAGACTGGGGATTATGAGAAAAAACCCGCTAGTAGAGATTCTTCTTGTTTTTGTGTCATCAAATATTATTATCCTCGTGCATGTATAATGGTCCTTAGACTTTAAGATTATTATTAATGTGTGTTAATAATCATGGATACAGATTTATTTTTTAAACCATGATTATAACAATTCATGGTGAAGTTGGATACATTGGGCATGTCATGAGTGACATATTGTTAATGAATAATTTGAGGAAATATTTCTCTCTTCTATCTTTATAGAATTAAATTGTCACATTAAATTTCATAGTTATGGGGTAATGACATGTTTATTTCAGATAGTCAAAGAAATATATATTGATCATATATGTTGATGACACATATGTTAAACCTACTTGATGTGATGTTGAGATAAAGAGATTATATTACACAGTGATCATTCATATGTGGTTATTAGCATTATGACATTAAGTTCTATCTCTGGGGTTCCATGAACCATTGATAGAAAATAATCTTGAACTTTAGGAAACACCACCTAATTCCAATGAGAATTAATCCTATAGGGTCACACATTAAGTCTTTCCATTTATCTCATTTAAATTTTATTTGAATTTAATTATTGGGATAAATATTATTCCCAAGAATGAGGAATAATTTTATTCAAGTTTTGTTGATCTCTAATATTCACAAGGTAATAAATAATTATTTATTCATTAATAAATAATTTATTTTATTAATTTATTATTTAATAAATATTTATTTTTTGGATTGTGAATAAAATAGTTATTTTATTTATTGATGAGTGAAATATTTAATTAAATATTTATTTTGGTATTCAATAAATGTCTAGGAGTTATAGTAGACCAAGATTGTGTCCAATGATGAATATTTATTTGCAATCCAATAAATAATATTTATCATTGTGTGAGTTAGTGCACGTATTAAAGTACAAATATTATTAATATATGGCATGTGGTTTAATGGTGATCATTATAATATTTAAGGTACGATACACAATTAAACAATGTTTTAACATAAACTATATCTATATAAATATATGGTTATGTCTATTGTGTAGGGTTAATTGAGATTTATAATCATTGCACACAATATAATTCTCTCTCCAATCCTCCTCCTCTCTTCTTCTCAAGAATGATAATTGCTATAGAAATTCCTTCAATATCTAAGGAACTACAACCGGTCAACATGAACAATACAGGATAATTGATTTGTCATGCTAGCACCCAAAAATAAATTGGAATCATTTGAATATCAAAAGAACACATTTAGATCACTAATAGATAGATTCTACAGTTGGATCCTTACAGCAAAACTAAGGTAATCTATAAAAGGGTTTTCAGATGTTCAACAACATCTTCATCGGATAAAATTTTTAAGATGAGGAAACCATTTCATCAAATCTAAAATAAATGAATTATAAAATTAACATGAAAATATTTTCTTTGGTATATGTGGTTTCTTTAATTAAATATTTAGTGGAATAATTTCATTAGTCATGGAATTCATGTCATGTAAAATATTGTGAATGATCTTTTTAATAGACAAAACATTTATGCTTATTTCACCCACCATGGTGCTTCCGGTACACCCAAAACCTTAATAAACTATGTTTATAGTCTCCCAACATATGTAGATAATGGTAACACCAAATCCATGGAATCACATCCATTTTTTCACATCATATATAAATAATGGTAACACCACATCCATTTAATCACATATATGGTCACCCTTCCATATATTAATAGTAACATATTTAATCAAATTATTAAATAATAGTTCAACATTTATCTCATGTATTGGTTCTCAAGATATGTAGAAAGAATACTTGGGGAAATAAATTAAATATTAATAAATAATTTTCTTTGGTCCAATGCTTAGTCTCAATCCAACTCATCTCAATCTAATCCTTGGGTCTAAGGTGACACCCAAGGCTGACCCTGATTAGTTTTTCTTCACTCTCAACCCATTAAGGATACTGAGGAACCTATATAGGTTCTCTATGTTCATTTATCCCATGATCATCCCTCTATACCAAAGGCTCTAAGGAATATCATAGTCTCATAAGTCCAATTTGAAGGTTATGGGCACAATGGAAGCACTGGGGTGGGTGATAAATCAAAAATTAATTTGAATCATTTTTTCACAAAACCCAATAGAGGATCTATAGACATTAAATTTTTAATTATTTTATTTAGGATAAGGAGAAATTTTTACCTCATTTTTAAGAACATTCTCTAATTATATTGTTTATCTTCTAAAAAACCATCTCAAATTACCTTTTTTGTGTTAGGAGTATCCAAGTGTAAAATCCATCTAGTGGTGATCCACACGTTTTCCTTTGATTCTCAAGTGAGGCCAATTGATTTTTAGGTGCTAGTGCAATGAATCAATTTTATTGCATTGTTCATGATGATAACTTGTCATTCCTTTGAGCTTAAATGAATATCTCTAGCGATTCTCATTATTAAGATAAAGAGAGGAGGAGGAACGATGAGAGAATTATGTTTTGTGCAATGATTATCAAATCTTGATTAACACTACACAATAGATATGATCATCTATTTATTGAGATAGGATTTAGGTTATAATATTTTTTTAATTACATATCAGTCCTTAAATAATATAATAATCATTATTTAACCCCATTCCATATAATAATATTACTATTATTATTATTTTACAGAATATGCTAACGTGAACAATGATGAACATTATTTACCATCTTGAAAATAAATATTTATTACCAGACACAATCTTGGTCCACTCCAATTCCTCATATTTATTGAATACCCAAATAAATATTTAATTAATTATTTTTTTCATCAATAAATAAAATAAACATTTTATTCACAATCTAGAAAATAAATATTTGTTAAATATTCACGTAATAAAATAAATTATTCATTAATTAATAAATAATTATTTATTACCTTGAGAATATTAGTGAACAATAAAAACTGAATGAAATTATTCCTCGGTCTAGAGAATATTATTTATTCTAATAATTAAATTCAAATACAATTTAACCAAGGTCAATGGAAACACTTATTGTGTGACCCTCTAGGATTATTTCTCATTGGTATTAGGTAGGCTTGCCTAAGTCTAAGATTATTGTCTAGAAATGGTTCAAGGCACCGAAGAGAAAGAACTTAATATCACAATTTTTAAAACCACATAATAATGTTCACTGTATAAAATAATATCTTTATCACAATATCTCATCAAGAAGGTTTCAAATTCATTTCATCAACCTATATACTCGATATGTCTTTCTTTGACTATCTAAAATAAACACATCATTACACCATGGGAATGGAATTTAATGTGATTGTTTTATTCTAATAAAATGGATATGATGTCAAATTTTATAAAGATAGAAGGTAAAAATCTTTCCTCGACTTATTCATTAATAAAATATTACTCATGATGCACCCAATGTATCTATCTTTTCCATAAACTATATCATCGTGGTTGATGAAATACTTCTAAGTGTGTGATTTGTAACATAAATTGATAATAATCTTAAATTTTAAAAACCATTACACATTATCTAAAATATGAATATATGGTGACCATAAAACATGTGGAATTCCTACTGGAAGATTTATTCTCATAATATCATGTCTTAGATTTCCCAAGTGTGAACTTCATGAGAAGAAGACTCATCTACTTATGAGTACTCGCACCTGACTATAACATTCAATGTGTATCATTATTTAGTTTTATTTATCCATAAAAATATATTTAAGAATATCATAATGGCATTTCATGGTTCTAATCATAGCAGGGAGCTGCTATGATTTTATCAATGTGATATATACCATAAGAAATTATTACATTAAATTCATTTAAATAAATAAAAGATATATAATAATATGTTTTTATTAATATTAAAATGTTCAAATATAAATGTAACCAACATATAATCAATTGGTTCTAGGGAACTAACTCCAACAAACTCCCACTTTAACTAGATCCAAATACCTACAACTTTCATTCAATTGGACCTCACATGATAATCATGTTTTTGATGATTCAAGTCTTTATTCAAGAGGTCCTCCAAACTTTCTACCATGGAAATTCATCTCAATGTAACTTCACCTCATTGAAAAAAAATATCTCAAAAGATAATAATTATGAAGTATGTGCTTCGTCCATAGATGTGACCTTGGCTATTTGGTAAGGTCCACCACTAAATTATTATCGCAATAGAGTATGATAGGATCTTTACTGATAGGTATCACATCAAGATCTTGGAAGAAAAATTGTATCCAAACTGCTTCTTTATATGCCTTAGAAGCTACAATATACCTATACTCTATTGTAGAATCTATAACCACAACCTACTCTGAACTCTTCCAACTCATAGAACCTCCATTCAAAGTGAAGATATATCCCATCTATGACTTTATATTTTCATTATCCATTTGAAAAATATCATCTATATATCCTCTAATGACTAGTTACTCATCTCCTCCATAGACTAGGAACATACCCTTACTTCTCCTTAGATACTTAATGATATTCTTGATTGACATACCATGGAATTCACCTATGCCAGCTTTTTATATTCATACCATGATCTATGTGTAAGGAATATCTAGACTATTACATAGCATAACATACATGACTATCCCAATCGCTTATGCGTATGGAATAATTTCCATCATTTTTATTTCCACATGTTTCTAAGGACACATTTTCTTAAAAAGATGAATTCCATGTGACATCAGAAATAATCCCTTCTGGGATTGTTCCATACTAAAAATCTTCAGTATCTTGTCAATATATATACCTTTACTTAATCCTAGGAGTCTCTTGGATCTATCATGGGGGATATTTATCCTAAGAATGTATGTCACACCACCTAAGTCCTTCCTGGAGAAGTATTTATTCAAAATATCTTTAAAAAGTTGTAAAACTAGTATTTCATTTCTAATAAGTAATATATCATCGACATTGACTATAATGAAAATTAATGCACTCCCACTTAACTTTTTATAGACACACATCTCAAATTCATTCTTTATGAAACCACATTCTGTTATAGCCTCATAAAAATGAAAGTTCCATGACCTAGATACTTTCTTTGAACCATAAATGGATCTTTATGATTTGAAAACATTATTAGAATCCATTGGAGTCACAAACCCTTCAATTTGTGTCATATAGGAATCTTCCTAAAGTTTCTTGTTAAGGAAGGCTGTTTTTGACATCCATTTTCCAAATCTCATAGTCATGGAAGGTCATAATGGAAAGTATAATTTTTATTTATTTTAGTATATAAACTAGTTAAAATGTTTTTTCATAGACAATTAATTGAAGTTGTTTAAACCATTTTTCAACCAGCCACACTTTATAGGTACTAAATTTACCATCCATATCCATTTTCTTCTTGAATACACATTTACAACCAATGAGGTTTATATCAACTAGAGGATCTACCAAAATCCAAACTTTGTTTTTTTACATGGAATCCATTTCAAAATTCATGTGTTTTTTCTACTTGGTAATATCTATTCCACTTAATTGTTCCTTGTAAGTTAGAGGATCATTATTATCAACTAATAATATGTCACCATCCTCAGGGACTATAAAACTATATCGTTTTGGTTATCTAACCTCTCTTATACTCTTATGTCATAATTTTGTCTATGTAAAATATTCTTCCATGTCAATTTATGGAATCTTTTCTTATGACAACACTTGTGTATCTTGATCCTAGACTTCATCTAGGTCTATATCACACTCACTATCTCTTTTGGATATATGATCCTTTTCAAGGAATATAAGATGTACGTCAACCAACACCATTTTATCTAAAGGATTTTATAGGTAGTGTCCCTTTATCTTCTTTGGATATCCTATAAAGATACACTTTGTGCTTCATGGTGTATGTTTCTTACATGAAGGGTCCTTAGAAAATGATTCACATCCCCACACATATAAGTATGACAACATGGGTTTCTTTCTATTCCATTATTTGTATGGGATACCATCTTCCGCTTTAGTTGGCACTCAATTTAGTATATATTTTGATATTTGTAACATGTGTCCCCAAAAGGATAATGGAAGACTCCCATGAATCATCATTAATCTCACCATGTCCAATAGGTTTTGGTTCCTCCTTTCTATTACACCATTCCACTGGGGTGTATAAGGAGGAGTGAGTTGAGATAGAATCCCAAACTCCTATAAATAATCAATGAAGTCCTGATTAAGATATTATCCATTACATACTAAGTATAGTTTATTAATATTCTTACCCATCTATTTATCAACTTCATTCTTTTATTATTTGAATATTTCAAAGGAATCTGACTTATACCTCATAAAGTAGACATATTCATGTCAACTAAAATCGTCAATAAAAGTTATGAAGTATGAGTACCCAACCCTTGATTCAATAGGAAATGTTATATGCACATCAATATAAAATAATTCAAGAATATCTTTTCTCATTTCAAATTTTCCACTCAATAGGGATTTAGTCATTTTTTCTTGAAAGAAAATCATGACATACACCAAGTTGTTTTAGTTAAAAATAATATAAATATCCATCTTTGTGTAATTTATTTAAACACTTTTCATTTACATGGCATATCCATTGATGAAAAATTTGGGTATCATGTGATTCATGTGAAGTTATTTCATTATATATTTCTATTACTTGGTTTGTGTAATCCAAAACATAAAGGAAATTATTTAAATGTTACTTACCATAAAAAAATCTATCATTATAAAAGAAGAAACATTTATTCCTGAACTTGGAAATAAATCCATCTATATCAAGTCTGGATATAGATATAATGTTTTTGGTAATAGATAGTACATAATAATAACCTTTCAAAACCAAGATCATTCCCATTGTCAATGTGAGGTGGAAATCATTTGTAGCTACAACAAAAAGTTTATCTCCATTATTTTCTCATAGTTCTACAACCACTCGGTCATTTTTTTATCTACTTGGTTCCTGTATTTAAATAAATATGTGATAATCACAAGTTATATCTAATAACCAGTTTTTAGAAATAGATAATTTACATTTAATAAAAAAATGCACCTAAATATTAAATTTTCTTCTTTAGTTGGGAGTATTTTTCCTTCCTATGGCCATTTTTTCTACTTTCAAAAAAGTAGCATCTTGTTCCCTTACATTCCCCTTAATATTTCTCTTTTTGGAAGGGCATGAAGAAGTTTTTTTCTTTATAGATATTCTCTTTCCCTTTCTATTATTTTTCCATAATAACTAAAGGAATTTCATGCTTCGTATCCTTATAAACTTGGAGAAGAAGAGTGAGTAGATCCAGGAGAGGCTTACTAATATTATTTATATTAAAATTTATTACAAAACTAGAGAAGCTCTGAGGGAGTGATGAATTATTAATATCGGTGCATAGTTTATCAGGGAGTTAAAACCCTAAAACTTTTAGGAACTCAATGTAGTCAATGAGATTGAATATGTGAGGACCATATGGAATATCATTCATAAACATACTTTGAAAAGTGATTTGGAAATATCAAATTGTTCTTGTTTCTCTCTCTCTTGGTAATGACCATGGAGATGATTGAGTATGATATAAGCAACAATGTTTTCATGAGTATTCATAAATTAACTATACATAAATGATATCATCAAACATTTACCATAGATCGTGATGCTCAAATATTTTTCATATACAAGGATCTATTCATCACTCATCTTCTTTTCATGTGGACCAGGTAATGAGGATTCTAGCACATAAGATTTCCGTTTAGGGTGGAACACAACTCGAAGGCATTTAAACCACTCTTGGACGTTACTAATAGTGAGGATATAGTTTTTTTCCAATATTGATCATAGGGATAGTGTGGATAATAAACTTTCTATTTATTCTATAATTTAAAAGGGAATATTATTAGTTCTTTTCTCAATTAAAAATTATGTGGTAAATAATAATAATTTAATTTTATTAAATCTCCCACTATTTTATCCAGTTATAATGGCCCTCACCATTGAACTTATAATTTCCTATCACTAAATAAATTCTAGTGGTAAGGATTCATATTTCCCTACTTGGTGATATAGAATTTGGCCATGAAAACTATAAGAATGTATTTAGGTTGGTGGTCTTTCCAACTATATGATTTCAGTTCCTTGATCCATTGAGTGGAATCAGTCTTGAAATCCTAACTCGTATTTCCTCAACACTTGCCTCCAAATTTTTATTATAAATATGGCCATTATATTTAGTACAAGTATGGTTAAGTCAACCCAAAACTCTCATGAAAACTCCCCAATAAAAGAATGTGTCCAGAATTTTTCCATGTAAACACTTAGTTCTATGGTTTCATTTCTAATAAAGTAATGAAAGGATAATTCTAAATTAATATTTATTTGAGAGATTTTAATTTATTATGCATAAATTTTATCTTATTTTATGCTTTATATTATTTTTTAATATTAAGTGGATTTTACTTAATTAATTAATCAAGTTTGATAAAACATTTACGCAAAATTCATTTATTTATATTCAATCTTTTCACATTAATTCATTTATCTATATGACCATGGTCTTGAATCCATAAAATAAATAATACATAAGATATAAAATAAATAAATAAATAAATGACCTAATCATGAGCTTATCTAACGATTGATTTATTGAGAGGATAATAAATCAAACTTTAACCTGGGGGAATTAACTCAATGTGTCAGTCATGAAATGAGTTTCAAAATTCCACCTATCAACCTGTGTAATTCCTAGGTCGGTAACATCTCGGTTCTATATTGAACCACCTACATGTGCCTTGGGTGTGACATCCTGGCCTGAGTTCCACACATCAGTTCCCCAAGCCAGTCAGTCACGTGACCTCAAGCATGTCTCTCCTTACACCAGAGGCTATTGGATAGTAGTGAGGGTATGGTATATCAATCATGGGTAGACTATACCCTCTTTTATCAGATTAATACACCAGTGGAAAATAAGAAACAATAACTGAATAATGTATAATCATAATATGAAAGAACCAATATCACAATATGGAAAAAATTGGAAATACAATATCAAAATTAAGGAAATAATATGCCATGTCATTGTATATGTTATGTGTCTAAAATGAAACCTGAAATAAAGACATTGACTACTCCCCCAAGCAGGTCCAAAATTATGTCTAGTTCCCTCATGCATGCTCCATCCAAAATCATTCATCTAACACAGGGCATTTTTCCTTAACCTTCCCAAAACCATGAAATATATTCTAGTATAGATTAGGTATCCTAAGTAGGGTGTGAGTACAACTCATTAGGCCACCACCAATGGTGTAAAAAACAATATCTAGTTAATAACAGTGTATGTAGTTGTATAAACAAATAAGTACAATACAAAAGTAAACAGTTATCACATTATCAATTATTTTTTATTTAATCACATAAACCCCAAGGGTTCATGAGGACACCCAAAACTCAATTACCTACTTTAGCGTATGCAGGAGTCTAAAACATTTAATATTATCAATTCTAAATTCATTAAAAATGGTCTTTCATTATCCATTTCATTTCTATTTATAATACGGCTAATTGGAACCATAGTCCAATGTCAACAATTTGGGTTTATATCATCATGATTAGGACCCTATGGATTTTGTAAGTAGTAGACCATGTCCCATACATGTTTATCAGACAATTTATCACTACAAGATTTTAAAGCAGTAGACCATGTCTTGTACATATTTATCACACAATTTATCACTATAGGATTCAAAAGTAGCAGACCATGTCCCATGCACATTTTTCACAAAATTTATCACTACAGGATTTCAAAGAAGTAGACCATATCCCACACATGTTTATCACACAATTTATCACTATGAGCTTCAGAAGCATCAAACTATGTTCCATACACATTTATCACACAATTTACACATGTATCACAATATATCACATCATCACATGCATCTCAATATCACATGTTTTCACATTCTCACATCAACCAAGATTAATCAACAGTAATCCTTTTATCATAACTAACCATCAAAATATTCCATTAATTTATTCATAAATTAATTTATCCAAGTCCATTAATTAATTAAATAATTAATTAGTCACATCAATTTCAATTAATTAATTTAGTAATTAATTAATCATTTCTATCCCATTAATTAATTCACCAATTAATTAATTGCATATCTTCCATTAATTAATTAAATAATTAATTAACCATATAAAGTCCAATAATTAATTAAATAATTAATTAATTATTTCATAATCACAACATATAATAATTAATTTACAATTAATTATCCCCAATTCCATAATTCAATTATTTAATCAAATCCCCAATTCCTCAGTTAATTAATTGACCACATTAATTAATTCAATTAGGAATTAAAATTTCTAAAAAACCTTATAAATTCAATAATATCATATGCATAATTGATATCAAGACTATGGTATTTGAATAATATACCACCTACCTTGATTCTTCGATGAAAAATCACCCAAAGGAAATCCCAAAAACTCAGTGGAGTAACGATGTAGAACAAGATTTGGATCTATAACCTAAATAAAGATTGAAAAATTAAAGATATCTTAAATCTATATCTAGATCTAAAATCCTAGTTCTAGATCCACAAAACTAGGTATATATCTTACCAAAATAGTTAATAACTTACCTTAGAGAAAGAGATAAGAAATGAGGATGAATTGGAAAAGAATCGGGATGATATCCTCTTACCGGGAGGGGTGAAGATCTTCAATCCAGTCTTAGAACCACAAAGAATGAAGGTCGGGAGGGCTTGGAATCTGTCTAGGAGGATCTAAAATCATGAAAGAGATGTTAGGGTCAAATAGGGTCAATTTGGGATAAAAATGGGGGTACGGTGATTTTTAAAACTTATTTTCATGTTAATTTAATTCCCACACACAGTTTTCTAGGTAGGGGAGCACATTTTGCCCTAACCGTTCCCCAACCATGCAATTCCCCTTTATCCAGGGCTGCATGATTTTCTGGGCTAGGGAGCATAGTTAGGGAAAATTGTGCGCCAACCATTCACTATCCTATTTCTTCCATTTTTCTCAAATTTCCACCGAAACACACCCCAAGGTAAAAACAAAATGAAAATTACTCAACATAAGGCAAAAGAGTACCTTCAAATGATCCTGTTAAAACTCTAGAAAATTTTGGGATCTAAAAATATCCCCACCTTATAACATCCCATCCTCGATCTACATTCCCAAGCATCTCTAAGATTATAATCCAAAAATTTTAATCCATTGATCCCTCATATCTACTTTTATTTCCCATGTATCCTCTTACGCATGCCTATGTTGCCACAATACATGGACTATCAGCATGGCCTTTCCCCACAACACTTTCTCACTGCGATCTGACACGCGTATCAGATACTCTTAAAAGGGTGAATTTTTCTCTAGCTCAACATCATCCACATCAATCACTTGATAAGATTCGGGGTGATAGAATCATATTTGAGACATGTGTAAAAAATCTTGCATAGAACTGTATCTCTATAGAAGATCCAATCAGTACACCACTGGCCCGATTCTCTCCACAATCTCAAATGGTCCAACAAACCAGGGTGCTAACTTTCCCTATCTCTATATACTATGGTGACACAATCTTAGAGACACTAGAAGGAATACATGATCACCCTATATAAACCCTATGGGTCATCCACATCTATCATCATATGACTTTTGTCTACTCTAAGTCATTCGATGCGTTTTTGAATCAGCAGAACCTATTCTAACATCTTCTGCACGAGACTTTGTCCTAACAATTCTGACTCACCTACCTCCATCTAGCATAGAGGATATCTACATTGCCTATCATAAAGATCCTTGTATGGGGTCATCTGTATCATAGCTTGATAACTGTTTTTATAAGAAAACTCCAGTAAAGTGAGGTGCTTTTTCTAAGACCCATCGAAGTCAAGAACACATGCTCGTAGCGTGTACTCAAGAACTTGTATTGTACACTCTAACTAACCATCAGTCTGTGGGTGAAAAGCCATACTAAATATAATTTTTGTACCCAGTGCCTTCTGTAAGACCTGCTAGAAGGACAAAGTAAAGCATGATTCACAGTCTAAAATAGTAGTCTGTGGCACCCTGTGTAGATGAACTATCTCCCAAACATACAAATCTCCCAGTTTCTCCACTGAGAAAGTCTCTTATATATGAAAGAAATGTGATACTTTCATCAGTCTATCCACAACAACCAAAATAGAATCATTCTTCTGAGGAATCCTTGGGAGACCCACCACAAAGTCTATGGTCATATCCTCCCACCTCCATTTCATAATGAGAAATGGTTTTAGTAAACCTCCAGGTCATTGATTCTTGGTCTTCACCAACTAACAGGTGTAGCATTGTGTCACAAACCATGCAATTTCCTTTTTCATTCCCGACCACCAAAACTTTCGTCGTAGGTCATGGTACATTTTGGTCACATTTGGATGTACCACTCACTTCAGTGCATGATATTCCCACATCAACTCCTCTCACATTCTCATAGGAACAATGTAATGGCATGGACCCTCCTGGACCAGTACTTTTCCAAAAGCTCAGTTCCACCAAACGGTTCCACTGTTATGGTGGCACTAATCATGGTGGCACTTCTTACGGTGGCTCACTGAATCGGTGACACTGTCATAGTCCCACACAGAAATGGTGGCACTGTCATGGTCACACACCGAAGTGGTGTAACCATCACGGTCGCACACCAAAATGGTGGCACCCTCACAGTCTCACACTAAAACGGTGGCACCGCCTTACGGTGTATCACCGAGCCAGTGGCACCATTATAGTGGCACCGTCATGGTCACACCGTCATGGTCGCACACCAAAATGGTGGCACCTCTTATGGTGGCACCATGACAATGGCACTGTGACCATGGCACCGTTACGGTGGCAATGTGTCTTTCTTTTTTTGGCCTTTTCCTTTTTTCTAGTTTCCTGAGTTTTCCTAGTTCCGCTCCCATAATGTGCCTTTTTGAGGTAAGAGTGTTTTAATACCTATTTCAAATCCATTTAAAGCCCATAAATGATATCTAACATCCCTAAAGATCCGAGAAACCCTTTTCTTAACAAAATGTGTGGCTTTTCCTTAGTGTCACACCTTTTCCCCGTACTTTCCAATTCCACCCCTATTACGCGTTTTCCTATGATTAAAGTAAGACAATTAACGCACAAATGTTATGGAAACCTCTCCAATGTGAATTATTAAATGTCAATTAATTCCATTGTGTGTAACCTCCCAACTGTATGGAGAAACCACGATCCCCTATTAAAGCTGTTTAAGATTTTGATATCCCGTAACTCTAGGATCTCACTTTTTTATCACACGAGAATTATTTCTTACTCTTGGTCAGCCTCTTCTTCCTTCCTTGGTGAATTTGGAGTTCCCACTCCCAAGTCTAGTGGTGCGCCTGTGCTAGAGCCTTTATTTCCGACCCTTGGAACCCCCAGAGTTCATCCTTTGCAAATTGGGCATCCCCAGTTCTTAGCGTGTGGAGAGAAACTTTGATCGTTGATCATCTAGGTAGGGTTTTCCTTTGTCTCTCATTACTGTGTATCATGCAGGGCAGGTATGCTAATGTTTCTATGTGGATGGATGAAATCAAACCTTAATGAAGATAATAAATGGACTTTAAAATAATTAAGGGGTGTGTTTGATAATGTTATTGTACCCTTTTATCTTTTCCTATGTGTTGTAAATTGAATGGGATTATGTCCACTGAAAATCGTGGTCGTTGGTGGTCCTTTCTTATGCAGTAATGAACCTCTTTTTTCTGGATATTTATGTGATTGAAAGGTTGTAACATGAAAACTAGTTAATCACATAAACTTGGTTGATTAAATGGATTCCCAATAAATAAGAATCCTTGTGTGGTCACCCCGGTTAACCAAACAGAAGAAGAAAAATTAATGAAATATGTCTTGGATCTAGAACTCCCTTACTCTGTGTCGAACACCCCCATTTCATTGGGGAAGGTGCTTTCCCAACACTCCAATGAGTTTCTGGTTATTAGCACCTTTTCTGCTCCTTTTCCCAAGTAGCCCAAGACTCTTCGGGTAGGATGTGATGGCCTGAGGTCCAATATAGCCCAAGATTCTTCAGGCAAGGAACATTCTGATGGTTATCCCAGATGTGTGTAGGTGGTTTGTTTCCCAAGTGTCTTTGGGATGAGGCCCAGGTGTCTTCGGGCATGGCAGTAGTTGTTTGGCCCCATGTGTTTTTAGGTGTGGCGGTAGTTGTTCTGGACTAGGTGTCTGCGAGCGTGGTTACGTGTGGTGGTTTTAGCCTAGGTGTGTGCGGGCGGGATGTGTGGTTGTGGTTTCCTAGGTGTGTGTGGTCGGGGTATGATAGTGGGACTACAGTGATAATGGCAGGGGAGGTCTGATGCGTTGGATATCTTTAATAACTAGTGGGAAAGTGGTGCGGGGTACCCAAACATTGATGAGTTATTACTATTACATTACTTGACTTGTGTTATTTGGGGAGTGTTCCTTGATGAGGTTGGGTATATAGTTTCTTTGATAGGTTCTTTGGTTATCTTCTTTTTCTCATAGGGCATTAGAATGTCTCCCCACTTGTGCATAAGAGATTTTGATTTTACCTACTAAGTATACTTGTATGCTCACCCTGCGTATATAAAACTGCCTTCAGGTTTCCAAAAGGACTTAGAGGGTTTTATGGGACCATACTAGTTTGGATATTGGGATAGTTATTATTGTTGTTTTTCTTTTCTTTGGTATTTACCTTTGGAGTTTTCTTGTATTGTAGCACTTATTATTGAAACATGCATATGGGAAAGGATTTTTTGGGCTTTACTTTTACTTCTAGTTTTGGTGTTGTTTGGGATTTACTATCTGATCTCACTATCCTACTAAATAAAAATGGTAATGCCTTCCGTTTTGCATGTGATTATATACCCTTGGTTCTAGTCGCCACTCTAGGATCTATTTAAGGTGGGTCTCAAGGGTCATTATCTCTCCTTTAACTTGAAGAAGGAAGGGTCTAAAAATCTATTGTCCTTTCCCTCATCATGTTGAAGGCGGGTCATGAAATAATGGTATTAGAGGAGAGTTGAGAGATAGAATAGAGCTCATGGTTAGGCATAGTGAGGATTTCATGGTATGGTAGAGAAACAGTGTTAGGCAATCCTGGTGTGTGAAATAGTCTAGGGAAGACCGGCTAGGACATGGGATTTTAGGGCCCCCCGTGATCTGATGCAAGGACTCTGGGCCTACTGAACGACCAAGTGAGGATACACAGATTTCAGGGTAGAGACCCTAGGAAAGGTACATGCATCATAATGACTTGTGTTCATGTGTTTCTTGGGTATTTTGGGGATTTATAACTAATAAAAAGTCTAAGAAAATTTTAAAAGCAATATTCTACACTACTCGGGCTTAGGCATTCCTTGTTTACCTTGAAGATATGGAACCTGGATGACATCCACGAGTATTATGGGAAATTGAGGCTCAGGAGGTTGACTTGGATGATCGGCAGAGGGCTGATCGAGAGGAGGAGGACGATCAGTGGTAGAGGATGCTTCATGCCTTTCAGCGAAAGACCCTCGGAAAGTACGAGGGTAGCATCTCGGATATGGAAACAGAGAGCTAGCTATAGGAGTTAATGATATCTTTCAGCTTAATTCGAGCTCCAAAGGAGTATTGGGTTCCTCTGGATGTAATCCAAATGCGAGGAGTAGCATGTCAGTGGTGGACGCTCTACCTTAGGGAGAAGAGGGAGGCTAAGGACTTGTGGACTGACTTCAAGAGGGAGTTTCAGGCAGAATTCCTCTCTTCCACAATGAAGGATAAGAAGAGGCAGGAGCTACTCTCCCTTCAGTAGGGAATTATGTCAGTGAGAGAGTTGTGGATCAAGTTCAAGGATCTCATTCACTTTTCTCTGAACCTCTTTCCGAATGAGGAGTATCGGGCGATACGTTTAGAGGAGGCACTCCAACCTTTCTCTTTAGTATGTTGTTACTCCCTTCACTCTACCGACATACTTGGAGGTCCAGAAGAAGGCTGATGTGGTAGGGAGGATGCACACACTGGGACGTATTCTATGAGAGGTGATCCAGTTTATCTTGTCAAAGGGTAAGGTCATCAGTAGCAGGCCTCCAGAATCAGGGAATTCTAGGTTTCGGCCAGTGGGGAGCATGCCTCAGCAGTTCCAGTTTTTATCTCCCAACCCTTGCCCTTTCTTTTCGGTCCTAGAACCGAGATGCTTCATCTGTGGCAATCATGGGAACCTTTGGAACTAGTTCCCAGACCAAGTGCAGTACAGTGGGGGTGGGCTAGTTCATCACCCACCTCAGCAGCAGCAGTTTCCATCCAGGCCCTTTCAGCAACAGTAGCAGGGACAGCGAGCTCCTGCTCCTCTAAGAGCAGACGTTGCAGGAGGAGGCCTCAGGGTTCTCCTCAGGGACCTCGACCAGGGTGTGGTTAGGGAGGCAGCCAATAGCCAAGGGGCAGAGGAGCTGGGCGTGGGTAAGTATTTGCCACAGAGGAAGTAATTCCAGAAGGGTTGTATGTCATTCGAGGTATGATCAGCTTGTTTAGTACCCTTTCCTATGCCTTGTTTGATTCATAATCTCCACACTCCTTTGTTTCACCCAATCTAGCCCATGCTTTGGGTCTATACACAGAGACACTTTCTGTACCCCAGGTTTTGAGTACGTCAGTCTGAGTTCAGACTAGCTTGTCTCGTGTTTACCAAGGATATAGACTGATGTTGGGACCACATCAGTCTAGTGGGGACCTTCTTTTGATGTAGATGCATCCATATGATGTCATTCTAGGTATCGTCTATCTGTTCTCTGTTTGTTCAGTTATCAACTACTTCCAAAGAAGTAGCATGTTTTCATATTTGGGCGGACAACGTGTGACCTTTTTCGGCGAGCAGGGTTTCTAGGAGGACAGCTGGCGAGTGGGGCCCCTTCTTTCCTTGTTTTCCGAGCTATCAGTAAAGTCGGTGGATACAGAGATGGTGGATGTCTCGGGGATTTTTAGTGAGTTCATGGACGTCTTTTCTGAAGAGGTGGTGACTCTACCCCCTCGATGTGACGTTGAGTTTGGGATAGACTTGCAACCTGGTGCTCGTCTGATTTCGATGGATCCCTATCGGATGGTGCCTTCTGAGCTGCATGAGTTATGGATTCAGATTAATGATCTAATGAAGAAGGGTTTTGTTTGACCAAGTGTGTCACCATGGGGCACTCCAGTCTTGTTCGCGAATAAGGAAGATGGTGGTCTCAGGCTTTTCATAGACTATCGGAGACTGAATCAGGTAACTGTTAAGAACCGTTACCCTATCCCGAGGATAGACGACCTCTTTGACCAATTAAAGGGGGCAGGATGGTTCTTCAAGATAGACCTGCATTCAAGATATCATCAGTTGAGGGTGAAGGAGGGTGACATCTTGAAGACTAACTTCAAGGGAAGATATGGGAACTTTGAGTTCATGGTCATGTCGTTCGGTGTTACGAACGCACCATCCATGTTCATGGGGCTCATGGACTCCATCTTCTAGGAATATATGGACTGGTTTGTAGTTGTGTTTATTGACAACATCCTGATCCACTCAAGATCAGAGAAGGATCATGTTGAGCATCTGAGGATGGTTTTAGAGATCCTCCAGCAGCACCAGCTTTATGGGAAGTTGTCCAAGTGTAAGTTCTGGACACAAGAAGTGCACTTCCTGGGACATGTGGTGTCCGAGTAGGGGATATCAATGGACCCATAAAAGGATGAGGCAGTTATTTCTTGGTAAGCACCCAAGAATGTGATATAGATTTATAGTTTTCTAGGTCTGGCGGGCTATTATTGAATTTTCATGCCCGACTTCTCTCGAGTTGCAACTCCTTTTACAGATCTGACCAGAAAAGACCATGCCTTCATGTGGAGTGAACAGTTTCAGGTATCCTTCAGTTATCTGAAGGGGAAGTTGGTTAGTTCCCCAGTGTTGAGGTTTCCATAAGAAGGGTTGGTGTTTGAGGTGTTATGTGATGCTTCAGGACAATTCTTGGGGTGTGTACTGATGCAACAGCAGGGGGTGATCTCTTATGGGTCTATCCAGTTATATCCCCATGAGGGTAACTATACCACCCATGGCTTGGATCTTACAGTGTTCGTGTTCGCACTAAATTTGTGGAGGCATTACCTCATTGGGGAGCACTTTGTGGTCTTCACGGATCACCAAATCTTGAGGTATATCTTGTATCAGTGAGACCTAAACTTGCGGCAGCGAAGGTGGGTGGAGTTTCTTCAAGAATAAAACTTCAAGATCTTTTACACAAAAGGTAAGGGGAATGTTGCAGCTTATGCCTTGATTAGGAAGTCAGATAGGGAATCAGTTCAGAAATCTGTGGATGCTTGGAAGGCAATGGAGGAGTTGGCTACCCTACACCTAGATGTAGGGGTGGATGGTGGTAGAGTTTGTCTATTTCAGATGACAGTGTGGTCCTTTCTGTTGGGGAAGGTGGAGGAGTCTCAATGGGGAGACTTAGATAGTGAAGTGATGCATGATTGGTTTAACCAAGGAAATGCTCCGGAAGGGTGGTCAGAGGATGGTCAGAATCGAATGCTTTTCTGAGGGAAGTTGTTTTTCTAAGAGATGATGCATAAGAGAGTTCTTGGTGAGTTCACAACTCACCCCTGGTGGTGCACCCAGGAGTTTCCAAGATGTACTGGTGCTTGAGTGGTTAGTTTTGGTGGCCTGGGGTGAAGCGGTCATTGGTAGAGTTTGTGGTGAAGTGCCTCGTATGTTAATAGGTGAAGGCTAAACTGTAGGATCAAAATAATGAATGAAGATACTGTATGTAGTATCTAATGATGCTCAATATAAAAGAGGGGGTGAATTGTATACTTTAAAAATTATTTGGAACTTTTAAAGATGAAGACTTTTAACAAGGTTAAACAAAGTAATTCACAAAACCTCTAGTTCTACAAAATTTCTTGATTTCGGAAATATGATTCCGAGAATGCAATTATGGAAAAGTGGTTCCGGAAAAGAAACTTAACAAAAGTTTACAAAGATAATGATTATACCTTAAAGCATATAGAATATTACTAAATCAGAGTATACAAGTATAAGGAAGTATAAGATAGTTATACTTTACTCAACAATCAAAATATAGCTGAAAACTTGAAACAAACAAGTAATAAGTAGTAAGTCTTTTAACCCAAAGAGAAGGGTATCCAACAACCTTGTATAAAGGTCCCTTGATTTATACTTTCAAGAAATTATATCTTACCCACACCTGGGTAAGCCCTCGATACAAAGATCAGAGTCTGTCTTGCTATCCCATCAAGCCCTCAACTTCAAGGTAGTCAGCACCTCTGTCTTCCTCAACAAGGAAGTCCTCGAATTTTAAGGTAGTTGGCACCTCTGTCTTCCTATCCCCAGAAGCCCTCAAATTTATTCAGCAACATTCAGAGTTGCACGAAGAAAATCTCAACAAGGTGTTCAGTACGCACTAAGCATGAAATTATCTCTCTCAAGAAATCACTTCAGTAGCATGTAATCTCTAGATTGATCAACCTGTTCATCAAAGTTCTTAAGCTCTTTCAAATGAGCTCCTATTTATAGGCATAGCTCCAACGGTCGGCTCCCTCCTCCAACGGTCATATTTTTCTTTGAATTTTGGAGGGACCTGTACATGTGTCACTCAAACAATGGTTAGTTAGTAATAGAATGAATGACATCATTTTATAACAAAATGATGTGTAAGCAAAAATATGATGCTTAACCAAATTCATTTTTTTGGAATGTAAGAAAAAATGAAAGTTCGGAGTATACTCCAAAAACAATCTAGTGTCTAAAAAACATGGAAAGTCGGATTGTGACTTTAGAAGAATTAGGAACCTGTATTCTATAGAATTCCAGAGTTTGAATTTCAAGTAAATTCAGAGTCTTGAATTCAATAGAATTTGGAGTCTGAATTCATAAGAGTTCGGAGTCTAAACTTACAAAGTTCAGAGTCTGAATTCATAAGAGTTCGGAGTCTAAACATAAAAAGTTTAGAGTCTGAATTAATAAGTGTTCGGAGTCTAAACTTACAAATTTTGGAGTCTGAATTCATAAGAGTTCGGAGTTTGAATTCAGAAAACTCGGAGTCAGAACTCAGAAGAGTTCAGAGTCTAAATTCAGAGAACTTAGAGTCAGAACTCAGAAGAGTTCGGAGTCTGAATTCAGAAAACTCGGAGTTAGAACTTAGAAGAGTTCGAAGTATAAATTCATAGAACTCAGAGTTAGAACTTAGCAGAGTTCAGAGTCTGAATTTAGATTACTCGAAGTTAGAACTCAGAAGAGTTCGGAGTCTGAACTCAGAGAACTTGGAACCTGAATTCAGATCCTGAAAATAGAATGTTCTATATCTAAGTATTATTAGAATCTGAGGTTTTTAGATATGAAACCAAATTCTATACTTAGACAAAATAAACAATGAAAAAACATGGTAAGGATAATTTTACTTGGGGAAGGAAAATTTTACTTATGAAAGTAAATCATAGGGTAAATGAAATTTGCCTTAAGATAAGGTGTTTGTGATTTTAAAAACAAGAATAAATGGTAAAGTCATAAGGAAACCTTATTGACTCAACAATCTCCCCAAAAATGAAGGAATGGAAAAGTCATAAGGAAACCTTATTGACTCAACAATCTCCCCCTTTTTGGAAAGCACAGTCATCCTTACAAAAAAGACTATAAGGACTTAGAAAATATTTTTCTAGACTTTGAAAATAAAAATTATCTCCCTTAACACACATGGTCAGGGATGAATACGACTAACTCCCCATTAGGATTTGGAACACTAAGGATGGTATTCTAGATTTCCGGAATGAGATTTTTCATTATCTTGAATATGGAAATATTTGTAATGAAAACTCCCCCTTAGATGAACTCCCCCTTACTTAGGAACATTTCTTATTTACTTAGTATTAATTTCCTTTCTCCCCCTTGGTGATTTTCAAAAATAAATATAAGGAATGGAAAAGTAAATATGGTACCTGAAATATTAGTACAGACAACAAAATATATGAAGAGCAACCAACAATTTCATTACAATAGGAAAAAAATTACAAGGAGAATTCAACAAAAAATCATATTGGGTCTATCATCCTTCCTTCTATTTGGGCATCAACTTCTTTACAATGGTTTTTATCTTTTTGAGCTCCTTGTGATCTTCCTCTGCTCGCTTTAGAATATGATCCCGATCCTCAGCTTTCTTCTCTAAAGATTTGATTCTATCATCCTGAGCCTTTAGAGCCTCTTCCTGAGCCTTCAGGACTTATTCTTGCTTGACAAGATTTTCTTCTATCTCAATCTGAAGATCTATTTCTCTCTTCCATATTTGAGCTAATGAATATAGTTTCCCATTCAAATCCTTCACTTACTGAATCTGAGTATTCTTCTCAAGGGTCAGCTTTTCTTCAAAACTGCTCATGAGATCCTTGATCTTTCCATCTTTGGTGTCAAAACCCTCCTTGACATTCTCTTGGAACTCGTCAAGATTTCTCAAGTCCTCTAAGGTTTTTCTAGACCAACTAGTCATATTCCTGCATGATCTTTTATAGGTTTCATAGTTGATGAAAAAATTCTTGAGATCAGCCTCAAGCTTGACACTCATATCCATTACCATGGATATTGAATCCGATTTCTGGTTCAAGGTATGTTGAAGAATTTGAAATATCAATTCAATGCTTGAAAAAATCGGAATGGTCCCAACAAGCTTATTCAATGACTGAACAACAAAATCATGTCCAAGGGATGATGATTCTGAATCTGAAACATTTCTTGGTGAGGCTTATTTATCTAGTTCAGCAAGTTTCCTCTTTGAAGATCCACTAGCTTCCTTCATCTTCACAACATCTTTACTAGGTGTATCAACAACCACCTGTTTTCCCTTATTATTTCTCGAAATGGTTTCTTCATCTGGAGATTCATGTTCACTATCAGACTGCTGAACAATTTTATCTTCATCTATCTTTTCGTTCTCAGCTCTTTCCTCATCATCCTCTGGTTGAATGAAGTCATTACTAAAACTTTCTTCCTCAAACAAATTATTGACTTCTTCTTCACCCTTCTTTTCCTCTCCTTTCTCATATTTCCCAGGATTAGCGAGCTTTGAAGACTCTGCTTCATAGGTTCGTATTGATAGCTTCTCTAATAGACTTTCCTTCTCATGAAATCCTTCCACTTGCTTAATAAAATCTTCGGTATCATCACTACTTTCTTCTTCTTTAACTTCTTTAATAACTTATTTTTCTTCAATAATTTTTTCTTGGGATTTATCCGGAGTGAAAAACTTCTTTCCAGGGGTTTCAGGTAAGGGTTGCACCATGAAGGTTTTTGGTACTGGGATATTCTCTGATGCTTTCTCAGCAACCTTCAAAAGATATTACACTATCTTAGCTTTAGCCATCTTCTTCTTTTTCTTCTTTTCTTTAGATTCCCTTTCCAGATACTCAGTTGTCTTCTCCTTAATAGATTTTGCTTCAGCAGGGTCTAGTTCAAACTTGGGCTCCCCTTCTTTCATGTTCTTCTTATCTTCCCTCCACTTAGCTACTACTTCATCCGGATATGATTTTTGCTTCTTGGGTTTTGGAGGTGCGGATTGGATTTCCTTGGGATCTTCAATTTTTCCTTCCACTACTACTTCCTTCAACTTCCTTTTCCTTTCTCTATTTTTGGATGGTTCATCCACTTCTTGGTTTTTTGGAATAGCTTCAGATTCTTCCTATGGTAAATCATAAAATTCTCCAGAGTCTGTAGAGAAACCAATGTTCATCCTCTTCAGGGTATCATCACTGACTAGAATGACTTTGTAATTCCATGGATTTGAGATGAAAAAATTTTAAAATACTCCAAGCACTGAATAATTAACTTAGAAAGAATGGATGGATACATGATTATCTGAGCCTTCAAGTTTCCATTCTTAATATTCTCAATCGTAATGAGAATATGCTTAATCAAGTTGATCTTCCTTAGATTTACCAAGAAATACAAGATATACATGTCACTCTTCTTCAATGTTTCCTTGTCACCTTTTCTCGAAATTATAAATCCTTGAACCCATAATTTGAGAATCCGATAATTTGTAGACAAGTGGGCGATCTTCAGAGTCTTTACATCAGAGATTTCAAGACATGCCATAGCCTTCTCCTTAACAAAGCTTCCTTTGACATCTGGCAACTTATGGGAACAGAACTCAGCTTCCCCTTCGTATGGAATACCAACCAAACTAGCTACCTTAGTATATGAAAGAGGATAAGTCTTTCCAAAGCTCTTGAACGAAAACTTATCTATGCCTTATTCCTTAAAGAAACTGATTGATTCATAAAATTCAATTAACAAATCCGGATACACCAAATCTTGAGCTCCTGGATTCGATACAAAAATGATCTCCCGTCCATTTAAATTAATTTTCTTCGAGATGATTGAATCATACTTAGAGAAGAAGTTCAGATGCACCAATCTTTCTCTATAGATCTGCCACTCCGAGATTGTCTTGACATTAAACATGAGTTTTTGATAATATTCTTCAATAGACATTCGGAATTGAGAAACCCTTGAAAATCTGGAATGAGCTTATATAGAAGGTTAGAACTTCATCATGCGAGAGCTTGAGATTTGATGTCGAATAACCATCGAGGGTTCTTTATATAGGCGTTTGATGCAACGATTCATCTTCCAAACTCAATCCAATGGCTGAAAATCCTTCTAATCAGATTTGACGGTTGATATGATAACCGTAAGAAAATATTGGATTCGATCTTTTGAGGTTTTTTTTAATAAAAACATTCAGATTTAAGGAAAAGAGAATCTGAAAAATTTAAAAACAAAATAAACTATCAGCAATTAAAGGATGATTATGAAAACTCAAGAAAGGAAACATACCTTTCGGATTGCTAGAAAGATTATTCGTAGTGAGGAAAAAATTTCTCGAAGAAATTTAGATTCCGAAAAAAAAATTACGAAAAATATTGAAAAACTGACTATGAAAATTTAAGAAAACTTCTTTACAAAAATTTAAGAAAAAATTCATTACGAAAATTTAAGAAAAACTTCATTACGAAAATTTTTATTATGAAAGATTTGAAAAATTTGACTACGAAAATTTTCATTACGAAAGATTTGAAAAATCAGACTACGAAAATTTTCATTACAAAAGATTTGAAAAATCTGACTACGAAAATTTTCATTATGAAATATTTGAAAAAACTAACTATGAAAATTTTCATTATGAAAGATTTGAAAAATATGACTATGAAAATTTTCATTATAGAAGATTTGAAAAATCTGACTACGAAAATTTTCATTACGAAATTTTTTTATCTATCTAATAAGAAAATGTACTTCCCCTATGAAAAGGAGTTAAAAAAATATTTGAAATCAAAGTTTTTACAAGAAGAATGATGTTACCTATACCAATAATTTCTCCCTTAACATTATCTCCAAAATTTACTTTTCCTCCTTTCATCTTGATAATCTTTTCAAAGAATTTTTTGTTAATAGTCATATGTCGAGAACATCCACTATCTATGTACCAAGTATTGTTGTTGGTACTTTCTTTATTTTCCTGAAAATAAGAATGTTAGACTTTAGGAACCCAAACTTTCTTGGATCAGGAAATTTCAGAAAGCAAAATCTTAGGTACCCATATTTTCTTAGAAAAATATGCTTAATGAAAACCTAAAGACTAGTTTTTGTTTAAGGAACAATTTTTTACCCAGTGTCCACCACACTGACACTTAGTGCAGAATGGGGCACTTTGAGGATCAAAATAATTATTACTAAAAATCAGTTTAGAACTAGTATAATCAAAACCAAAATTATTCCTTAGAGGTCAGATTTGAGAATACATCTTATCAAAATTTTCCTACCTAGGGTAACATTTAACAAACACTTCCTTAATGAAAATATTTCATACTTCAGTCTAATAACTAAATTCTTATCTTCCAAAACATTATCTTTAGAACTAGAGTTAGGCTTGAAAACATTTTTCTTAGAAATTACATTTTCTAGATCCTTAGAAAGTTTATCCTTATCAGAATTTACTTCCTCAAGGTTTTTTGAAATACTTTAAAAATCAAGGGTTTTCTTATCAAGATCTTTAGAAAGATCTAATATTTATTTAGTAAGTATAGAAATCCTAGAATTTTCCTTATCAAGATTTTTGTTGACTTTAGAATTTTTATTCTCAAGAAGCTTAGTAAACCTAGAAACTTCTTCATAGGTAGTTAAAGTATTATCCTCATCAGAAGAAGATTATTCATCTGAAGATTCATAATATTTACTATCATTATAATTAACATTTAGGGATACATTGGTCATAGATTCAGCATTGTGTACCTTAGCCATTAAGAAATGGTTTTCAATAGGTATTCTGGCTATTAAACCAAGATTATTTTGTCCAGAAGATTTTTAATCTGATGATTCATCTGAAGATTCACCACCACTGGCATTATAGGTGTCATTAGCTTTAAAGACTTTCTTTGCATTATCTTTGTAGTAATTCTTTCTATTTCTCTCAGAATTATTTTTCTTTCTTTTCTTTCTTTTAAGCATAGGACAATCAGGTCTTATATGTACATCTCTCTTGCATTCATAACATGTGACTTCTGAATATTTCTTATCTTTCCTTTCTTTATTCTTATATATGGATTGAAAATTCTTCTGGCCAACAATATTGTTCATCCTTTGATCAAGATTGTCTAATTAATTTTCTGAAGATTCACTTCCACTAGATTCAGATTGTATAACAAACTTCTTAGATTTAGATCTAGTAACTCTCTCAGGAGTCTTGGATTACATATGATTTGAAGTTATAGTAAAAGTAGCACTGCCATTTCCATTCTTCTTCTTAATGTTATCAGCATATCTCTTTATTATAGTCTCATGTTGAAGAAGATCTCCAAAACTTTCATCAAGAAAAATCTAAGTGAATTTTCTATTCTCATCAATAGTTTTTCTCTTGGATTCCCACTCATTGGTCATGATGTCTATGATTTTATCCACATGAGCTTCATCATCTAATCCTTTCTCACCCATATATTTTAAAATGTTAATAATAGTCATGAATCTCTATTGAACCTTACATATGGGTTCTCCATAAGGAAAGAAAAAGTCATGATATTCAGCTCTGAGCATGGATCTTCTAGTTTCAATAACTTTTGAAGTTCCAAAGTGTGTAACTTCAAGATTTTTCCAAATTCAATTTGCTGCTTTACAAGATGAAATTTGGCTATATATATTTCTAGTCATAGAACAAAGCAATGCATTGCATACCTTATAATTCAGTTTATATTCATGCTTTTCTTGGTTGGTGAAAGTACTAACCTCATTTTTAGGGATTTTATATCCTCTAGTAAGAATGAAAAAATTTTCTACTCCAGTGTTGATAATAAATTTCTTCATGATATCTCTACAATATTTGTAATCATTCCCATCAAAAATAGGTGGTCTAGTTGGATTTATGTTGTTAATAGAACCAACACTGATTCCTTCCATTTTAAAGAAAATCTTTCCACACAAACTTGTTAGTGATAAAATTTTGTAAACAAGGAAAATATTCCTCAACAAGGAAAATATAGAACAAGAGTATCTCTAAGAAAAAAAATATGAATCCAGACTTGTGAGTCCAAAAATCTGATTCCAAAAATAAAGAAGAAGATGAATTCTCTTCTGAATCTAATAATGAGATTAATTTAGATTGAACCAGTCCTCTGATACCAATTGTAGGATTGGTTCAGAGGATGAGGTAGTCAACCTCTGATACCAATTGTAGGATTGAAATAATGAATAAAGATATTATATGTAGTATCTAACGACGTTCAATATACAAGAGGGGGTGAATTGTATACTTTAAAAATTATTTGTAACTTTTAAATATGAAGATGTTTAACAAGGTTAAACAAAGTAATTAACAAAACCTATAGTTCTACACACTTTCTTGATTCTGGAAATCTGATTCTGAGAATGCAATTTCAGAAAAGTGGTTCTGGAAAAGAAACTTAACAAAAGTATACAAAGATAAAGATTCTACCTTAAAGTGTATAGAATCTTACTAAATCAGAGTATAAAAGTATAAGGAAGTATAAGATAGTTATACTTTCATCAACAACCAAAATACAGTGGAAAACATGAAAAAAAACAAGTAACAAGTAACAAGTCTTTTAATCCAAATAGAAGGGTATCCAACAACCTTGTATAAAGGTCCCTTAATTTATACTTTCAAGAAAGTATGTCTTACCCACACTAGGGTAAGCCCTCGATACGAAGATCGGAGTCTGTCTTGATATCCCCACAAGCCCTCGACTTCAAGGTAGTCAGCACCTCTATCTTCCTCAGAAAGGAAGTCCTCAAACTTTAAGGTAGTCGGCACCTCTTTCTTCCAATACCCAGAATCCCTCAAATGTATTCAGCAACATTCGAAGTCGTACGAAGAAAATCTGAACAAGGTGTTCAATATGCACTAAGAATGAAAGTCTCTCTCTCTAGAAATCACTTCAGCAGCATGTATTCTCTAGATTGATCAATTTGTTCATCAAAGTTCTTGATGTCTTTCAAATGAGATCCTATTTATAGGCACCGCTCCAACGGTCGGCTCCCTCCTCCAACGGTCATATTTTTACTTGAATTTCATAGGGACCTATACATGTGTCACTCAAATAATGGTTAGTTAGTAACTGAATGAACGACATCATTTTATAACCAAAGCATGTGTAAGAAAAAATATGATGCTTAACCAAATTCATTTTTTCAGAATGTAAGCAAAAATGAATGTTTGGAGTTTACTCCAAAAACTATTCTGTGTCTACAAAACATGGAAATTCAAATTCTGTCTTTAGAAGAATTCGGAACCTGTATTCTATAGAATTCTGAAGTCTGAATTTCAAGGAAATTCAGAGTCTTGAATTCAGTAAAATTCGGAGTCTGAATTCATAAGAGTTCAAAGTCTGAACTTACAAAGTTTGGAGTCTGAATTCATAAGAGTTCAGAGTCTAAACTTACAAAGTTCAGAGTCTGAATTCATAAGAGTTCGGAGTCTAAACTTACAAATTTCGGAGTCTGAATTCCTAAGAGTTCAGAGTCTGAATTCAAAAAACTCAGAGTCATAACTCAGAAGATTTTGGAGTCTGGATTCAGAGAACTCGGAGTCAGAACTCAGAAGAGTTAAGAGTCTGAATTCAGAGAACTCAGGGTCAGAACTCAGTAGAGTTCGGATTCTGAATTCAGAGAACTCGGTGTCAGAACTTAGAAGAGTTCAAAGTCTGAACTCAGAGAACTCGGAACCTGAATTCAGATCCTGAAAACAGAATGCTCTATATCTAAGTATTATAATAATCCGAGGTTTTTAGATATGAAACCAAATTTTATACTTAGACAAAATGAACAATGAAAAAACATGGTAAGGATAAATTTCCTTGGGGAAGGAAAATTTTCCTTATGAAAGTAAATCATAGGGTAAATGAAATTTGACTTAAGATAAGGTGTTTGTGATTTTCAAAACATGAAGAAATGTTAAATTCATAAGGCAACCTTATTGACTCAACAATCTCTCCAAACATGAAAGAATAGAAAAGTCATAAGGAAACCTTATTGACTCAATATAAACACCACATTCCATGGGGTCTGTTACAACATTTATATATCCTAGAGTGGAAGTGGGATGACATATCAGTGGATTTTGTCACAGGACTACCCAAGGTTCAAGGAGGATGTGATGTTATCTGGGTAGTGGTAGACCGGCTGAAGAAATTAGCTCACTTCTTGGCGATCAAGGAGTCGAGTGCAGTGGATTCCTTACACAGAGATACATGGATGAGGTGGTGTGGTTTCTTGGAGTTATAAGGTCCATAATCTTGGATAAGGATGCATGGTTTACCTCATGGGTCTAGAAAGGATTTCAACATGCTTTTGGCACCCATTTATGCCTCAGCACTATTTTCCACCCCAAGACATATGGGCAGACAGAGCACACCATTTAGACATTAGAGGATATGTTACGGGCATGTGTTTTAGACTTTGGGGGATCATGGGAGCAACACTTTCCGTTGGCAGAGTTTTCCTACAACAATAGATATCAATCTACCCTTGGCATGGCTCCGTTTGAAGATTTGTATGGGAGGCCATGTCGCTCACCCATGTGTTAGAAAAAAATTGGGGAAGCCGGTGTTCTTGGCTCGAAAGCGGTGCAGAGCACGACGGAGAAGGTTAAGCTTATATGAGAGAGGATAAAGGTAGATAAGGACCAGCATAATTCATATGCCAATAATAGGAGGAGACCCTTGTATTTTGAGGTCGCGGACCATGTGTTCTTGAAGGTCTCCCCTCAGCGTGGACAAAAATGGTTCAGCAGGGGGAGTAAGCTTTCTCCAAGGTTTGTTGGACCCTTCAAGGTGTTGTAGAGGGTCGATGAAGTGGATTATTAGCTAGCGCTACCACCGCCACTACTGAGAGTGCATGACATCTTCCATGTGTCTCAACTCCGTTGGTATCTACATGATGATTCACACATCCTCAACTGGGGAAAGATAGATATCGAGGATGATGTGATGTTCGTAGAGAGACCAATGATGATCAAAGTTCGTGAGGAGAGGGTGATTCATGGATGAACCATTCCCTTGGTTCGTGTGTTATGGAGGCATGGTGGCCTTGACGAGAGTACCTGGGAGTGGGAGGCACATATTCGCGCCCAGTACCCAGAGTTGTTTTGGGTTTTGTTCTATTTTGTTTTGTACTTGTTTGTGATGTAGTGTTTAACCTTTTTAACTATGAAATGTGTCATTTTGATAGTTCTCTGAATATGTGTGAAGGGTCCTGACTGTGGAGAAGGGAGGACTTGATCCTTAATCAAGATGCATTAGATTGGATGTGATTAAACCCGTGTGGGCGAGTCATTTCCACCCAAAGTGGATAGTATCTTTTCATGGGGGAAAGGGACTCCCTAATCCATATGTCTAGATAGTGACACCTTTATATGTTATGTGGTTACTTGAGGGATAGGAGTTCCTAGATGTCAATAAGGTTTGTTCCTGAGAGGTATCTTTCGAGGTGGTTGTTCAGACCCCTCTCTTTTCTTCAGTCTAGTTTTAATTCTTGAGGGCAAGAATAGTTTGAGAGGTATCTGATGTAATGGACCAGACCCTTCTGGTCTAGTAATTTTCCAAAATCTCGGTTCCACCAAATGGTTCCACCATTATGGTGGCACAAATCATGGTGGCACCGTTATAGTGACACTGTCACGGTCGCACCGTTGCAGTGGAACCACTTACGGTGGCTCACTAAACCGGTGACACTATCGCGGTCACACACTGAAGCAGTGGAACCATCACGATCGCACACCGAAGTGGTGGCACCATCACGGTCTTACACTGAAATGGTGGTACTATCACGGTCACACACCGAAATGGTGGCACTGCCTTACAGTGTCTCACCAAGTCGATGGCACCGTTATGGTGGCACCATCATGGTCACACCGTAACGGTCGCACACCAAAATGGTGGCACTGATTATGGTGGCACTGTGACGATGTCACCATGACTGTGGCACCATTACGGTAGCACTGTGTCTTTCATTTTTTTGCCTTTGCCTTTTATCCAGTTTCTTGAGTTTTCTGAGTTCTGCTCCTGCAATGTATCTTTTGACATAAGAGTGTTTTAATACCCCTATCAAATCCATTTAATTCCCATAAATGATATCTAAAATCCCCCAAGAGTTGATCAACCCTTGGATTACCAAAACATGTGTCTTTTCCTCAGTGTCACACCTTTTTCCCGTACTTTCCAGTTCTACCCCTATTGTGTGTTTTCCTCTAATTAAAGGAAACTGATTAACGCACACCTGTTATGGCCACCTCTCTAATGAGAATTATTAAATGACAATTAATTACATCGTGTGTAACCACCCAATTGTATGGTGAAACCATGATCTTCCATTAAATCCATTCAATATTTTGATATCCCATAACTCCAGGATCTCACCTTTTTATCGTACAAGAATTATTTCTTCCTCTTGGGCAGACTCTTCTTCCTTCCTTGGTGCGTTTAGAGTTCCCCCTCTTGATTCTAGTGGTGTGCCTATGCTGGATCCTTTCTTGTCCACTCTTGGAACCCCTATAGTTCATCCTTTTCAAATCGCGCATCCTCAATTCTTGGAGCGTGTAGAGAAACTTCGATCATTAATCATCCAGATAGGGTTTTCCTTCATCTCTATTTACTATGTATCATGCAGAGCGGGTATAATAATATTTATATAGAGATGGATGAAACCAAACCTTAATAAAAATGATAAATGGACTTTCAAAGAATGAAGGGGTGTGTTTGATAATGTTTTTGTACTCTTTTATCTTTTATTATATTTTGTAAATTGAATGGTTTTATGTCCACTGAAAATCATGGCCATTAGTGGTCATTTCTTGTGCATTAATGAACCTCTGTTTTCTGAATATTTATGTGATTAAAAGGCTGTAACATGGAAACTAGTTAATGACATAAACTTGGTTGATTAAATGGATTCCCAATGAATAATAATCCTTGTGTAGTCACCCCAGTTAACCAAACAGAAGAAGGAAATTTAATGAAAGATGTGTTGAATCTGGAACTCCCTTACTCTGTCTTGAAAATATGTGTGGTTGTTCTACTTGATAGTTTTGGGGTGACATGGGTGGGGATGGGATCCCTTGTTGTGGTGTAGTTGTTGGTTTGTGGATATAAGACTGTGTGGGGCCGTATGTTGGGGCTTGGTTTGGTTCCAATACTTTAATGGATCTCACATATCCCTTTTTTTGTTGTGACTTTACAAGAGGGTGTGAATGCTTAAATTGTTGGTTGGATATTTTTTCCTTGGATTATGGCTATTTATGTTAGTTTCCCAGTAATGAATAATTACTTAAATGGAATCACTTGAATAATAAAATAAGAATGGGTTCAATGGGAATTTTTTTCAAAGGAATGAGTTGTGACTTGGATGTGGGGTTTGGTCTTTTTATGAATGAATAGTAATGAGGGTGTTTGTGTATTGGATAGTTTTGGAACCCCTAGGTTGGGATGAGTGCTTGTTTACCTATATGTATTATTTTAGTTCTTATGTTTCTTATTCGTTCCCCACCCATGTTGATCACTTTGTGCCAAACACCCCCATTTCATGGGGGAGGGTTTTTTTATCAACACTCCTGTGAGTTGTTGGTTATTAGTTCCTTTTTATGCTCCCTTTCCTGAGTAGCCTAAGACTCTTCGGTCATTTTGTGATGGCCTGAGTTCTATTATAGCCCAAGATTATTCATGTAGGGAACATTTTGGTGGTTGGACCAGGTTTCTGTGGGAGGGTTGTTTCCCAAGTGTCTTCGGGATGAGGCCTAGGTGTCTTCGGGCATGGCAGTAGTTGTTCGGGCCCAGGTGTTTTCGGGCACAGAGGTAGTTGTTCTGGAACAGGTTTCTACAGGAGTGGTTACGTGTATTGGTTGTGTCCTAGGTGTGTGCGGGTAGGATGTGTGGTTGTGGTGGCCCAGGTGTGTGCGGGTGGGTTATGGCAGTGGGACTGCGGTGAGAATGGCGGGGGAGGTCTAATGCATAGGATGTCTTTAATAACTAGTGGGAAAGTGGTACGGGGTACCCAAACATCGATGTGTTATTACTATTACATTACTTGACTTTCTTTATTTGGGGTGTGTTCCTTGGTAAGGTTGGGTGGATAGTTTCCTTGCTTGGTTCTTTGGTTATCTCCTTTTTCTCACAAGGAATTAGAATGCCTCCCCACTTGTGCACAAGATGTTTTGGTTTTCCCTACTGAGTATACTTGTATTCTCACCCTGTATGAGGGCCGTGCGGGACCATAATAGTTCAGACATTGGGACAGTTGTTGTTGTTTCTTTTCTTTTCTTTGGTATTTACCTTTGGAGTTTTTTTTATTGTAGCACTTAGTATTGAAACATTCATATGGGAAAGAATTGTTTGGGATTTACTTTTACTTCTAGTTTTGGTGTTGTTTGGGATTTACTATCTTATCTATCTATCCTACTAAATAAAAAAGTGTAATTCCTTCTATTTTTCATGTGATTCTATACACTTGGTTCTAGTCTCCACTATGGGATCTATTGAAGGCGGGTTTCAGGGGTCATTATCTCTCCTTCAACTTGAAGAAGGAAGGGTCTGGCAATCTGTTATCATTTCCCTCATCATGGTGAAGGCAGGTTGTGACAAAAAACAACCCAATTACTGAAATAGATGATATCATCCTCGTTTATGCTCCAATATGAAGGTGACTCGCCACCTTCAAGGATTTCCCTAAATTTAAATCAATTCAAATCCTCATACTGCTTGTCTTTAATCTAGATCAAAAGTATAGAATCTAATGAAACTGATATGAGATTCATATTCTCCTGACTCTCCTGAACCACCACATGCATCTCCACCAGTAGATTCATCATTTTCCACTCAGAACTAGACTCCTAAACTGAATGAGTTTTAGTTTTCCTACTCAAATCATCATTCACATTTTTTCCCTTTATGAGCATATATTCTAGCTCAAAATGAAATGAATGGATATAATCATCTCATCCCCACTTTTGGAGATTCAAGTCTCACTATGAAAAGATATACTTCAAGAACTTATGATCTTCATAGATGGTAAAATTTTCTCCCAATAGATAATTCTACCAACACTTCAATGCACACACCACTACAGCCAACTCGAGGTTGTGTATTGAGTAGTATTGTTCATGTGGCCTCAACTGTCAAGACAAATTCACCATAATTCAATATCCCTATATCAACACAACTCTAAGTATTATCTTAGAAGAATCACAATACACTTTATACTCCTCACCAGGCTCGGGTAGGATCGAGATTGGTGTTGATGTCAAACACTTATTCAGGTCCTGGAAGGAATTATCACATGCTTCTAACCATTCAAACTTTATACCATTTTTTGTTCAAGCCTTTAAGTGGAACTAATGATTGGGAATGTTCTTGGATAAACCTCTGTTGATATCCAGGTAGCCCTAGAAATCTACAGATATTAAAAAAATTCTTAGGATACTCCCAAGATACAACTGCATTTATTTTCACTGGGTCCACTGACAAACCTTTCTCCAAAATTATGTGACCTAAGAAGTGTACCTGATCAATCCAAAACTGGAACTTAGATAGCTTGTTGTATAGTTGATGCTCTATTAGAGTACTTAGAACGATGTCAATTTGTTGTTCATGATCATCGTGAGTCTTAGAGTACACAAATATTTCATCCAAAAATACTACCAAAAACTTATCCAAGTATGGATGGAAAATTTTGTTCGTCAAGTCCATAAATAATGTTGGTGTGTTCGTCAACCCAAACAGTATCATGAAGAACTCATAAAGGACATACCTTCTTCTTAAAGTAATCCTTGGTATATCAGAAGTTCTAACTCTCATCTGATGACACCATAATCTCAAGTCAATCTTAGAAAAGACACAAGATTCCCTAAACTGGTTAAAAATATTGTCTATATGTGGATGTGGATACTGGTTCTTTACAGTCATCTGGTTTAATTTCTGGTAATCTACACATAAGCACAAACTCCCATCAGCCTTCTTTTCCAACAACACTACAAAACCCCAAGGTGACGTACTCGGATGGATAAACCCCTTATCCTCCAACTCCTCTAGCTAAATCTTGAGATCTTGAAGCTCAGTTAGTGAAATTATGTATAGTGGAATAGAAACTGGATCAGCCCTTGGAATGATCTCAATAGTGAATTACACATCTCTCTCAGGTGGTAGCCCTGAGAAGTCTTCAGGAAGTACATCCTAAAACTAGTCTGTTATAGGTGGAAATATGTCTTTCTTTGCACCTCCAACATCTAGAAATAGAATTTAAACCTAGGTTTTGATCTCTTCATGTTGCTAAGTAATTGGACTTTCTCAGCCTACCTAGATATTCCACTCTCCATGCTGAATTTAATGGTTTCCCTTAGGAGATGTAAAAGTCACTCTCCTCTAGTAATAATCAATGTGGGATTGGTATGTGACTAGCCAGTTCATACCTATAATTAGATAGAATCTTGACATGTCAAGAATATAGATATTCCATAGAAAATGGTACTCCCTGATCTCAAGAGAAAAACCCTTGCACAAACAGATGTCTCTAGATTATACTCCCAATAGTGTATCTATCATCATAACCCCACTCTAAAATTCCACCGCCATACTCAAACCATTAACATTTTTTGAATATATAAAGTAATGAGAGGAACCAATATTAAATAAGGAACTAGATAATGTAGAAACTACAAGAATATTACCTCTCATGGTTGATGGTACAGCCTTGCTATCCACAAGTGTCAGCTAAATGGCATGTAACTATCATTCCCCTCTTCCCTGTGTTGTAGTATGACTCCCCTGAGTTGCACCACTCTGTTCATATAGGTGATCTTTCCAAAAATCAATGTGTTTACTACCTCTACCACCTAATTCAGTAGAACTCCAGCTGCTAGACTGATATGGTGCAGAAGACCCCCTTCCCGCACTTTGGTTCTATCTAGCTCCTCCATCACTAACCGTATACTGCAGGTTCCTGCAGAACCTATGCATATTTCCCATCTTGAATCAGCCTTTTCACTCCACTGGTGGTCAGGTACAATTTTTTTATAAGTTTCCTGACTTACCACACTAGTGGAAAACCACATGGGTAAGGTCTTATGTAACCGACTCATCCCCCTAGCTACTCTTATTACCTCTATTCTGGGAGAAATTCTCATAACAATGTTTCCTTATTTCAAAAGTCATACCTTCTGACCATATAGAAGAAACTAAATGTATTAAACTAGAAGCCTCATTTGGGTTCCACTTAGATATGAGTGCCTGATTCACTACCTATGGAAACTTATTCATTCATAAAATATTTACCTGGGACTCAATTTCAAACTTAATTCCATCCTAAAAATGCTTTACTATATTAGCCTCATCTCCTGCCAATGCTGGAACAAAGCACTGAAAATATGTAAAGCATCTAGAATATTCCATCACGGACATACTCCTATGATTCAACCTCATGAACTCAGTTGTTCTCTCTTGTTTCAATGTGTATGGATAAAATTGTTCCAAGAACTTCTCTTAAAATTCCTTTTATTCCAAAGCTTTCAGTTGTCCATATCGATTCTGGATGTCCCACTATCACTTCACCTGACCATGTAACATATAGTAATCTAATTTAACTATCTTCTCAATAGTATTATCCAAGTGGTCAAGTATAGTATGGATAGACTCAATCCATAACATGGATCCCTTAATTCCACCCTCTCCAGTAATGTTCATATGGTGTTGCAACTGAAACTCCCTCATCAGATCAGATATTCTTTTCAAAAACTACCTTGGGTCTATTTCTATGAACTTCATGAAGCGATCAAATTTCTATTGTAACTTCTCCCATTCTTCTTCAACTGAAACTATTTTTGCCTTAGGTTCCACTACTGGTGGAGCATCTCCATCCAAATCCTCTTGTTCTCCTCTCAATAAGCATCGTCACAGAGCCATATCTAAATAATGAAAAACACACATCTTAAAACTCATAACAAAACTTTATTACATTTATATAAGAGGATAATCACAACATGTCACAACAAGTCTTTTCTCTAAACCTTACCACATGATCAAAACTAAGGTGTTATCACTACCCTTAACCATCCTACAACTATGTCCTGTTTAAAAAGGGTAAACACATTCTCATTATTCACATTCCATTAGACATCCATTTATTCATATTTTTTCATCATTTTACCATTTTCAATTTCATATTAAGCACTATTTTCAATTCAATTTCACAAGTAGGGAAAAAATAGTTCAAGATGAGCAAATTACCCAAAACCCATTTTCCCATGCACTCCTAAAATGATGCATATCACAAAAATAATAATGAGAACCTATAATGATGCATGAATACTCAACTCTCATGCCTTACTGAGCCATGATTCACAACTCAAAAACTCCCAACAAATCTCTAAAACAATAATCACATCACACAAAAAGTGAATCACCCAAGGTGAAATAATATTCAACTATAACAACAGAAAACAATAACAACAATCCCACCTTGGGTACTTGGGTTTTCCCCCGTACATGGGTTTTTAACTCCCATGAATGAGCTCGTGTCTAAGGCCCAAATATTCCTAGTCTCCTATCTAAATTTCCCAAATAGTAAGTAAAAAAGAAAATAAAATAAAACTAGAATCTGATACCACTTTGTGGTATCCCAACATGGGTGTCACATGTTGATGCCCCAAGTTGATCGGTCACGTGACCTCATGCATGCCTCCTCGTATGCCAGAGGCAGCCGACTAGAAGTTAGTGTAACACCCCAACCCCAGTAGCCTAGATCCAGTGTATTATTTTAATACATTGGAATGAATACATGGAATCAAATCCTGATGGACTGAGTAGTTTAGTAGTTTTGGAAATCCAAATACATACATAAGTTCAACATTACAACTTAAAAATAAATACAACATATAAACTCCTTAGATAAATTCCATAACTCCTAGGTTATTTCAGCAGGTCATTCATAATAAAATTCTTCATGTCCTGAGAAAATGAAACATAATAATGGGGTGATATCAAACACTCAGTAAGGGTATGCAATACAGCAGATGATATATAAACATTAGGCAAGTTGAATAACTAAATAAATATGTCTTTAAGAAAAATTTGAACACATTATGGTAGAAATAAGAGCTGAATAAGTAATGCCATAATAAACCATAATCATGGGTATTCTACTAGTTGAATATCCAAATGAACCATAAATACTATTTTTATAATGATGGAATGCATAATGTGGGGAATTATAACCATACCATCAAGGCCTCATGCCAATACCATAAATAAACAATTTATCGAGGCCTTATGCCAAAACCGTAGTATGTCTCATGAGACCTACCAATGCACCGAGGGACTATAATGGGCCCCACCCAACACTTTATATGTCCAATGTATTACTATTATGAATAGAGATTAACATAATCAATATACACATTAATATTTAAACTAACATATGAAATGTAAATAACTTTCCTCAATCATTAATCATAAACACTAACCATTCAGAGTAATATGGTGAATGGTTTCAAGATAGCACATCCATAGTCAAACTAATCATAAACCATTCAATTAAATATGATAGATTATATCATGAAATATACACCTCAATTAAGTAAAATATTCAACAAGTATGTTGATATAGATAATATACTTTTAAATGATACCATTGAAAAATCCTTTAGGAAATAATCCTTGAACATTCCAAAGTGTCCCATGCCACCTTGAAACATTCAAGACATAATCCCTTATAATATCATGAGAATAATGAGACACTATATATGATATACCAAAGGTCTTTACATACACTACAAGAAAAAAATAAGTGGTGAACAAGGCATATATCTCATAAAAGTAAATGTGAGGTGAGAAAAATCCTTTTTACTTTTGAAAGAATTTATCTTTTGGAAAATCATTTATATTTGCCATAAAATCAGTTTGTAAACATGAAAAACCCATAGAATACAATAATAGGGCATTGAAATTATATTTTAGGCATAAATTATGTCCCACTGAAGTGAAATCATGTAAAAAAATAGTTCTTAAGATTCTTTAGAAATAAATCATTTTAGAGCATTTTAAGGAAAATATTAAATAGAATTTTAAAGTGGAAAGACACATTTGTTATATTAAATCAAAAAATTATCCAAGGTAATTTTTCATGATAAAATGATTGTTTTTATAAAAATTATGTAGGATTAAAATATATTCTGGTTTGCACTTAAAAATAGGTAAGAATTTGAAAAGATCACTTGAATTGGGTTTGTATTTTAGAAATAATTTTGAAATTTTATTTTAAAATGTATAACTCCCAATAAAATAAGGAATTATTCTGGTTTTAAAAGATATATATAACACTCAAAAAGAATTTATGATGATTTAATAATAATACATAAAAAATTAATTGAGGTAATTACACAATAAAAGTAACCCGAATGAAAATGGAGGTTCGGGTGAAAAACCCTCATCACTTTGGAATCAATTGATTTGAATGCCCCAAAATTAATAATATTAAAATGATACATTGAATACCATTATAATAAATAGATTCATGATATGAAACATCAATGGTAAGTATTCATACAACATACAGAAGTAATTGTAGTTAATACAGAATACCTCACAAAGAGGGAAGTGGGATGAAGAAACTCTTACCTTAAGTTTGAATGTGTTCCGCTCTTGAACTTAAGGTCCTAGAATTTGAAATTTGAAATATTAATAACTTATTACAGAACCTATTATAAATTTATTTAGTTTATAATAATTCTTTTTAGTTCATTTATTTCTTTATTTATAAGTTATAATATTGAATTCTGTCGTTCTGGAGTGTTCATTTTCTTGATTTTCATAATCAGTTCACTTGTTCTTAAGTAATGAAGTTCATAAGGAATGGATGTAAATATCCATAATTGAAATTACATATTATTTATGAACATAAATTTTTTTTAATGGTAATTTCAATAATTTGGTTACATGTAAATATGATGAAACATTATATGAAATATTTATGACATTCACTTAGATTATTTTAGTGGTATTTTGATTATTAGGAACTAGTTTCGTCATATGATTTAAAAATATGTACATATAATGGTTCCTAAAAATTAATTAGGTTAAAATACCTATATTATTTTCTGTTTTAACCAAAAAAATGGTTTCATGACCAGTAATGAAGTATAAAATTAATAACGAAAATTCGTCGTCCACGAAGGTTATAAATTGGAACCTCATGAACATTGATTTCGTTTAAAAAATAAAAGAAAGAGAGAGTAAGAATATTGATGATGGTTATTACATTGACATGATATAATTCCATTATAAATATGATACTAGATCTATCATGGTAATTTGGATAGAGGGGGTGAGGAGAGGATAATAAAAGAAGATAAATTGAAATGAAACTAGATGAAAAAGAAAGGTGTTTTACCTCTTGAAATAACCTCTTTGAGAACCACCTTAAGGGAATGGATTTTGTTTTTTGGGTAAGACCAAGAGCTTGATGGAAGTGGGGAGGGAAAAGAGGAGGTTATTTGAGCAGAAATTTTTGGAGCTTCAAGTCTTAGAGGAGTGAAGAGAAGAGGGAGTGGGAGGGGGTTATAGTGGAAGAGAGGAGAATTTTCATAATTTTTTAATCATTAGTTTATTAATTTCTCTCAAGACCATAAATAGTGATGATTACATGAAAAAAAATATTAATAAATTTATGTGAGTTCAAACCAAGTGGGGTTACATCATCCATGACTCAATCATGATGAGAAATTCAGGTTTTAGCATTTATTGTGAATTATCGTATTTTTCTATTCATCAAAAATTCATGTTTTTTAAAAAAATCCCAAAAATTCACCCTAACCATATTTCAATGTGTAGAATACAAAAATGAAGTCCATTTTTTAAAAATAATTTTTTAAATATGATTAATTTAATATTTAATTAAAATCATAATTTATTCTAAAAAAACTTTTTTAAAAACATTTATTTACTTATTCCAAAACATAGGTATATCATACTTACACTTGAATATTATTTATATACTATCATAGGTAAGGTTGTTATTAATTAGGTTATATCACTATTCATAAGGGTATGTTACAATTCATAAGGGTAGGTTACTATTCACTAAAAAATATATTTTTCTTATCGGACTCCAAACAACTTACTGATCGCAACTATGTATGTCAGATTTTTGAAATTCACATCACAAAAGTGACAAAATTATGTTTACTTGGATAGGATATAAAAAAATTGTGTTTTTAGAGACTTAGTGATTCGTTAATTCTATAATAAATCAATTTTTAAATTCTAGGGGCACTACATTATCCCCTCCTTACAAAAAATTTGTCCTCAAAATTTGAAATTGAACTCCGAATGTTAAAGGTTGATACGTGAAAATTCCCTTATGAAAACCCACATAGAAAATAGGGTTAATAAAATATCCTCCTAAAAAAGGTTAAGGGAGGTCATTTGGTCACCCCAAAAAGTATGATTTCTAATGTGGTGACATTAGTTGGAAGTAAAAACCTGGACACGGAAGAAAAATCTAACTATGAAGTTCTGATGGAACATGATAGAGGACATGTTCAAATGAATGTTGATTACTAAAAAACTAAAAAAAATCATCGATATTATCAATGATTATGATAATAGGAAAATATTTTATTTAATACTATTTTCCTTGATTTGAGGAATTATTCCACTCTATAAGAGCATAAATATACATTTCTACATACAAACTCATCCTTTTGTTGCACTTAAACTATCTATACCTAATCACTAAGCATGGGTTAACCCATTTGGTGAAGAAATGCATTAACCTCTAAAATTTCATACAATGATAAACTTAAACCATTTCTTAAGTGGTTAAAAAAATACAAAATATAATGATTCAAAACATTATAATGAAGTCCTCTAAATTTCCAATATGAACTTATCATTAACCTTTAATAAACAGAAGCAGCTCTAAAATTCACATTCCAAACATGTGAATAACATCATCATGTATCCTCTTGAAATATGGTAATAAATTGAATTACCATAAAAACCATATTGTAAACATGCATTACTTTGTATTATTTAAGTAAGATATGTGTTATTGGATATATTCATTAAATCCAAAAGTACTCTAAACTCCATCGATGATAGCATAGGACACTTCTCGAAAAGTCAATAATCAGATACAATGTAGTAAGTACTTACCAGAATCAATCATTTCTTCATCATTATCTCAACATGAGATATATATTAAGGTTTGTATTTCCCGCATTCATGTGTTTTCTAAAAAAATAACTTTCTAATGAATCACTTTTCCTTTGTACCATTAATCATACAACCTCAAATCCTTAATGAAATAGTACTGCAGTACAATGCTTATATATCTCATAATTCTTAAAACCAGTACATTACTGAAAAAATATTCAAATGGCATGATTCTTGACTAGGCATATTAATCATTCTACTTCATTTGCGGTAGCATCATAAATTGATCATTATCCAAAATGATTATTTGGGGTATATTCTTTTGATGCATAGGACATTGATTTGAAAAATGTATCATCTCCTTGAAGCTGAATCATTGTACATTGGAAACCATTTTCTTACCCTTGAAATCATGAACTTTGTGTCCTTTTTCTCCACACTTATAGCAAACACACATTCCATTCAAAAATTTACCAGGGTGATTCTTTCCACAGTTATCACATCTTGGAAAACACTTCTTTCCCTTCTTCCCTTTATCCATATATCTCTCTACCATCCTTTTATTCTTTTTCTTCCCTTAAAGCCCATAGGACTTAGAGAAGTCTTTACATACCTTGTTAACACATGATATTATTTCATCATATGATGAGGATACTTGGGAGACAATCATCCTTTGAAAATATGGCTTAAGACCATTGTAGATATGATCCTTATTACTCTTTGCATCATGTGCATTGGTGAAATTATCATTCCTTAGGTTAGGAACCATTTATAATCAATTATATATTGTATATTATCTCATAAAATTATGAACTCTCTATATCTCTAAACATTGTATTACACATAACATAAATTTATGCATCATAAATCTTAGAACGATATACATTGGTTACTTTGGGGGAATAATGCTTTATAATGGTGAGTAAATAAAATGTGAATTATCCTAAGCATATCCCTTGGGAGTGTCAATACCAAGAGTGCAGCAAGGCCCGTTGCGTATACCAGGATACCCCGAGTCAAGCTCAAAACCCCTTTTCGGCATTTTCACTCCTAGGTACATCTGTTCCAGAGCCACATCTATCGATTTGTATCTATAAAGGGATGTATTTGCTAGAAATATCCACATAATATATTCTTTACCAAGATTATAGGACATTCTTGTGTGTTTTTCCTCAAATACTACCTTAGGGATTTGTTCCCTAATCTACATTTTCTAATCTAGTTTCCAAGTTTGCTATTAAACATCCTTTGATGCAACTGTAACGCCCTGACCCCAGTAGCCTAGAGTCGGTGCATTATTTTAATAAATTGGAATGATTACAAGGAATCAAATCCCGAATGACCGAGTAGTTTATAAGTTTTTGAAATCCAGATACATACAAAAGTTCAACACTACAACTTGAAAAGAAATACAACATAAAAAATCCTTAGACAACTTCCATAACTCCTAGGTTATTTCATCATGTCATTGTTAATAAAATTATTCATGTCCTAAGAAAATGAAACATAAGAAAGGGGTGAGATCAAATGCTCAATAAGGTTAATAAATAAAATGTATTATATATAAACATTAGGCAAGTTTAATAACTAAAAACATATGTCTTTAACAATAACGTGAACACATTATGGAAGGAATAAGAGCAGAGTAAGTAATTCCATAATAAAACATAATCATGGGTATTCTACTAGTTGAATATCCACATGAACCATCAATACTATTTTCATAATGATGGAATGCATAATGCGGGACATTCTAACCATACTGTCAATACCTCATGCCAAGACCATAAATAACCTATTTGTCAAGGCCTTGTGCCAAGATCGTAGTTTGCTCATGAGACCTACTGATGCACTGAGGGGCTATAGCGGGCCCTACCCGACACTTTCTATGTCCAATGCATTACTATTATGAATGGAGATAAACATAAACAACATACACATTCATATTTAAACTAATATATAAAATATAAATAACTTTCCCCAATAATTAATCATAAACACAAACCATTCAGAGTAATATAGTGAATGGTTTCAAGATAGAACATCCACAATCAAAATAATAATAAACCATTCAATTAAATATGATATATGTATCATGAAATATAAACCTCAATTAATTACAAGATTTAACAAGGATGTTGACATAGATAAGATACTTTTAAATGAGACCATTGAAAAATCCTTGAGGAAATAATCCTCAAACATTTCAAAGTGTCTCATACCACCTTGAAACATTCAAATCATAATCCCTTAGAATATCATGAGAATAATGAGACAATATATATGATATACCAAATGGAATTACATACAACACAAGAAAGAAATAAGTGGTGAACAAGGAATATATCTCATAAAAGTTAATGTGAGATGAGAAAAAATCTTTTTACTTTTGAACGATGTGTTTTTTGGAAAATCATTTATATTTTCCATGAAATAAGTTTTTAAGCATGAAAATCCAATAGAATAAAATAATAGGATATTGAAATTATATTTTATGCATAAATGATGTCCCACTAAATTGAAATAATTTTAAAAAAGAGTTCTTAATATTCTTTAGAAATAAATCACTTTAGAGCATTTTAAAGAAAAATATTAAATAGATTTTAAAGTGGAAAGACACGTTTTTTATCTTAAATACATAAATGATACAAGGTAATTTTTCATGATAAAATGAGTTTTTTTATAAAAATAATAGTGTCTTAAAATATATTCTGGTGTACACTTGAAAATAGGTAATAATTTGAAAAGATCCCTTGAATTGGGTTTGTATTTTAGAAATAATTTTAAAAGTTCATTTTAAAATGTGTAAATCCCCATTAAATAAGGAAGGATTATAGTTTTCAAACATATATATAATAATAAAAATCAATTTATTATGATTTAATAATAATACATAAGAATTTCATTGCTGTAATTAGACAATAAAAGTAACCCGAATGAAAATGGCGGTTCGGGTGGAAAACCCTCATCACTTTGGAATCAATTGATTTGAATGCCACAAAATTAATAATCTTAAAATGATACATTGAATACCATGATAATAAATAGATTCATTATATAAAATTCCAATGGTCAGTATACATACAACATACACAAGTAATAGTAGTGAATACGGAATATCTCACAAAGAGGGAAGTGGGATGAAGAAGAAACCCTTACCTTAAGTTCGAATGTGTTCCGCTCTTGAACTTAAGGTCCTAGAATATGAAATTAGACTTAATAATAACTTATTTAAACTATTATACATGTATTTAGTTTATAATAATTCTTTTTATTTTATTTATCTTCTTATTTATAAGTTATAATATCGAATTTCGTCGTTCTGGAGTGTTTGTTTTCTTGATTTTCGTAATCGGTTCACTTGTTCTTAAGTAGTGAAGTTCATGTTGAATGGATGTAAATATCCAGAATTGAAATTAAATATTATTTATGAACATACATATGTGTTAATGGTCATTTTTATAATTTGGTTACATGTAAGGAGGATGAATCATTAGATGAAATATTTATGACATTCACTTAGATTATTTTAGTGGTATTTTGATTATTAGAAACTAGTTTGGTCATATGATTTAATAATATGTACGTATAATGGTTCCTGAAAATTAATAAGGTTATAATACCTATATTATTTTCTAGTTCAACCAAAAAAATGGTTTTATGATCAGTAATGAAGGATAAAAGGAAGAACGAAACTTCATCGTCCACGAAGGTTATAAATTGGAACCTCTTGGACGTTGATTACGTTTATAAAGTAAAAGAGAGAGAAAGATAGTAAGGATATTGATAATGTTTATTCAATTCACATGATATAATTCTAGTATATAGATGATACTGGATCTATCATGGTCATTTGGATAGAGGAGGTGAGGAGAGGATAATAAAAGAAGATAAATTGAAATGAAACTAGATGAAAAAGAAAGGTGTTTTACCTCTTGAAATAACCTCTTTGAGAACCACCTTAAGGGAATGTATTTTGGTATTTTGGTGAGACCAATATCTTCATGGAATTAGGGAGGGAATATGGGAGTTTATTTGATCAGAACTTTTAGGAGCTTCAAGTCTTAGAGGAGTGAAGAGAAGAGGGAGTGGGGGGTTATAGTGGACGAGAGGAGAGCTTTCATAATTTTTTAATCATTAGTTTATTAATTTCTCTCAAGACCAGAAATAATGATGATTACATGACCAGGAATAGTAATAAATGTATGTGAGTTCGAAACAAGTGGGGTTACATCATTCATGACTCAAGCATGATGCAGAAATTTAGGTTTTAGTATTTATTGTGAATTATCGTATTTTACTATTCATCAAAAATTCAATTTTTTTAGAGTAATCCCAAAAATTCGCCCTAACCATTTTTCAACATGCAGAATCCAAAAATGAAGTCCATTTTTCAAAAATAATTTTCTATATATGATTAATTTAATATTTAATTAAAATCATAATTTATTCTAAAAAAACGGTTTTAAAACATTTATTTACTTATTCCAAAACATAGTTATATCGTACTTACACATGAATATTATTTATATAATATCATAGGTAAGGTTTCTATTCATTAGGTTATATCACTATATATAAGGGTATGTTACTATTCATAAGGGTTGGTTTCTATTCACCAAAAATTAAGTTTTTTTATCGGACTCCAAATAATTTACTGATCGCAACCGTGTGTGTCAGATTTTTAAAATTCACATCACAGAAGTGACAAACTTATGCTTACTTGGATAGGTTATAACAAAGTGGTATTTTTAGAGACTTAGTGATCCATTAAATCTATAATAAATCTATTTTTAAATTATTAGGGCATTAAATTATCCTCTCCTTACAAAAATTTCATCCTCAAAATTTGAAATTGAACTTCAAAAGTTAAAGGTTGATACTTGAAATTACCTTATGGAAACCCATATCGGAAATAGGGTTAATAAAATATCCTCCTAAAAAAGGTTAAGGTAGATGATGTGGTCACCCCAAATAGTATTCTTTCAAATGAGGTGACATTAGTTGGAAGTAAAAACCTGGACTTGGAAGAAAAATCTAACTATTAAGTTTTGATGGAACGTGATAGAGGACATGTTCAAATGAATGTTGATTACTACAAAACTAAAACAATCATCAATATTATCAATGATTATGATAATAGAAAAACATTTTATTTAAGACTATTTTCCTTGAGTTGAGGAATTATTCCACTCTATAAGATTATAAATATACATTTCTACTTACAAACTCATCCTTTTATTGCACTTGAACTATCTATACCTCATCACTTAGCATGTGTTAATCCATTTTGTGAAGCAATAAATTAACCTATAAAATCTCATACAATGATCAATTTAAACCATTTACTAAATGGTTAAAAAATTCCAAAATATAATGATTCAATTCATTATAATGAAGTCCTCTAAATTTCCAAGATGAACTTATCATTAACCCTTAATCAACAAGAAGAAGCTCTAAAATTCACATTCCAAACATTTGAATAACATCATCATGTATCACCTTTAAATATGGTAATAACTTGAATTACCATAAAAACTATATGGGAAACATTAATTCCTTTGTATTCTTTAAGTAATATACATGTTATTGGATATATTCCTTAAATCAAAAAGTACTATAAACTCCATCGATGATAGCATAGACCACTTCTCAATAAGTCAATAATCAGTTCCAAGGTAGTCAGTACTTATCTGAAACAATAATTTCTTCATTATTATCTCAATATGAGATATATATTAAGGGTTTTATTTCCCCCAATCATGTGTTTTCTAAAAAAAATAACTTTCTAATGAATCACTTTTCCTTTGTAACATTCATCATACAACCTCAAATCCTTAATTAAATTGTACAGTATTACAATCCTTATATATCTCATAATTTTTACAACCAGTACATTACTGACAAAATATTCATATGGCATGATTCTTGACTAGGCATATTAATCATTGTACTTCATCTGTGGTGGCATCATAACTTGATAATTATCCAAAATCATTATTTGGGGTATATTATTTTGATACTTGGGACATTGATTCGCATAATGTCCCATCTTGTACATTGGAAACCATTTTCTTACCCTTGCAATCATGAGGTTGGTGTCCTTTTTCTCCAAACTTATACTAAACACGCATTCCCTTCAATCATTTACCAGGGTGATTCTTTCCACAGTTATCACATGTGTGAAAACACTTATTTCCCTTATTTCCTTTATCCCCGTATCTCTCAGCCATATTCTTATTCTTTTTCTTCCCTTCAAGGCTATAGGACTTAGAGAAGTATTTACATACCTTGTTAACACATGATATTATTTCATCATATGATGAGGATACTTGGGAGACAATCATCCTTTGAAAAGATGGCTTAAGACCATTGAAGATATGATCCTTATTACTATTTGTATCATGTGCATTGGTAAAATTATCATTCCTCAGGTTAGGCACCATTTCTAATCAATTATATATTGTATATTATCTCATAAAATTATGAACTCTCTATATCTCTAAACATTGTATTGCACATAACATAAATTTATGCATCATAAATCTTAGAACCATATATATTGGTTACTTTGGGAGCATAAACCTTCATAATGGTGGGTAATAAAATGTGAATTATCCTAATCATATCCCCTAGGAGTGTCAATACCAAGAGTACAGCAAGGCCCATTGTCGTATACCAGGATACCCTGGGTCAATCCCAAAACTCCTTTTCATAGTTTTCACTCCTAGGTACATCGGTTCCAAAGCCACCTCTACCTATTTGTATCCAGATAGGGATGTATTTTCTATAAATATACACATAATCTATTCCTTACCAATATTCCAGGACGTTCTTGTATGTTTTTCCTCAAATATGGCCTTAGGGCTTTGTTCCTTAATCTATATTTTCTAATCTAGTTTCCATGTTTGTTACTAAACTTCCTTTGATACCAACTATAACTCCCCAACCCCGGTATCCTAGAGTTGATGCATAATTTTAATAAATTGGCATGATTACAAGGAATAAAATCCTTAAGGACTGATTAGTTTAGTATTTTTGGAAAGATAGATACATACATAAGTTCAACATTACAACTTGAAAAGAAATACAACATAAAAACTCCTTAGGAAACTTCCATAACTCCTACGTTATTTTATCATGTCATTTATAATAAAATTATTCATGTCCTGAGAAAATGAAACATAAAAAAGGGGTGATATCAAATGCTCATTATGGGTAAGAAATACAATGGATGATATATAAACATTATCCAAGTTGAATAATTAAAAGCATATGTCTTTAACAAAAACTTGAACACATTATGGCAGGAATAAGAGCTGAGTAAGTAATTCCATAATAAAACATAATAATGGGTATTCTAAAAGTCTAATATCCACATGAACCATCAATAATATTTTCATAATTATGGAATTCATAATGTGGTAAATCGTAACCATGTCATCAAGGCCTCGTTCCAAGACCATAAAAAACCAATTTGTTGAGGCCTTGTGCCAAGACTATAGTTTGTCTCATGAGACCTACCGATGCACCGAGGGGCTATAGCAGGCCCCACCCAACACTTTCTATGTCAAATGAATTCCTCTTATGAATGGAGATAAACATAAACAACATACAAATTCATATTGAAACTAACATATGAAATGCAAATAACTTTCCCTAATAATTAATCATAAACACTAACCATCCAGAGTAATATGGAGAATGGTTTCAAGATAGCATGTCCACAGTCAAAATAATCATAAATCATTCAATTAAATATTATAGATTATATCATGAATGATACACCTCAATTAATTATAATATTCAACAAGTATGTTGACATAGAGAAGATACTTTTAAATGACACCATTGAAAAATCCTTGAGGAAATGATACTTAAACATTCTAAAGTGTCACATACCACCTTGAAACATTCGAATCATAATCCCTTAGAATATCATGAGAATAATGAGACACTATAAATGATATAAAAAAGTTAATTACATAAACCAAAAGAAATAAATAAGTGGTGAACAAGGCATATATCTCATAAAAGTTAATGTGAGATGAGAAAAATCCTTTTTACTTTTGAAAGAAGTGTTCTTTTGGAAAATCATTTATATTTTCCATGAAATCAGTTTGTAAACATGAAGATACCATAGAATAAAATACTAGGACATTGATATTATATTTTAGGCATAAATTATTTCCCACTTAAGTGAAATCATGTAAATAAAGAGTTCTTAATATTCTTTAGAAATAAATCATTTTAGAGCATTTTAAGGAAAATATAAATATTAAATTGAATTTTAAAGTGGAAAGACAAGTTTGTTATATTAAAACCATAAGTTATTAAAGTTCATTTTTCATGATAAAATTAGTGTTTTTATAAAAATAATGGTGGCTTAAAACAGATTATGGTGTACACTTGAAAATGGGTAAGAATTTGAAAAGATCCCTTGAATCGGGTTTGTATTTCAGAAATAATTTTGAAAGTTTATTTTAAAATGTGTAACTCCCCATAAAATAAGGATGGATTCTGGTTGGAAAAAATATATATAACACTCAAAAAGAATTTATGATGATTGTCTAATAATACATAAGAATTTCATTGTGGTAATTAGACAATAAAAGTAACCCGAATGAAAATGGGGGTTTGGGTGGAAAAACCTCATCACTTTGTAATCAATTGAATTGAATGCCCCAAAATTAATAATATTCAAATGATACATTGAATAACATGATAATAAAGATATTAATTACATGAAACATCAATGTTCAGTATGCATACAACATACACAAGTACTAATAGTGAATACGGAATATCTCACAAAGAGGGAAGTGTGATGAAGAAACCCTTACCTTAGGACCAAATGTGTTCCACTCTTGAACTTATGGTCCTGGAATATGATATTAGAATTATTAATAAATTATTTTAGAACTTATTATACATGTATTTATTATATCATAATTCTGTTTAGTTCATTGATGTCCTTATTGATAAGTTATAATATTGAATTTCGTCATTTCGGGGTGTTCTTTTTCTTGATTTTCGTAATCAGTTCACTTGTTCTTAAGTAATGAAGTTCATGTGGAATGGATGTATATATTTAGAATTAAAAGTACATATTATTTATGATCATACATAATTGTTAATAGTCATTTCTATAATTTGGTTACATGGAAATAGGATGAGTCGTTAAATGAAATATTTATGATATTCACATAGATTATTTTAGCGGTATTTTGATTATTAGGAACTAGTTTGGTCATATGATTTAATAATGTGTATGTATACTTGTTTCTGAAAAATTAATTAGGTTATAATACCTATATTATAGTCTAGTTAAACCATCAAAATGGTTTCATGACCAGTAATGAAGGAGAAATTGAAGAATGAAACTTCGTCGTCCATGAAGGTTATAAATTGGAACCTCGTGGATGTTGATTTTGTTTATAAAATAAAAGAGAGAGAGAGAGAGAGTAAGGATATTGATGATGGTTGTTCCATTAAAATAATATAATTCCATTATATAGATTATACTATATCCATCATGTTACTTTGAACAGAATAGTTGAGGATATGATAATAAAATAAAATAAATTGAAATGAAACTATATGAAAAAGAAAGTTGCTTTACCTCTTGAAATAACCTCTTTGAGAACCTCCTTAAGGGAAGGGATTTTGGTATTTTGGTAAGACCAAGAGCTTCTTGGATGTGGGGAGTGACTAGGGGAGGTTATTTGGGAAGAAATTTGAGGAGTTTCAAGGCTTATAGGATTGAAGAGAAGAGGGAGTGAGGGGGGGTTATAGTGGAGGAGATGAGAGTTTTCATAATTTTTTAATTATTAGTTTATTAATTTAACTCAAGACCAGAAATAGTGATTATTCCATGACCAAGAATAGTAATAAATGCATGTGAGTTCTAACCAAGTGGGCTTACATCATCCATGACTCAAGCATGATGTAGAAATTCAGGTTTTACCATTTATTGTGAATTATAGTATTTTACTATTCATCAAACATTCAAATTTTTTAGAAAAATCCCAAAAATTCACCCTAACCATTTTTCAACGTGTAGAATCCAAAAATAAATTCAATTTTTCAAAAATAATTTACTAAATATGATTAATTTAATATTTAATTAAAATCATAATTTATTCTAAAAAATAGTTTTAAAACATTTATTTACTTATTTCAAAAAATAGGGATATCGTACTTACACTTGAATATTATTTATATAATATCATAGGTAAGGTTACTATTCATTAGGGTATATCACTATTCATAAGGGTATGTTTCTATTCATAAGGGTGGGTTACTATTCACCAAAAATTATGTTTTCCTTATCAGACTTCAAATAACTTACTAATCACAACCGTGTATGTCATATTTTTGAAATTCACATCACAAAAGTGACAAACTTATGTTTACTTATCTAGGTTATAACAAAGTTGTGTTTTTAGAGACTTAGTGATTCATGCATTATATAATAAATTTATTTGAAAATTCTTGGGGTGTTACAGTGAGGGACTGAGGGGATACTATACCTTCTTTTATCAGAGTAATACACCAATGGAAAATAAGAAACAATAACTGAATAACATATAATCATAACCTAAAAGTAATAATATCAAAAGATGGCCAAAATTAAAAATATAATATCAAAAAATCAAAAAATATGACATGCCACTATTCGTGTCAACTGTATAAAATGAAACGTTAAATAAAGACACTCATGACTCCCCCAATCAGGTCCCAAATCATGTTTGGTTATCTTATCCATGATCCATACCAAATCATCCATCTAACACAGGGCCTTTGCCATTAACTTGTCCTAAAACCATGAAATCTATTATGGTACCGATCAAGAAGCCCGAGTAGGGTGTGATTGCGACTCAGTAGGACACCACTAACGGTTTCTAAAAAATACTCAGTCAATAACAGTGTATGAAATTTTATAAATAAATAATTACAATACATAAGTAAATAGTTATCACATTGTCAATTATTCTTTATTTAACCACATAAACCCCTCAGGTTACCAATGACAGTCGAACCTCAATTACCTACTTCAACCTATGCCAGAGTCTGAACCATTTCACATTATCAATTCACAATTCATTAAACAATTGGTATTTCATTATCCATTTCATTTCAATTTATAATGTGGCTAAGTAGAACCATAGTCTAATACCAACAATTTGGGTCTGGATCGTCATGCCTAGGACCTCGTGGGATTTGGAAGCATCAGACCATGTCCAATGCATATTTATCAAATAATTTATCATTACAGGCTTTGAAAACAACAGACCATGTCCCACGCATTTTTATCACACAATTTATCACTAAGGGCTTTAGAAGTAGCAGATCATGTCCTGCACACATTTTTCACACAATTTATCACTACGGGCTTTGGAAGCAGTAAACCATTTCCCGCACACATTTATCATACAATTTATCACTATGGGATTAAAAAGCAATATTCCATGTCCCACACATGTTTATCACAAAATTTACACATGGATAATAATATATCACATCATCGCATGCATCTCAATATCACATGTTTACACATTGTCGCATCAACCAAGATTAATCAACAGTAATCCTCTTATCACAATTAACCATAAAAATCTTCCATTAATTAATTAATTAATTTATTGGTCTAATTCCATTTATTTATTAAACAATTAATTAGTCGCATAAATTTCCTTTAATTAGCTTAGCAATTAATTAATCATATATATCCCATTAATTAATTCTATAATTAATTAATCACATCTTTTCTATTAATTAATTCAATAATTAATTAACCATATAAAGTCAATTAATTAATTCAATAACTAATTAATCATTTAACAATATCAATATTAAATAATTAATTCACAATTAATCATCCCTAATTCCATAATTCAATTTTTCAATCAAAACCCCAATTCCTCAATTAATTAATTGACCACATTAATTAATTCAATTAGAAAGTATAATTGCTAAAAAAACCCTAGAAATTATACAATCACATACACATAATTGATATCAATACTATGGGGTTTTAATAATACACCACCTACCTCGATTCATCGATGAATAATCACCCAATGGAAATCCCCAAAATTTAGCAGAATAACGACATAGAACAAGATCTAGATCTATAACCTAAATCAAGATTCAACAATTCAAGATCTATTAAATCTAGATCTAGATCTAAAATCCTAGATATAGATCCAAAAAACTAGATATATATCTAACCAAAATAGAGAATAACTTCCCTTAAAGAAAGAGAAAAGAAAAGAGGAGGAATGGGAAAGCAATCGAGATGAGATCCTCTTACCAGCAGGGGTGAAGATCTTTGATTCGGGATTTGAACCACAAATAACGGAGGTCGTAAATGATTGGAATCTATCCTAGAGGCTAAAAAATCATTAAATAGGTGTTAGGGTCTAATGGGGTTTAATTTGGGATTAAAATGGGGGTTTGAGAATTTTTATAACTAATTTTTGGGTTATTTTAATTCTCACGCACGGTTTGTTGGGAAGGGGTGCACGATTTCCCCAAACCATGTGCCTAAATAGTTCACCTCTTTTATAGGGGTTCATGGTTACTCCTAAGAAGGTACATGGTTTTATAAATAGTGTTCCAACCATGAAATTACCCTCAGTCATGGGTTGTACGGTTTGTTGGGTTGGGGCGCACGGTTGGGGAAAATTGTGCGCCGACTATATACTACCCTATTTCTTCCATTTTTCTCAAATTTCCACCCAAACACACCACAAGGTAAAACCCAATAAAAATTAATCAATACAAGGTGAAATATTACCTGAAAATGAGCCCGAGACAACTCTAGAAAAGGTCGGGATCTTATATTGGGATATTCCATTTATTAAATGTATTTATTACTCCCACGCACGTGAGGGGAACCAAAGGATTGGTTAAGGGAAATTACATAAATACCCTTGGACTCGTAGGTCCTACATAATAATAGATGGAGGGATGACTTGAAGACCATCATATTTAATTGGAAAATTAATAAATACAAACTCATGAAATAAATTAAGTTAAATAAATCCAATACATGCATAGGGAAAAACTAATGAACGGTCGTACACGTGGAACAAATATGAAAAAGTAAAAACAATTAACATTCATTTCTTATTCATTTTTATTATTAAGATAAACCTTCTTACATTATTTATTTATTTATTTATTTATTTATTTATTTATTTATTTATTTCCCTTTTATCTTAATGACCATCCGAATTCACTTGGAGATACCCATTATTAAGGAATGTGTGGAAAATAAATGGAATCACCAATAACTACAGCCAACTACAATAAGTTAATTGACCATTTAATAATTCTTTAAAATAATTATTAAATTATCAAACATAACATGTTCCAATCAATATAATAATTTTTTAATGTTTCAATTAAAAATTTAATGTAATTTTAATTCTATCATTTATTGGGAGACTACATGGCGTGTACTTATGAGCTATACGTCGTGTATCTCAATTTTCATGTACTTAGGTTACATGACTAGCACTTTGGTGATTGGCTCGGATGAACCACGTAGAATGTACAATCTAGATACACACTGTGTATCACTCTTTTCATGTTTCCTCTTAACCTGTCGAAAGACTCGACATGTTCTTCAAATGTAGGAAATAATGAACCACACGGAATGTTCATTCCAGATACACTTCGTGTATGTTTTTATTACTCAAGGCTGTCAATATCATGTAGTTTTGACCATGTATATGACCACATAAGATGCATGAATTTCATTATTAAACCATGTAGACTACGTGATGTGTACACTAGCTACACTCCATGTAATGCAACAAGGTGTGTGCCAAATTGGACCGATCTACACACGGTGTGAAATAAATTCACCGTGTGTAGTTACTCTTTGGCATGTCAGGTATCACGTAGCACGTCCAAATATATTTCAATTGGGTATATGGTGTGTACTCCAACTACACGTTGTGTATCCCAGTCTTACCAGCCAGAATTATTGGCACTTCTCAACGGGATCTTTGTTCATTCTTCATCTATTCTTAGACCTTTAAGAAAATGAAATCATAAACGATGAGAATTAAAATTTAGATAACATGTTAATTAAAATAAAATTAAATAATGAATATAACTTAAATTAATATATAACCACTAATGTGTATATATATCAATAATCAAATAAATAATTTGAAATTTGAAATTTAAACCCTTTGATACCACTTACAGGTTCTGATTGCAGTAGAAGCACCGGGGTGGGAGATAAATCAAAAATTAATTTGAATCAGAGTTTCCTGAAACCCAATAGAGGAAATTTTCATGTTAAATTTATAATTGATTTATTTAAGATTTAGAGAAATGATTACCTCATCTTAAAAACATTCTTCGATGATGATGTTAATCTTTCGAAAAAACCCTTCTCAGATTACCTTCATTGTGTTAAGAGGATCCTAGTATAAAATCACTCTAGTGGTGATCCCCACATGCTCCTTTGATTTTTGAGTGACACCAATTGATTTCTAAGTTCTATAATGGAGAATAAATTATATTTCATTATTCATATTTATCACTTTTTGTTCCTTTGATATTGAAGGGATCTCTCTAGTGCTTCTTGTTCTTTAGAGGAAAAGAGGAGGAGGGATAAAGAGAGAATTTTATTATGCACAATGATTCTCGAATCTCGATTAACCCTACATAATAGACATAAACATATATTTATAGAGTTGGAGTTAAAATTATAATATTATTTAATTGTGTGTTGACCCTTAAATAATATAATAATCAATATTAAACCTCATTTCATATAATAATAATAATATTATTATTATTATTATTATTTTATAGTGTTTTCTAAGGCATGTAGTTATGAATATTATTTACTAGCTTTTAAATAAATATTCATCACCGGACATAATCTTGGTCATATATTATTCTTCATCTTTATTGAAAGCCTGAATAAATATTTAATTAAATATTGTATTCATCAATAAATAAAATAAATATTTTATTCACAATCTAGCATATAAATATTTATTAAATATTCACATAACAAAATAAATTTCTTTTTAATGAATAAATAATTATGTATTACCTTGTGAATATTAGTGATCAAAAAATTGAATTAAATTATTCCTCAGTCTTGAGAATAATATTTATTCCAATAATTAAATTCAAATAGAATTTAATAAAGATCAATGGAAACACTTAGTGTGTGACCCCATATGATTATTTCTCATTGACATTAGGTGGGATTGCCTAAAGTCAAAGATTATTTTCTTGTAAAGGGTTAAGGAACCCAAGAAAAAGAAATTTATGTTGCAATGTTAGCAACCACATACAAACTCTCACTTTATAATATAATCTATTTATCACAATATCTTATCAAGAAAGTTTCACATCAGTGTCATAAATCTATATGTTTGGTGCATCTTTATTTGACTATCTGAAATAAACATGTCATTAATCCATGGCCATGGAATTTAATATGATGGTTATTTTCCAATCAAAGGGTCAAGATATAAAATTCTATAAAGATGTAAGGGAAAAATCCTTCTTCAACTTATTCATTAATTACACGTCAATTGTGATGCATCCAACGTATCCAACTTCTCTATGAACTATATCATCATGGTTTAAAAAATACATCTAAGTGCATGAGTTATAACATAAATTAATATTAATCATAAATTATAAGAACCATTGCACATGCTCACAGATGGGAGTATATGATAACACCAAAAACATGTGGAATTTCTACTAGCAGGTCTATTCTCATAATCTCTGGTCTTGGAGATTACCAAGTGAGAATTTCATGAGAAGAAGCATAATTCTCTTATGAATACTCACACATCTCAATCACATTCTATATGTCACGTTATAGAACTTTATCCGACCATTAAACTATATTTAATAATATCATCACGGTATTCACAGGTTCTCATAATAGTGGAGAACTGTTATGACCTAGTCAATGCAATAGATACCCTAGGACATTATTACAGTAAATTCATGCATAAAAATGAACAATATATAATAAGATATTTTTATTAATTTTAAAATATTCAAATATACATGTAATCAAAGTACAATCATTTGGTTCTAGGAAACCAACTCTAACACAATTGGAGTTGGTTATCCCAAATCACACTCATTAGGTCCACCACATTCATTTATCATTAATTTAGCACCTCCTATGGGATTTACATAACAAAGATTACATGATTATAATTAATTTCATGGCCATTGATGGTTGGGATTTTAGTCAGTGTTAAAGGGTTCATCAGGTCCCTATCATCTTATTCATGATGTTCATGTAAATTTCATTTTTAACTTGAAATAATTCATTTAGATTTATTAAAATGGACAGTTTAATTAAAGAAGGTCAATAACCATCACATAAATACCACATATCACATTTTATATTATATTCTTAAATAGAATTGAATAGATTAGATCAAAATGAATAGGGACCACCTACCTCATATGTGAAGCAATAGCCTTTTTAGCTTTCACCCTAACAGCTATGCTCAATCCTGACCTAGTCCTAACACATCCAACTAGCTATCACTCATCCATGTGGGGCCCAGATGACATCTAATTACCAAAATCATGACCAACCACTCTTTGAGGATCACAACACATCCCCAAAATCATTCTAGGTAAAATCTCTCGATTAGAACGTCAACGGACAACATACAGACAATGTATTATGTCATTATCTACACAAGATGAGAAAAATACCTAAATTAAACAACCAATACAAATGTCAATTTCACATAAATTCATAAAAAACTCAAAGAAAAATTAGAGGGAAACATACCTGTATGAAAATGGCGTGTGAAAACTTGAAATCATCCTCCTGAGACACTATCTAGCTAAGCTGATCCAAATCCCCATAATTCTTGGAATATTTCACCATGCATGGGTGAATTAGTCATAAAAATTATAAATTAAATCTCCCAAAATTAGGTGGTTGTGGATGAGGTATCATTAATGGAAGATAAATGGAGATTGTACCATGAATCCACCGTGAAAACACACCCAGATCACCACTAGATCATAGGGAAACAAAGAGGAAGTAGAAGGGGAGGAGATGGTTGAATGGACTTACTCAAGTCTCTATTATGTGCTAAATCCAAAGGGTTTTGAAAAAAAAATTCCAAAATACCACCATTAAAAAAACTTCTAGAATCCCTTTCAGAGAGCTGGTCCGAGCTCACTAGATTGTCGATGGCCTATTGCTGAATTTCAGCAGCCTAGGTACCCTAGTTATTTCTCTGATGCCTTCTCAAACCCCTTTAACACCCTAGGAGTCTCAAACCCGATCCAAAATAATATTTTATATACATTCAAACCTTAAAATTCTATTTTTAATCTCACTTATAAAAATGAACCCACCACCAAGATGAAAATTTAAATTCCTTATGAATTTTCTCCACTTTTCCAAACATGGGGTATTACACACCGTATGGAAATTTAAAGTTATGAAATAAAATTTCTACTTGTAATTTAATTTCCACTAAAGACTTTAAAAATTATAATAGAAATTTGAAATAAAATTTTATAGTCAAAATTTTCAGTTACCGGTGTAAAATTTTACACTATATAAAACTTGTGCATATTTACAATGTATTTTCAATGAAAATTTATAGTGAAAATTTTCTATGTTATGTGTTTATAATTTATATAAATAAACAATGTGTAATGACCCATTTTTATCAAAGTTACAACAAATTTGTTTTTTAGTTTAAATCCTTTTTTAATCTTGGTAAACATTACCTACAACTTAAGAAAAGTTTTTGGAGCATCTAGGGATTGTTCAGAGCCTAGAGTTCCAAAAATGCACAAATAGGGTGGTCACATGGTTTTCGCACGATTAATACTAATTTTTTGGGGAACTTAGTGGATTTTAAAAGGCCAAAAAAAATTTCTAAAATCATATGAGCCTAAGAAAACCTCTGTGAAATTTTTTCAGACATTCAGAATAATCCAAATCACACAGTTTATGTAAGATTTGGCAAACTATGAGAATAAACCATATGGGTCCCTCCTTGGACTGTGAGGTGTGAACGGTTAGTGCATGGTTTGTACAACCATGTGGACAAACTGTGGAACCCTATCTAGAAGGGAGAAATTACCCATTTTCCCTTAATGATATTTTAACCCTCACTCTCCTTTACTCCTTCTCATTTCTAAAGGATAAACCCCTCTCCCTTCTCTCATGGCTTCCTCCTCCTCCCAAGCTAGGGATCTTGAGTACTCCCACATTCAAACTCCAAATCAAACTTTTTTGATCATTTTGGATTCTGATTGATAATATCTATAATACTATTTATTCATGTCATCATTTATCTTCCCTTATCTTGGGCTCAAGCTCTTTTTCCCTATTTTCAGGGCCTTTATATGTTCTTCAATTTTCTTCCGATCTACTTCAAATATAAAGATGATGTTGGACAAGGAGTCATGTATGGCCCTAAGTTAGGTGGTATAGATTTATTTCCCAATATTTTTGGTGTTTTCATATCCAACACCATTGTGCCACATTCCAGTCACTATCATGTGTCACCTTAAAATGTGCCCTTCCATTCTAAATAATTTATACACACATTGTTTTACTCCTGTAGACCCTTTATATGCATTTAGAGAATGTCAAACTCAATCATAGCCACCCCTTTCAGTGTGATTAATGAAATGATACTTTATATATAATTTTTTAATATACCAAACACTATCTAAGTGTTTGGATTATATTATAAATGGAATCTCCCTCTTGTGTAATTTCCTAGTTGATTAAAGCACCTCCTAAGTGCTTGGTTTGCCTTGATTTTAAATTTTTTTTCCTTGATTAATTAAATAGATTGATTCTAATGAATGATAATGGGTGGAAATTCCATGACACATGATGTATGATTTATTAAATTTCTTATTTTAACTATGAAACCTATTCTTATATTGGTTCTTGATAACTATGAATCTTATGAGGTGATCCCTCGGTTGTTCTTGTTATTATGATTATTCCATAGTTATTGGATAGTGAACGATGGTTAAGGGACTTTTTGGGAATGACATCTCAATCTCCCTTACATCAGATGTTGAGCATGACGTCTCTCACTATTATACTTATATTTGGATGATGGGTATGGTGATCCACATTCCCTTATTTTGGGTGTTGGGCATGACGACTCATCCCAACTATCTCAAGTGTTGAGAATGACGTCTCACATTCATTATGAGATTTAGGGAATGTTCACTTTTTCTGAATCTTATAGTCCCATTAAACAAGTTATGGACACCTGAGTTGCACCCTGGGTCCATCTAGCACCTAGTATTCATGTATATACCTACTTATGTCCGCACATACTTAGCACACATACATGTATACAATATATAACTATATATATATATATATTATTACTTATATATATATATATGGTACTCAGATTAGACATATTATAGAATATTCCAAAGTAGGTAGATCCAACCAGGTGTCCTATAGGAACCTGAGTTAGTTGGTATTTATTTATTCAGTTTTGTTTATTACTCATTTACCTGCACATTGTAATTGTTATGTACACTGGATGGATTATTTCTAGACAACATTGGTGGTGTATAGCTTGTATTTTATCTCGCACTCACTCGAACCACCTTTGTAACCCAAGTAGACCTCATGTATGTAGGTATAGATAAAGGAAATCATCCTACTAAGTATTCTTGATATGTTTTACTTATAGCACAGAGCTTGGGAGTAGAGGATTGGACACATGCTCGTGATGCTAGTGGAGCAGTCTTTTGGACTTCTTTTATTTTTATATAGAATGTTTCATATGCCTATCCCCTATTTCCCCTTTTTATATATCAGCATTCCATGAAATCTTGTATATGACTCAGCCTATGGTATTTTGATTATTATTACAGTTTCTTAATTATTTACACTTCTACACTTGCTTATCATTTTGTTTCTATAGTGTCAACTGTTATATCATGCCTCTACTATTTTATATTTATTTATTAGTATATGTTGTTCCACTCTTATGTGAGGGTATAGTCTCCCCACTATACCACCTTAGCCCCTTACTACTAGTCAGTAGCATCAGGCGTGGGGGGAGGAGTACTTGAGGGCAAGTGACCCAGTGGCCCAGGGCATCGGTCGAGTGGATCCCCAATCGGGGCATTACAAAGTGGTATCATAGGATTTTTTTTCTTTTATATTACTATTTGGGTATTAAATAGAAAAGTAGGATGTAATGTAATTTTTTAATGAGTTTGTTCTTGGGATTAGTTAACCCACGTATAGGGGAAACCCAAATTACTTAGGATGGGTTATTGCTATTATTATATTTCACCTATTACAGTTGATACGATTTCACCATTGGGTGATTCACATGCAATGTGATGTTATTATTGTTGATGTTATTATTATGGACCTAATTTTTCCCCAGCCTACTAAGGTAAGGAATTAGCATCTCATGCATTATTATAGGAACATTAGGACTAATATTCCATGCATTTTTTCATGTCAAGTCTATTTTTTGTGTGCATTTTCCTATTTCATAGTATTAGTTCCTTGATTATTATTATTGAAATGTGATGACATTTCTCAAAGGGATAATATAATTGGATTAATTAAAGTTTCTACATTGATCTAAATGGTGTTTTCCTGCATAGATTGGTGATGACACCTTAATTATCCAATTATGCCATATTTTGGGTTCTGGACCTACTAGTTCTAGACCTTGATATATATATATATATATATATATATTCATGCAGATATTATGAACTCATATGAAATTTATACTTTTAAATTAAAATGATTGCATCTGAATGGGATGCTAGTTGCAAAGTAAAGGTAATTTCCCCCTATACCTTACAATTGACACTCCATATAATAAAACCTTTACTATGATATGAGATTTAGACCCAAACCTAGACTTAGTAGTTGGTATATGGGGTGTCTCTTACATTATTATGGCCTAATGTGGTCTCTCTTTATCCCCTAGACCTGGATTATGGAGCAGGCAGTGAGGTGTGATCTTTTTTATAAAAAAGTTGTGTACCTATCTTGTTATATATCTATAATCTTTTTTACTACTAAATTATACTTTTAGGAATGTTTTTTAAATTATATAATCATGCCAACATGACAGTCTCTAGTCGTATGCCAAGAAGGTGGTGAAGACTATGCACCGGAGGTGGTGGGCCATGAGATTCCAGTGTTTCCTTCTATATTGCCACCAATGGAACCACTTATTGTTCTTGATATGGGAATTGATGCCCAATTTTGAGAAGGATTTTTCCATATGATGCAATCTATGAAAGGTTTCACTAGACCTGCCCCAACTATGGAAAAGTTGACTCAGGAGTTCCAGCAACAGCATCCTCCCACCTTTTTGGGGGATGGAAAACCACATGTTGCTCAGTCATGGATAATGGCCCTATTTTATATCTTAGATCGTCTATATATACCTCTATAGCATAGTCTCAAGATCACAAACTATATGCTAAGTGATTCTTCCAAGAAATGTTGGGATGTTATTACCCAAGAAGACTAGCATTGAGATATATTCTAGGTAGATTTCAAAACAACTACTTCTTTCCATAGACTCGGAGTGCTAACTGAGCTAGGTATTTTATGAACCTATAGCAGGGATCAGTGTCTATCATGGAATATTCTTATCATTTCATAGAGATTAATTATTTTTACCTACTCTATCAAGTGATGTTCTTATGACTGATATGTGATTCAAGGATGGGATGGTATATTCCCTCCAATTGCAGGTCAATGTCTTTCACCTGACGATTATTTATGAGATCGTCTACCAGGCCCTCATTACTGAGATGAATCTGGGGGAATTTGATGGTGAAAACCAAGGTGGTTCAGAACCTAGATTAGTTAGTGTTAATTCTAGTGGGTGAATGTATCATTTCGAGGTTTATCATAGTCATAGTAGTATTCAGGTAGCTTAGACTTACAAATTCCTTATTAGTCACTAGTGCGGGAAACCAGGGCATACAAAACCTCAGTGTTTAGGGGGATCTAGTGGAATTCAGATGTTGTGGTAGGACGGGTCATATCCATCACTTCTGTAGGAATTTTCTAATAGTTCCTACTGATTGGGGATCTAAACCTACCCCACATTCTAGAGTGGGGATAGTAGTATCTCGCCAAGTATGTAGATATAATATCACTATCTACTCTGGTCAAGGTGGTGGTCGAAGAAGAGGTATCCAGACTCATGATTTTCATCACCATTAGAGCAGTCTTACTCAGGAAATTTAAGTTGTGACTTAGGGTTATGGTATGGGCTAGTTATGTGAAGTTCATCCTATAACGTAAGAGCATATATTCAGACCTTCTATTATTCGAGGTATTATTATAGAAGCCACTACTTTAGTGTCTACTTTATTTGATGCAAGCGCATCACATTCCTTTATATCTGATAGGGTTATAGAAAGTCTAGTCTATGAGTTATAACAAGTTTGTGGTGTGATGGTGCTCAATACCCCCATTGAGTATCTAATCAGATATTGTTATCCATTGTAAGGATTGTCTACTTGAGATAGGTGGATATCTCTTCATATGAAATCTTTTCATCCTCGACATGATAGGGTTTGATGTAATCATTATGATGGATTGATTAGTTCTCTATCAAGCCCATATTGATTATTATCACTAGTGGGTGAAGTTTATATCACCATAGGGTGGTAGGCATGTGCACAAGGTTGAATGGTATGTTAATATGTATCGAGAAATACCTGAGCATTAGGAGCTGGTCAGAGTGAAAACCTAGATTTTCAATCTTTTATTGGATGATCAGAGGTTATGACTCACTGTTCTCCCTCCTATGGTGGATCATTTCAAGGAAGTCTTCCCTAATGACTTTTCTGAGCTACCTACAATAAGATAGGAAGAATTCACCATTGATATAGTGTGAGGAGTGGAACCAGTGTCCATTCCTCTTTATAGGATGACATCTATGGAGATTTTGGAGCTTAAGAAACAATTGGAGGATCTAGAAGCTAAAGGATTTATATGCCCCAAAAATTATACTTGGGGTTTAGGGTTCATCAGTCCTTTTTTCTAAAAATGCAAATGCTGCCCTCAAGATTTGTGTGGATTATCGATGGTTGAACCAGCTTACGGTAAAGAATCGGTATCCATTTCCTCGAAGACATGACCACTTCGATCAAATCTAAGGAGAGAGGGTATTTTAAAAGATTGATTTGAGGTTGAGATATCATCAGGTGCATGTCATGTCATCATACATACCTCACATAGCTTTCTAGAGTAGGTATGGACTCCACAATTGACTAGTTATGTCATTCGGTCGCATGAATGCACGTGTTGTTTTTATGGCTTTGATGAATTAGGTTTTCCACCCGTATCTGGTTTCATTCATGGTAGTATTTTTGGATGATATCTTAGTGTATTCATGATCTCAAAATGACCATTCTAACCATCTTGAGAACATGTTAAATACAATAAGGGAGCTCCATATTTATGTTAATCTTATAAAATGACACTTTTTGGTTGACAAATTTCACTTCTCAGGTCGTATCATGTCAGAGGAATGAGTATTAGTAGACCCAAAGAAGTTGAGAATTATAGTTTCCTAGAATCATCCCAAGAACACCTTTGATATATGAAGTTTCTTGGGGCTGGATAGATATTGTAGATGCTTCATCTATGATTTATCATGCCTTGCAGCACCTTTTATGGGATTGACTAAGAAGGGTGTGAAATTAATATGATCAGAAGCTTGTGAAGCATACTTTTAGGAATTGAAGGGAAGGTATACTTCAGCACTGATCCTAATTCTTCTGGAGCCAATCAAGTGCTATACTGTTTTCTATGATGCGTTAGATATCAGGTGGGGAGCGGTTCTGATGCAAGATGACTGATTCATAGCATACAGGTCTCATCAGTTGAGGCCTCATGAGTATAATTACTTGATGCACAACCTCAAGATGTATGTTATACTTCATGCTTTACACTATTGGAGACACTGTTTTCTTGGAGAGTATTTTGTGGTATTTTCTGATCATAAAAGCCTCAAGTACATCTTTACACAGTGTGATCTGAATCTGAGACATCACGGATGGGTTAAATACCTACAATATTTCAATTTTGATCATGCTTACATGCCCCGAAAAGGCAATATTGTAGCTGATGCTCTAAGTCAGACAAATCATACACAGGTAGTTTAGGAGGATAGTGGTGAGTGAAATCTCATGGCCTTGTTTTTAGAGATGCATGTTGAGGTTTATGAGGATCATGATCAGACTATCCTCTCAGACTTAGTAGTGACCTCTACCCTTCTAGAACAGGTGAGAATGAGGAATATTTTTGGATCTCAAAGGCTTAGTCTTAAGGGAAAGTATCGCATATGATAATTTATCTTATGGTTGGACAGTGGATAAGGATGGAACCCTATGCTTTCATGGGTGTGTTTGGGTCCCAGTAAACATCAGAGAGGAGTTGATGCAAGAATTTCATGCCTCGGTTTTGGTGGTACATCTTGGTGTCGCCAAGATGTATTGAGACTTACATCGCTAGTATTGGTTGCCTGGTATTAAATGGGAGATAGCTGGTTTTATCACTTGATGTTCCACCTATCAGCAGGTGATGGTGGAACATCAGCGACCGGCAGGACATTTACAGCCACTTTCCATTCCCAAGTGGAAATGAGATGATGCCTCTATGGACATTGTGATAAGTTTTCCTAGATCACCTCATGGAAATGATACAGTTTTGTTTGTCATTGATCATTTGATGAAATTCGCACACTTTTTACCTGTTCGAGAGACCTTTTTGGTAGACAATCTAGGGAGGATATACGTTAAGGAGGTCATACATATTCACGGAGCTCCATGATTTATCATATCTAACAGTGATGTTGTTGGGCAAAAATCCCTCAAGGTAACATTGCAGTATTTTTGGGTTGATTGTGTTTGTTGACAAAGAAGGTTTTCATGGATATTTGTCGAGTTCCCGAGAAGTTGTTGACAATCCTTGTTGACAAAGAATGATGACAAAGGAAAGGACGATCTGAAGGCGGTACAAAAGAGCAGTACAAGGTGGCGCCGTTTCCCAGTGTTTGCCAAATTTTTGGGGTCCAAAATTTGGAGTTTGGTGAGCATCGTGAAAATAGGATTTCCATGAAGAGAATAATTTAATATGGCAAAGGCATGAATTTTGCGAAGATAGGAATCATGGTTTGGAAATCGTGAAGACTAGAAGAATGGAGGCGGTGAGTCTTCACGATTACGTCAAGCTTCGCGAACGGCAGAGGCTGAAGTGCATCGCGGCGGTGAAGGGCTTTGCGAGGGAGCTTCGCGGCGAAGGCACGAAGGAATGTTGGGCTTCGCGAGGGAGCTTCGCGGCGAAGTCGCGAAGGTAAGTTGACGGTGATTCTTCACGACTACGTCAAGCTCCGCGAACAGAAAATTGTCGTGGTGCTTCGCGATTTGGACAGAATTCCGGCTGAAAGTTTGGAGCTTCGCGATTTGAGATGACGTGGCGTTGACTTTGCGCGGAAGGGACCAGGGTCGGTGGAATCGCCTATAAATAGAGGCCGACCCCCTCGAGAGAAGTAGAGAGAATTTTCAAAGAAAATCCATTGCTCTCGGTTCGCAGAGGTGGTTCGCGAAGGCAGTGTGCTTCGTGAAAGGGGAGCTTCGCGGCGGCTATTCTAGCTCTGCGAAAGTTGTGTGCTCCGCGTTGGCTCAGTGAGCTTCGCGAGAGAAGTTTCTTTGCAACGAGTTGAGCTTCGCGAGAGAGCTTCGCGATAGAGCTTCTCGAAAAGGCAGGAGCGTCGCGAAGGCTTGTTTGAGCTTCGCGAAATTGGGAGTCTAGCGAAGTAGGGTGCTTCGCGAAGGTCTTTCCAAAGTGAATTGCCCAGTGGTTCAGGGGTAAAGGAATATTCATCTACGGGTGAAATTTGAACTTCAGCAGAGCATTTACATACAGAGAAAGATGCATTCCTTATTGGAAATGAAGAGACCTACAGGTCTATAAACTGTGAGTGGATTCCCTTCCGGAGCAGTGAGCTTAGGAAGATGAAGTAGGTGATCCTCTCCACCGGCAGTGAGCCAAAGAGAGAGAAACAGGGAGTGACCCTTGGGAAAGTAGTGATCTGACCCTAAATCTTGTATAGGCAGTGAGCCTGGGCATAGAAGTGATCTAGCCCGAACATTGTAATCCACAGCTAGTGAAGTCTAGTGGAATTTGGTATGAACCAGAAACTTGTCGGTGTATGCTCCTTGGACGTAGCCCTTAGCGGTGAACCAAGTAAAAATCTTTGTGTCTTCTTGATTACTTACCTGCATTGCATTCAAAGCATCATCATCAGGTAAAGGAGACAAGTGATCACAGTAACCACACAAGTGCAAACAAAGTGACCCTTGTAACAAAGAGGTCAAGATCCAGTGGGGCAGAAAGAACTTTGAAAAAGAATATCCATACCCTGATTCACCCCCCCTCTCAGGGTATATAGGCCCCTATTGGTCCTAACAGATGCTCTCTTCACATCTCGATTCTGGAAGGGATTGCAGAAGGCCTTGGGTATACAGGTGCTTCTGATCATGGTCTATGACCCTTAGACCAATAGACAGACAAAGTGTATGATTCCGGTGTTAGAGGACCTGCTATGTGCATGTCTACTTGACTTCAGGGGTTTTTGGGAGAGACACAGACCCCTTATTGAGTTATATTATAATAAAATTTTTTAGGATACCATTCAGATGGCTCTTTATGAAGCATTATATGGTAGGCCTTGTTGATCAACTTTGTGCTAGTTAGAGGCTGTGGAGGTAGCTTTGTTTGGACCACGTCTTGTCCAGGAGACTATAGAGAAGGTCCAGTTGATCAGGAAGCACATGATGGAAGCTCATTCCAGACATCAGCCATATGCCAACTGACACCAGTGACCTCTTGAGTTTGAGGTTGGGGACTGGGTTTTCTTGCGAGTTTCACCTAGGTTGGGCCATCGATGAATTTGGAGGCAGGGTAATCTTTTGCCTCAATTCATTGGACCCTTTGAGGTTTTGAAACAAATTGTACTAGTGGCTTACCAGATAACACTTCTTCAAAGATACCGGTATATGCATGATGTCTTTCACGTATCTCAGCTTCATCGGTATTATCCAGACTCATCACACGTTTTACATCCTGACGAGGTTGAGTTGGATGTGGATGATTCCTTCAAGGAGTATCTAGAGCGTATTGTCGATCAGAGCATTATGACACTCTGAGGTAGGTCGGTTTTATTAGTATGGGTTTTATGACAGCACGGTTGAGTACAGGATGAGACCTGAGAGTGGGAAGCAGATATACAAGCACAGTGGCTGAAGTTATTCTCTGATAATACCTCTTTACCCTCAGAAGTCCAACTCAATGATGAGTTTCTTTAAGGAGGGGATGTTGTAACAACCCAAATTTTCTCGAAGGTACAGATCATTTATTTTTCGATTTTAATTCTTTGTTTAATCATGATAAGTGTGCCCAGCGGCCTAAGGAATGTTTCGAGAGCGTTTAGGGCTTGTTCAAATCCTCGAGTTCCAGAAAATGCACAAACACAGTGGGCCGCATGGTTTGCACATGGTTAGTACTAACCGTGCAGCATAACGATATGGGGCACTCAGTGTCTTGCAGAAGGCCGCACGGTTTGTCTGCAATCGTACAAGCCTTGGAGCACACCCATGTGAGTTTTTCATACATTCATACATAACCAAATCATACGGTTTGGAAAACCATGCACATATGTCATGCAAGTTCCATCCTTAGACAGTGAAGTGCACACAGTTGGTGCACGGTTTGGCCAACCGTACATTCAAATTGTATGACTTTGTCTGGAAGGGTGAAATTACCCATTTTCCCTTAATGATCTTTTAACCCTCACTCTCCTTTCCTCCTCATTTCCAACAAATGAACCCCTCTCCCTTCTCTTATGGATTCTTCCTCGTCCCGAGCTAGGGATCTTGAGTACTCTTATGTTCAGACTTCAAATCAAACACTGTTGATCACGTTGGATCTGCATCGGTAAGATTTCTAAACCTCTTTCTTCTGTTCATCATTGCTCTTCTTGTCTCTTGTGCTATTCAGATGCAATATTTTTTGCCATAGTTTTAGGGCATTGATCCATTCTTTGTTTTTATTCTGATCTAATCTAATATTGGACGAGGAGTCATTTACGGCCCTAAGGTAGGCGGTCTAGATTTCTTTCCCAAAAGTGTTGGTGTTTTCATAGCCTACGTCATTGTACCACATGTCGGCCATTGTCGCACGTCGCCTTAAAATGTGTTCTTCCATTCTAAATAATTTATGTGCATGTTGTTATACTCTCGTAGACCCTTGCTAAGTATTTAGAGGATTTGGAACTCAATCATACCCACCCCTTTGGGTGTGTCAAATGAAATTCTTCTTTATATATAATTATTTAATGGACCAAACACCGTATAAGTGTTCCGCTAGGCTTGTAAATGGAATTTCCCTCTTGTGTAATTGCCTAGTTGATTAAAGCACCTCCTAAGTGCTTTGTTTGCATTTATTATAAATTGTCTTGCCCTTGATTAATTAAATGGATTGATTTTAATAAATGATAATGGGTGGCAAGGCAACAACATGTGATGCATGCTTTATTAAATTGATTATATGAATTGTGACGCCCATTCTTATATTGGGGCTTAATAACCATGATGCTTGTGAACTGATCCCTCAGTTGTTGTTGTTGTTGTTTTTGTTTTTGTTGTTGTTGTTGTTGTGGTGGTGCCATTGTTAATGGCTGGTGAACGATGGTTAAGGGACTTGTTGGGCATGATGACTCACTCTCTCTTACATCAGGTGTTGAGCAAGTTGACTCTCACCATTATACTTGTATTTGGACGATGGGCATGGCGCTCCATATTCCCTTACTTTGGGTGTTGGGCATGACGACTCACCCCACCTATCTCGAGTGTTGAGCATGATGTCTCATATTCATTGTGAGATTCAAGGCATGTGCCATTTTATTGGAGCTTATAGGCTCGTTAGACTAGTTATGGATGCCTGAGTTACACCTCGGGCCCATCTAGCACCTAGTATCTGTGTATATGTCTACTTATGTCTACACGTACTTGCGCATATACATGTATACAATATATAACTATAACTATATATATATATATTATTACTTATATATATATAGTACTCGGATCAGACATATTCCGACCTATGTCGAAGCAGGTATAGCCAACCAAGTGTCCCATAGGAACCCGAGCCAGATGGTATTTATTTATTCAGTTTTGTTTATTATTCATTTACATGCACACTGTCGTTGTTGTGTACACTCGCTAAATTATTTCTAGACACCATTGGTGGTGACCTACTGGTATTTTATCTCACACCCGACTTGGGTCGTCTTTGGTACCCAAGTAGACCTCATGTCTGCAGGTTTGGATAAGGGCAAGTGTCCTGCTACAGATGCTTGATATGCTTTACTTATAGCATGGATCTTAGGAGGAGAGGATCGAGCATATGATCGCGATGCTAGTGAAGCATACTTTTGGCCCTTTTTGTATTTTTGTATAGCATATTGTATATTTGCGTCCCCTGTTTCCCCCTTTTGTATATCAGCATGCCATGAAATCATGTATATGACTCACCCTATGAGATTTTAATTATTATTATAGTTGCTTGGTTATTTACGCTATCGCACTTGCTTATCATTTTGTTTCCATTGTGCCAACTGTTATATTATGCTTTCGCTGTTGTTTGTTTATTTATTATTATTCGTTGTGTCACTATGATATGAGGGTATAGTCTCACCACTGTACCACCTCAGACCATCGCTACTAGTTGGCAGCGGTTGACTGGATCCCAGGTCGGGACGTTACACAATGTATATATTTACACACACAGACATACATATACATATACATATATATATATATATATATATATATATATATTAGCTAGGAGGATTACAAACTTGAAAGAATACACACATTCAGGTACCTTAGTGGGCTAAGTCGCACACACATATAATATATAGTATATATATAGCATTACAATTTGTTTATAATTATGTATTTACATTGTTTATTTAAATACATTCACACACACACGAATTCCAATATAAATTTTCAATGAAAATTCACAGTGCAAATTCATGATGCAAATTTTTTGTGTTTATTTCTTACACATTGTGCAGAATTTTTTATTTACACATAACATAAGTTTTTATAGAAAAATTGCATTGGAATTTTACCTTGAAAATTTGCAGTGTGAATTTGATTACAAAACATATGTAAGTGTATGTAGTGCTACACTAAAAATTCACTGAAAATCTATATATAAGTTAAGTACACAGGTTTCAACCGACTAATTGGAAAAAAATTACCGTAAGGGAACACTGAAACCGACCGATGATTAGTCTAGAACCGACATAATTAATTTAAATTGAATTTTAACGATTTAAGGAGGTTAAGTTCAATCTGTTTAAATCATTTAATTTAATCCCACACACCACATTGTCAGTTTAAATTTACACATACATACAAACATATATACAGACAAACACACCCACACACACATATTAATATAAGTATGTATATACATATTAATAAAAGTATGAACATACAAAAATACATGCATCTATATTAACTCAAGGACATACATATACACAGTAAGAAATTTCATTCACTTGTCAAAATTTCTCCGAAAAATTTAATTTTCAATGAAATCTTCCAAAATTAAAATAGAAATTTTTAATTAAGATCGATCGTGATAATTTTCAATTGCCGATATAAATTTATACTCAAAATATAATTTATAACGGAGAATTCCACAATTCCTAGAGAGATTTCCAATGAAAATTTCCATACATATGAATATATTAATACAATGAAATAGTGTAAATTTTCACTAGGAATTTGCTAGAGAATTGAAACCGGAAATTTCTAGTGCAAATTTTCTACACACCATATATACAATTTGAATATTTTTATACTCACACAGACACACACAAACATGTATACACATATATATATAGTAAAGTATATTACATTGGCTGGGCAGGGGATAAATATAATAAAGTATAGGTAATATATTCATACAAATATAAAAATGCAATGTAAGCCCTCCGCAGGCGGGTGGGGTGGTAGGGGGACAGGGTCTGGGGCGCCGGTCGTGGGGTCGAGTCCCCGAGCCGCTTTATTTGTTGGCAGTTGTAACCCACTTTTTAAAAATGAAATGTAATTTTACATTCAGAAATTCCTATAGAAATATACATTGTAAATTTTTAGTGCGTAAAAAACATTTATATACATAAATGTATATTTATGCATGTAGTATATTATAAATTTTTTATATGTATATATTTAAATTATTTATTTACAAACATACATTCATATATATATGCATGCAGGTATGTAACAATACTCGCAAATATTCCAAAATATATATATATCGTATTAATATATACTTAAATTAAAATATATATGTAAATATTCACAATATATATACACGCAGACACACAAATACTATTTAAGTTATATATTTTTTAAAAAATATACATAAAAAATAAGAATATAAGTATATATACATAAGTATATAAATAGCTAAAATATAATTATTTATAGTAATTATTAGTTATTATTATTTATTTATCTCCTGCCACGCTTCATATTTTCAAGTGGCATCAACATGCACCGCCGTACCCTCACGTATGGGACCCATGAGTTTCCCAATATCACGTTGGGCCAAAATACGGCCGGTCCCGCCGATCCCTGACGTCGAGAGGGACGTGCGTCGTTCACGCGCGGTGGAGGGGCCGCCCTCATACTATTTCACCATATTGATGCACGGATCTCCCCATGTTGCCTTTTTTTTTCCAATAAAAAAAATCACAATAATAATGGAATTTGATCGTTTTATATTTATTGTTGAAGATCTCCATACACGTTGCAATGTTTTAAGTGTATTCACATCACCACTATGACTCACATGCTAGAGTTTGTTCCTAATTTGTTTTTGAAAATACTTTATTGTGATAAAGTAAACCATCCTCAAATTGAAAAACGGGGAAAGGTGGAAACATCGCAAAATATTGATTCAATTAGTGAAGTGCCACTACTAGATATAAGGGTTTTAAAAACTCTCAAATGAATAACTACAATAGTGATAAACATCGTTATCATTTATCAACGTTATCTAAAAACACTGATAAAGGGTGACCTTTATCAACAAAAAAAACGATGATAAAGGTACCCTCTATGAGGGTTAAAAAAACACAATGACAAAAACACTTCGTTTTCAACATTTTGTTTAGGAATAATAAAATGAAACCTTTGTCCTCACTTTTTTTTTTGCGCTGAGAAAGGTTGTCCTTTATCAGCGTTAATAACCATTGGCAAAAGGTATATTTCAGAAAAAAATACACTACAACAAAATTGAGTTTATCCAGCGCTAGAGATTTAACAACACTAGTTAGAAACGCTATTAAAGACCTTATTTGTCAGCGTTAAAAAAAGGTGTTAAAAGGGGGAAATTTATCAGTGCTTTTTTATAAGCGGTGATAAAAGTATAATTCAAAAAAAATATTTCATTAATAATAATACACTAATATATAAATATATTTATATTGGTATAAAGATAATATATATTTTTAAAATATGTTTTAGATAAGGTAAATAGACATTTACACTTAATATATAAGATATTTAGTGAAATGGATTATAAATAAAAAAAATACATTTTTAATTAATAATTTGCTTATTATTATCGAGTAATAGTAATTTAATATCAATTTAAAGATAACAAAAATCAAAAAATTAATAAAAGTTCTAAAATAAGTTGAAAATGTAACTCGAATTTCAAACGACCATACCTTTTGATCCGGATGTCCATTTGGGCACTATCACATATCAAATCGAAGCTTGCGATGAGCTCTACACCATGTAGGTCATGGACCAACTATTTGAGCAATGTTCCTATTTTCCCCCAGAAAGACCCAGAAGGCCTCTGAAATAGAGTTTTTAGTCGCTAACCCTGGTTTCTTTTCATTCAAATGGCTAAACTTCTTATCCAGGTGTTCGTTCGGTCTTACCACTTATCATATAAAAGATCATCTCATGATCTTCGATTTGATTGGTCATGGAGCTAAAAAAAGATTCCCATATCAGACTTTATGGTCATTTTCAGTGGTTTAGGGTTTTCAATGTTTCTTAACATTTTAGGGTTTGTTTTATTATTTATTATTAATTTATTTATTATTAATTTATTAATTATTCATTATTCATTAATTAATTAGTTATTAATTAATTAATTAATTATCAATTATCAATTATCAATTATTTATTTTTTTTATTTTTTATTTAATTATATATTTTATTAACTATATTTATATTATATTCTAATATATGTAAATGAATATAATATATAATATATTTAAATAAATACAAGTGTGTGTGTGTGTATATATATATATCACACATGTATTGTATAAATGTATTTAAAAATAATTATATAAATATATATATATATATATATGTGTGTGTGTGTAAATAAATAAATATATATATATATATATAAACAAACAAACATATCATTAATAGACTACAAAACAACATGGTGTAGCGGTTAAGACGTTCGATCTTTGAAAGAGAGTTGCATGGTTCGAATCCAGGTGGGCACACATGAGGCTAGAAATTCGCAAAGAGCTAATAAAGGGGGGTGGAGCGGTGTTAAAGGGGTAGTGGAAGCGCTGAAGGGGTCGGACGCTCACGGATGTTTGAAAAAAAAATTACCCTCTTTAACAGCGCTGCTTTTATCAGCACTTAAAAAACACCGTTAAAAGGACCCTTTAACAGTGCTAAAAAAACACCATTAAATGACCTTTTTAACAACGTTTTTTTAACACTGATAAAAGTTTCGAGATTTTAACCGCACTCAAATTATTAGTGTTTTTAGCACTGATAAAGGCATATTCTAGCGCAGTTAAATGCCTTTTTGTAGTAGTGTTATATCATTAAAAATCACATATTAATATATAAATATATTTACATTGATAAAAATATAATATATTTTATTAAATATGAATTATATAAGACTAAATATAAAAGGGGGTTACAACTGCCAATGGCATCACGCACACGTACAAATAAACTTGCAAATAAACCAACCTGGGGACTCGACCCCTCGACCGGCGCCCCAAACCCCATTCCTCCCAGCCACCCCAGCCACCCGCGAGGGCAATATATGGCTAAATATACATTTAGACTTGATATATAAGATATTTGGTTAAAAATGACATTTAAAATAAAAAAAATATATTATTAAAAATCTTATTTCATATAGAAATATATATATATATAATTTTCTTAAATATTATAAACCATATTTACATGTAATATATTTAGTGAAAAATGATTTATAATTTAATTAAAAAATAATATTAATTAAAAATATTGAGTAATTAATATTAACAAACATTTAAATGACATTTTGTTTTATCAATATCATTTGTTTCTTCAATTTGACATATATATCAAATAATAAATACTTAATTATTAATTAAAAAATTCAATAAATATGTTACATTTAACATGTCATGCAATAATTTCACATGTACATATATGAAATTAATTCAATTTTATAGAGAGAGACATATATGATGGGTCTGGTTCTGCGAGAGCATCTCTCTCCAACCTTTAATGGCAGTTCGGGCTCCAAACACATGGGTTCATCGTCTCTTCAACTATTGGGTGGTATCTTCCTCGTGCAAGGACAATTTGACTCCCACAATCATGTGAATGCTGGAACGGAAAGTCGAAAAGTTTTTGGTTGGGGAATTGTTGCGGCTGCTTCACTTGATGATAGTGTGTTCAATTACCCTTTCTCTCTCTTTAAGGGTTCGATAGCAGGTGACATTCGTCAGAAGGGCAACGTTGCTCATGTTAAGGCTGACCCGGTTTGTGGTCTCAGAATGCCTTGAAATTGGTGAGCATTGACTTATTTTTCCAAGGGGATATAAGTCGTGGAAAATCAAGGATCTGGCCGAGCGTCTTTTGGAAATTTAGGGCTTTACAAATTGAAAATGCGTCGCACTGGGTTGTGGTTTTTTCTATATTCTTTTCCCTTATGAGGAATTGAAGATGCGGGCTTGGGGCTTTGGATCGATCTCTCTCAAGCCTGGTTTTCTGCACATCAGGGAATGTGATAGAAAGTTCAATCATATGGAGGTTGGAACTTCCTCTGCGCTGTGAGTCAAGGTATATGGTTTAAACTGAATACTATAGCACCCTAGGATCTTTTATGATAATGCAATGTCTATCGGGGTTCCCATTAAAATGGGCAGAGAAACTGGGGTGGCCATATTTTGGCACTATGCTTGTTTTTTAGTCGAAGTGGACTTGTATTCTACTTTAGTTGATAGATTTTTTCTTTCAACTGGTGATGATGAGATTGATTTGAGAAATGAGTATTAAAAGTTTCCGCACTTTTGTATGGATTGTAAGGTCATAGGACAAGACATTTTGAATTGTAAGAGATCTATTGTTTGTGTTTGTTTCTCTACGTGAGGGCATGATGAAAATTCATGTTTTAAAAAGATTAGATGTTTGAAATCCAAAGCTCCAGGTGGTCTTGAAAATGTTGATCATGTTCAACCTCAAGATGGAGGAGTGCACAATCTGGTGGTCTCGAAGGGAGAGAGACATGATCACGGGCCTGGTCAAGCTGTGTAATCGACTTATCTGGACGATCTCTCTAAATCTGGACATGTTGAACCTTCTATTGCAGATGTATTCATCAAGGATAAAACTACACTAGTGGTGACCGCCCCTTATGAGGGGGAATGTGCTGATGCTATGGTTGCTCAAAACCTCAAGGTTGACATGCCTTTTCAAGTGTGCGGGAAATGGATCTCAATGGGTAGCATACTACCAGGTCATGGGTAAAGGTTGTTGAAAAAGGGATGGTCGGTGATGAAAATTCATGTGATGAAGCAATGACACAAGATTTTGCTGACCAACAGCTCTTTCAAGAGCATATAAGCGATTCAATAGCTAGAAAAGGTAAGAAAAAATTGGACGAGGTGGTCAATAAGAAATCAAAGTCTAGAATTGTTTCTCAAAACCAGAGACTGATTGAAAATTAATTGGTGAAAAGTTTTCCCAATGATGCTTCTTTTACAAGGGTAGGTTTGCTGGATGGTTATGAGGGCAAGATCGCCTTGGAATTGGAACCTTCCCCTCTTGATAATCAGGTAGATCCTAATCCCAAGTTGGATCACACCAAAGAAAGTGGCAATCTTGCTGCTTCTATTATAAGGGAAGCGCCTAATGCTAACTCTGTAGGGTTTTCTAGAAGAAGTGCTGGTGTTCCTAAAATGGCCACACCGACGACTCTCATGACGGTTCAAGATCCTTCTCAAGGCCATGATAAGGGTTGGAAACTTCAAGCATGATCTAGGCTACTTCTCTAGTTAATCAGACCGAAAAGGTTCTGACCTAGAGTGAGAAAGAGAAGAACACTTCTCTTAGTATCCAAGATATGGTTGGAACTCCTGTACAGGTGTATCCTTCAACTCATCCCTTGGATCAGTCCGGAAAAATTGATGTTAGGGATGTTTGTTTCCCATTGCCTCTATTAGAGAAGGCTAGTTTTGTACAGTTTGATGAGCTGGGTTTCACTGATCAGTAGTGTAACGTCCCAACCCCAGAAGCCTAGAGCCAGGGCCTAAAACATGGTGTGTAATTTTTTTATATAAAAAGATGCTGATAAAATTACACATCTCATCTCATCACAAAGGATCTTCTTGGTCCAGGTTCTGAAAAACCAGATACAACTGATAAATCTTCACAAAACTGTATGAGATAAACTCCATAGTGCTGCCACCACATAGAATAAATCAATGCTGAAAAATCTACTAATCCTGTAAAAAAATAAATTACAAACGTAGGGTGAGAATTTAAAACGCTCAGTAAGGGGTTTTAAAAATAAATAATAAAATCATTTTTAAAAACATATCTTTAAAATAATTATACATAAAACATTTTCTTAAAAGAAAAACAACATTTCTTGTAGTACGTCATCATCATTTTTCAAAGGTTCCAAGAAATAATTTTTTGGGAAAACTCATACACAATAATTTATACATTTATTTAAAGGCTATAAATAAAACACATTTCAAAATATGATTACATGTACAAGAATGCATGGAATACTGCATATAAGTTAGGAGTTGATCAAACTAGATTAAAGGCGACATGCAAGAGTGCAGGTACAATTTAGCACAAGAAATAATACTTGAATAGAATTGCACAAGAAATAATATCATAAATCACTTATCACGTAAAATGAAATTCATGAAATGACAGATGAATTTATAATGCTAAATATAAATGATTTTCTAAGTACTTATATCATTATGAAATGTGCATTTATTACCATAATCATAAGTACAAGATTCTTAACCAAGGATATTCTACTAGTTGAATAATCACATGGTTGGTTAAATACTAATCACATAATGAGGGAATGCATAATGTAGGAAAATCATAAAAATTCTGTTAAGGCCTCTTGCCAAGACCATACATAATCATTCTGTCAAGGCCTCGTTCCATGACCTAGTTTGACTCATGAGACATCCGATGCATCGAGAGGCTATAGCGGGCCTCACCCATCACATAATAAGTCCTATGTATTCCTCATATGTCTAAATATGTCTTTAAATCAAAGTGTCACATTCCACTTTGATTTATTAATTGTTTCTTATTCAAGGTGTCTCATACCACTTTGAATAATTAAATCTCTCTTATTCAAAGTGTACCATACAACTTTGAATAATTAATTTCTTAATCCCTATGCTATCATAAGGGATAAATTTTATTTTTTGCAAGTACTGCCTATATTCATAAATAAAATGAATCATGAATTAAATGTAAACATTAATCTAAAAACTACATGGTTTGTCAGTTATACTTTAGACTATGGCTATATCAAATTAATCAATGACATGCATGGACATACAAACACACTTTTGTACATGTGACGATAACTAGTGCACATAAAATATTAGATTGTTTAGGTATGTCACATAAAATAATGACTCTTAAATTCAAAACCCTTGTTTCATGAAAGTAGACCTTTTATATGAAAAAATACATGTTTTTGAATTTAAGATACTTATCATTCATGTTTAAACCACACTCTAATAAATGGGAGTGTCAATCAAATTAAATAAATAATAGTATTCATTATGGTAGATTCATCATGAATTAAAATATATTATTTATAAATGTAAAACATTCATTTCATGTGAGACATTGATGCATAAGAAAATAATTAAACACATTCACCATATGTATTTATGCATGTATATATATATATATATGCATTAAAAAATATAATTCCAACCTTTTATCCTAAAATTATAAATTGGGATGCATGTGTGTAATGTTAATTGTAATAACAAGGCGATGAACTCTTTTAAAATTTTCAGGCACACAATAACAAAACAAGGTTTTGTTATTGTTTGCTAATATAAAATTGTATTTGTGATCATATAATCAATTAAGACATGTATTGGAAACATCCAATTCAAGGGTTGATTACAATTGGTTGATTACAAATGTAAAACATGTATAAATATAAACACTTGTATTTATTTGCAAAGTAGCTTAACTTGATTAATTAATCCCTGGCACAACGAGGGCTTAAAAAATAATTATAGTACAAATCCTTTATCTTCCATTTATTATTTTTTTGAAAATGGTTAACTATAGATATGACCACATGTGTATTGTATAAAACATTTTGAACAAATCAAAATATAACTTTCAAAACATAAAATCATAACAAGGATAATATGAATATTTACAAATGTATTTTGAACAAATCAAAATATAACTTTCAAAACATAAATTCATAATAAGGTTAATACCATAAAAAATTCTTAAAATGAAACAAGACATGTATATATGTATTTGTGTTACTTATATATACATGTTTTGCATCTAGAATTAGAAGAATAATTATAAGGACAAGGATCATCTCTAAACATAATTGCTTAACTTAAGAAGAAAAGAACTTAATTTTATTAGGTTTGTTAATTATATATACCATATATACATATATATAAGTATGAGTTTAGAAAATTAAAAAACAACTCTTAGTAAACCTTTACAAGTAATATATGCAATAAAAAAATCAGTAAAATAATGATAATAATCACTTGAAAAACCCAAAACAGATTAGGATTTGATGTTGTATAAATATGTATATACACATAAGTGTATATATGGGTTTTTTCATATAAAAAACAAGGATAAATTAACACTTACCTGACTTTAAGGGTGAGATTGAGCCGAGCAGTGGATGATGGGAGGTTGGGGAGAAGAAAACCCATAGGGTTATGTGTGCAATATGGGTTTATATATATTTTTATATAATACAGGATAAACATAAAATATAAACTAAGAAACCCGAATCAAATCGAATCTAACTATTTATAAAAAGAACAAAAACCATAATCAAGGAAAACACTAAATAAATCACTTGTTTTATTATATATATTTTTTATGGTAAACTTGTATGGGAAGTGATTTGGGTTTGCATTAAATTAATGCACCCATGTAGACTTGTGGAAAAACAAAATTAGACAGCTGGTGTGTAGAGATTTATAGGACTCACGGGTTAAGGAGGAGCAGTGAAGGAGGAGGGGTGCGACGTCGACTGGTGCGGCGTGAGGAAGAAGAAGAAGAAGAAGGGAAAAGAGAAGAAAAATGATGGACGACTATGATTGATTGAGTCCGATTGGATATCTACGATGACTCCACTTGTTTTTAAAAAAAATGAACGGACGAGATTAGACTTGGGTTGATCGGACGACTACGGTGGGTTCCACGATTTTAAAAACATAAGAACGGTCTAGATCTAATGCATCCAGATCAGACAGTTGAGGAAAACTGAAACAATAAGATGCGGTGGTGAGGGTTCGATCGGGAACCGGCGCAGACAACTAAGATCTCAGGTGGTGAGATCAGAGGTCCTGGATTACATCTCCCAGAAAATTTTCCATCCCACATTGAAACCTACACGGTTTTGGGACTGCCATATAAGACTCTATGTTCTGTCTATATGCCAATAACACACACACACACACACACAGTGGCTCCTACACACAAGGCTCGACACGGGCTTTGGCACAACTCCTACACGAGTGCTCCAGCGGGCCTTATATACAGGCATGTGTGTGCTTAGCCCACACCTGTGCACAAGCACTAGAAGAACCTTTATAGGATATATTCTGGAGGTCTTGAGGATGGTGTCACCAAGGAGGTGCACCTTGCAGTGGGGTACTATGAAGTGGTTTCTAGAGGTCACATTGTTCGGAGAACTGATGGTCCAAATAAGGATGCTTCTTTGGAACATATAAGTCGGAAGGGCAGGGGATCCCTTGAGAAGGTTGTTGAATCTTAGATTAATCTTAGAAGGGTGAATTTATTGATGCTAATTATTGATATGAGGTACATGGAGTTGTAATGGAAAGAATCTAGGATTCTAAAAATGAATATCTAAGCATGGATATGATCGCCATCTCTAATCCTTTTGGTGTTCTTGACTTGTCTAAGGATGTACCCTTGATGTTAGTGAGTGATAAGGGAATTAGAGATGGAAAGCAGAAGCAGGAGTAGCTGCATGATGTGATCCCCAGAGATATGGGTGTTGTGGACTTTTCTAAATGATCTTCAAATGAAGGCCACGAGCCTTGGAATAGAAAAAATATCTAGAAGCATGGCTGGAATCCACATGGAAGAGCCCCACATGGTAGAGGTTGGTGGGGTCACAACCTTACCCATGCGGTAAACTTTGATTTTTTTGTGTCATTTTGGGCCTTTTGTTGTTTGTGTATTTTGAATTGTTTCATTTTTTTCTTGGGCTTATCTGCCATGTATGACTCTTCTCTTTGTCTATATCTTTTCATTTTAATAGATGTAATAAGGTCTTTGAACATTATCCAAGACCCATTAAAAAAACAGAGGGAAAATTGTCACAACCCATCCCTTTGGGGCTCGTGCTGCGACTCCCCAAGCCCACCTCCAATAGGCCAAGGGCTGGTGACTAGAACTGAGTAGGAATATCACTAAAATGGGACACATTTTCTAAGTACATGTACACACACATACATATCCAAGACCACAAAATGATTAAATGTAAAAACAACTGAACAACCAATGCATGTATACATCTATATCCCACATCCATAGTACGTCAAGAAGTAAAGAAAGTAAATAGGGACAAACAAAATCCCACCACAAAGAGTCTATAACACAAGTCTAACCTAAAAGTAAAAGTACTAGGACTACTATATGAAATCTACAAGAATACACCTTGGTCTGTCCGGTTTCACTAAGCACTGTCTGGTCTGGGTTTTCCCAAGACTTTGTCAAAAGGTTGATCATCTGAACGATACATGACATGTGCGAACAAATCCCGTACACGAGTGAGTATGAAAATACTCAACAAGACACCCCAAAACCACAAAGTATAAAACAAAGTAAAGTACATTCATCTCTACAGAGGTATATGTCTACAACACATATAATAAGAATATCTAGATATAATAAACAAAGACACACTGTCTAAAGGTAATGGACAACCATAGATACTCAGCCCTAGGATTTCAACTAAAAGATTCTACAAAGCAATCATCTGGGAGAACACACTCCCGAGTCTGATAAAACTAATGATGTGTGTCTAAGAGGTACTGTTCATCGGGTCTCTTTATGAGAGAGAATACATGCTCAAAGATATGAAGAGAATACGATACACAAATGAGGATCACTGTCAATGCCATGAGGTGATACTAATAAAATAAAACTGGATTAAACCTTATAAGTAGAGGATCGATGCTTGGGTAGTGTTGGTCACGTCTATACCAAGAACTCCACCTAGGGCATAGTGATGAACATGGGATCTCATTTTGGGCCTCTCAGAGAGATTTCAACGACTCAATGAAGGAAGTCCCACTGAAGGGATCATAGTCATAGGAGTAGGAAACGATTCCTACCTACCTTTAGGGAATGTATAAGGGGAATGAACTCTAAAAAAATTGTCCAAGTCACTGAGGATAAGGGCTCTAAGACATGTAAGAAAGAGTACATGATGTGTATAAGGGCTACACGCCACATCCCTCAACCTGAGGTCCTACCCGTGTAAATGGACCGTTTCATAGAAACTATGTCTGTGTAGAAGAAGAGTGCACAATGTGTAGTGGGGTGACATGCCATGTCCCTGTATCTGAGGTCTTTCCCGTGTACTCCAGCCATGTGCCAATACACGTTGTCATCCTGTGTATCCGTTCCCATGTACCAGGACACGGGGTAGCCCGTGCACATGATCCGGGCCTTGTCGTGTGCGGGAACACATGCCATATATGCACCCCGTGTATTCCACCCAGTGTCTATGTACTTTCCCAAGTACATGATGAGTCATCTAGGAGTGGCTACACACAATGTAGTTAAGGACTACACACCGTGTGAATCAGGTTTTTCCAGAAACCCTTTTTCTTCACCTCACTCGTGCCCACGCCACCATCACCTTGAAATCAAACTCCAATTTTGTTGATATTCATGGATCTACCTCGACCGAGCATCACTATCTATGAGAAACTTACTCTAGTAATAAAATATGCTCTAAAAAAACCATTCTTCTAAATCATCATCCACGCATCTCGCTCAAAAATCAGGGGTTTCCAAACCGGTCTGATTCGTTCGCCAATACCACCGTCACACCTCTGTTGTATCATACTGATCTTGGATCTATAATCTCGGATCATTGCACCAAGAATTTCATTCAAAACAATTGATTCATCAGTAAAGCATCAAACTACAAGTCAAATGAAGAATGCCTAAAATGAACGATGGACAAGGGGAAGAAAATCACAACCAATGAAGAGGAATGAAACTCAATCGATGTCCGTTTTGATCTTGGTTTGTTTCCATTAGAATTAAAATTGAATTATCAAATCTCAATGATAATCTCCCAATAATCTCCTTAAAACAATCCATCCTATAAGACAATCGAACTGCAGATCAATTTGTTCGTTGATTGGTCCATGTTCCTCATAGAATTAAAGAACAGGGAATAAATCCAAATAAAGCACATGCCTTACCTCTATTAGGTTTGATCAATGATGAAGAATGATTGGTAATCATCATTGTTGGAAAGATCCTTCGAATCCTAGGTGTGTCAATTGTTGATCCATGATCTTCCATCATTCTCTTGAGAGGATTCTACAATGCTCTCTCTAAAATGGTCCTTCGGCGTCTCTAGGGTTATGTGACTGACCCTGGTATTCTAATATAATAATATATTTAAAGATTTTTAGTCACTGCATCATCATAAATGTAATAAAATAATTTTATTAAATAATTTTATTCATTCTCGCACCTGTGATAAATTTTCCACAAATGACCCACACCGACCAATGTTAAGTCGTGCCTAAGAAAAACTTGCATTCCGAGTTCAACTGTACCCTCATATTTCTGATACAGGAACCATTTTAGAAGTTATTTTACTTTTCTAGGAAAATCGCACATGCATGCTATTTAATATGTAAATATATTTCAAACATTTGTTTCGGGCTGACCAGGCCTCAGAATTTCACATCGTCTCAGCACCCGATCTTGAAAATAATCCATATAATATTTAGAAATAATACATGAAAAATATGAGACATTACATTTTCCCCACCTTGGGGCTTTATACCCCTGAAAATCCAAAAAAAGGGATACTAAAAAATATGAGGGTACTAATAACGAATCTAAGCCTACTTCTCCCATGTGCTCTCCTGAAGATTTCCATGCTCCCATTGGACCCACACTAAAGGAATCAATCACCCATGAAGGATCCTCTCCTGCAAATCCTCGATATCCACTGGGTACTAAACAAAGGTTTCTCCTTTGTTGATGTCTAGCTCTCCCTAATCTATAACATGTGATGGGTCATGCATGTACCTCCTCAACCACGACATGTGGAAGATGTCGTGTACCTGTTCTAACTACAAAGGTAGAGTTAAGAAATACACCAAATCATCAACTCTAAAAAGTATCTAGAAAGGGCCAATGCAACTTGGAGATAGCTTGCCGTACCAACCAAATATCCATAATCTACATCAAGGTGAAACCCATAGGAACAAATGGTATCCCTACTCTAACTCTAAATGATTCCATAACTTTTCATCATAACACTTATGACGAATCTATGCAATCTTCATCCTCTCCTGGATGATTTGAACCTTCTCTTTTGTAGCTCGCACCAACTATGGGCCCATGAGTGCCGACTCTCCTAGGTCAGTCCAACAAAGTGGTGACCTGCAAGGTTTCCCGTATAAGTCCTTGAATGGTGCCATACCGATGGTGGAATGGTAGATTTTATTGTATGAAAACTCCACCAGTGGTAGGTGATCCTCCCAACTACAACCAAAATCAAACATGAAAGCTCACAACATGTCCTCTAGAACTTGAATGGTCCTCTTAGTCTGAACATTAGTTTGGGGGTGAAATGTTGTTCTCAAGCATAACTGAATCCCAAACTCCTCCTTTAATCCCTTCCACAATTGAGATGTAAAGAAAGCATCACGATAAAAAAAAATTGTTAATGGGACTCCATGGAGTCAGACTATCTCTTATACATAGAGGCATCCCAAACACTCTACTGAACTCTGATCCTTTATAGCTAGGAAGTGGTCCGACTTGGTGAGTCAGTCTATGATCACCCATATAGAATGGTGTCCCCTATATGTACATAGTAATCCCATCACCATAGATTTACCATCCCTCTTCTATTCTGAAACCTCAAGGGGTTGAGCCAAACCCACTGGAACTTGGTGCTCATCCTTCACTTACTGGAAATTAAGGCATCGAGAGACAAAATATGCAACTCCTTTCTTTATTCCTAACCACCAAAACTAATGTCCAATGTTCTGGTATATCTTTACCACACCTAGATGTACTTCCAAAGGAGATGTATGAAATTATTTCAGAACCGCCTCCCGCAACACCCTTAGTACCATCACACGTCCTATGAAAAGAATGATGTGCTCCCCAACTTTAGAATATTCATCATAAGAATTCCCTTTGGATATCTAAGCACATAGGGTTTCACAATCGATATCCCCAAACTATGACTCCCTGACTCGCTGTAAAAGAGGAGGCATAACAACAATCAACTTGAGATAAGATGCTCTATTTCCATCCACAAAGGACAACTGTAATGAGGCCAACTGCTCTGACACCTCTCTCAACTACTACGAACAAGATCTCATGCTGAGAGCATTGGACACCACGTTCCCTTTCCTAGAAGTATAGAAAACATTGAAATCATAATCTTGGAGGAACTATAGCCATCACCTCTGTCTCAAGTTGAGAACCTTATGAGAGAAGATATACTTGAGACTCTTGTGATTGAATTAGATGATAAATCGCTCACCCATCAGGTAGTGTCACCACATCTTCAAAGTGAATACTACAACTGCTAACTCAAGATCAAGGATCACATAATTCTTCTCATGTGGACACAATTGGTGTGAACCACAGGCGATCACTGCTTGCCTCTGCATCAGAAGACTACCAAGACCAGTTCCTGATGCATCATAGAACACTATGTTCTCAACACCCTCCTTCAGCAATATCAAGATGGGAGCGCTTGTTAAACTCTACCTCAACAGATGAAAATCCTTCTAGAACTTTTCTATCAACACGAATGGTTGTCCCTTTTTAGTCCAAGTTGTCATCAGTGATGATACTCTAGAGAAATCAAGTATGGATATAAGGTAATATACTGCCAACCTAAGGAAGATCCACATCTACGTCACACTCTTAGGTGGATCCCAAGCTAACACTATCTCGACCTTGTCCAGGTCCACTACCACTCTATCTACTAAGATAACGTGTCCCGAAAAGTGGACCGCACTACTAAAAATATAGCCTTTATCAGCACTAGAAAAGTTCATTAACAGTGTTAAAAAAAGCACTGTTAATCAAAGCGAAGATAAAGGGGGTCCCTTTTATCAGCGCTTTTTTAAAGCGCTGATAAAAGTCAAAAAAATTTAAAAAAATTAAAAAGAATATATAATGTGGGGGGAGATTTTAATAGCATTTGACCCCCCCTTTATCAGCGCTAGGCAGACCCCCACACACTCTCTCGTGTGCTTCCCTTGCTTGCACATCCACCACATGCTCACGCGCCCCTCCCTGCTTCCACAAGAACTCGAACTCGAGACCTCCCTCCTTGCGCGCCTGCACATTTACCACTAAGCTATTTAGTTTTTTTCTCTATTTAATGATATATCTATTTATATATATATAGTTATATTTATTCATATATTAATATAGATTCATATTAATATAAATATATTTAGTAATATTAATACATATATATTTATTCATATATTAGTATATATATATATATATTTGTATATTAATATAGATTCATATCAATATAAATATATTTAGTTATATTAATACATATATATTTATTCATATATTAATATATATATTTATTCATATATTAATATATATTTATATTTGTTTATATATATATAGTTATATTTATTCGTATATTAATATAGATTCATATTAATATAAATATATTTAGTTATATTAATACATATATATTTATTCATATATTAGTATATATATATTTATTCATATATTAATTAATTTATATATTAATTTATATATATATTTTTAGTTATAATTTTTTATCCTTATATTTATTTTTATATTAATATATATTTATAAGATTAGTTTTAAATACATTTATAAAATATGTTTTTATGTGTGTTTATAAATAAATAAATACATACATACATATATACAACACACACACACAAATATATATATATATATATATATATACGAATAAATACATATATATGTGTATTTGAAATTCCATAAAATGTTAAAATGACCATAACATCTAATCCAGAAGTCTGTTTCAACTCCACAACCAGTAAAATCGAATAAAATGATACAATATTTGATATGATATGTGGTACAGGCCTAGTGGACATCCAGATCAGAAGTTATACCTGTTTGAATGTTAAAAAATCGGGATATCCCGGCTAAAAACTCAGTTTTGGAGGCCTTATGGGCCTTGAAAAACGTGACAAAAGTTTCCCTTAGGTTACTAGTGCGTAGATCTTACCACAAGTTTTGATTTGATATGATGTAGAGCTCAAACAAACACCCGGATCAAAAGTTATGTCCGTTTGAAGTTTGAGTTACATTTTAAAATTATTTTAGATTTTTTTTTTTTGATTTTTTGTATCTTCAAATTGTTATTAAATTATTATTAATCGATGATAATTATCAAATTACTAATTAATAATATTTTTTAAAACATTTTGAAGCAATTTTCACTAAATTTCTTATATATTTAATGTAATAGCCTATTTATACTTATCTAAAACATATTTAAAAAATATATATTATATTTATATCAATATAAATATACTTATATAAAAATATTTTATTTTCCATGATTTTCTTTTGAAATACAAACTTTATCAGTGCTAGGAAAAAGCGCTGATAAAGCCCCCCCTTATCAGCGCTACTAAAAAAGTGCTGATAAAGGGGTCCCTTTTAACAATGCTGGAAAAAGAACTGATAAAGGGGAGCCTTTATATATGCTAAAAAAAGCGCCGATAAAGGGTCACTTTTAACAGCACTTTTTTAGTGCTGTTAAAAATACCCTTTATCAACACTTTTTTTAGCGCTGATAAAGGGTGGCACTGCGGAAACCCAATTTTGTGGTAGTGCCGCCTGAATCTAGAACTGGCACTTAGAGAGCTTTCTATAAAGTTAGTGATTCCATAGTACATCTAGAACCACCCTTAAGTGTATCACGTGATCCTCCTCGGATGATGATTATAGAAGGATATCATTGATGTAGACTATCATGAATTGGTCTAAGAAAGATTGGAATATCCGGTTCATGAGTCCCATGAACACTGTTGGGGAATTCGTCATGCCAAAGGGAATCACTAAGTACTCATAATGACCGTAAATACATCTAAATGCATTCATTAGTATATCCTTATCCTGTACTCATAGCTGGTGATAACCTGATCCGAGTTCAACCTTTGAGAACCATCATGCCCCTATCAACTGATCAAAGAGTTCATCGATCCTCGGTAGTGGATACTTATTATTCATGGTCACCCGATTCAAGCGTCAATAGTCTATACACAACCTCATGCTCCTGTATTCTTTTTTGGAAAACAAATTTGGGGATGCCCAGGGTAAAACACCTAGTCTAACAAATCCCTTCTTTTATAAGTCCTCCAACTGCACCCTCAGATCGCAAATATCTTCAGGAGCCATTCGATATTCTGGTGAAGATATCGAATCCATCCTGGGGTGTATATCAATACATAAGTCTATCTCTCAGTGGGGAGGTAAACCTGGAACATCTTTGAGGAATACATCCTCATACTCCACCCCCACTGAAGGAAACTAGAAACTCATAACATCCACCACACCAAGGGTTAGGCTAGAAAACTGACGAATAATCGACTACACCATCCTATGTATGATTCCATCCTACACTGCCTAAGTTTACATTTCACTGATAAAAGAAAACCTGGTTTCGTCACTGTGTACATGCCACACCCTTCACCTAAAACATTGAATCTGGGCATGGACGATAGATAACCAATCCATACCAAGACTGACGTCGTAAGACCTCGATGCTGCTACCAAGAGATCTCAACTGAAACTCTTGCCTCAAAGAGTCAGGTCACACTATTGGTATAAGTGCATGATCACTAAGTCTTATCCATTTGGAGTCTCTAAGTGTAAGGGCCGATTCAATAGTTCAAACAGAATTTCTAATTCTTGAACAAGATATGTGGCGAGAAAGGAATGACTAGAACATATGTCTATTAGTACTGCAACTAAAGTAGAAAAGACATAGATCATACCTAAAATCATTCATAGAGCCTCCAGATCATAAGATTCGACCGCCTATAACTGTCCCCCACTGGAGTTGCAGAAGCTCATGGATACACACAGCTCTCAGCATAGCTAGTGAGAACTCCTCTCCTAAAAGGCGCTTGAACTCTGTCCATGAGAGAGTTGCCTCGTTGTAAGACAGGGTAACTAAACCCCACCATCACCCTATAGATCCATGAAGAAGGATCACTACCAGAACCACCATCTGATCCTCTAGTGTCCTGATTAGACATAAAACTTGAGTCACCACCTCAATCCAGTCTTCAACCGCCTGTGGGTCAAGCTCACCTCAGAACCTGAGGGGTCTCTTCTACTAAAACTTGTGAAGCGTTCTCAAACTACAAACCTCATCCTCAAATACTGTGAGTACTAAGTGTTGTTCTATAGGTGGTGGTATGGATGGAACACCACCTGGAGGTAACATCTCATAAATTAGTCCCTGAATCGATGCCCCATCACTAAGGGGATCATCCTTATGATCATAATGTTGAATCCTAGCTGACATACGTCACGAATGTAACGCCCCGACCCCAAAAGCCCAGAACCGATGCATTATCTTATTATATTTTCCTTATTACAAGAAATAAAATCTTGAAGGACCAATTATTTTATCAGTTTTGGAAGATCATCTTACATACATGATACCCAAAGTACATTTATAAAGATAGAAAATACAATATGATACATAATAAATTGAAATAAACCGCCTCCTTGAAAGATTATTCAAGGTTCTATTATTTATATCATGGGGAAATGAAACATAATAAGGGTGATCTCAAATTATTAGTAATAATTACATATAGGGGAATCATGAAGCAATTATAAGTGAATCATAATCAATTAGACATAACTAATATGGAATGGTGAATAAATGAAAACACTTTCCATCAATAATCTGAGAATAAAAATGCATCCATAGATTTTTTCATAGTAAAACATCATGGATAGTCAAAACTGAATAATGAATAAAGAGAATGATTATTATTTGGAAATCATGTATCTGGAACATGAACCATTATACAGTCGATATGGTTTAAGTCTGTGGGTAGAAACTTGTCTGATTTTTGGAAACAAACTCGAAGGGTTTTCCACCAACTGATTTGTCTCATGAGACCTGTCGATGCATCGAGGGGATATAGCAAGCCCACAACCAGTCCAAATAATTAATTATACATATATTTAATACAATAAATTATGTGTTTAAAATATCTTTATATAATAGAGGATATAGATTCATCAATACTTCCTTAGTTAAAATAGCATTCAAAATAAACACCGTATGTGAAATGGTAAACAATTTAAGGAAATAATCATATCATGATACAATAAAATGGATATTTACCAGAATTATAATTTCAAATGAAAAATAATCTCAAATGGGTAGTGTATACACCACATAAGAATGATTAGGTGCACAATACCAAGTAAGTCTCAAGGAAATGGAAATTGAGATAATGTCCTTTAACACGTTGTAATCAATCGAGTCGTCTAACCCAAAATTAATAATCACCAAATTAATCACAGAATACCATGAATATAAATAGAATCATGATATTATATATCAAATTTTAGTTCACATACACCACAAGCAAGAAATAAGTGGCGAACAATGGAAATCTCACAGAATTAAAAGTGATATGAGAAAACCCTTACCTTATGCCCGAATGTGTTCTTCTATTGATCTTAATAACATGAATAATCAAATTTAGATTCATTAATTAGTAAGTCTAGAACCTTCTTTTATATGCAATTGATTTAGAGTAACCTTATTAGGTTTATTAATGTCCTTTTTTATGGGTTTAAGAGGTTCAATTTTATTGTTTTGGAAGCATTTTCTTCCTTGGTTTTCATGATCGATTTACTTGTATTCATGAATAAAAGTTATTTTGAAGTGTGGTTAAACATCCAGAATTGTTAATATATATTATTTATGAAGATATAAATTATATTATAATGATTTTGTTTATATACCATGAGGATGAATTATTAGATAAAAGTTGATGATACACGTTTGGATTAACTTGGCAGTTTTGTGCACAATGAACTAGTTTTGTATTATTATTTTATATTATGAGTGTGTATGGATTCCATAAAATTCATAAGATAAAATACATATATTATGATCTGGTTCAACCATTAAAAATGTTTCATGATCATTATTTAAGATTTTAATAGAAATTGAAAATCTTTCGTCCTTGAATGTGATAAATTAACACATCTCGGACGATGTTTTCATTTTTAGTATAAGAGGAAGGGAAAAGAGAGATGATGATGAAATATTCCATTAGCATAATAAAATTCTAGTTCATGTAAGGTACTGTAATTATCATAGAATTTGGATGAGGGGAGGTGAGGAGAGAGAAAAAAAATAATGGAACTTATAAAAGAAGTTGAAAGAAAAAGGAAGAGAGGTTCTCCTCTTGAGTACTCCTCCTTGAGAATCTCTTTAAGGCCTTTGTTTTTGGTATTTTGGTGAGACCAGTAGGTATAAGACAAGAAATTTTGATGATTACATGACCAAAAATAGTAATAATTTTATGTGAGTTTGAACTAAATGTGCTTACCTCTGTAGGACATCATCCATGACTCAATAAATCATGTATTTAGCATTTACCATAATTTATCGTATTTTACTATTCACTAAAAATTCAAGTATTTCAGAAAAATCACAAAAATTAACCCTAACCATTTTTTGACGCGTAGAATCTAAAAATGAAATCCATTTTTCAAAAATAATTTTCTATCTATAATAAATTTAACTTTTAATTAAAATCATAATTTAATCGAAAAATACCCACACTTAAGATATTCATCTTCATTTTTAAGATGCCTAAATTTTATTTACACTTTCATGGGTAAGGATAACATTAATAAGGGTAATATTACTATTTATAAGGGTAGGTTACTATTCATAAGGGTATGTTACTATTCATAAGGGTAAGTTACTATTCACCAACAATTTACTTGATTCTATTAGACTTCAAATATCACCCGGATCGCAATCGTGTATGTCTGTTTTTAAAAATTCATAACACAGAAGTGGAAAATTTAAGTTTAATGGTTAGTTTATGACTATATGCTATAAATAAACAAGTTTCGTTTCATAGAGACTCAATGCTACATAAAATATAGGCTATCTAATGAATTTAAAGTATTTAAGAGAAATATACCATAAAATGTTTGGGGTGTTATATTCTTCCCACCTTCGGAAATTTCATCCTCAAATTTTTTCATGTATAAATCCCATTAAAAATATATAGCCAGTTATTCTTCATAACATCCTCAAGTTTCCATGTTGCTTTCTCTATTTTATGGTTTCTCCAAAGAACCTTTACTAGTTGAGTTGTCTGATTTCTCAATACCTACTCCCTTGTGTCAAGAATCTCGATAGGCTCTTCACAATATGAAAAATCAGGTTCCAGCTCTATTTCTTCATAGGTGAGTACATGAATTGGGTCTGGCATGTATTTCTTCAAAAACAAAACATATAACACATTATGAACTTTGTATATACTTAGTGTCATTTCTAAATGGTAATCTAGAGCTCCAATTCTTTCCAGAATTTCGAATGGTATGATGTACCTGAGGCTCAATTTCCCTTTCTTACCGAACCTTAAGTCACCCTTCCATAAAGATACTTTTATAAAGACATGATCTCTTACTTTAAATTTCAAATCCTTTCTCTGGTTATCAGCATAACCCTTTTTCCTATATTGTTCTGCTTTAATATGGGCCTGAATTTTCTTTACCTTTACAGTTCTCTCTTTGATAATTTCTAGGCCTATAAGTTTTCTCTCACCAACTTTATCCCAAAAAATTGGAGTTCAAAACCTATTACCATATGATTCTTCATATGGTTTCATTTGAATGCTATAATGGAAACTATTATTGTAGGAAAATTCCACCAAAGGAAAGTATTGATCCCACATACCTTGAAATTCAAGAGAGAATGATCACAACATGTCTTCTAGTGTTTGAATAGTTCTTTCAGACTGTCTGTCGGTTTGGGGGTGATAATCAGTACTCATATGAAGCTCAGTATCCAAATCCTTCTCGAGAATTTTCTAGAATTTTGATGTAAATCGTGGATCTCGATCAGACACAATTGATAGAGGCGCACCATGAAGTCTTACAACTTCATTAATATAATGTATTTCCAAGTTCTCAAGTGGTAAATCCTCTCTTATAGCAAGGAAATGTGCCGATTTTGTGAGATGATCAATAATTACCCATATTACATCATTCCTTCTAGGTGTCCTCAGTAGTCCTGTGACTAAGTCTATCGTAATGTAATCCCACTTCCACATAGGAATCGGTAGAGGTTGCATGAACCCTCTAGGATGTTGTCTCTCAACCTTTATTTGTTGGAAAAATATACACCTTGACACATATTTAGCAATTTTTCACTTCATGTTATCCCACCAAATATATTCCTTGAGATCTCTATACATCATGGTGCTACCAGGGTGTATAAAGAAATTTGAGCTATGAGAATTATCTAATAGTTCTCTTTTTAGATCAGGTATTGATGGAACATGTAACCTCCTTCCAAATTTCAGAACTCCATCCCCATACATGAAGTATTCCAATCTTCCATCCTCATTAGCTTTAATTTTCTTTTGTATATTCTCATAATCAGATTGAGATATTTTTATCTTCTTTAGTAAAGATGGTTTAACAATCATTTGAAAAAGGAAAGATGTTTCCCCTTCTTTAACAATTCCCATATCCATTTTAGCAGATCCATAAATATAGGATCTCTCTCAATCCTCATTTGGGTTAGAAGTCCCTGATCTTTCCTACTTAATGCATCTGCCACCTTATTTTCCTTTCTTAGGTGGTTGTGTATTGAACAATCATAATCTTGGAGTAACTCGAGCCATCCCTTTTGCCTCATGTTGAGTAATTTCTATGTAAAAAAGTATTTCAAACTCTTATGATCCATATATATCTCACATATTTCACTATAGAGATAATGTCTCTATATTTTTAGAGAAAAGATTATAGATGCTATCTCAAGATCATGTGTTGTATAATTTTTTTCATGTGTCTTCAACTATCTTGATGCATAAGCAATAACTTTATCATTTTTCGTAAGGAATAAACTCAGTCCATTCTTTGATGCATCATTGTATATCACAAATCCATTATTTCCATAGTGAATAGTCAATATTGGAGCATTGAACAATTTTATTTTCAATTATTCATATCATTTTCCACATTATTTCATCCATAAAAACTTAACCCCTTTACGTGTGAGCTTGGTTAGTGGGTTACCCAATTGGGGGAAATTCTGAACGAAACACCGTTAGTAACCTACTACGCCAATAAAACTACATACCTCAGTTATGTTCATTAGCATATGCCATTCTTTGATTTCCATTGTCTTTATAGGATCAACTAAGATTCCATCCTTAGATAAAATATGGACAAGAAAAGAAGCTGATTGAATCCAAAATTCACACTTTCTAAACTTCCCATATAGTTCATTTATTCTAAGAGTTTTCAGAATAACCCGCAAGTGATTCTTATGGTCTTCATATCTTTTGGTGTATACTAGGATATAATCTACAAATACCATAATTAAGTCATCAATATATACCTTGAAAACTCTATTCATTAGATATATGAAAACGAAGGGTGCATTAGTCAGTCCAAAAGGAATTACTATAATCTCGTAATGCCCATACCTGGTTTGAAATGCTATCTTTGAAATATATTCCTTTCTCACACACAAATGATGATTTCCAGATCGAAGGTAAATCTTCAAAAAATATTTTTCTCCATGAAGTTGATTAAATAAATCATCAATTCGTGGTAGATGATACTTGTTCTTTATTGTAATAGCATTAATCTCCCTATAATCAATGGATAGCCTCATGGATCCATCTTTCTTCTTGGAAAAGAGGACAAGGTCTCCCCATGGAGAAACACTAGGTCGAATAAAACCTTTGTCACAAAATTCCTCTAGTTTTTTTAGCTCCACTAATTCCATAGTGTCCATTCTATAGCGAGTCTTTGATATAGGTCTTTCACTAGGAATTAAATCAAAAGATAACTCAACTTCCTGCTCTAGAGGATGTCCAGGAAAATCCTCTGGAAATGAATCAATGTATTCTTCCACAATAGGTACGTATTTGATTTGTAGATTTATTTCCTCACCCATATATATTGTGTTCTTTTCCTCTCCAATAATTTCATTCAGTAGAGATACTGGGGGTGGATCTAGATAAGAATCAGATGGAGAAGATTCTGCTCTAAAGATAAGGGATTCTACACCATTATTAAAAATTATAACTTCCTTCTTATTGCAATAGATATTCACATCATAATTTGACAACCAATTCATACTGAGAATTATATCAAAGTCAATCATTGGTATGCTGATAAGTTTAGAAACTAAAGAACGTTTATGTGTCATGATGGGGACTAATCAACACATCTTTGTTGCAATGATACATCCCCTAGAAGTTTTGACTGACAACTCCTTTATTAAATCAAAATATACATGCCTAATTTTCATGGAAAACTGGGAAGATATAAATGAACGTGATGATCCAGAATCAAATAAATCATTCGCTAAGTTTGAGGAAACAATTAAAGTACCTGCCACTACATCATTAGGAACTTCAACCTCCACGGTTGTAATCGCATAAGATTTCCATTGCTTTTGTGGCCTTTTTTGAGGAAAGTTTCCTTGGAGATTAGGAAAATCATTTCATAGTGTCCCATCTATCTATAATTGTAGCATTTAACATCATTTAATTTTCTCTTCCCCTTGCATTCACTAGATCAATGACCCTTTTCTCCACACATATAGAAAACTCCCATGCCTTTCAAGCATTTCCCTGGATGGTTCTTTTAACAGTTCTCACATAATGAAAATCGATTCATTCCCTTATTCTTCATTAGCACTTCATATTTTCCATGGTTATTATAAGGCCTCTTCTTATCTTGATTTCCCTTGAAAAAAATTGATCTAGAAAGTTCCTTCTCTGTTTTGATGGCACTTAATAAAATTTCATCATTTGATGAAAATGTTTGAGAATCCAGTGCCCTTTGAAGACGTGTCTTAAGACCTTAAAATAAATGATAAATATTGTATTCCAAATCATGTACATAATCTATATTATACCTTGATAATCTTGTGAAGGTAGATTCATACTCCGCAACAATATTATATTCCCTTTTCTTTAGGCTAAATAATTTCCTCTTTATTTCAGTTTGTTGTTCAGGAGGTAAATATTTGTAGAAGCATATTTCCTTAAATGTTCCCCATTCCATATCTTCTATTTCTTCTTCCTCTATGGTATTCTGGATCAAGGACCACCATTGATCAATATAACCCTTGAAGAAATATAATGCCAGTTTACCTTTTCATTTTCATTGCATCTTAATACCAAAATTATCTTTTCAAGGGACTTGATCCACTGCTCAGCTACCACCGGATTAGTAGTCCCACTAAAAGATGGGGGATTCTTCTACATGAAACGATCCAATACAGGTGTAGCATGGTTATTCGACACAACTTGAGTTAGTTGTCCCAATATGGTCATGATCTGATCCACTCCAAAACTGACTGTGTTGACTTGATTAGTGGGAAAATCCCTTCATTGTCAATGGGTATTGATTCCCCTTCTTCCATTAGGCACCATTACTAAACAATGGAATATAGTAAATTTGGTCATAGTTCATAATTTTTAACTAGTAACCACTTTACATAATCTGAAAATTTATGCACAACTAATGTCATGACCCGTCCCCCAGGGCCCGTGCCGTGACTACCCCAAGCCCGCCTTCTATAGGCCAGGGGCTGACGACTATCACTGAAGGCGTATTCCCTAAAACTGGAAAGGCATTTCCTTTTTAACATGTAACACACACAACCAAGCACACAATAAGATACAAAATCAAGTAAACTGAATAGTAAACTGAGTGAGTATAGTAAGAAAAAAGGTTCCAGAATACAATCCCAACTGGAAAGTACAAGAAAAACTAGAAAGTACAAGATGGCTAATAGGTGAAAAGCAGCACCTGGACCATCCACCACGAATCCTACCTGAAGGGTAGGTACAACTCACAAATGACCGTCTCTGTGGTTTTCCTCATCTAACGTCCACCTTCGAGCCACCTCCAGTCCTAGTACTCTCATCCTCAATCAGTGCTGCCCGTTTTCTACACTAAACACAACATGGTGAGGGAATAACCCGTGCAGGGGTGAGTATAAAGATACTCAGTAGGGACCCTGAGATCCTCAAGGTCTCAAAAAATCCACCAAGGATAAACCACACAACATGAAATCAACTAACATCCCTACTTAGGTATATGCCCATACATATACCTAAGTTATCAAGTAAACCCATCTCAATCATGAGGAAACACAGAGTCCAAATCAAAAGCCCAAAGCTCAACTGTTCCACAATGGAAGGAATACCACGAAGGAAAGTACCACAAAGGTACGCCACATAGAAGAATACCACCAAGGTATTACCATGAAGGAAAAATATCACAAGGTACATACTAATCTCACACCAGGTATAACTTAAGTGCATTAATAGAGATGATTAAATGTAACTACTAAATCATCTTACTCTGTTAAGAGGCTCTGCTGCTGACCCACACATGATCGCTTGGTGATGACCCACATAGGATCGCTTGGTGCTGACCCATACAGAATCGCTAGGTGCTGACCCACACATGATCACTCAGTGCTGACCCACACATGATCACTAGGTGCTGACCCACACAGGATTGCTCGGTGCTGACCCACACAGGATTTCTCTTCATTCTTCACGTCACAGCCAGATTCAGGGTTCCCACACTATGCTCGCTTGTCTTCGAGAGGGTCCCCTCCACAAGCCTCTGGTTGATACTCTAACTGCCACAAAGTCTCATGAATAAGTATCTCAAAATACCACCATGTCATAGGGGTCTCAACGCAACAGACGGTCCGTCAATCGGACGCCCGGTCTGTGAGTTATTAGCATTTTAGTCCCGAGGGCCCGGTTGGATTCATGCTCGATCCAACCCGACTGTACTCCAAATTTTTCCAAATCTCCAGTGAGGTATAATCAAAGGGACCGTCTCTCTCCAAGGTTTATAGTTCCATTTACGGTTCATAAAACGGACATCCGGTGCTAAATTTATGGCCAAAAGAGCGTAAATGGATCGAAATGGGTCCGGGTCCAATCCGACCTGGTCAGACCGACCCATCCCGACCCGCTGGTTCTGGCCATATGGGTTCGGCTCGTCCCATGCTGGGCGGTCTGGCCCGCTGGGTGGAACGGCCTGGGCAGCGACCCGCGGGGTGGCGGGGTGGACGCAGAGGCCACGGGTGGCCATAGGAGCCGCGTGGCAGCGCGAGGCCACATGTGTTGTAGGGCGACAAAGGCTGTGGGTGCCGTGTGGTGGCGTGAGGCCGCGGGTGCTGTGGGGCAGCAGAATCCATGGGTTCTGCCACCCGCAGCCTCTGCTGTGGGTGCCGCGGGGCGGCGCGACAGGCTGCGGGGCGGCGTGGAAGGCCGCGGGGTGGAGGTGGCCGCAGGGCGGTGGTGGCCACGGGGAGGCGGTGGCCGTGGGCGGCGGCGCCGCAGACGGCAGAGGTTGCGGGCCGTGGTGCCGCAGACAGTGGAGGCCGCGGGCGGCAGAGCGCCTCAGGGCGCAGAGGCCATGGGTCGGCAGAGGCTGTAGGGCGATGTGCCTTCACCGGAGGCTGGCTTGACCGACCACCCTTCATTCGTCGCCTTCATCGCGATTCTCGAGTTCCATCGGTTCCAACAGCCGGTACCAGTCGCCGTCACCATCGTAAATATCACGCAAATATCTACAAGGTTTGCGAAGGGGTCAGGACATGTTTTTTTGTCCCGTACCATCCGTGTTAGGGGGGTAGCATACAAATCAAGGAAGATGATTCAATATGAGAGGGAATTTAACATTTATCAAATTAAAAAACACCCCTACCTTGATTGCTCGTTGATGTCAAAGAGGAGTAAAGAACGAATGTTGGTAGAGTCAACATTTCCTTGATCGTCGGTTCCTCATCATCGAAGACGTTCTACATTGGTTGCCTCCGCAAGGTGTTTCTGATCCGGCTCAGGGTCAGTTTCCTCATTCTATGATCGCCGGTGGTCGTTCTTCTTTGGGAGGTGATGTTCTTCGTTGGAGATAAATTTCTCAAAGCTCTCCCAATCACTTTTCCAACCCTCTTCCCAACAAAAGAATATCCAACATAATAGAATATGTTGTCTATTTAGTTTGTTGGCATAATTTTAAATTGGCTCAATTAATTAATTGAGTTTGTATAATTAATTAAAGGGGGTGGAACTATTAAAGTGGGATGATACCAAAGGTTATCTCCCATTAATGGGGAGTTTAAGAGGTTTTTCCCATTATATGGGTTTGGGTGGTCCCCACCTTTTGGATTCAAAAATTGGGGGTTTTAATCTCGTGTGGTCCCCACCACCATAACCCATGTGGGAGGTTTTAGTTGAGGTGGTCCTCACCTAAGAAACAACCAAATGGGAGGTTTCAACAAAAATAAAATAAAAGATTATTTTATTTTATTTCTATTCCCACGGAAAACCCAAATACTAACTTTCACCCTCGACCAATTTCTGTCGAGGAGAATGTATCCTTAAGCAAATATCGGCACTGCAAGTTCAACGGTGTCCTCAGATTTCAATTCCGAGCACCGGTTTAAAAGTTAGAAAAACCCACTCGCACGTTTAGTGAATGTACCCAAAACAAAAGTTCAGAAATTCATTTCGGGCACACCGGGCCTCGGAATCACGCGCCGTCAATTTTCACGGACTCATAAAATTTCCATTTAATTACAAAAAAAATTACATGGAAATTATGGGTATTTACATTCTCCCCACCTCAGGGATTTGTGTCCCTGTAATCCACAACTCAAACTAAGGGAACAAGTGGGGGTATTAAGCACAAATCTGATCCTCCCACTCCCATGTGCTCTCCTAGAGGTTCCCATGCTACCAATGAACGTGAACCAGAGGTATTGAACACCCACGAAGGAACCTCTCATGTCGATCCTCAATCTCTACTGGAACCTCTGTAAAAGTCTCCCCATCGTTGATATCTAGCTCACCGTGGTCGATGATGTGAGAAGGTTCGTGCACGTATCTCCTCAGCTGGGATACGTGGAAGACATCGTGCACCCGGTGCAACTGAGGTGGAAGACTTAAGCGGTAAGCCACCTCGCCAAATCTACTGAGGAACTGAAAGGGTCCAATGAACCTCGGAGATAACTTTCCACCTCGACCAATCTACACAAATCTCATCGAGGTGAGACCTATAGAAAGACGTGGTCACCATCCTCAAACTTCAGAGGTCTCCATCTCCAGTCAACATACGACTTCTACCTGCTCTGTGTAGTCTTCATCTGCTCTTGGATGATTTGCACCTTCTCTCTCTGTAGCCTGTACCATCGCTGGTCCCACTAGTGCTGACTCCCCTGGGTCAGTCAAACACAAATATGATCTGCAAGGTCGCCCATACAACGCCTCAAAAGGTGCCATTCCAATAGTGGAGTGATAACTGTTGTTGTATGAAAACTCCACCAAAGGAAAGTGATCCTCCTAGCTGCGACCGAAGTCGAGGACGCAAGCACGTAGCATGTCCTCAAGGGTCTAAATGGTCCGCTCAGTCTGACCATCTGTCTGAGGATGGAAGGCAGTGCTCAAACGAAGCTACGTCTCGAAAGCCTCCGGTAACCCCGTCCATAGCCGGGAAGTAAAACATGCATCACGATCAGAGACAATCATCGAGGGTACTCCATGTAGCCACACAATCTCTTCCACATTGAGCCGTTCCAAGCTCTCTACTGAACCCTTCTCTCTGATCGGTAGGAAGTGGGCTAACTTGGTGAGTCAGTCGATGATCAACCAAATTGAGTCATGTCCCTTGGATGTATGTGGAAGTCCTCTCAAAGAGTCCATGGATATCCCATCCCAATTCCACTCTAGAACCTCTAAAGGCTGAACCAAGCCTGCTGGTACCTAATGCTCCGCCTTCACTTGCTGACAAGTGAGGCACCGAGAGACAAAATCTGCAACTGCTTTCTTCATTCTCAGCCACCAGTGCTGTCATCGGAGATCCTGGTACATATTCTCCACTTCTGGATGTACCATTAGAGGGGATGTGTGAAAATCCCTCAACACTTCCTCCCAAAGTGACACTGGTACCATGATACTTCCTCTGAAGAGGATAACGTGCTCCCCACCTTCAGAAAATCCATCAGGTGCCTGCCCTGTGGATATCTGAGCACGTCGAGCCTCGCAGTCATCATCCCCATGCTTCACCTACCTGACTCGCTAAAGAAGTGGAGGAGTGACTATAAGATACTGAAGTAAAGCTACTCCATCACGTTCCATGAAGGATATCTACAAAGCGACCAACTGCTCTATCGCCTCACCAAGCAGCTATATACCAGATCTCTGACTGAGTGCATCTTCTACAACGTTCCCCTTCCTAGGAGTATATAATATCTCAAAGTCATAGTCCTAGAGGAACTCAAGCCATCATCATTGTCTTAGGTTCATGTCCTTCTGAGAGAAGATATACCTGAGACTCTTGTGATAAAAGTACACTGTAAAACGCTCACCCATTAAGTAATGTCACCACTTCTTCAAGGCAAAGACCACTGCTGCTAACTCCAGGTCATGGGTATCATAGTTCTGATCATGTTGTCTCAGTTGTCAAGAACCATATGCGATCACTGACTGCTCCTAAATTAGGAAACATCTGAGTCCGGTCCCTAATGCTTTATAGTAGACTACGTACCCTATGCCCTCCTCCAGTAGCCTCAAGAAGAGTGAAATAGTTAGCTTCTACCTCAGCTCCTGAAAACACTGCTGAAATCTCTCCAACCACATGAAGGGTTTCCCCTTCTTTGTTAATGCTAATAAAGATGCTGCAACTCTGGAGAAATATGGCACAAATCTCTGGTAGTATCCGACTAAACCCAGGAAACTCTATACCCCCGTCACACTCCTGGGTGGCTCCCATGAAAGTACCACCTCAATATTCACTAGATCTACTGCAAATCCAGCCTCCGATATGACATGTCCTAGAAAGTGAACCTCTCAGATCCAGAATTGGCACTTCAAGAGCTTACCATAAAGATGGTGCTCTCAGAGTGTGTCTAGTACTACCTGAAAATGATAGGCATGCTCCTCCTCGGTAGCCGAGTAAATAGGAATGTCACCAATGAAGACCACCACAAATCAATCAAGGTATGGCTGAAAGATCCTGTTCATGAGTCCCATGAACACTGTTGGAGCGTTGGTTATGCCAAATGACATAACCAAGAACTTGTAGTGGATGTACCGACATATGGAAGCCGTCTTTTGTACATCCTCATCTCGTACTCTGATCTGGTGATAGCCTGATCTGAGGTCTATCTTCAAGAACCAACGTGCTCCTTTCAGCTGATCAAAGAGGTCATCAATCCTTGAAAGTGGGTACTTGTTCTTCACGATCACCCGATTCAGGCTCCGATAGTCAACACAAAGTCTCAATATCCCATCCTCTTTCTTGGCGAACAAAATCGAGGCTACCCAAGGAGAAACACTGGGCTGAATGAACCCTTTACCCTATATGTCCTCCAGATGTACCCGCAGCTCACGAAGCTCCGCAGGAGCTATCTGATATGCTGGTGTAGATATCAGTGCCATACCGGGGTACAAGTCAATGTAAAATTCCACATCTCTATGAAGAGGTAGACCCAAAAAATCATTAGGGAATACATCCGCGTACTGGTCCACCACTATAGGATAACTAGGACTCTCCACATCAACTGCTCCGAGGGTAAGGATAGCCAACTGATGAGTGATCAGCTGCACTCTCCTCCGGATAAGTCCATCCTGTGATGCAAAGGCCCCTTATCACCGGTGAAGGTAAACCTGGCCCCATCCATGTAGACACACCACACTTTGCGCCTAATACAGTCAATCTAATCATGGACTATAGATAACTAGTCTATACCCAAGATGACGTCGTAAGGCCTCGATGCTGATACTAGGAGATCCCAGCTGAAACTCTTGCCTCCTAGAGTAAGCTAACACTGCCGGCACCAGTGCATAATCGTCGAATCCGCTCCCATAGGATTCTCTAGCTATAAAAATCGAGCCAACGACTCCATCGGAATCTCTGAGCTCCGAACGAGGGTAGTGGAAATAATAGATTGACCGAAACCTATGTCTATAAGTACTAAAGATAAGGTGGAGTAGACACAGATCGTACCTCGTATCATATCTAGAGCGCTGTGATCGTAAGCCTCAACTGTTTGGAGCTGAGCTCACCCCTATACACCTGCTCCCTGCGGTCGGGGTGGACCTCCTGGTGGTGGTGGCGGTAACATCTCGAATCGTCGCCCACCGCCAGCTATGCGGACAGATCCTCTTCCACGTCCGCCTTCTCCCTACAGACCTCCTTGTAAGAATCTCTGTCTCTGCCTGGGTGGTCATTCGAACATCTTCTGATCATCCGTATGACAGGTCAGACAGTCATGAGCCATGTGACCCTGCCCGCCGCATGCGTAACACTGCCTGCTCCTGGCATGACTGGCTCTGCCTTGGCTGCCTCGCACAACCGACCCTGAATCCTGCGACCGTCCACCTGTAGGTCCGGTCCTCTTGGACCTCTATGTCATTTGTCTACTGAAATCTGTAGAAGACTCCACTATGTGATGACTGGTAGTGGGTCTCGCTGCTGGTGACTGCCCAGCAAAAAAACACTCCACTAAAAGGGATCGCTCTAACACCCCCGCTTGCGTCGGGATACTGAGTGAGATCATCAAAGCTCTAATCTCCCACTTTATTCCATTCTCAAAGGTTCGGGCCCTGAAGAATGGGTCTCACACCATATAAGTGGAGTATCATGAGAGGTTTGTGAATCTTGCTAAGTACTGAGTCACAATCATGTTTCCCTACTGCAGATGAAGAAGCTCCTGTATGCACACTACATGAAGAGTCGCTAGAACAAACTCTGCCCGAAACAGGCTCTCAAATTCTGCCCAGAGAAGCGTCACCTCATCGTGAATTTAGAGCATCAATCTCCACCATTTTCCTGCTACTGCCTGTAGAAGGTTGGCGGCAAGGATCACCATAAGATCAGATGGTGTCCCTACCAGTCGGAAAACTCCCTCCACGGCCTCCAGCCAATCCTCAGCCGCCTGTGGGTCCGTATCTCCCCTGAACCTGGGTGGCCTCTGGTGTTGGAACTCGTGCAATGCACTCAAGTGGCGCGCACCCTCTACTGTTGAGGCTGGTGGCATCGGTGGCCCAACGGGTAATGGTACCGCTGGGGCCTTCGCTGGTGCTTCTACTGAAAGAGGGCCCTGCACCGAGGCCTCGTCGCTCGGTGGGATATCAGTGCGTACTACATCCGAAACCCTAGATGAGTTGTCTGCGTGGAGGCATCCTAAAAATAAATAGGTGTTCCATGGTCAATAAGTTATACCTGGTGAGATGACTCAAGAGATCATAAAGAAAACTCTTGAAAACACACACACAATTAGTGTTTTCATGCACTAAGTCAGAAATCAGAAATCATAAGTCAGGGTCCTGGTGTATGGATACGTTGGCCACCGCACCAACACTGGATTCCCTAAACTGATAACCACACTCACTACACTTAACACTATTTCCATTAAAAATAAATATTAGAGTCCTATGCTCTATGGTAGAATCGACTCCTCTGATACCAATTTTTCACGACCCGTCCCCGGGGCCCATGCCGTGACTACCCCAAGCCTGCCTTCCATAGGCCAGGGGTTAGTGACTAGCACCGAAGGCGTATTCCCTAAAACTGGGAAGACATTGCCTTTTTAACCTGTAACACACACAACCAAGCATGCAACAAGATACAGACTCAAGTAAACTGAATAGTAAACAGAGTGAGTACAGTAAGAAAAAAGGGGCCAGAATACTAGCCGAACTATAAATTACAAGGAAAACTGGAAAGTACAAGATAGATGATAGGTGAAAAGCAGCTCCTAGATCATCCACCATGAATCCTACCTGAAGGGTATGTACATCTCATGAACGACCATCTTTGTGGTTCACCTCGTATAACGTCCACCTCCGAGCCACCTCCAGTCCTGGTACTCTCGTCCTCAGTTAGCGCTACCCGTCATCTGCACCAAACAAAAAAGGGTGCGGGCATAGCCCGTGCAAGGGTGAGTATAACGATACTCAGTAGGGACCCCAAGACCCTCAATATCTCACAAAATCCACTAAGGATAAACCACACAACATGAAATCAACTGAAATCCATACATAGGTATATGCCCATACATATACCTAAGTTATAAAGTAAACCCATCTCAATCATGAGGAAACATAGAGTCCAACTCAAAATCCCAAATCTCAACTGTTCTACAATGGATGGAATACCACGAAGGCAAGTACCACAGAAGTACGCAACATAGAAGAATACCACCAAGGTATTACCACGAAGGAAAAATATCACAAGGTACAGACTCAGCTCACACCAGGTATAACTTAAGTACACTAGTAGAGATGATTAGATGTAACTACTGAATTATCTTACTCTGTTAAGAGGATCTGCTGCTGGCACACATAGGATCGCTCGGTACTGACCCACACGAGATCGCTCGGTGATGACCCACACAGGATATCTAGGTGCTGACCCACATATGATCGCTCAGTGTTGACCCAAAAAAGATTGATAGGTGCTGACCCACACAGGATCACTCAGTGATGACCCACACAGGACATCTCTTAATTCTTCACGTCACAGCCAGCTTCTGGGTTCCCGCACTACGCTCGCTTGTCGCTGGGAGGGTCTACTCTACAAGCCTCTGGTCGATACTCTAACTGCCACGAAGTCTTACAAATAAGTATCTTAAAGGACCGCCACATCATAGGTGTCTCAACGCAACAGACAATGTGTCAATCAGACGCCCGATCTGTGAGTTATTAGCATTTTAGTCCTGAGGTCCCAGTTGGATTCATGCTCGATCCAACCTGACTGTACTCCAACTTTATCCAAATCTCTAGTGGGGTATACTCAAAGGGACCGTCTCACTCCAAGGTTTACAATGTCATTGATGGTTCTTCAAATAGACGTCCAATTCCAAAGTTATGGTCAAAAGAGCATAAATGGGTCGAAGTGGGTCCGGGTTCGGTCCGACCCAGTCAGACCGACCCGATCTGACCTGGCCTAGGCTGATCTGATTTGGGTCGACCTGACCCACACTGGGCGGTCCAGCCCGCACTAGGCGGTCGGGCCCGCTGGGCGGCCCAGCCTGGACAACGGTCCGTGGGGCGGCCACGGAGGCTGCGGGTGGCCGCGGGAGCCGCGGGGCGGCGCGAGGCCGCAGGTACTGTGGGGTGGTGAGGGTCATGGGTGCCGTGGGGCGGTGCGAGGCTGCGGGTGCTGCGGGGCGGCAGAGGCCGTGGGGAGGCAGAGGCCGCGGGGCGGCGGAGCCCAAGGGGCGGTGGAGGCCGTGGGTGCCGTGGGGCGGCGTGACAGGACGCGAGGCAGTGTGGAAGGCCGTGGGGTGCCAATGGCCGCGGGCGGTGGTGCCACAGACGACGGAGGCTGCGAGCAGTAGTGCCGTGGATGACGGAGGCCACGGGCGGTGGAGCACCGCGGGACGCGGAGGCCGCGGGTCGGCGGAGGCGGTGGGGTGGCAGGGCGTCGTGACTTCGCCGACGACCGGCTTGACCTGCTGCCCTTCGTTCGTCGCCTTCATCGTGGTTCTCGAGTTCCACCGGTGCCAATCGCCAGCACCGGTCGCTGTCACCATCACGAAGATCACACATAGATCCACAATATTTGCGAAGGGGTCGGGCCATGTTTGTTTGGCCCGTAGCCTCCGCATTAGGGTGGTAGTATACGACTCAAGAAAGATGATTCAATGCGAGAGGGAATTTAAAATTGATCAAATTAAAACACACCCCTAACTTGATTGCTCATTGACGTCAAAGAGGAGGGAATAATGGACGTCGGTAGCATCGTTGTTTCCTTGATCGTCTGTTTGTTGTCGTCGAAGACGTTCTACGTTAGTTGCCTGCGCATGGTGCTTACGATCCGGCTCGGGGTCAGTTTCCTCGTTCTATGATCACCAGTGGTCGTTCTTCGTTGGGAGGTGATGTTCTTTGTTGGAGATGAATTTCTCCAAGCTCTCCTAAGCACTTTGCCAACCCTCTTCCCAACAAAAGAATATCCAACATAATAGAATATGTTGTCTATTTATTTTTTTGGCATAATTTCAAATTGGATTAATTAATTAATTGAGTTGGTATAATTAATCAGAGGGGGTGGCACCATTGAAGTGGGAGGATGCCAAATGTTATCTCCCATTAATGGGGAGTTTAAGAGTTTTCTCCCATTATGTGTGTTTGGGTGGTCCCCACCTTTTGGATTAGAAAATTGGGGGTGTGGTCCCCACCACCATAACCCATGTGGGAGGTTTTAGTTCAGGTGTTCCCCACCTATGAAACATCCACATGGGAGGTTTCAACAAAAATAAAATAAAATATTATTTTATTTTATTTCTATTCCCACAAAAAACCGAAATACAAACTTTTACCCTCGACCAATTGCCATCGAGGTGAAAGTCTTCTTAAGCGAATACCAGCATTGCGAGTTCAACGATTTCCTCATATTTCAATTTCAAGCACCGATTCAAAAGTTAGAAAAACCCGCTCGTACGTTTATTGAACGTACCTGAAAAAAAGTTCATAAATTCATTTGGGGCACACCGGGCCTTGGAATCACACACCATCAATTTTCGCAAACTTGTAAAATTCCCATTTAATTAAAAAAAATTACATGGAAATTCTGTGTCTTTAAAACTAATATCATAATCATAAACATTGTTTCTATTTACTTTTAAATCCTTCATAATGGTTTGTAAAGAAAATGTGAATTATTCTAATCATATCCCCTCATAGTGTCAAACCAGGTGTGCAATAAGGCCTATTGTCCTGTATGAGAAAACCCCATGTCAATCCTGAAACTCCCTATGGGAGTTGTTATTCTTAGGTACATCTGTACCAGGACCACGTTCACTTGTAGTATCCAGAAATGAATATATTTTCTAGGAAGACCAACATAATCTCCACTTTACCAAAATCCCAGGATGTTCTTCGATAATCATCCTCAAAGTCCAACTTAGGGTTATTTCCTCTAAACTATGTTTCTTAAATCTAGTTTCCGAGGTTGCTGCTAAACGTTTTCTGATACAAACTATAACACCCCAACCCTAGAAGCGTAGAGCTGGTGCATTATCTTATTATATAAGAATGATTACAAGAAATCAAATCTCAAAGGAAAAATTAGTTTAGAAGTTTTGTAAGACCATATTACATGTATGATACCTAAAGTAAATTTGGAAAGATAGAAAATACAATATGATACATGATAAATTAAAATAAACTAACTCTTTTAAAGCTTATTCAAGGTTATATTATTTATATCTTGGGGAAAGGAAACATAATAAGGGTGATATAAAATTCTTAGTAAGGGTTACATATAGTGGAATAATGAAGAAATAATAAGTGAATCATAATCAATTATACATAACTAAAATGGCATGATGAATAAATGAAAACACATTCCATCAATAAGATGAGAATAAAAATGCATCCATAGATTTTGTCATAGTGAAAAATTCATGGATAGTAATAAATGAATAATGAATATAGAGAATTATTATTATTTGGACGTCATGTATCTGGCACATGAACCATTATAGCGTTGAGACATTTTAAGTCTATGGGTAAAAACCCTTCTGATTTTTGGAAACAAACTCAAAGGGTTTTCCATCAACTGATTTGTCTCATGAGACCTATTGATACATCAAAAGGGTATAGCAGATCCCACCCATCACTACCACTAAAAATCATTATTTATACATATTTTTAATATAATAACAATATCCATTTTCTATATCCACATTGAATGGAGGATATAGATTCATCAATATTTCCCTAGTTAAAATAGCATTCAAAGTAAACACCGTATGTAAAATGGTATACGATTTAAGGAAATAATCATATCCATGATACAAGAAAATGGATATTTACCAGAATTATAATTTCAAATGAAAAATGATCTCAAATGGGTAGTGGATACACCACATAATAAAGATTAGGGGAAAAATACCAAGTAAGTCTCAATGAAATGGAAATTGAGACAAAGTCCCTTAACACGTTGTAATCAATCGAGTCGTATGGACAAAAATTAATAATCACCAAATTAATCATAGAATACCATGAATATAAATATAATAATGATATTATATATCAAATGTCAGTACACATACACCACATTCAAGAAATAAGGTTTAAACAATAGAAATGTCATGAAATTAAAAGTGAGATTAGAAAACCCTTACCATATGGCCAAATGTGTTCTTCGATTGATCTTAATAACCTGAATAATAAAATTTATATTCATTAATTAATAAGTCCAGAACCTCATATACATGAAATTGATTTATTATAACCTTATTAGGTTCATTCATGGCCTTTTTTATGGGTTTAAGAGGTTCAATTTTATTATTTTGGAAGCATTTTCTTCCTTGGTTTTCATGATCGGTTTACTTGTATTCATGAATGGAAGTTATTTTGACGTGTGGTTAAACATACAAAATTGTTAATATATATTATTTATAGAGAAATAAATGATCTTATAATTAATTTTTTTATATACCATGAGTATGAATTATTAGATAAAAGTTAATGATAAACACTTGGATTAACTTGGCGGTTTTGTGCACAATAAACTTGTTTTGTATTATTATTTTATATTATGAGTGTGTATAGATTCCAGAAAATTGAATAAGATAAAATACATGTATTATTATCAGTTTCAACCATTAAAATTTTTTTAATGAGATTTCTTGAATATAGTAATAGAAATTGAAAACTCATCGTCCTTGAATGTGATAAATTAACACATCTCAGACGGTGTTTTCATTTTTAGTATTAGAGGAGGGGAAAAGAGAGATGATGATGAAATATTTCATTATAATAATAAAATTATAGTTCATGTGAGTTACTATAATTATCATAGTATTTTTATGAGGGTAGGTTAGGATATAGAAACAAAATAATGGGACTTGTAATAGAAGTTGAAAGAAAAAGGAAGTGAGGTTCACCTCTTGAGTACTCATGCTTGATAATCTCCTTAAGGACTATGTTTTTGGCCTTTTGGTGATACCAGTAGGTCTTGGAAGTGGGGGGAGGGCTTGGGAATTTTATTTTTTAGAACTTGTAAGGGATCAAATCACGATTGGTGTGAGAGGAAGAGGGGGTGAGGGGTGGTTTATATAGTGGAGGGGAGGAGGGTTTTCTTAATATTTTGATCATTAGTTTATTATTTTACCCTAAGATAAGAAATTGTGATGATTACATGAATAAAAATAGTAATAAGTTCATGTGAGTTCGAACCAAGTGTGTTTACATCAGTAGGACATCATCCATGACTCAGTAAATCATGTATTTAGCATTTATCATAATTTATCATATTTTACTATTCACAAAAATTCAAGTATTTAAAAAAATACAAAAAATTCAACGTAACCATTTTTTGATGTGTAGAATCAAAAAATGAACTCCATTTTTCAAAAATAAATTTTTTAATATGATAAATTTAATTTTTAATTAAAATCATCATTTAATCGAAAAAACCAACACTTAAAATATTCATCTTTATTTTATGGTGCCTAAATTTTATTTACACTTTCATGGGTAATGTTAACATTTGTAAGGGTCATATTGATATTGATAAGGGTAGCTTAATATTCATAAGGGTAAGTTTATTCACCTAAAATTAACTTGATTCTATCAGACTCCAAATATCACCCTGATTGCAACCGTGTATGTCCTTTTTGAAATTTAAAACACAGAAGTGGAAAATTTAAGTTTAATGGGTAAGTTATGACTATATCCTATAAATAACAAAGTTTTGTTTCATAGAGAATTATTACTTCATGAAATATAGGCTATCTAATAAATTGAAAGCATTTAAAATAAATATACCATAAAATGTTTGGGGTGTTATATTCTTCCCACCTTTGGAAAATTTATCCTTGAATTTTTTCATGTATAAAGACCATTAAAAATATGTATGTGGTTCTTATTCATAATATCCTTAGGTTCCCATGTTGCTTCCTCTATTTTATGGTTTCTCTAAAGAACCTTTACTAGTTTAGTTGACCAATTTCTCAATACCTTTTCTATTATGTCAAGAATATCGATAGGCTCTTCCTAGTATAAAAAATTAGGTTCCAGCTATATTTCTTCATAGGTGAGTACATGAATTGGTTCTAGAATCTATTTATTCAACAACAACACATGGAACACATTATGAAATTTGGAGAGACTTGGTGGCATTTCTAAATGGTAATCTATAACTCTAATTGTTTCCAGAATTCTGAATGGTCCGATGTACATGGAGATCTTTTTCCCTTTCTTACAGAACCTTAAGAAACCATTCCACAGAGATACTCTTATATAGACATGATCTCCTACTTGAAATTCCAAATCTTTTATCTAGTTGTCATAATAACCCTTTTTCCTACTTTGGGATGCTTTAATATGGGTATGATTTTTATTTACCATTACAATTGTCTCTTCGATAAGTTCTGGGCCTATAATTCCCTCTAACCAACTTCATCCCAACAAGTTGGAGTTCAACACCTCTTATCATATAATGCTTCATATGGTGCCATTTGAATGCTAGAATGGAAACTATTATTAAAGAAAATTCAACCAAAATAAATTATTGATCCCACATACCATTAAATTCAAGAGGGAATGATCTCAACATGTCTTTTAGTGTTTGAATATTCTTTTCAGACTATCTGTCAGTTTGGGGGTGATAAGAAGTACTCATATAAAGCTCAGTATCTAAAGACTTCTGAAGACTTTTCCAGAATTTTGAAGTAAATCAGGGATCTCAATCAGACACAATTGATATATGTGAACCATGAAGGCTTACAACTTCATTATTATAAAGTCTTTCCAGGCGCTCAAGTGGTAAATCCTCTCTTATAGCATGGAAATGTGCCAATTTTGTGAGATGATCAACAATTACCCATATTTCATCATTCCTTCTAGGTGTCCTCAGTATTCATATGGCAATGTTTATCATAATTTCATCCCACTTTCACATAAGTATAGGTAGAGATTTCATGGCCCCCCTAGGATGTTGTCTCTTGGCCTTCACTTGTTGGAAAACTAGACACCTTGACACATAGTTAACAATTCATCACTTCATGTTATCCCACCAAAAATGTTCCTTCAGATCTCTATACATCTTGGTGCTACCAGGGTGTATGGAGAAATTTGAGTTATGTGAATCATCTAATTGTTCCCTTTTTATTTTAGGTACTGATGGAACACATAACCTCCTTCCAAATTTTAGAACTCCATCCTCATACACAAAGTCTGCCAATATTCTATCCTTAACAAATTTAATTTTCTTTTGTAGATTATCATCATCAGATTGAGAGATTTTTATCTTCTCTATTAAAGTTGGTTTATCAATCATTTGAAAAAGGAATGATGTTTCCTCTTCCTTAACAATTCCTATACCGATCTTTAGTAGATCTATTAATATAGGATCTCTCTCAATCCTCATTTGGGTCAGAAGTCCATGATCTTTCCTGTGTAATGCATATTTCACCTTATTTTCCTTTCATAGGTGGTAGTGTATTGAACAATCATAATATTTGAGTAACTTAAGATATCTAATTTTCCTCATGTTGAGTTCTTTCTATGTAAAAATATATTTTCAACTACAATTATCCATATATATCTCACATCTTTCACCATAGAGACAATTTATCCATATTTTCAGAGAAAATATTATAGATTCTAGCTCAAGATCATGATTTGGATAATTTTTTTTCATGTTTCTTAAACTATATTGATTCATGAGCAATAATTTATCATTTTTTATAAGTACACAACCCAGCCCATTCTTTGATGCATCACTGTATATCAAAAATCCATCATTTCAAGAGGGAAGAGTCAATATTGGAAATTTGACCAATATTCTTATCAATTATTCAAATAATTATATACATTATTTAATCCATACAAACTTAACCCCTTTACATGTGATCTTGGTTAGTGGGTTAGCCAATCTGGCGAAATTCTGAATAAAACGGTAGTAGAAACCTGCTAAGACGATAAAACCATGTATCTCGGTTATGTTTGTTAGCATGGTCCATTCTTGTATTTACTTTGTCTTCACAGGATCAACTATGATTCCATCCTTATATATAATATAATTAAGAAAAGAAACTGATTGAAGCCAAAATTTACACTTTCTAAACTTCCCATATAGTTCATTTCTTCTATGAGTTTTTAGAATAATCTGCAAGTGATTCTCATGGTCTTTATAGATTTTGGAGTATACCAGGATATCATCGATAAATAACACAATAAATTCATAAAGATATTCCTTGAAAATTCTATTCATTAGATCCATTAAAATAGAAGGTGAATTAGTCAGTCCAAAAGAAATTACTATAAAATCATAATGCCCATACTTGGTTTGAAATGATGTCTTTGGAATATCTTCCTTCCTCACACATAGCTGAGGATATCCTGATCGAAGGTCAATATTCAAAAAATATTGGGCTCCATGAATTTGATCAAATAAATCATCAATTCGTGGCATATGATGCTTGTTATTTATTGTAATAACATTTATTTTCCTGTAATCAATGCATAGCCTTATGAATCCTTCTTTATTATTTACAAAGAGGATATGGGATTCCCATAGAGAAACACTACGTCAAATAATTTCTTTGTCACTCAATTAATTTAGTTGTTTCTTTTTCTCCATTAATTCCATACTTTCCATTCTATAGGAAGTCATTGATATAGGTCTTGAACCATTAACTAAATCAATAGAGAACTCAACTTCCTGCTCCAGAGGATGTCCAGGTAAATCCTTTGGAAATACATCAATGCATTCTTGCATAATAGCTACATCTTAGATTTGAATATTTCTTTCCTCACCCATATATATTATGTTCTATTCCTATCCAAGAATTGAAGTTAGTATAGCTATTTAGGGTGGATCTAGATAAGAATCAGATAGAGAGGTTTCTTCTCTAAAGATAAGGGATTCTACACCATTCTTGAAAATTGTAACTTCCTTCTTCTTACAATAGATCTTCATATCATAATTTGAAAGAAAATTCATACCAAGAATTATTTCAAAGTTAATAATTGGTATTATTATAAGGTTATAAACTAAAGCACATTTTTGTATCATGATGGGGACTGATTGATACATATTTGTTGAAATGATGCATCCCCTAGGAGTTTCGATTGAGAACTCCTTTATTAAATCAAACTAGGAATGTCTAATTTTCATGGAAAACTAGGATGATCTAAATGAATGTGATGATCCAGAATCAAATAAATCATTGGCTAAGTTTGAGAAAATAATTAAAGTACATTCCACTACATAATTAGGAACTTCAACCTCTGCAGTCGTAATCGCATAAGCTTTACCTTTCTCTCATGGCCTTTTCTGAGGCAAGTTTTCTTGGCACCTAGGACACTCATTTTCATAGTATCCCATCTCTCTATAATTGTAGCATTGAACACCATTGACTTGTCTCTTCCCCTTGCATTCACTTGATCGATGAATTTTTTCTCCACACTTATAGAAAACTCCCATTCCATTCAAGCATTTCCCAGGATGATTCTTTCCACAATTCTCATATAATGTAAATTTATTCATTCACTTCTTCTTCATTGACACTTCATATTTTCTATGGTTATTATAATAAATCTACTTATCTTGATTTACCTTGAAAAAATTTGATCTAGAAAATTCCTTCTCTATTTTGATGGCACTTAATTCAATTTCATCATATGATTAAAATGTTTCAGAAACTAGTTCCATTTGAAGTCATGTATTAAGACCTCCAAAGAAATGATCAATCTTATCTTCCGAATCACATATGTAATCTATATCATACCTTTCTAATCTTGTAAAGGTATCCTCATACTCCACAACACTCTCTTCTTCCCTTTTATTCAGGATAAGGAATTTCCTCTTCATTTCAGTTCATTGTTCACGAGGGAAATATTTTTCGAATAATATTTCCTTAAATGTTACCCATTCCATATCTTCCATTTCATATTTCTCTATGGTATTCTGGATGAAGGACCACCATTGATCAACATCACCCTTGAGTCAATATACTACCAATACTACCTTTTCATTTTCATTTCATCTTAATTCTAGAAATATCTTTTCAAGGGACTTGATCCACTGCTCAGCTACCAACAGATTAGTAGTCCCAATAAAAGATGGGGGCTTCTGCCACATGAAATGATCCAATATAGGTTTAGCATGGTTATTCTACACAACCTGAGTAAGTTTTCCCAATATGGTAATTATCTGATCCTCTCCAACACTAACTGTGTTGACTTGTTCAGTGGAGAAATCCCTAAAATGTCCATGGGTATTGATTCCCCTTCTTCCATTAGGCGCTATCACTAAACAATGAAATACACTAAATTAGGTTTTAGTTCATAATTTCTAACTAGCAAACACATAACATAATCTAAAAATTTATGCACAACTAATCTCATAATCATAAAAATTGTTTCTATTTAATTTTAAATACTTCATAATAGTTTGTAAATAAAATTTGAATTATCCTAAGAATATCCCCTGGGAGTGTAAAACCAGGTATTCAGTAAGACCCGTTGTCATGTACTAGGATACCTTGGGTCAAGCTCTAAACTCCTTATCAGAGTTGTTACTCCTAGGAACATCTGTTCCCAAACCACATCCACTTGTAGTATCTTGACATGGATGTATTTTCTAGGAAGACCCACATAATCTATACATTACCAAAATTCCAAGATTTTCTTCTATGATCATCATCAAAGTCTAACATAGGGTTATGAACTCTAAATTATGTTTCATAAATCTAGTTTCCAAGGTTGCTGCTAAATTTTATTTGATACCAACTATAATACCCAGATCCCTTAAGCCCTGAGCCAATGCATTATCTTATTATATTGGAATTATTATAAGAAATTAAATCCTGAAGGACCAATTAGTTTAGTAGTTTTGGAAGACCATATTACATACATGATACCCAAAGTACATTTGGAAAGGTAGAAAATACAATATGATACATTATAAATTGAAATAAACTACCTCCTTGAAAGCTTATTCAAGGTTCTCTTATTCATATATTAGGGAATTGAAACATAATAAAGGTGAGATCAAATTATCATTAAGTGTTACATATAATGGAATCATGAATCAATAATAAGTGAATCATAATCAATTAGACATAACTAATATGGCATGATGAAAAATGAAAACACTTTCCATCAATAAGTTGAGAATAAAAATGCATCCATAGATTTTGTCATAGTAAAAACCTCATGGATAGTAATAAAATAACAATGAATAAAGATAATTATTATTATTTGGATGTCATGTATCCGGAAAATGACCTATTATACATTTTAGATAGTTTTTTTTGTGGGTAGAAACCCATTTGATTTTTGGAAACAAACTCGAAGGGTTTGCTGCCAACTGATTTGTCTCATGAGACATGTCGATGCATTGAGGGGATATAGCGGCCCCTGCACGTCACTAATAGTCCAAATAATTATTTATAAATATATTTAATATAAGAACAATATTAATTTTCTATATCTATATTGAATATAGGATATAGATTCATCAATATTTCTCCAGTAAAATAGCATTCCAAATAAACACCGCATGTGAAATGATACACGGTTTAAGGAAATAATCATATCCATGATATAAGAAAATGGATCTTTACCAGAATTAAAATTTAAAATGAAAAATTATCTCAAATGGGAAGTGGATACATCTCATAAGAAATATTAGGTGCACAATACCAAGTAAGTCTCAATGAAATAGAAATTGAGACAAAGTCCCTTAATACATTGTAATCAATCGATTCGTATGACCAAAAATTAATAATCACTAAATGAATCAAAAAATACCACAAATATAAATATAATCATGATATTATATATAAAATGGAAGTATACATACACCAAATTCAAGAAATAAGTGGTGAACAATGGAAATCTCACAGAATTAAAAGTGAGATGAGAAAACCCTTACCTTATGCCTGAATGTGTTATTCGATTGATCTTAATAACCCCAATAATCAAATTTAGATTCATTAATTAATACTTATATAACCTTATATAAATGTAATTGATTTATTATAACCTTATTAGGTTAATTCATGGCCTTTTTGATGGGTTTAAGAGGTTCAATTTTATTATTTTGGAATCATTTTCTTCCTTGGTTTTCATGATCGGTTTACTTGTATTCATGAATGAAAGTTATTTTTAAGTGTGGTTAAACATCGAAAATTTCTAATATATATTATTTAAAGAGATATGAATGATATTATAATAATTTAGGTTATATACCATGATTATTACTTATTAGATAAAATTTAATGATAAACCCTTGGATTAACTTGGTGGTTTTATGCACAATAAACTTGTTTTATATTATTATTTTATATCATGAGTGTGTATGGATTATAGAACATTTAATAAGATAAAATAAATATATTATGATCTGTTTAAACCATTAAAAATGTTTCATGACTATTATTGAAGATAGTAATAGAAATTGAAAACCCGTCATCCTTGAATGTGATAAATTAACACATCTTGAATGATGTTTTCATTTTTAGTATAAGAGGAGGGGAAAAGAGAGATGATGTTGAAATATTATATTAGAATAATAAAATTAAAGTTAATTTAAGGTACTAGAATTATCATATCATTTGGATGACGGGAGGTAAAGAGGGAGAAACAAAATAATGGAACTTGTAAAAGAAGTTGAAAGAAAAAGGAAGAGAGGTTCACATCTTGAGTACTCCTCCTTGAGAATCCCTTTAAGGCCTTTGTTTTTGGCCATTTTGTGAGACCAGAAGGTCTTGGAAATGGGGGGAGGGCTTGGGAAGTGTATTTGGCAGAACATGGTCAAGGATTAAAGGTTGAGTGTTGTGAGTGGAAGAGGGGGTGAGTGGGGGTTTATATAGTGGAGGGGAGGAGGGTTTTCTTAATATTTTAATCATTAATTTATTATTTTACCCTAAGACAACAAATAATGATTAATTCATGACCAAAAATTTTAATAAGTGCATGTTATTTTGAAAAAAATTTGGTTACCTCAGCAGGAGATCATCCATGACTCAATAAATCATGTATTTATCATTTATCATAATTTATCGTATTTTACTATTCACCAAAAAATCAAGTATGTTAGAAAAATCAAAAAAATTCACCCTAACCATTTTTCGACATGTTGAATCCAAAATTGAACTCCATTTTTTAAAAATAATTTTCTATATATGAGAAATTTAACTTTTAATTAAAATCATTATTTAATCAAAAAAACCAACACTTAAAATATTCATCTTCATTTTTAAGGTGCCTAAATTTTATTTACACTTTCATGGGTAAGGTTACCATTCATAAGGTTAATATTATTATTCATAAATGTATGTTACTATTTATATGGGTATGTTACTATTCACTAAAAATTAACTTGATTCTATCAGACTCCAAATATCACCCTGATCGCAACCGTGTATGTCCGTTTTTTGAAATTCAAAACATAGAAGTGGAAAATTTAAGTTTAATGGCTAGGTTATGAATTTATACTATAAATAACCAAGTTTTGTTTAATAGAGACTCAGTGATTCATGAAATATAGGCTATCTAATGAATTGAAAGTATTTAAGAGAAATATACCATAAAATTTTTGGGGTGTTATAATGAAGGTATCCTGAAAGTAAACAAGATACACCAAAATTAATGAGTATATCTGGAGAGCTGACTCAAGAAGGAAATAGAAACCACAACCCATTCCTATATGATACATCTACTATTATTTTCCCTACAACCAGTGTTTTCATATATCGAATTGAAAATATGGTTATCAGAGTCCTGGTGTATGGATATGTCGACCACCACACCAACACTAGATTCTTTGACATGAAAACTGAACTTTAAACAATTAACACTATTTCCCCAAACCAATATCATAGACTCTAGATCCTAAAGCAGAACTGACCCCTTTGATACCACTCTATCATGAACCATCCCTTTGGGGCCTGGGCTGTGACTTCCCAAGCCCACCTCCAATTGGCTAGGGGATCGTGACTATCACCGAGTAGGCATATCACTAGCATAATAGGCATTGTCTATGTACCTGTACACACAAATACATCTCCAAGACCAAAAAATTCTAAAATGTAAAAAAAATTGAACATCCAATGCATGCATACATCTATATCCCACAACCAAAGTACGGTAGAAAGTAAATAAAGTAAATAGGTCCAAATACAAGCCCACCAAAAAGAGTCTGTAACACAAGTCCAACCTAAAAGTAAAAGTAATAGGACTGCTATCTAAAATCTATAGGAACACACCTCGGTCTGTCCAATCTCACTAAGTGCTATATGGTCCTGGTCCTCCTAGGACTATATTAAAAGGTCAATCATCTACACAAGACATGACACGTGTGGGAAAATATTGTGTAGGGGTGAGCATGACAATACTCTATAGGACACCCTAAAACCACAAAGTATACAATAAAAGAAAGTAAAATCAGCTCTACATAGGTATATGTCTACATCAGATATAATAAGAATATCCAGATATACTAAACAAAGACATACAATAGAGAGGTATGTGACAACCATATTATACTTTGCCCTAGGATTTTAGTTTGAAGATTCTACAAAGCACTCATTCGGAAGAACACACTCCTGAGTTTGATATCACTGATGAAGTCCGTTAGAGAGGTACTGCTCTTCAGGTCTCTTCATGAGAGAGAATACACACTAAAATATCTGAAGTGAATATGATACATAGATTAATATCACTACCAAGACCATGGGGTGATACTAACAAACTCAACCGGGATTAAACCTGTCAAGTAGAGATTCAATGATTGGGTAGTGTTGGTCACATCAATACCAATAAATCCACCTAGGGAATAAAGATGAATAGAGGATCTCACTCTATGCCACTTGAAGGGATTCCAACAACTCTATCCCAAAAGTCCTGCTAAAGGGATCGTAGTCCCAAGAGTAGGAAACGATTCATACATAATTTCAGGGAAAGGATAAGGGGAACAAACCCTAATGAAACTTGTCCATGTCATTGGGGAAAAGGGATATAAGACATGTAAGAAAAAGTATATGAATTGTAAAGGGTTACACGTCATATCCCTTGACCTCAGGTCCTGCCCGTGTGAATGAACCATGTCATTCAAATAGTGTCTGTGTAGAAGAAGAGTACATGACATGTAGAGGGGTTACACACCATGTCCCTATATACAGAGTCCTGCCTGTGCACTCCAGTCATGTGTCAGTACACTACGTCATCCCATGTATTCATGCCCGTGTACTAGTACACGGGGTAGCCCCTGTACATGATTGAGGCCTTGTCATGTGGGAAAAAACACACTATGTAGGCACCCTGTGTATTCCACCCCGTGTCTGTGGACTTCCCCAAGTACACACTGAGTCATCCTGGGGGGCTATATGCTGTGTAGTCAAGGACCACACACCTTGTGTATCGTGTTTTTTCAGAAACCATTCTTCTTCCTCCCACTCACACCCGGGCTGCCATCGCCTTGAAATCTGGCTCCAATCTCACTGGGATTCATGGATCTACCTTGGTCGAGCATCATAATTTATGAGAAACATGCTACGACCATCGAATCTGATCAAATACTGAAGCTGTTCATCTGAATCATCTTCAACGCATCTCGGTCGAAAATTAAGGGTTTCCAAACTAGTCTGATTTGTTTGATGTTACAACAGTCACACCTATTTTGTGTTATACTAATATCGAATCTACAATCTCGGATAATTGAACCAAGAAACGTGTTCAAAATGATAGATTCATCAGTAAATAATCGAACTGTGGTCCCAATAAAGAACCCCTACGATGAACGATGAATGGGGGGAGAAGAGAAAAATCAATCAAGAGGAACAAACCTTGATCGATGTTTGTGTCGATCTTGGTTTGTTGCTGTTATAATTTCAATTTAATAATAAAATCTCAAAGATAATCTCTCGATAAACCCCGGAAAATAACCCATATCACAAAACGATTGAACTGTAGATCAATTTATTCATTGATTGGTCCGCATTCATCGTAGAATTCATGAACGGGGGAAAAAAATAGATCCTACCTCAATATGGTTCGATCACTAATGAAAAATGATCTATCATCGTCATCATTGTAAAGATTCACCGAATTTGAGGAGCATAGATCACTGATCCATGATCCATTGTCGTTTGCCTGAAAGGATTTGTAATGTTTCGTAATTTATGTATAATTTTTTTATTATATGAAATTATTTCAAGACCATGAAATCTGACGGCACATGATTCCGAGGCCTGGAGTGCTCGGAATGATCCATTGAAGTTTTGTTAGGTATTAATTAGCGCATGTAAGTAGTTTTTATGAAAAAGTGAAATAAATCTTAAATGGTTTCCCAGATCAGAAATCCAAGGGTACAGATGCATTCAGGATGGTAGGTTTACCTTAGACATGACTTAAGTTTAGTCGGTATAGACCTCATGTGAGAAAATCTAAAAATAAAATAACTATTAATAAAATTATTAAATAAAGTTATTTTATTTTCCAAATCCTTATAACTCCTGAACGGTGAATCAAATTAAAAAATCTGAGACCACCGCTGAGCTCATGAGGCTATGTTTTCTTTAGGAAGATACTAACATTTTCCATCATGAACCAACAATGGAAGTTAGTTTTAGGATGTAAATAAGATAATTAAGTAACAATTATTTTATTGTTAAAATCCATTACTTCTAAATGGTAACTCAGATTGAAAATCCGAGAGTACCGTTGAGTTTCTTGGGGCATGTTCTCTTTAAGCAAAGCCTAACCTCGACCGGTGTGGGTCAAGGGTGAACGTTATTAATTTATTGAACTTTTTTTAGGAAAACTGCTTATGTGCACTAATTAAAGCTTAAAAAAACTTCAATGGATCATTCTGGGAACTCCAGGCGTCGGAATCACGCACCGTCAGATTTTTTGGTCTCAAAATAATTCCATATAATTAAAAAAAATTGTAGGTAAATTCTGGGACATTGCACAAATGACCACCGCTGATCTTGTGAGGCTATGTTTTCTTTTGGAAGATACTAACATTGGCCGGTACGGGCCAACAATGGAAGTTAGTTTTTGGCCGTAAATAAAATAATTAAGTAATAATCATTTTCTTATTAAAACCCATAACTTCTAAATTGTAACTTAGATTGAAAGGTCAATCCATTTATTGTCTTGACACATCGTTGGTCCCACGTTACCACTTGTCCATTGGAGGAAAAGAAGGAAATTAAAAATAACAAAGTTATTTTATTTATTGTTTTAAAAAGTCCCAAAATTAAACTTTTTTACCCGAACTATTGCGGTCTAAGTGAATACTCCCTTAAGATAATATTGATGCTGAAGATTCAACGGTACCCTCATATTTTTAATCCGAGCACTGGTTCAAAAGTTAGAAAATGCTGCCCGTACGTTTACTAAACGTACTTTAAAAAAAGTTCAATAAATTATTAACGTTAACCCTTGACCCACACCAGTCGAGGTTAGTCTCTACCTAAGGAGAACATTCCCCAATGAATTAAATGTTACTCTTGTATTTTCAATTCGAGTTTCCATTTAGAAGTTATGGATTTTGACAATAAAATAATTGTTACTTAATTATATTATTTATGGCCAAAAACTAACTTCCACTATTGGTCTGTGCCGGCCAATGTAAGTATCATCCTAAATAAAACATAGCCTCATGAGCTCAGCAGTCATCTTAGATTTTTAATCTGAGTCACCGTTCATGAGTTATAAGCATTTGAAAGATAAAATATCTTTATTTAATTATTTTATTTACGGTTATACCATTGTCATGTTTTCTCACAGGAGGTCTGTGCCGACTAAACATAAGTCATGCCTAGGGTAAAATCGTCATTCTAAACGCATCGGTGCCCTCAGATTTCTAATCCAGGAAACCATTTAAGAGTTATTCCACATTTTTAGAAAAACTACTTACTCGTGCTAATTAAAGATTAACAAAACTTCAACGGATCATTCCAGGAACTCCATGCCTTGGAATCACGCGCCGTTAGATTTCATGATCTCAAAATAATTCCATATAATTTAAAAAAATTATATAGAAATTTTAGGACATTACCGGATTCCCCAAAGCTCTCTCTCCAATGGTCCTATAACATCTATAGGGTTATGCGACAAACCATGAGATTCTGACATAATAATCTATTTTAATATTGTTAGTCATTGGATCAATGAAAATGTAATAAAATAATTTTATTTATTCTAGCACACATGACAACTTTTTCACAAATAACCCACACCGACTAATTCTAAGTCTCATCTAAGGTAAACCTCACATTCTGAGTTCAATGGTTCCCTCATATTTCTGATACGATCACCCATTTAGAAGTTATTCCTCTTTTCTAGGAAAACCACATGTGCATGCTATTTAATATATTTAATATATTTCAAACATTGGTTTCAGGCACACCAGGCCTCATAATTACACATCGTCTCAATGTCTAGTCCTAAAAATAATCCATATAATATTTAAAAATAGTACATAGAAAATCCAAGACATTACAAACATATACAAATAATAAATTGTAAAAATTATAATTTTAAAATTTTATTTATTAATATTAATATTTAATATATTATGTTTTAATTATTAAATTTTATTCATATTTTATATTTATATTTAATGTATACTATTTATTACTTTTAACTAGTTTGGGACTTACTTGAATAGTAAAGGATCCCCGTAATCCTGCATTAGACCCGAGTTCAAATTTGCGTGGGAGTGAATTTCCACAGGTACTTTTGCATTACTGTAGCAGACGAGGATATAGGAAGGGAGTGACGTAGGAATGATGCGTGATGCAGGAAGGCGGTGATACAGATATGAGGTAGGGCTAGTGACACATACAATATGATGAAGACATGATTCTGTATTGGGCATTCGAGCCAGTTAGTGGGTCTTTGGTCCATGTACTGGGCTTCATGCCACTCAGCCTTTGGGCCATGCACTGAACAAAATAAGGCTTAATGGGTGGACTATCCCTTGAGGGAGCTATGGCCTGCCTTTCAGGTCTGTGTGTATGGTGTGGGTGTGTTTAATGTAATTGTACCCCTAAGAACCTAATATATTATTTATTACTTTTAAAATAATATATATATATATACATATTAAATTTATTAATTTTTATTATTCTAAATTTCATTAATAATTTTTTAAATATTTTTGTAATATATTCAGTTTTAATTTTTATTTGTTTAATATTTTTATGATTTTATTAATTTTTATTATTAATTTACATTTATTGATTAACATTTAATGTTTTTAATACAATTTTAAATTGCATAATTAATATATGTATTAATTTTCATTTAAACATATATTCATTTTTTATTTATATAATTAATAACACTTATTCATTTTTTTAATATTTTTTCAAACTATTCATCTTTTAATTAAATTTCACAAATTTTTAACATCAATTCATTTAATATTATTTATTCACTAATAATGTTAAGGGTTTTTTACATTTTTTTATAATTTATTCATTTTAAATATTTATTCGTTTAATATTTTTGTAATTTATTCATTTTTAATGGTTTTTATACATAATTATTCATTAATATATTTTATATTTTTAATATATAAATATATTAATATATATATACATGTATCAATATATATAATATTTCTATAAATATGATTTATATAATACAAAATGTGTATTCACATTAAATAAGTCTTATGTTTATTGAAAAATGGTTTATAATTAAAAACAAATAATAATTAAATTTATTAACTAGTTAGTTTTAGGAAATGGATTTTTAATAAAATGTAACTTGTTTTTTAAATTTAACACATATCAAACTTATGTTACATTAATTTTACACACACATATATGTAATTAATGCAATTTTATATCGAAACACACACACAAATAATATTTTTGCAATTTATTCGATTTTTAATATTCATTTTATAATTTTATTTATTAACATAATATATTTAATATATATTATGTTTCTAATTGGTAAATTTTATTCATTTTGAATATTTTTATTCAATAAAAACTATTTATTACTTTTTAATATTTTTTTTTCTGATTTGTTCATTTTTAATGTTATTTATTCATTAATAATCTTAATTATTTTTTTTAATATTTTTTTTAATTTATTCATTTTTAATCTTTATCTGTTTAATATTGGAATTTTATCCATTTTTAATATTTATTTATACATGTTTATTCTTTAACATTTAATGTTTTTAATATGGTTGTAATTTATGTAATTAATATGTGTTCATTTTGATTTTAACATATATTAATTTTTATTTTTTTAATAATATATATAATTAATAACAATTATTAATTTTTTAATTTTCTTACAATCTATTGATTTTTTTAATTATTAAATTTCACTTTTTTTGACATTAATTCATTTAATATTATTTAGTATTATTTATTCAATAATAATGTTAATTTTTATATTTTACTTTCCTTTTATAATTTATTGATTTTTAATGTTTATTCATTTAATATTTTTGTAATTTATTCATTTTTAATATTTATTTATATAAATTTATTCATTAACATTTATTGTTTTTAATATTGTTGTAATTTATATATTTAATATGTATTCATCTTTATTTTAATATATATATACACTTAATTTTTTTAATAATTTATATAATTAATAAAACTTATTCATTTTTAATATTTTTGAATTTTATTCATTTTTAGTTTTTAAATTTCACTCATTTATAATATTCATGCATTTAATATTATTTATTCATTAATAATGTCAATTATTTTTTTCATTTTTTATAATTTATTAATTTTTAATACATATTCATTTAATATTTTTTAATTTATTTTATGTAGTTTTTATCACCGCTTTTCAAAAAGTGATGATAAATATAGGTTTTATCAGTGCTAAAATAGAAAGTTCTGATAAAAACTATCTTCATTAGCATGTTCTATTTTAGTACTGATAAAACCTATATTTATCATTATTTTTTGGAATGCGCTGATAAAACCCATTTGGTCTTTTAAATACGACCCTAAGATTGAACCTCATCGCTCATGGTGTTCAAGCTCTCACAGAAATGATCCTCCATCGCCTCTCCCCCTCGAACTTAACAAACAAATCGATACATTCAAAACCCAAGGTATGTGATTCTTTCTACTCATTTTTAATCAATCTTGCATTGTTTTATCATTCTTAGTTATTCTTTGGCCATACGTATACCATAGGATCCCAATTCCCCTTGGCGTACCATAGTGGCATTCCTGTGTACCATAAGTCCACCATTTTTTATTTTCAAAGTATTTGGATAATCATGGTTTGAGTGTTTTTAATTTTTCAAGTTTTTCATTGGATCTTAACATATTATTGGTAGAATTTCCTTTGAATGTTTATAGTTACTCATGAAAAAAATTATATGAAAATCACAATACAATTATGAAGTTAATTTTTTTTGAAAATTAATAAGAAAAAATTCTCACAATGAAATCACATATATGTACTATATTTCTTTTTTTATTTAATTTTTTGATACTATATGCATGTATAAAATATATATAGGCACACACATGTATATATGAAACATAAAATTTGTTATATATGAATATATATATCTTTATATATGTATATGAACACACACATATATATGTACACAAACACACACACACATATTTGGTGTATATATGGCTGGGGGTTTGGAATGGTTATGTATTCTGGGGTTGGGACAACTTATTCTGATTGCAGTTTTATGTAGAGTCCATAAGGATCAATATATGTTAGTTGTATTATACTAATTGAGTGTGCAATGAAATCAATTGGTTGAATCTCTATTTGATTTTCTCTCATATGTGTATTACACTTTCCATTAATTCTGATTTCATCACATGGTATTAGATGTGAAAAGACTATATTATAAACATGTTACCTAGCAGATACACACACATATATCTATATACATAATATTAACATGTGATTTGTTTACATGATTTCTTCATATTATTAATATTATTTCCAAAGGGTTTGGATACTCAAAATATTTTTTCCTTAATAACATAATATATTTGTCTTAAGTTTTCTCCCAAGGAGGTTTTTAATTGAGTTCTTTGTCACATAAAATATTAATTGATTCAAAATGAATATAATTGGATTTATTCAAAAGCGATTTATGATGTAATTCAAAATGGTAATTTTTATTGGAAAATGAGTGCGGAAATAATGGGTTTTAAATAATTAATAAAGAGTTATAGAGGTTTGAAAAGGGAATAATTTATCTTTTGAGGAAAGAAAACTAGATTTAGAGTTGCGACCTTAAACATGTTCAAGCTATATAACCATTCCCAAAATAGAGTATGCATAAACTAAAATTCTGATATATTGTTTACATGTAAATGTATATATACATTATATGCATACCTTATGTGTATTTTTAACACAAAAGGAATATTATTGAACCTTATAGAATGGATATGATTAAAAAATGGATGGATGAAAATTGTATGAAAAAAGATTATGAGGATAGAGTTAAAGAGTACATCATGTTTGCAATAGAGCATGTATATAATCCTTCTCAAATTTTTTGTCCATGTTTATATTGTTATTCAAGAAAAATTCACACAGAAGAGTTTTAAGAACATTTGATTTGTTATGGAATAGATTGAAGCTATAAATGTTGGACTAAACATGTAGAAAAACTGAATATACATACTAATAAAGATGATACTTCCATTTATGGACAATTGGATATAAATACCAGTGTAAATAGTGATGGAGATCATATGGAAGAAATGAAAATTACAATTTAATATAACATTCATGACTATCCAAATCTATTTTATAAGATAAATAAATATTTAAAGAGACCATTATGTACTGGTTTTTCTAAATATATAACATTTTCACCTATATTGAAGTTATATAATTTGAACAATGGTAGTGGATGGATCAACACCAGTTTTATAAAACTACTTGGTCTCCTGAATGATATGCAACCAGAATAAAATGAACTTCCTCATCAAACATATATAGATAAGTGAATGTTATGTTCAATGGGTATGATCTCTAAAAAATACATCCATGTCCAAATGATCATATATTGTTTCACATGATCCATGAATCACATAGAAAATGACCTAAATGTGGCATGGATTGATACAAGAAATATGAATCAAGTCCTTTGAATGTTTATGGTACTTTCCTATCATTACAAGGTTTAGATGGCTATATGGATGTCAGGAAACCACTTGAAAATTGACATGGCATGAAGATACAAAAATTGAATATGAGAAACTACATCATCCAACAGACTCTCCTTAGTGGAATAAAAATGATTATGAGTATCCTGAATTTGAAAACGAGTTGAGAAACCTCTATATTCCATTATCTATAGATGGAATAAATAATTTTCATGTACAAAGTAGTACTCAAAATACATGGACAATTATAGTAGTAAATTATAACTTCCCATCTTAGTTATATATGAAGTGAAAATACATTTTGTTTTATCTAATTATATCTAGACCAAAACTATCTGGTAATGAAATTGATGTCTATTTGGATCCATTGATTACAGATTTGAAATTGATGTGGGATAAATGTGTTATAATTTATAATTTCCATAGAAGTGAATAGTTTACATTGAGATCCATGTTGTACGAGATGATAAATAACATTCTTACTTATGAATTTTTTTGGCTATAACATTAAAATAATGTTGGGGTGTCCCATATGTGAATAAGGTATACAATTAGTTAGGTTAAAACATTCCTCAAAGACTGTTTTTTAGGACATCATTTTTTCCACAATTACATAAATACTGATCTTGGATGAAATCATTTTATGGAAATATAGAATAAGGTAAATCACCATCTCCACTAATGAGTGATCAATTGTTTGAGAACGTAATATATATTAACCTTGATTTTAGTATACCTTTTTCAAAAAACCTTATGAAATCAGGTTGAAAAAATAGATCAATTTTATTTGAATTATCGTATTATAATTGTTTTTATGTTAGACATTTTATTGATGTCATTATCATAGAAAAATGTATGTGATAATGTTATTGGAACATTACTAAATGTAACAAAGAAAAACTATATGACATTAAGGCTAGGTTAGACATGATTGACATGGGGATAAGGGGAGAATTTTCACTGGTGAAGGGTGAAAGATGAACATATTAAAACCAAGGATTTTATAGATGGAAATGGTTTGTATTTTGTGTTTTTTTTTCAGTCCAAACTAGGGTTGATCAGGGAGTTTGAAATACAATAGATCTTATGGTGCAGATGGATTCAGTGTTGAAGGTGGGATCATTTCCTAGTGGTTTCCAAATTTTTGGAGGTCAAAATCTGGATAAAGGAGAAATCTTTTCAAGAGGTGGATTTACAGGATTAACTCTTCATAAATATGGTAAAGGAATGAGTTTCGTGAAGACTAGGTTTCATGAATATTGGGTTTCTTAAAGGTTGGGTTTTCATGAAGGTATGGAGCTTCACAAATTTATGATGTAAAGATGGTGTTCTCATAACTATGAGAAGCTTCACAAATGCATGATGGAGTGATGGAAAATCTATGTATCTTCGAGAAGGTTCAAAAATGATTAAAATATAATTGGGGGTTCTTTAATAGAGGAGATTAATGAACATGGATTAAGAGTTTTTCAAAAAGGTCGTTGGGTGCTTGGGATATTCGCGAAAGACTGAATCTATAAACAAGCATCCACCCCTCATTAGACATTACAGAGTGAATTAGCGAAAAGGGTGAATATCTATGATTTTGTGAAGGTCTACCAAATCAGGAAATATTTGCGAATCAAGAATCCTTCATGATATTAAGCATCACAAAAGGAATGGATATGAACTGATTAATACTAAGGCATATTAGAAAAGTAAGTTTTGTGAAGACTAGAAGTTTTGCGAATACTGTGAGTTCCATGAAGGATTGGAGATTTGTGAAGGCTGGGAGCTTCACAAATACTGATTGATTCATTAATATTGGAAGCTTCATGGAAGGGTGTGGGTTCATGAATTTGGGTATTTATTTAAAAAATAAAGGGGGTTTCATGAAGGCTAAGAGCTTTGTAAATAATAGTGTTGAACATATGATTTTAATAGAAAATCCTTTCAAGTGCATCAACTTAGGAATACGATGCAATCAGAGTCTCATGCTAATCAGGGAAAAAGACTTAAATGACAATCAACTAAAGTGAACTTAAATTAATTAAATTGAGTAAGACTTCACCCAAGGTAGCGAGCTAGGGGATTCAACAGAAGTGTTTTGGGGGAGGTAGCGTGCTATCCCTATAATTATTATAAAGGTAGTGTTCCTAACACAAAGTAACTATGTCTGATATTATGTACTCCATAATAACCAGTGAAGCTTAGTGGATTTAGGTAAAACTAACACACTTTCAGTGTATGATCCTTGTATTAGGCCTTAGTGATGAAACAAGTAAAATTGTTGCATTGTCTCTCTACATTTGAATGTTTCATAACTGCATGATTCTATCGAATAGGTTTTAAAAGTTCCTACCTACATGGAAATAACATCTTTAATTTTAAAAGAAAAATTTGACACCCTAATTCAACCTTCTCCTCTCAGGGTGCTCTTGGGTCCCACAAGTGGTATCATAGAAAACATGTTGTTGGGGTTAAATCTTTCTTCTATTGTTTTCATGAAGAATTCAGTGAATGTTAGGGGAATACCCCTTTTTGATGGAAACAACTTCCAGATTTGGAACAATTGGATGATATCTCATCTATGATACCTTGTGATGGAAATTATCTTCTCCACAACACAAGGGATTTAGGTCACTGATGAAACAAGTCTTTCTATGACTGAAAAAGACAATAAAATTCTTGATAAAGATGCAAAATCTCAAAATGATCCTACCACTACTCTATGTGATCAAATCTATTTTAAGGTGATGAGTTTCAATTCATCCAAGTCCATGCGGAAGAAACTGGAAAATATATACAATGGTGAAAAAAGTAATGGAGTCTAAACTCTATGTTTTTTTATAATAAGTTTGATGATATGAAAATGTATCCAGATGAAAATGCAGATAGCATTTTTAACCAAATTATTGAATTTGTTGGAGAAACTTGAGGAATTAGTGAATAAATTAAATACATTAACATTATGAAGAAAATCTTGTGAAAAATTCCACCTATGTATATTTCAAAAGTGTCATCTCTTAAGTAAAGGGATATATATAAACCTTCTCTTTGTGATCTTCTAATTAGTCTGGTGACTTATAAAATGAGATTCAAACCATAAGAAATAATAATTTGAGAAATAAAGGAAATTTCATTTAAAAACATAGAAAATATTGGAATTGAAAAAGGTAGTGATGATGGAGATAATGTGGATGATGAATTTATTTCTCTTTTTTCTAAAAAATTCAATAGGGAGAAATGGAGATTTAAAGTCAAGGTTCCCTTGGATTGATTTTGATGTGGTAAAGTAGGGAACATTACCGCTCGATGCCTGAGGAAATTTGATGATATAGAAAGTAAAGAAAAAATCATGAAGAATCCTCAAAAGAGGTTACCTAACAAGGCATAGTTCAAATCAAGAAAGAAATTATAGAGAAATAAATTCTTTTACAATGAAGAAAAAGATGATAATTAATTTTTGGAGGATTAGAACTAGATTTTAAATATGAACTCAAAGCTTCCATGATGGATAAAGTTGAAACAATAGAACCTACAAAATATGAAGATAATTAGTTGGTTGGTGTTATTGATCTCAAGGTGGATCTTGAGGGTTATGTTGATGATATTGAAATTTAAATAAAGAAAAACCGAAATATAATAGCCTTGCTAAAAGAGTCATAAGAGTATGTTGATCAGCTTGAAGTAAAAAATGACTGACTGGATAGAGAGGCATATAGACACTTATAAACTCTTTAGATCACATAATATGTCATGGAGTTTAAAATTAGGATTTAAGAGTATAAAAAATCCATCAAGGACCTTACGTCAAGACTGGAGAAAAAGACTAAATAGTTTAAGGACTTGAAGAAGAAGTTGTTACTCTATGGAGTAAACTAGAAACTGAATCAAAATCAAGGGAAAAAAGAGAAAATTACACTTTAGATGATTCTTGAATGTGGGGATTTTATAAAGGGATAAATGTGGTTCTAAAGGAGTAAATAAGGCCTTGAATGATCAGAGATCCAAATGTATGGGAAAAGTGGAATTGGCTGTGATACAGAAACATCAAAGGCTGGAAATAGGATGAGCCAAAATAAAGGGAAGTAGAAAGTTGAACACATAAAAAAGGAGCCTATTATCCTAACAAATAAAGCTTCAAACCAAATAGAAAAGTGATATAAAAATAAACATCAAGTATCCAAATAGGATCATTAGTAAAATACCCTTACAAAAGAAGGGGAAATTTGGATGAATGGAAGTGAAAATATATTTCCCATTATAAAATGTCAATTCTATGGCTTTTTAGGCCATACCATGTCTTACTATGAAGAGGCAAGGATCTATGTGAATAATTAATCACCTTGAAGTCAAAAATGGATAATGAGACCATATCCTTCATCATATAAAAGAAATAGTTTCTATGGATATTGTTTTCACTGTTCTAACTATGGTCATAAATCAATTCATTGCAGGAAAAGGAAAAGTGGGAAAATACCTAAAAAACTCAGAGACAAGTCAATACCCATAAACCAAGTATATATACTCTTCAAAATAGTTATTCTCCTCTTGAAGAAGAATATTATCATGATGAAACCATTCATATTGAAAATATATTGGAAACACTACTACAAAACATGCATATAATAGTGATGGAATTTATTAGCCCTCAAAAAATTCACTGATAAAGTCAATATTTATCAGCACTAAAAAAAAGAGCTGATAAAGGGAACACTTTATCAACACTTTTTTTAGTGATGATAAAAGGTAATATTTATCAGCACTTTATTTTAGCACTGATAAAGGAAACCTTTATCAGAGCTTTATTTTTAATGCTGATAAAAGGTGCCTTTTATTAGTGCATTTTTAGCACTGATAAAAGTTTCCCTTTATTAGCACTTTTTAGCACTAATAAAGGTTCAGAATAAAATGAAAAATTAAACAAATAAAAATAAAAAGAGTAAATTATGAAATATATGAATCATTTTATTAATTAAATAATTATTGATAAAAATAAATAAATTTAATATACACATATATATAGATTATAAATATTAATAAATAGTATATATTAAATATAGATATATAAAATGAATAAGTATAATATATATAAAATGATAATTAAAAACATATTAATGTATTATTCATTTTTAATGTTTTTTGATTTTTCAATTTAACCTATATCAAATGTTATATGTTGCACTTATTTCACATGCATATATATATATATAAATTAATGAATTTGTATACATAAAAGCACACATAAATATATTTACGCAATATATAGAAAAACATACACCTAATATTTATGTAATTTATTCAAATTTTAGTATATTTTAGAATTTCATTATAACATGATAAATTTAATATATATTATGTTTTTAACTGGTTAATTTTATTTATTTGTTTTTAATACTATAGTTAGGGTATTCATTTTTTATATTTTATATTTTATTTTTGAATTTGATTATTTTTTATTATTTATTTATATATATTTATTTATAATGTTTTAGTATTTATAATATGTATTCATCCACTTCAATATATATATTTATATATATCCATATTTTTTTAATAAATTATATTTATTTAATAAAAATTATCCATTCTTTTAATATTTCAAAAGTGTAATCATTTGGACTTATTAAATTTCACTTATTTTTAAAATTCATGTATTTAAGATTATATATCCATTAATAATGTTAAAAATATATTTGTAAATAAATATTTATAAATAAATATATCTATAAATGTAAATTTACTATATTTTTATTTATTATAAATAAATAATTATTGTTTTTTAAATAAGTATTTATATAATTATAAATAAATAATTATTTATATTTAAATAATTATAAAATTAAAATAAATTTATTTAAATAATTATAAAATTATAATAATTTTTTTTAAATAATTATAATTATAAAATTTTTATCAATGCTAAAATGTTATCACTGATAATGCTCAAGATTTATCAGTGCTAAAAAAGCGCTGATAAATAATCATTTTATTAGTGCTTATAAATTTAGCACTGATAAAAGGGATCTTTATTAAAACTTTTCTGAAAACACTGTTAAAAGTGTTCTCAATCTATTTAAAAAAACCCTTAACCAAAACTCAGTCACTCACAATTCTCAAGATCTCGTGAAACTCCTATGCTACCGATGCAACTCCTCTACGTTCCCTCAGATTAATCAAAGCTAGAATCCAATGAATGTTATTTTCTACTTTTCCTTTATTGTCGTTTAATGTTTCGGGTTCAGTGTTTTGCGTTTTTTTCACTGTTCTTAACCATGATGAACCCTACATCTCTTCTCATCACAATTGAAATACAACGAGTTGTTCTATTTCATTGTTGTCCTCTATAGAAAATGGTTTCAAAGAAATAGAAGAATGTTTTCATATGGTAAGGTTTGTCAACCTATGTGTATGTGCCTGTATGGATAAATAGAATAGATTTTTCACCACACGCTACTACAAAGGTAATGCTGGATTTATAGGATGATCAAATTGAGTTTAGTTAAATATTTAAGAGGTTAACCCATTTCTCAAACATGTTATCTATATCCCTTAGCATTGACACATGTCTTTGGCTAGTTTGTGAAAAATGGTATTCGAGCATAGGTTCTTTAGAGTTCATAATTTTCAAAGTTCAATTTTTAATATTAATAGTAAGGGTAGTGTGGATTTAGGTTGTTGGAACTTGAGAGGTACATGTAGGGGAGAGTGTCACAAACACTCTTCCATTTAGAGAAATGATTTTCTTGGAAACTTTAGGCTTGAGTCTTAGAATTAGATTGAGATTTTGATCAGTTTGATGTGTTTGATATGATAATTTATATTTAAATTCCCAATGAGTTTTATGGTATTTTTGGATTTGTTTGAGCTTGGGGTGATGGTGGATGAAGATATTGAGCTACATGGTTGGTCCCCGTAGTCTTTCCAACCATGTGGAGCCTATGTGGATAGTTCTAAGGACTCCACTAAACCTGCATGAAATTTTTAATTTAATTTTATTTTAGACTTATTTCAAACACTTTTAATTATTAAATTACTCTTAATGTGAATTATCACTTTTGGGTGGTGAATTAAATAGGGGTTGGTGTTTTTTGATGTTATTGAAATGAATTTGATCTACTGTTGTGTAGTGTTTTGAAAATTTTAAATGTTTTTTGGGTTAAAATGGGTTTTTCTTATTTTCTATGAAAATGTTAGGTTCTTAAATCTTTTTAATGGATTATTTTAAAATGAATTTATTATATCATAAAAGGTATTTAAAAAAGTGTTTTATTTCATTATGGTATTTAAGAAAAATTATTTGTCAAAAATGAAGATTTTTATGGAAATGATTTAAAATGAACTAGATTTATTTAAAAATGGATTTAACTATTAATAAACTCTAAAAATGGGTTTTTTTATTTTTAATAAAGTGTAATGTTTTAAAACTCTTTATTTAAATTTAGTAATTTTCAAGAAAAATAAGTTTTATAATTTGTTGATGTTGTGTTTTTTTGTGTTTATGCTTTTGGATTCGTCCAGTGGTCTTAAAATGATTTTTTTGTTTGATATGTTGGACATTAACTAGTTGAGTTCATGTCTTGTTTCATTTAAAATCTTCCTCCTAAAAGTTTCAAAGAAAATAGTATAGTGTTTGTCTTTAAGGATAACTATCTTAGTTATTTATCCCTTCATTTATAAGAGACTTATTTTGTTTCAATATCTAACCAATCTCTAAATCGAGTGGGGAACATGGAACCTTATTTATCTCAAAACCCATCTTAGGATATTTATTTTTTGGACACATAGTTGGTTGAGACTTGGGAATCTAGTTGATGATTATTTTATTGATTTTTATAGGTTTTTTTTCTTTGGGGAGCCTCATTATTTGGATATACCCTTATTTAATTGTGTGGTTTTGTTGAGGGTCTTGATGTAGTTTTAGAATGGGAAACATAATTTGTGATATTTTTGATTTGTTCTTATAGATTAGTGGTTTATACTTGTCAAGGTTGGGGGTATTTTTTGATTTTTTCTTGACCTATCTTATCGAGTATCATGCCTTTTATTTAGGATTTGATAGGTAATAATCAGTTATAATATATGAAATGTCAGGTTCTTATGTGTTTTTTTTCTAGAATCAATTATGAATTTATATTAATATAAACATGAATAATAAATAAACACTACATTATTATTTACTTATTAGTTATAATTAGATTTATATAACTTATTAATTGATTGAGTTTATTTAGTAACCCACTTTATTGATACTATTATTTAGTTGTTTCATACTTATATTTAAAATAATGATTCTAACATCTTTTAAATTATATATAAACTATGAAAATACTTATTAAAAAAGAAATTAATGAGAGATAGGGGTAGGGGGTTCACATTTAATGTAGATTATTTTGTGCATATTTCTATAATATTATTGTTTTTTAGAAGGGTAAAATAATGTGAATCTCTACATTAATATAGAATATACCACCAATATGACCCCTATATCTCTATAGGAAGGTTCCAGTGAACATCCTCTGTATGATATAAATTTTATTTATCCTCTTGTCCTAGAGGTAATTGTAGATCTAATTCAAGATATGTGGTATAGTTTTCAATGACGGGAATTATCTATGGTTCTTATAATATTTTATGGTAATATATCATAATAATAAATTTTGTATTGCATTGAATAGATTCATTTCATTTATAAGAGTAAAAACAGTCTAGATCAAAAACAAGAATAAGTTAAAAAATTCACCCTTTAATGGGATGTATGTTATTGGAGGGATATTATGGTGGATTAAAAATATCCAAAATTGGAAGGTGATGAATCCTTGAGTAGACAGAAGTGATGTACAATATAGGTGGGGTGAGATTCATTTCTTCAAGACCATTATAGTTGAGGTATTCCAATTCCTCTTTAATTGAAAAGAATTTTTGGGTGATTCCATTAGTGTAGGTTCCTAGGGCACTTTAATCCTTAAACGCTTGATTGTGTTCCATATCTTGATGATGGATTGGACTGTCTCATTCAAACTAGCCTTCCTCCCATCATTTTGGTTCCAAAGTTTATTGATGACATACCTCCCGAACAATGTGGGAGGAAGGCTTATTTGAAAGACGGAATGATTAGCCTCAAATACATCATCAAAAGATAGAATACAATCAAGAATCTAAGGATGGATTCTATAAAGGTAGTGTAAAGGTTAGTTATACTGTAGTATTTAAGTATTATATCTCAATTTTGGACAGTAACAATTTTAATGCAAGATTCAAGAAATTGTGTAATTTTATACATGGAGTGTATATTATTGTTATTGAGGACAAATTAAATGTTTGATTACTCATGAAAACAATTTCTTCTAAATATGATAATGTTATGAATCCCAAGAAAGAACAGATTGTTGATAATGAAACAACATAATTATTAGGGGATTAAAAACATGTTGATGAAAAAAATAATAATGATGAAACATCACAGTTTTGAATAAAATTATCAAGGAAAGAAGTGAGGGTATAAAATTTGAGGTCAGCTGGCATCAACGCAAACAACCTATTGACCCCAACAAGTTAATGTTCATTAGTTATCTTGGGGTCACAATGAGGATGAATGTGCTGATTAATATTGAATCATGGTGCCATGTATAACCTGTAATGAAGTAAATCATTTGGAAAGATATAATTTAAATGTTACAATATATTTTCCCTATTTTACAAAAAAAATTATATAATGAAATGTTTATTTAGTTTTCATTATTCCTTATAGACATCATTTATTTTAGAATATTTCCATAATAAAATTGTCTTAATGGTTGTTGGAAAATCCCATAGAGGCTTCCATAATTTTATGCTAAAGTTACATCTTAGGGATGCTGAGGGGGAAAATAAATCCCCACCCACCACTTAGTTATACACACATTATAAAGTAAGAAACATGGACTTATTTCTATAAACGTCGAAATGATAAATAATTTCAGGTGTATTGTGGTTGATAATATATTATTTTTATTTATTTATTTTATCCAACTTAATTTAAAATTATTAATTTATGAAACAACAAAATAGTGCTAAAAATAAAGAATATTTATCAATACCAACGTACCCCTATCACAGAGGATGTGGCGCACTTAATTAGAGAAGAAATTGGTATGTATTTTAAATGAATAATAAAAGTTTAATTATGTTATATGAAACAAAATATGTTTCTTTGTTTATATTCTAATTGATGAATCAAAATCTGAATCCACTTTCTCCCATGTCATGTGTTATGGAAGGAGGATTGTGTAAATAAGGAGGCTATATTAGTTTACAAAAATACAAAAAAAGTATGGGAAGATTGTGTAAGTATTACATAATTGTAATTGATTATGATTTATAACAATATTACATAAAAAAATATATTTTTTATATGGTTTAGACACAAGAATCAGCAATGACCATACTAGAAGAAAAGCGACTTTCAATAGCTTTGAAGTGGCCTGGACAATATGTTAATGTTAGAGGATTAGGTTTTAGAGTCGCTCCTCGAACATATTTAGAGAAGATAAAACCATATGAAGATACATACAATATGATGAGACAATTACAGATACAAATAAAATCACTACAAGATATTATTTTGTTGTCTGGTTTGGGAAACCAATGTATAAGAAATGATCAAAGAAAACCGATGGTGGAGAAATGATTTGCACATAAACCAAATGATCCCACTAGATTTGAGGCTAGGCATTCCACCCAACTGCATACCTTACTTAGGTTAATCAATTTTTTCATTACTCTTTCTCCTAAATGTGAATCAAACAACTTCCGATAACTTTATATTACAAAAATACTACATGGTATAGTTGTATGTGAGTTTTATTTATCAAAAACCACATACCACCATTTTGCGATGGGTATAATGTATAATATCTCGGGAGACCAACTAAACAATAAAATCCTCCCAAAAATTCACATGAGAGTAGGGATTGAGGTATCTTATGAGCCCACTGTTGAGTTTACTGTTCCACTTGATGGTTCAGTTATTACAACGATCAAAGTTGCTATTGGAGCTTTCATAGAATGGTCATCGAATATTATAAATATACATAAGGTACATCTTTAACAAATTTTTTCATATGAAAAACATGTAACAGTTTATGATAAAAGGTATGAAGTGAGGTATGATATTAAATATTGATAAAGCGGTGGAGAAACGAAAGGTCAAATCAAGATAATATAGTGAATCGACAAAAAAAAAACAAAACGACCTTCCGAGAGTACCTTATCCCCACCAGTTCCAGAGAAACATTTATTATCATTACAACTTCATTTAGAGACCACATTTAAAGATAAAACTATGACTTACATTAAATGTGAAAAAAAATATATGGAGATTCCTTTACAGATGTAATTGGTCCTGAGAGTCTAACAGAGATTCTCAAGTATGAATGGCTGGATATCTTAGTTGTGAAGACATACATAAGGTACATTTTCATAATACGTCTATCCAAATAGTGATATAAATATATTTATTAAAGTTAATAACTATTCATATTTTTTTACAGGCATTTATATTACAACTATATAAAGGGAAGATCATGCGAAGCCTGATTTGGATTCATTAATCCCTGTATCATTTCTATGCTAGAATTTACTTTGAATGAGGAAGCAAATAACTAGAAAAAGGCGAGTTAATCAATGTATATAATAAAAAATCATCATATAACAGACTCCTTTTTATGCCTAAATTGGAAGGGTAAAACTATATAATCTAATCACATAAAATATATTTTTAATTTTTTCATTACTTAATTGTTTTTATTTTTTAGAAGGCACTAGATGCTGATAATAATCAATATAGACACCCCAAATATTTATTTTTTGGATTCAATGCATGGATATACAACCAAACGACTAAAAATGATGTGTATTATGAATATGTAATACACTAAAATCAACATTTTATATATAAACTTTGAATTATATGTTTAGTCTGTGTTTTAAGGAGATTTTTTTTATGAGAGGGTGGTTACTCAATACAGGCTAGATCATGGCATGAAGACACTGTCTAAAAAGATAAAGCACGCAGTTTACTAAAATTGGAAACAAATTAAGGTATATATAGAAATATTTAACTATCAAAACATTTCAAAACAATTTACTTATTTTGGTCAATGTTTCTGTAGTGTGTAAAATAAGATAATTAAATCGATTATGGATATTATGTTTGAAAATTTATGAGTGAAATCATAAATCATAAAAATACCAGCATCCCCCAATAGGTAATTTATGGAGGTAATTAAAATTTAATAAAATATATTTCATAATCATTTGTTTGTTTATATTTTCTCAATACTATCAAGATTACTAAAAACAAAGTTACTCAAAAGAAGAAATCAATTTGTTTAGAGACGAGTGAGAAATGTATTTTTTGTTAGAATGTATGAAGAAAACAAATTTAGGTGATTAATTTCTATTTTTGTGATCTAGTATGATTTATGAACTTAAAAAGATATTTGGGGTGTGAAGCATTAGTATCAAAATGCTTATATATTATTTTTGATATCTTTTTCAAGGAGAAGAATAATGGAAAAAATCAATTTGTTTAGAAGCACTAACTTGAAAACAATAAAATTGTAGGGAAATCACAGAGGTGGAGATGTAGGTGGAGTCAGAGGTGAAGGTAGAGGTAGAGGTAGAGGTAAAGGTAGAGGCAGATTTAGATTTAAAGATAGATGTGGAAGAGGCAGAGGCAAAGACTGAGGTGGAGACCAAGGCAGAGGGGGATAAGACACACTAGCTTGAAAACAATAAAATTGTTGTTAAATGAATTATAATAATGACCATACCATGATTCTGTTTTAGAAAAATTATTTAAAAGTTCACACAACACTTTTCCCTTAAGATAAGATCCATTGTGTGTGTTTCCAGTTTAAAATGACATTTTTGTTAAAAACACATGTGGCGTTCTCAAAATTGATGAAATTCATTCTGATTGTTTTGATACATTAGTAAAATGATACATGAGTCATTTGAGATTTTTAGGGATCATCCACACCCCAATCTGATGCATGGTGTGACTGGTATGACTCCAAGTGCATCTTTTTATTCAAAATTGACTTTAATTTTAGTGAAAAAACAACTGACATACTAAAAATTGAGAAAAAACATTAGGATTGTTTTGTTACTTTAGTAAAAGGATCCATAAATAATTTGGGATGTTTAGGGATCAACCAAACTTCAATATAATATACGGTGTGACCGATATGATTCCAAGTGCATATTTTTATTCAAAATTGACATTAATTTTAGTGAAACAAATTGACATACTCAAAACCAAAAAAACACATTAATATTTTTTTTGTTACTTTTGGAAAAGGAAAAATATTTTATTTTGGATATTTAGGGATCTTCCACAACTTAATCTGATACACGGTATGAACGATATGACTTAAAGTGTCTATTATCAGTTTAAAATTGACATTTTAAAACAAAAAAGTGTCTCTCACTAAAAATAGAGAAAACATAATCATATTTTTTTAATAATTTGGAAGAATGATTTTTAATTTATTTGTGACATGTATGAAACAGTTTCATGTCAAACCAACACACTATTCCACCTGTATGGCTCAAAGAGCATGTTTGGAGTTTAAAATGACATTTTAGTAAAAAAGAACATGGTGTACTTAAAAACTGAGGAAACAATTTCCAATTGTTGTGATAGTTTTTTAAAATGATCCATGAGTCATTTGGGATGTGTAGGGATCATACTCATCTCAATCCAATGTACAATGTGATCATTATGACTCCAAGTGTGTCTTTTTATTCAAAATTGACATTGATTTTAGTTAAAAAACAACTAACATACTCAAAACTGAACAAATTCATTTGGATTATTTTGGTACTTTAGGAAAATGATACAGAAATAATTTGGGATGTGTAAGTATTATATTCACCTCAATCCAATGCATGGTGTGATCAGTATGACTCCGAGCATGCCTTTTTATTCAAAATCGACATTAATTTTAGTGAAAAAATAACTGACATACTCAAAACTAAGAAAACATATTCGGATTGTTTTGATACTTTAGGAAAACAATCCAAACATAATTTTTGATATTTAGGGATCATACACACCTCAATCTGATGCATGGTGTGACCGGTATGACTCCATGTGTCTGTTATCCATTTAAAATTGACAATTTAATAAAAAAGTGTTACTAACTGAAAACTAATAAAACATGCTCTAATTGTCATGATAATTTGGGAAAACAATTTATAATTCATTTGTGATGTGTATGAATTAGTATCACATCAAAACTACACATGATTCCACCTTTATGGCTCAAAGTGTGTGTTTCTAGTTTAAAATGACATCTTAGTAAAAAACAAATGTGGCATACTCAAAATTGAGGAAACACATTCCGATTATTTTAATACTTTAGGAAAATGATACATGCATCATTTGGAACATGTAGGGACCAGCCATGCCTCAATATGGTGTACGATGTGACCAATATGACTCCCAGTGCACCTTTTCATTCAAAATTGACATTAATTTTAGTGAAAAAAATATCTGACACACTCAAAACCAAGAAAATGCATTTGGATTGTTTTGGTAATTTAGGAAAATGATCCATACATCATTTGAGATGTGTAGGAATCAGCCTTAACTCAATCTATCATATGGTGTGATCTATATGACTCAAAGTGCATATTTTTATTCAAAATTGACATTATTTTTAGTGAAAAAACAACTAACATACTCTATAATAGTGTTTCCTTTTATTATATTTGTGTTATAAATTTTATTTCTTTTAAATTCAGTATTTTTTCTTATTTTGGTAATTTATGTTTCTATTTCTGGTGATGCAGTTTGTTATTGAAGTACACTGCACCTATTTCTGTTGATGTAGTGTGTTGCAGCATCACACTGCAGTTTTAACCTTTATTAGTGCTACTAAACTCACTGATTAAAGTATGATTTATTAGTTCTTTTAAAGATTCTTATAAAGCTACTCTTTATCAATGGTTTTAAATATAGTGATATATAATTCTTTTATCAGTGTAAATAAAAGTGTTGATAAATCACACTTTTATCAGCGTAAATAAAAGTGCTGATAGAAGACCCCATTTATCAGTGGTTTTGAAAGCACTAATAAAGGTTTTAATTATCAGCACTAAATAAAAGCGCTGATTAATGGGGTCTTTTATCAGTTCTTTTAAAAGCACTGATGAAAGTATGATTTATCAACACTTTTATTTACATTGATATAACTACCCTTTATCAGAGCTTTTTTATCACTGATAAAATACTTGGAATTTTAACCACACTTAGGTTTTCAGTGCTTTTATAGCATTTATTAAGGCTGATTATAGTGATGTTAAAGACATGTATTTCATTAGTGAAAGGTAATTTTTTACCTATAATCATTCAGGTTTCTCATGGAAAGTAAAAGAAGAAAACCTAGAAAGCTAATCCTGTAGAAATTTTCCTCAAAGCTACAAATAATAGTAACACCAAGATTCTTGATAGTGTATTCTCATCCAACATGATAGGGAATGTGGATTTGTTGAGTAATGTTAATAAAAGAGCTGATGGAACAGTGAGATTTGGCAGTGACGATGCTTTGAAGATCAAAGGAAGTGGAAGTACAGAACTAGAAAATGATGAGATAAGGAAAATTGAATTTGTCTGCATAGATGGTTTTTGTCACAATATTCTGAGTGTGAGTCAACTCTATGACTTAGGACTGGTATAGATATTTAATTAGAGGAGGTTCACTATAAAAATAAAGATAAATAATTCTCTCATGAAAGGATGTCAAATAGATGAAAATTTATACCTAGTTGATAGTAAAGAGAATATTTTTTATTTAACAATTAAATAAGAAAAGCTAAAATTTAAAATAGGAGTTGTCGACCATAATCTTTAAGTAATTGATTTTTAGAAAGATCAATTTATGGTGCTTTTTTATGTGGATGATATTATTTTAAGTGGATGCAGGAAGAGATTAGTGGAAGAATTTACTAGTCACATGAAATCTTAATTTGAAATGCCTATGATTGGTGAACTCACATACATTTTGGGAATGGAGGTGGTTCAAAATAATGATTACAACTTCATTTATTAGAAAAAATATACAAGAGAGCTACTAAATAAATTCAACATGCATGACTCTAAACCAATGTGAACTCTGATTTCAGTTGGTACGAAACATAGAAAGCATGAGGATGAGAAATTTGTGGATCCCACCTTGTATAATTAGATCATTGGAATCTTGTTATACTTAACTATAACATGTATAGATATCATATTTTCAATATTCTTAATTGCCTGCTTCCAAAGTAATATGAAGGAAGATCATTTTGCAGTCATTAGAAGAATAATGAGGTATATTCAAGGTACTCTCAATTTTGGATTATACTTATCAGTAGGAAGAGATAATGAATTATTAGTATTTTATGATGCTAATTGGGGAAGAGATGTGGTGGAAAGAAAATACAAAAGTGGTGGATCCTTCTTCATTGGAAACAAATGTTTGGGATGGTTGAGATAGAAAAAATAAAGAACTTCTCTTAGTACAAATAAAGAAGAATATATCTTTACTATAATTGAATACACTCAGCTATTGTGGATGAAGAAACAATTGACTGATATTGGTGATTATGTGAAACAATCGATAGTGATTCAATATGAAAACAAGTGCATGATTGATATTAGGAAGAATCCAGTTTAGCACTCTCGTACCAAACATATTGAGATCAGATATCACTTCATAAGAGAAAAATTTGAACAAGGTGTGATCAAAATGGAGTATGTTTTAACCGATGACCAAGTGTCTGACATTCTAACTAAGTCATTGGTAGCACATATATTCTAGAAATATCTATCGAACCTCGATGTTCATCACCTACCAATGCATGAAAATGTTACAGATGTTACCTTATCCTCGGTTGTATTAAATGTTTTAATCTATTTGTGGATGTGATGCGGGTTTATAGGGGAGATACAATCCATTGTGAGTTTTTTTTGAGAAATAAAAGTATAAATACAAGTTATTTGGGTTTATTTCCAAAAAGGTGAGATAAATGAAATTCAACAAAATGTAGGTTTGCAGGGTTGGTCGGTGGTCTTTTGAGTCACAAAATTATCTTTTTACACTCTTGTTTTCTACATAGAACTTTACTCATTTAGAGTTAGAGTGATGGATGAGCTATTTCATGCCTATCAGGTTTTTGATCAAGGCTAGTGCTTTATTGAATTTATCTACAGATTTACAATAAAACCAAAGGGGGTATTTTTGGAACCAAGGATTTTTATAGCTATAAAAAGAGTGTATGTTGTGTTTGTTTTCAATACACAGTTGGGTTAATCAGGGAGTTTGAAAGAAAAGTGATCTTACAGTGCATATTTATTTATTGTTGAAGGTGGCATCATTTCACAGTGTTTTCTGAATTTTTAGAGTTCAAATTTAGTAGAAATAAGAAAGATTTGTGAAAGTAAGATTTATGGGATTTAATCTTCATAAATATGGTAATGTCATGAGTTTCTTATAGAAAGGGTTTAATGAAGATTGGGTTTTGTAAAGGTTGGGTTTTCACGAAGGTATGGAGCTTCGTGAATGCATGATGGAAAGGCGATGTTCTCACTATTACAAGAATCTTTTCCAATGCATGATGGCATGATGGTAAATCTACATGACTATGAGAAGGTTAAAAATGGGGAAAATATCACTGGATCTTCATGAATAGAATATATTCACAAAAATGGATAAAGTGGTTCACGAAATTTTTATCTTGAGATTGGGATCTTCCCAAAGGGCTTAATTTATAAATATGCAGCCACCCCTCATTTGAAATTACAGAGTGAATTGGTGGAAAGGGTGAATTGCTCTAATTTCACAAAGTTACACCTAATTAAGAAATATTCACAAATCATGAATCCTTCACAATATTAAGCATCATGAAAGGAATGGACATGAAATGATTGATGCTAAGGCATATTATAAAAGTAAGTTTGACAAAATCTTAGAGTTTTGTAAAGACTGAGAGTTCCATGAATGCTGGGAGGTTCATGATTGATGGGATCTTTGAGAATGATGATTTATTCATGAAGATTTGAAGCTTCATGAAAGTGTGTGGGTTCACAAATGATGGTATTTCTTTGAAACATAAATGGGTTTTATGAATTTTGGGAGATTCTTGAACAATAGTGTTGAACATCTGGTTTCAATGAAAAATGATTTCAAGTTTATAAACTTAGGACAATGGTACAAGCACAGTCTCATGATAATTAGTAAAAAAGACTTAAATTATAATATACTAAAGAAAACTTAAAGTCTTTAAACTGAGTAAGACTTCAACCAAGACAATGACCTATCAGGATTCAACATAAGTGTTCTGAGGGAGGTAGTGTGCTATCCCTATAATTATTTTTAAGGAAGTGTTCCTGGTACAAAGTGTCTATTTTTGATCTTATATACTCCACAATAAATAGTGAATCTTAGTGGATTTAGGTATGATCGACACACAATCAGTGTATGATCCTTGGACTATTCCTTAGTGGTGAACCAAGTAAAACTTATATGTTGTCTATTCACATTTGAATGTTTCATAACTGCACAATTCCATCAGAAAAGTTTTACAAGTTCCTATAAATGTGGGAACAATATCTATATCTTTAAAAGAAAATTTTGACACCCTGATTCACCCCTCCCCTCTCGGGGTGTTTTAGGGTCCTACATAACTTTTATTCCTCCATCAGCTGACACTTCATCAAGATAATAAAAATTTCAATTTTAAAAATTCATTAATGGTGTCAAAGTTCCAGAATTATATTAATCAAATACCAAGAATGTTGTGTCAATGAATAATTTTAAGTTACAAGGTATAAAATTACATGATTGTCATGTTTTGATGTAAGATTTAATTTCTATAGCCTTATGTTGTATTATTTTTAAAAATTTACTATATAAATTAACCAAAAATTTCTTCTTTTTCAAAGCCATATGCAGTAAAGTTATATACCTAGTGAGGTTTCCAATCATGAATAAGGACATTATAGTCTTATTATGTAAATTGGAGATGTTCTTCCCACCATAATTATTTGATATAATTGTCCACCTTAAGGTTTAATTAGTTATAGAGATTCAACTATGTATTCCTGTAGATTATAGATGGATTTAACCCATTGAACAATATATATAGATTTTAAAAGGGTACATAAAGAATAGAATTTATCCATAATGTTGTATGATATAGTGATATATTATTAAATAAGTTATTGAATTCGATACCAATTACCTATCAGATTTTGATAACATTGGTCTCCCAAAATCTTATCATAATAGATGCTTTTTGGGTGAAGGGATTTTCAGAAGAGATGTCATAACAATTACTACTATAGAGCAGGACTAATCTCACCTTTACATTTTACATAATAGTTTAGAGATTTCTCCATCTGTTGAATCCTTCAATGTAATTCTTAGACATTTGAATCCATCAAGTGTAAAAGTATGAATATCAAATATTCACAATAAATAATTTATAGGATAGTTACAAGATTATATTAATTAGGAGTTATTTGAAAATCCAAATTCAATTGTAGAACAACTTTAATGGATAGCCAGTAGACTAAATTTAAATTTTTTATCTTACATTTGTTTTTTAATTAAGGGTTATACATTCTGTACAAAGGAAAAATACAAACACAATATGATGAAAAATAGTAGAGTTACACTTATGGAATAAGTAATGAAAATTTATGTTCCTAAGGATTTATATCCAATTTATGTGGATATGGAATATTTTTACATCATCAAACAAATATATGAGTTGGATTATACAACATTTCAAGTGCCAATTTTCCATTAAAAACGAGTTGACAATAGGAGTTAATAGAAATTTGATGAATTGGGATATGTGAAGGTGAATTTTAATGTGGAAGGGAATAAGGAAAAATAGATCATAATATCATCACAAATAGTGAATGTATTTTATGCCTTAGATCTAGCAAATAATATTTGGTAAATTGTTCTATTAGTGACCAAAATATCTACAGGTTTAGATGAAAATTCAATTGAAGATGACCCTTTCATTGAGAATCCAATCATTTTATATCAGTCCTATTATAGACAATGTGTTGTACGTTAGAGGGGACCATAAGGGGGGGATTTGGATACTCGATAGAGAAACCAAATATATTCAACCTTTAAAGAAAAAAAAAGAATTCAATGTGCAGGGTTAGGTGATTTTTAATATATTATTCATTTCCTTGTAATATTATTTGTTTACTATTTCATTTATATAATATAAATTAAATGTTTGACTACTGATGAAAATAAGGATTTATCCATTTGCTAATGTTACCAATATTGAGGAAGAACTCAAAATTGATGAAAATAGTATAGAATTATTATGGGATCAACCACATGTTGATGAAAAAAATAAAAATGGTGTAGCATCACTGTGTAAACTAATATTATCAAGGAAAGTAGCAAAGGTATAAAATTTGAGGTTGGATGGAATCAACATTACCAACCTATTAACCCCAATAAGTCAATGCTTATTAGTTACACTAGGGTAATAATGGGAATGAGTGTGCCAATTTATATAGATATATAGAACAATATTGTTTCTATATTGAAGGAAACTATTTGGTAATATATTAGGGTAATGTTGCAATATAATTTCTCTATTATACTGAAAAATTATATAATAAAACATTGATTTAATTTTTATTATCCATTACATAGTTCATTTATTTTAGATGATTTCAATAATAAATTTTTCTTAATGGTCATAGTAAAATCTCATAGAGGATTCCAAACACTTCTTATAAAGAATAATCTCAAGAACCACATGACCCCACCAGCTCTGAGGATAGCCATTCCCCACTAGCATTGAGGCTAGACATTCCCCACTGTATAAAAATATTATTGTCTGGTCTAGTTTAGAAAACCAATATATGTGAAAGGTTCAAAGTGAAACTATAATGGAATAATGATTAGTACATGAAGAACCACATGATCCCACTAGCTTTGAGGCTATCCATTCCCATCAACCGAATTCCTTACTTAAGGTAATAAATTTTTTCATAACTATTTCTCATAAATGAGAATAAAAAAACTTCTGATATATTACTAAAATTATATAGGGTAAAATTTCATGTGATTTATATCTATCAACCCCAATGCATCTCCTTGTTGGGAGGGGTATGATTACAATATTCGAGGATACATAATACACAATAAAAAACTCTCAAAAGATCACACTAGAGTTGGGATTGAAGTAGCTCTCATTCTGAACATCGAGTTTCCTATCATGTTTGATGATCTTGATGTTACCATGATTGAAAATACTATAGAAAATTTCCTAGAATGGACATTTAATCTTACAAAGATATATGGGGTATGCCTTTAATAATTTTTTTCAAATAAAAATAATTTAATAGTTGATGATAAAAGGTATGAAATGAGGCATGGTATTATAGGTGGAAAAAATGAAGGATAAAAAGAAGTTTTAATTAAGATAATCTAGTGAATCAATCAAGAAATCAAAAGGACCTTCCATGAGTACCTCCACCCCACAATTTCCACTACAGTATATATTAACATTAAAATTTCACATAGATAAAATATTAAAAGATTAAAATATATCCTTCTTTGAATATGAAGAAGAAATATTTATAGAGGCCATTATATACACAATTGATATCAAGAGTATACATTATATTTTCATGTTTAAATGTCAGAGAGTCTTAGTTGTGAATACATACATGATGTATATTTTCATAATATATTTTTCCAAAAAACGATTTACTATGTTCATTATAGTTAATAAGTATTAATATTTTCTATAGGAATATATATTACTACTATATATAGGGAAAACCCTGCAAAGAAAGATTTGGATTTATTAATCCCTATATCATTTCTATGGAAAAATTTTCTTTGGAATTGAAAGAAATTGAAAATAAAAAAGATATTGTAAGAAAAAAATTTAAAAACAAAATAATATATGACAGACTCCTCATGATCCCTACAACACAAGGGTAAAACTCTAAAATCCAATAATATAAATATATTTTTCTTTTTTTTCTTTACTTAATTTTATTTTTTAGGAAGAACTAGATGTAAATTGTAATAAATTTGGATACTCAAATATTTATTTTTTTGATACAAATAAAAAATTTCCAAAAAATTAACCACACATGATGTCCATTGTGAATTTTTAATGCACTAAAATCAATATTCTGCAAAAAAACTTCAAATTAAATGTTTTATTTTGTGTTTCGATAATATTTTTTTTATGATAGGTATCATCTAAATCATGCTATAAGGTCATTTAATGAACAAAAAAATCTTATGGATTTCTTAAAATGGAAATATATTAAGGTATATATAATAATATTTAACTATAAAAACATTTTTCAAAATAGTTTACTTATTTTAGTAAATATTTTTGTAGTTTCAGAAATAATATAATGATAATGATAATGGATATTACATTTGAATTTTTTAAGGTAATTTACCATAAAATACTAGCATTCCCATATAGATAATTTACAAAGTTAATTACATTTTAATTTAAAATATTCATTAATCATTTGTTTTTCAGTATTTTTTTAGTACTACCAGGACTTACTATAGTCTACATACTCAAAACAAGAAGTAAATTTTTTAGAGATGAGTGGGAAGAGTACAAGGTGTCAGAATGTTTTCCAACATCAAATTTAGGTGATTAACTATTATGTTTGTGATATATTATAGTCTATTACCATAGAGATACATTTGGTATATAAATAATTAGTACCATAATGCTTAGATATTATTTTTCATAAAATAAAATTCATGTAGTATTGAAAATATGTTAGTTATTTTTTTATTCTAATATTACATTTTCAATTTCTATTTAAATTTTCTTAGATTTTATATTGCCATCATTCCAAATAAATTTGAACCCCACCATTGATTTTAAACCCCTTTTGAGCAAGTCTATAGAGTTTACAATCCTCCCCCACTCATGGTTCCCCCAACCAATGAAAATAGTACAAAAGTTTTGATTAAGTGTGTTGTATCTGGGATCAACAGCAAAATAATATTTACAAAAAGCCAAGACATGATGGGAAATGTAACACCCCGCCCCTACCTCATTGTCTTGAGGAGGTGGTGAGGGATAATTGGCCTTAAGAAATGTTCCCAAGATGCCAAAGGCTGGCAATAAATGTCGAGGGCTTCAAGATCAATTGGGGAACGATTTTCCCTTAGGAAAAAACCAACCAAACCATCCTTTAACCACCACTATATGATGAATGTCAATAAAACATTCCAACATGAATTACCAAAAGACAACCAAATGTTCCAAAATACACCCCAAAACCAAAACAAACAACACAATATTAGATTCCTACGCGGAAGACCAAACAACAAAACACCACGTGCCATGATATGACCATAGCTCTCCACCAAGCTCCAAGCTCCAAGCTCCACCGAGACATCACGATGCACCATTAAAGGAGGTTAATGTCTTACCTTTTCCCATGTCACGGTACACAACATCTACAAAGACACCAACATGCCAAAGTAGGGGGCGAGTACTAATACTCAGTAGGTTTTCCCCAAATGACTTCCCTACACACGCCACTCGGATAAAACCATTAGCACATTTATATAAAACAATTTATATAAAATAATCACAAGTACAACCATTTCTATAATCCAAACATGCCCTTACCAAGCCATCACACCCAAACCAAGCAACCAAGGTAAAGACAACCAAACATGCCACAAGCCATTTCATCATTCACACACTAGTACAAAAATTTCCAAATTTCAAATCAATGCACAACAAACAACCAAACAGTGGGACTTCCACCCAACCTGTTCACCCATTCACACCCAATCAACCAAAATGGTGGGACTTCTGCCCAACCCGTTCACCCATTCAAAACTAGTGGCTCTTCCCGTCCACTTATCCTTTGATGGTGTCCCTTCCATCCACTATCCATCCCCTTTTTATAGTGGTACTTCTCGCCACTTCCACACAACATTCCCGTCAAGCCATAAACAAGCATATGACCCGCCAAGGTCATAACAACATGAAATAAACCAATTCCATCGCATACCAATCCACTTTAATTAATCATCCATTTATTGAAAACCATTTTCCATGCCAAACCACATTTCAATATAAACCAAATCTTTATTGAAAACCATTTTTATCAAACATTTTCCCAAATCAATCTCAACAGCCCATTTTAAAATATCCATTTTAAAATCCATAACAATAGCCTTTCACCATAAAACCCCTTTTTCCCAAAAATCCCTAAAACATCACCCAAGGGATTTCCAACCAATTTGGAACAATAATAACAATTAATTTCAAGCACAACAAATTAATTGTAATCAAACACTACTAGTTCTAACCAAGTGGAGTCGAGAGAGAAGTCACCTACCTTTAGGGTTCCCGAGAAATCGACCCACAAGCAATCACACCTCAAATCTGGCGAACGCACCACCGAAACCTCTCTAGATCCCCTTACCTAACATTCTTAAGCCTTAAAATCATAATCCAAGGCAACTACAACCCTATATACACACACAACATGTGTAGATATAGAAAACCAAGAAAGAGAAGGATGTAGATCTAGAGGAAAACACAAGGAAACCAAGAGGAGAGACTTAACTGGGAGAAACCACCTTCAATCCACCTTGAAACCCCTTCAAAACGCTTCCAAAACAAGTGGGAGAGTACCCCCAACCCCTGAGAACCCGAAATCCTGAGTGAGGCTTGAGTGGGAGAGAATTTGGAGAGAATGGAGGAAACCCCGAGTGAACCCAGGTTTTAAAACCCTATTTTTAAGTGGCCGCACGGTTAGTCCACATGGTTTGGAAAATAGTGCACTAACAGTGCACACACTACTGCCTTGAGAGCAAGGGTCCGAAGGGTTTCCTCGCACGGTTTGGAAAACTGTGCGCAGGCTGTGCGAAGCCTACTGCCTCCCCCTGTACGGTTTCTTGGAGAACCCGCACGGTTTCCACTAATCGTGCTCCCTATGCAAAGCCTCCAAACTCATCCAAAACCATTCCAAACTCTCCCAACCTCTTCCCAACTCATCCCATTCACTTTAAACCCATAGAAAGGCATAAACAAAGGCTAGATACCTTAAACCGGGGGTGCTATAGGAAATCATTTCAAATACATTCAAATCCACCAAAATCTACAAATGTAGTCTAAATTCAATTAAACATTTCATATTAATATACTAAACCTACATATCATGTGAGTAATTCAATATAACTATTGTTGATATACTTTTTAAATTCTTATAAAGTGTATATGATCGTTCACTAATTGACCATGCATTTATTTTCAATTGTTCACTAATTTCCATCCTTTATGGTTTAGGATGAGTTTATAGAAACTAAAAAATTATTTGGTGATGAAACTTTAAATAAATAAATATTTTATAAATTTATCAAGGAGAAGAATCATGGAGGGTTATAACCTACTTATTATAAAATATCTTGTAAAATGGATGAAGCTAATCACGCTCACAAGATATTAGATTTCAAGGTTGTAGTTTTGATAATAACGAGTAGGAAATGTTTCAAGGATCCTTATACCCAAAAATTTGAATAAATATTAAAAACTATTAGGTAAGGTACTTATATGCTCCTAGAAACATCATTTTCATTTTGTATCTTATTGTATTTTTATGAGTTTATAAAACTAGTCCGGGTCATTTTACAATCACTTCCACCTCTATGATTAAGAAGAAAGATAAATTCCTTTACTTTCATGTTTGATTCAACAAAATACATGATAATGAAATATATTGTAAATACTGATAGATATTCCTCACATATATACCAATCCAAAGAATAAATGGGGAATAAACTGTGAAGGAAGTTGAACCAGAGTTTGAAGTTGAAAATTTTGAGAGGCTAGTTGATCTCTATATGTTAATTTAGTTTAAAAAAGTATTGCATTGTAAAAACTGAGAATATTTGCTCAGATTATTTTAAAAATTTATTAAAATGATCCATAATTAATTTTTAATGTGTATAAATAAACCACAAATCAATATTACATATGATGTGGTTAGTATGTCTCTAAGTGTATGTTTTCAATATAAAAGTGTCATTTTAGTTTATAACCCACATTATATTATCAAAATTGAGTAAAATATATCATATTGTATTCAAAATTTAGTAAAATAACCCATAATTAATTTGTGACATATAGGAATCAATTGCGCATCAATCTGAAAAACTATGTGGTTAATATGTCTCAAAGTATGTGTTTTCACATTAAAAGTTCCATTTTAGTTTGAAAAACACATTACATAGAAAAAATCAAGAAAACATGCTTGAATTATCTTGATAATTTAATAAAAATTAACTATAATTCATTTTTTGTGTATAAGAATTGACCGCACATCAATCCAACACATGATGTGTCCTATATGACTCAAAGTGTATGTTTTTACATTAAAAGTGTCATTTTAGTTTAAAACACACATAAAAAAGCCAAAACTGAGTAAAAATTACTACATTGTTTTCAAAATATAGTACAGTGAACTATAATTCATTTTTAACATATAATAATTAACCACACATCAATTCTACATATGGTGTGTTCAAAAATGGCTCAAGGTGTGTTTTTTCACATTAAAAGTGTCATTTTAGTTTAAAATGCACATCAAAGATACAAAACTGATAAAATGATATTGTATTATTTTCAATCTTTAGGAAATCAAACCAAAATTTATTTTTGACATGTATGAATTTATCTCTTGTAAATCCGACACATGATGTCCTCATTATGACTCAAAGTGCGTGTTTTCAATAGAAAAGTTTCATTTTAGTTTAAAACATACTTCACATGATCAAAACTAAGAAAACAAGATCATATTATTTTCAAAATTTATGAAAAATATCCATAATTCATATGTTACTTGTAGGTATTTACTAAACATCAATCAAACACACAATGTGGAATGTATGACTCAAAATGTGCATTTTAACATAAAAAGTATCATTTTACTCTAAAATAGACATAACATAGCCAAATATGAGTAAAAAAGTCATATTGTCTTGAAACTTTAGGAAAAAGATACATAAATCTTTTTTAATATGTATGAATTTAGCACATTTCAATTTGACAAAGGATGTGACTAGAATAAAGTGTAACTCAAAGATTTATTAAGATAATTAAGGGTAACTTGAAGATTTATTAATTTAATGAAGGTAAAATCATAAATTTTTTAAGTTACTGAATATTTATTAAGTTTTTGAAGGGTAACTAAAATATTTCTTAAGTTACTAAAGGGAAACTTGAATATTTCTCATGTTAATAAAGGAAAATTCAAAATATTATTAAGTTATCATGAGTAAATTAAATATTTATGTAGGTACTAAAGGGTAACTTGAATATTAGTTAAGTTACTGAAAGGTAACTTGAAATTTTCTTAAGTTTATAAAGGGTAAATTTAATATCTCTTAACTTACTAAAGGGTAAATTAATTAATTATTAATTTACTGAAGTGTAACTAAAAATTTTCTTAAGTCACTGAAGGATAACTCAAATTTTTCTTAAGTTACCGCATGTTAACATGAAATTTTCTTAAGTTACCATAGGGTAACTCATATTGTCTTGAAATTTTTTTAAAATGATCCATAAATCATTTTTCACATGTAGGAATCGACTACACATAAATCCAACATAGTATGTGGATGGTAACTGAAAATTTTCTTAAGTCACTAAAGGCTAACTCAATTTTTTCTTAAGTTACCGCTGGTTAACTTGAAATTTTCTTAAGTTACTATAGGGTAACTCATATTGTCTTGAAAATTTAGGAAAATGATCCATAAATAATTTTTTACATGTAGGAATCAACTACACATCAATCCAACACATTATGTGGATGGTATGACTCCAAGTGTATTTTTTCAATATAAAAATGTTATTTTAGTTTAAACTGTGTGTCACATTGTCAAAACTGAGTAAATGAGATAATATTATTTTCAAATTTTAAAAAATGGATCCATATCCATTTGTAACATGTAGGAATCGAATGCACATCATTTTAACACATGATGTGGTTGATATGACTCAAAGTTCTTTTTTTCAATATAAAAGAATCATTTTAGTTTGAAATGCATGTCACATAGCCAAAACCAAGAAAAAATCTTGTATTGTTTTTAAAATTTATAAAAAAAATAAATAATTCATTTGATACATATATGAATTGACTTCATGTGAATTTGACACATGATGTGGTAGGTATGACTCAAAGTGAATGTTATTTTAGTTTAAAAAACACATCATAGGGACAAAATTGATAAAATGAGCTTATATTACTTTAAAACTTTAGTAAAATGATGTAAAATTTATTTTTGATGTGTAAGAATTTACTACACATAAATCTGACACACGATGTGTCTTGTATGACTCAAAGTGAATGTTTTCAATATAAATGTATCATTTTAGTTTAAAACACACATCACATAGCCAAAAATGAGAAAATGACCTCATATTACTTTCAAAATTTAGTAAAGTTATCCACAATTAATTTTTAATGTATGTAAATTGACCACATGTTAATATGACACATGATGTAGATGATATGACTCCAAGTGCATGTTTTCAATATATAACTGTCATTTTAATTTAAAAATCATGTCATATAGACAAAACCAAGAAAACTAATTTGGATTATTTTCAAACATTAATAAAATTATCCATAATTCATGTGTGATGTTTTGGAATTGATCATAGATCAATATGACACATGATGTGGTTGGTATGACTCAAAGTTCAAGTATTCAATATAAATGTGTCATTTTAGATTAAAATATACAACACATAGCCAAAACTAATAAAATGAGATCAGATTGTTTTAAAAATTTTCTTAAAATTATCCATCATTAAATTTTGATGTATTGGAATCGACTACACATCAATCCAACACACGATGTGGTCAGTATGACTCAAAGTGCATGTTTTCAATATAAAAGTGTCATTTTAGTTTAAAATGCACAACACATAGCCAAAACCATGAAAAAAAGATCATATTATTTTCAAACATTAGTAAAATGATCCACAATTAATTTGATATATATAGTAATTGATTAAATTTCAATTTGACACATGATTTGGTTGGTATGATTCAAAGTGTGTGTTATTTTAGTTTAAAAGGCATGTCACATAGTAAAAACCATGAAAATGAGCTCATATTATTTTCAAAATTTATAAAAATGATTCATACTTTAGTTGTGACATGTTATAATCAACTGCATGTCAATTCGACAAAATATGTAGATGATATGACTCAAAGTGCATGTTTTCAGTATAAAAGTGTCATTTTAGTTTAAACTGTGAGTCACATGGCAAAAAATGAGAAAATGAGCTCAAATTGTTTTCAAAATTTTAGAAAATGATCCAAAAATCATTGTTGATTTGCAGGAATTGACCACATGTCAACATGTCAATCTGACACATGATGTGGTCAGTATGGATCAAAGTGCATGTTTTCAATATAAAAGTGTCATTTTAGTTTAAAACACACGTCATGTAGCCAAATCTTAGAAAACAAACTTGGATTTTTTTTTCAAACTTTAGGAAAATGATCCATAATTCATTTGTGACATATAGGAATTTATTGTACATCAATCCAACATATGATGTGGGCCTTATGACTCAAAGTGTGTGTTTTCAATATAAAAGTTTCATTTTAGTTTAAAACACGTGTTACATCGTCAAAATTGGGTAAACAAGCTCCGATTTTTTTTCATGCTTTAAGAAAATGGTCCATAATTCATTTGTGACATGTAGGAATTGAACGCATATCGATCCAACATACGATGTGGCCAGTATGATTCAAAGTGCCCATTTTCAATATAAAAGTATCATTTTAGTTTAAAATAAAGGTTACATTTTTAAAATCAAGTACAAGATCATAAATTATTTTCATAATTTTAGAAAATGATACACAATTTGTTTGTGATGTTTCAGAATCAAGTATGCATCAATTTAATGCACTATGTGCTTGGTATGACTCAAAGAGGATGTTTTCAATATTAAAATTCAATTTTAGTTTAATTATATAATTATTAACAACTATTTAAGTAATTAAGATAATTAATAACTAATAGTATCATTAATATATTTAGTTATTAAAAATATAATTTATATAGATTATTAATTAATACTATAATTAATAATTTATATTATAATTATTAATTAATAGTATTATTATGAATTAATAATTAATACAAAATTAATAATATAACCATTGATAATATAATTAATAGTATAATTGATATCATTAATATATTCAATAATTAACAATATAATCTATCATATGTAGATTATATAACATTAAAATTATAATTTGTTTATTTTTTATGTATTGTTTCTAAAATAAACATTGGTTTTATTAAAGAGAAAAAATTTTGTATAGAGGTTGATCATTGGAGAAAGCCTTCTACAATAACTTTGATTTTTTATATTAGGTTGTCATTTTTTCTGATTAATTGTAAATATCACATCAATGTAAATATTTTGTATGTAAATTTTTCATCGAAATGGTAATGTAATGTAATATTAGTATTTCAATATGGTTTTCTATAATGATTGTATTCCAATTTGATTATATGTTTCTAATCTGGTTCTGTTTTTAGGATACTGTAGGGCTACATATTCTATATAAACTACCATGGCCTTTATCAGTGCTAAAAAGGAGATAATAAAGGCTCTATTTATCAGTGCTATGAAAAGCATCGATAAAGGGGACCTTTATCAGTGCTAAGATAAAGCACTGATAAAGGTGAAATTTATTAGTGCTAAAATGAAATCACTAATAAAGACTCCCTTTATCAGTTCTTTCTTTTTATTACTGATTAAGAGGACCTTTCTGAACATTTTTTAGCACTGATAAAGGATGAGTTCTTTAAATGGTGCTCCAAATGTCAGTGTTTTTTTGCGATGATAAAGACCATTTCTAGCACTAATATAGGTGGTTTATGTTACACTAAAGTCAAAATAAAAAAATTTTGGGCATGAAGGAATACTATTATTACTATAAATATGACCAATTGTGTCTGGTTGAATCATGTGACCACCCTTTGATGGTCACTACACAAAAAATATAAATCCTCAAAATACCCTCCATGCACCACCAATTCTTCCTCGTGACTCCTTACAAACCCTTCCTATAGAAACATTTCTATCCCTACTCAACCCCCATATGGAATCCCTATCCACAAGAGTCCATCCTCTGATTGTCTACACCACTTCCTGACCATCGAAACTACTCCCACAACCATCAACACTACTCTTACAACCATTAAATCTCCTCTCCTTTCACAACATCCCTTTATGTTCCTCCTCACCACAAGTCCTCTAGGTTGGTGGTGATGACTATTTTGACTAGGCTGACCATGCCTCTCTCTTTTTTGGTTGGTTTCCAACTGCTTTCCTTTGTTTGAATTTTCAATGAAATCCTGCTATGCTCTTAATCATCATTTTGACTTGACATTTTTTAGAATTCAGGGTCTTCTATGTTTATAGTATACAAGTAAAAATTTCTCTATATACTTTTGAAATTATGATACAAGGTAACAACTAGGATGAATTATACACACTTGTATTATTATAATAAAAAAATCATGGATAATTTAAACTTTTTTGTGTGATTATAATTTGAAACAATTTGGATAATTGAAACATGTTTTAATATTATGTTTTCTATGTGATACTATTTGTTTAAATTTAAAATTTATATTATTTGAAATGGGGTGAAGTTACATATATTTATGGTGTTTTTATAAATCTGTCACAATTAAAAAATTATTTCTAATTAGAGCATTCACATAGGACCATGTGAAACCAATTTACCACACACTAGATTTTATTTTATTCAATTTTTTGATATCATTATGAGTAATTCTTAAAAAATAATTGATGGATAATATTTTCATTTACATCCATTCTTAAATAAAATTAAATATTGAAAAATTTTGCCTATATATTTTATTTTAACCATAAAAAATACGAAATTATAAAAATATTTTTAGTTTAAAATTTAAATTATCTTACGTATCAATGAATCTTTATCTATTTAATTTTATTCTATTATATAGCTTATAACTATGATACATGGCCCAAATTGAGAAAAAACTTCCAGATTTGAGTATTGATAAATCTTATACACTATTCAATATTTGAATAACTTAATTAAATTTAAATATTATTAAAGGTCTTGCGTCTAATGGAGACTGAACCAATGTTTATAGATTAAATACTGACCTTCCTCTTTGTCCCCTTACACTTTATCCTCCATATTATCTTGGTCTTTTTTTTGATATTCATTTTCCCCTTTTGAAGGGTATGGTTTTCCTTTTTTACACCCTTCTTGGCCGACTTGTTTCTATCCATTTGGGAAAGTGTGAATAGTCTTTTCATCCTTTTTATTTCCCCCCTTTTCCACAATACATCTACCTGAGTCTCAATTTCCCCTTTTCCCTTTCTTCTTTTATAGGATGTGGTGTCCTTTCCCTTTAATTCCTTCCAAACTATCCACAAAAAGTTGGATATAACTATTGTCACTTAATTCTACCTCATCTTGAACATGTACTGGTTCTTTGACATCTGAACCTTCAAAGCGATTGCCCAAATTTAGCATGGGGACATCCTTGATGAGGCTCAACTTGATCAAGGACTTCACCCTTACCTCATTAACCTTAGAGTTAGCCTTCATTCTAGTCCACACAGCCTTTTAGTATAATGGGGACTTTTAGATGAAAGTGTTTGGGTCCAAGGAACCAAAAACACTCACCTCTTCATACACCCTGTTCCTTATCGTGAGTCTAGTAGGAAAACCTACTCCTCATAACTAGAACATAACTTTAATCCTTTTTCATTAGGAACTGGTTGAACTACCTCTTCTAGAAAAAAACCTTCCTTTAAAACATTTATTGACGACTCAACCTCCACATTGACATCAATCACGATAGGAGCACTTTCAGGGGAAAACTGACTTGAAGGACAAGGCCCCATTATCACCTGAGTCCACTAGAATTTGAGACACTAGTTATTGCTTCTCCAAATCCCATTTCAACTGGCAGAAGACATCCACCACCTTAGAATCAGGGTCCATTTTTTGTGGCTCCTTCTGAAGTCTGATCATTTTTCTATCCCCGTCCATCCTCTTCTTCAAATTCCTATCCAACATAGTCACTAGATCATTGATACTAGAATGTAGCTCCTCTGCCTCCTTTGTCTAGATGTTGTTTCTGAACCCATGCCTGCACACTGCATTGTGGTGTCCTAGTTTATTACATGAAGAGAAGAAATCAACCCATTTCTCAAAGACAATGAGTTGTTCATATTAGAATTATTCACATAAAAAAATCCCCATGATGTTGAATAGACCTTTTGAAACATCAAATTTAATGCATATTCATGGCGAAATTAAGTTGTAGAAAACCCTTGTTATACTATGAGAGCATAGAGTTCAACCTAATAAATTATCTAGCATTCAAATAATAAAGAGATTCAGGAAAGGGAGTGGAAGCTCAGGTAAGCTAACCCAAATCACCATAATTTTAGAGTGCTGATTATAGTAGCTCGATATTGTAAACCCCATGACCCAAAAATGAATCGGTCAAACATATCCACTAAAGGTCACTTATGCTTGAATCGTGCTACCAGTTTCATGCTGAGATGAGATGAAGAATTTGTAAATTCCCATGTAGAGATCGATAGAATTGAAAAACCCTCGAACAAGTCTGGAAATTTAGGGCTGAGAGAAATGGGGGGAAAAGGGGGAATTTATTTGATATTAGAAAAGGGGAAAAACGAGCATCGATATCCCATGGAGGACCTTTAATTTATTTTCATTTTTAAATCAAATATTATTTATTTGTTAGTAAAATATTGATATTAATGAGAAAATATATATGAAATTTTTGTTAAACATTATATGCAAGAACACATAAATAAATAAAAATTTATATTATTTTTATTTAATATGGTATATTATTATATACAATAATCATATATAAAAATATATGGTGTTTTTTATAAGAAAACCATCATATATGATACTTTTTTTTCAAATTTAAAATTAAATGCAATTATACATGATGATTATTTATAAAAAAAATATTATATTTATATATAATACTATTTATATTCAAAATAATCATATATCATCAATGAATTATATATTTCCATCTTCATAAAAATCATTATATATATAAATACATGAATTTTATTTTAAAAACTATCATATATTTCTATTAAATTTTATTAGATTAAATCATGACCCTGTTATTTGAATTATTTGTTTTCTATAGACACAAATATAAATAAGCACTAGAATGATATATCAAATAGATTTTTTTCTAAATATTTTGAGGATATCATTTTTTTTATTTTACTAGTGGATTTCAAAGTGATTTGATTAGTTTTCCAAGAAGAAAATATGAAAATATATTTCTCTTAAAATGATATACTATTACGGAATATATATTTTAGAATTGGTTTCTGAAAAATTATAATACATGGACACGCCATGGGTAAGAGTTTGTTCTTTATAACTGATCATAAAATATTTATATGGATGTTGATTCGATAATAGTTGATTCGATAAATGTAATTCTTAATGACATGATACTTTAGTTTCAACCTTGAGTGATTAACATCATGAAGGATGATGTTAGAGGGAGCATTCCCTATTCTTATATTGATGAAGAAGCATTGAAATTATTGATGATGCGTGTACAGAATTATATACTAGATACACTAGATTCAGTAAATTGTTATTTATTTTTTAATTTTTACATTTGATGACCTTGAATTAGTGGATAAACACCTCTTTTAATATGTTTTTAGTATTATTGCAAAAGGTATAACCTTTTAGAGTGAATGTTATGAATTCATACTACCTAGATCACAATTTGAGTGACAACCTAGGTATAATATATGAAACCATTGAAGTGTGACACAAAAAAATGTTTGTTTTCCAGAAAAGAGAATGTGAAACTCAGTAAATGTACTATTTTTTACTTTTATATGTGGAAGAACAATGATATTAATCAATGTCATCAGATTGTTTCTATTTGGGTCTTAAAATCATGGGAATCAAATCAATGCTAACAATATACATTACTTTACATTGAAATTGAGGTTGAAGAGATTATTTATGTCAATTGAAATTTCAAACTAATGGTGTGGAATTCAAAGAGAAAAAAATAGGTGGATAAGCTAACTCACCAAATAAATTCTTTGGCAGGTAAGGAGTTTGACCAGAGATGCTCAAAATTTTTCTAGGATAGTCATAATGTTTGACTGGGTTTGACATTAGATGGTTTTAACCCATTCAGGTGTATAGTCAGTGTGACACATAGTATGAGGTTAATGGTGTTGGTTTCATACAAATTTCCCCTATGGTTAGTTATAAAGCAACTATTTTTACTACTTTCCACTCTCATTGATAGACCAAGGTGACCCAATAATAAAATTGATATTTATATGAAACTATTGATTGATGATATACAAGAATTTTGGGTATATGGTTTAATGAATATTGATCTAAAAACTAATGAAATGTTTAGATTTTAGGCTTCTTTGTTGTGGACATTTAATAACATCCAAGTGTATTTTAACTTACCAGGTTAGAGTACAAAAGGAGAATTCATCTAACCTTTTTGTAATAAATGTAAGAAATCAAAATAGTTTAACGTTATATAAATTCGGAATACCTTCGTCTTGGATTATTTCTTTCTCCACTGAACAAGTTCATAAAATAGAGTGTTTCATTTTATGAGAATAGAAAACATGACCCAATACCAAAAATAATGTTTGGGGTTCAAATTCTAGCACAACTTGACCAAAAAAACATTTACACAGTGTATGATTTTTAATATTTACTAGCTACTGCATTGCTATCCATTCCTACTTCAAATAAATAACACAATCATAACTTGAATAAGTGACTTATTTTATTTGAATTATCTTTTTTAAATGATAATATTTTAAGGATTGATTTAATTATGATTCAAATTGATAAAAATGTGTGTGAAAGTATACTATAAACTATTTTTGGAGTCATGGAGAAATCAAAGGAAAATGAAAATTCTTAATGTAATTTATAAGAAATGGTTTTGAGAAAACATTTAGATTTACATTTGGGTGATGGTAATAAGGTACACGTTACCACTGCACTATGCATGATGATTTAAAAAGAGAAAGTTACATTTCTCTAAATTTATAAGATGGTAAAGGTTCATGATGGTTATTGCTCAAATATTTCTAAGCATGTTAATGTAGCGAGCATAAAATTTTCACGGATGAAAATTCATGATAATTATATTCTACTATAATATTTAATCCCAATCCCAATTCATTATTTTTTTCCTACCAATGGTGTTTGAACCATTGATTATTATTTTTTATTTTTTTAGAAAACTATATTTAAGAAATCACTATATGAGTGATTTGAAAAACCAACAAGACAATAGTTTTCTTACACTATTTCACTTGGATGAACTATTTAATCCTTATTTTTTGAAGTATTGGTCCACTTTTACATGCATTTAACTATTTAAGTCATTTTTGGTGGTCCCATAAAATCTTGGTGGATATATACAATAGAGAGATACTTAAATACACTAAAATAATATGTGATTAACAGAGATTTCCTAAAAGATTCAATTGAAAAGTGTTACTTTATTGATGAATTTAAAAAAAATTATGATGTATATATTGATGAATTTAAAACAAAATTAGATAAACCCTCCCAGATTGATAGAGGTCCAATTGTAGAAGATTCAACACTTGATATAGAGAATGATGAGTGGGTTTAATATCTTCAAAATGTGTCGTTAAACCCTCCATAATTTATTCCATTGAGATAATAATTTATATAACTGATCTATTATGTCTTGTATTTATATATTTAATTTGTTCCTTATCTTTTATTGTGTTTTAATATAAGATGCATATCCCTAAGTTGAAATGGGAAATACCATGTTCCATTGATAATTATATCTAATAACTTCATTTCCACATATTTAATATGGTGTTTTATACTCAAATACATATATATAAATGATTTGATATTTTTATAATTTATATGATGTTCATTTTATAAACCCTCCTTCCATTGACTTATGTGAAATTTTAAGAATCAAAGGATGCAAGTACGTGGTACACATATAGGGACTAAAGAACTCAACCAACTATATGATGGTCTATTTTTTATCAATTGTCATTATTTTTTTGTATGATAATAGATTTCAATTTCTTATTAGTCATATTGATGTGAATCTAGCAAGAAAAAATATTAGTATTTGTTTTCCATTCATTGATGAAGGTTATTACCATGGATCGTTGAGGGATATTATTGAAGTTTTTTTATATTCACGACTAAAAATATTTATTGTTAAGGTCTGATTAGGTCGATATCATTTTTTGAATGGAAGTGGATCATTTCCAATTTACATTGTTTAACTTTAACAATATGTTGTATAAATATGATTGAGTAAGTAGTGAACCCATTCCACTGGAATCATAGGAAAAAAGTTTACTTCATCAACACTGATTCGAACCAAAAAGTTATAGTGAAAGTGTGCAAAAGGTTTTTTTTCTAGTTAAATGATAGGAACCATATATTACTACCTTTTATGAGAAATATTTTGGAAAAACAACTATATTTATACAAAAATAATATAAACAATGGGTTAAAGAGATAGTCAAAGGAGATACAATAGATTTTTATGATCAGTGAACTATTTCCTATAATTTTTTTCTAGTTATATATAAAAGGTATAAATAATTGTAAAAATATTTATGAATCATACTGATGCATACACACCTCAAAGGTGGGGAGGATTAGGTTTGTTAAAATTTCTATCAAATTACAAATATTATTTAAACCTTTAAACCCTTTTATACTTTGAACCTATAATGTTGGTTAAGACTAGTCAATATTTTCTTGTTTAACCCATTGGATTTGGTTCCCTATAAACAAATTCTATGTACCTTATGATTAATTATATTAAATTATTTGAATATTTATAAAATATATTATCACATTATGATTTTTCTTCTTTGATTAATAGTATTTGATAATGTCCTAAGTATACTTGTTGCATAAAAAGGCCATAATAGTTCCCTACTATGATGAGAACCTAGAAGTTCCATGAAAATATTCTTGAATATAATTTCTATAACTGAATTATATAACTTGATGAGACATAAATGATATGTCCTATCATAGGTAGAGACTCATAATAATTTGAGACACTTTCACATGGTGTACGCTCTTGGTAATCTCTAGTGCAGGATATTATGTGAGGATGACTTTCCAATAAGAAATACACATTTATATGTGTCATTGGATATTACTATCTATGGATGAGTGTAATGATCCTTAGACTTTAATATTATTATTAAAACATGTTAGGAGTCATTTAATTTGATGTATTGATTAAAAATATGATGACATATGCTCATGGTGAGGTACAATATGTTGGGTGCATCACGAGTGATGATGTATTAATGAATAATGTTAGAAAGGATTTATTACTTTTTTTCTTTAATTGATGTTGACATCTTAGTCCATTTGATAAAGATAGAATTTCCTAACCAAGTCCATTTACATGGATATTTTTTGAGAAAGTTATTTTATGGAATGTTAATGAAGGATACATAGATCATATTGGTTGATGAAACTAGCATTCAGCCTTCTTGATTAGAGATATCTAGATAAAGGGGTTATATTACATAGTGTACATTCATAGGAGGTTATATGTCATTGTAACATTAACTTCTTTTTCTATGGGATCCTTGATGAATTGATATATTATAACATTGGAATTTTGGTAGTGTATCCTAATTCCACTGAGAAATGGGCCTAGAGGGTCACACACTAAGTATATTTAGAACATCAGTTAAATTCTATGTTAATTTGACATGTTGGATAAATATTATTCTTGTTGGTTTGATCACCAATATTTAATCACTAGTTATTAGAGAGAATATATATGTGAGTTGAATATTTAATAAAGATTTATTCATGAGTTAATTATTTATTTAATTATAAGAATATAAAATAGTTATTAATTATGGTTTATAACAAAATATTTATTTATTTTGGTTATGCAAATATTTAATAAATATTTATTTATTAGTTTCTAGGAATATAATATTTATATATTTATTGGTGAATAATGTAGTGGTATTTATTTAATTAAATAAATAGTCATTATTCAATGCCAGATAAAAATTGAGGATGATTAGTGGACTAAATTTTACTATCTGGTGAGAAATGTCATATTAAATATTATTTTAATCATTATTAATTTATTTATTCATGAAAAACAATATTTATTTTACCCATGAGTTTAGTTCATTTCAAGTAAATAATAATAATACAATTATTATTTTGACATGGAGTTTTTTGGGAATTAAGAAAATAATATGAGCCCTAATGAAATTATTTATTTTCTAACCCTCGCACTATATAAACCTAGTTATGTAATTTTGTGGTAAGTGATTCTATTCCATTGTTACTCACAATGAAATCTAGATATAACCTATAAAGACCTATAGAACCCCCTATGTAGAATTCTTTAAATATCACCGATCATTCCTCATATCCAATCAAAATGAATTGTTTGTCTCTTTATTGATTCAGTTGCGATCGACATCGATCATTGCAAATGATAGACTCATCCATGCTAGAACCTATAGAATTTAAATGTGATGATCAGAGGGTCATGGATCAATTTTGGATCACCACTAGAACGAATATAAACTTGATTACTCCAATGAAAAGATAGTACAAAAACTGTGGTCTACCGATTCATCAAAAAAAGAAAAAGAATTCAATGTAAGGTATTTATTTATTAAATAAATTAATAATAAATTAAATGTGAAAATATCATATATTTGGGGATTTTGTGAACATATTTCTGTCTAAAATTGAGGAGAAATATGAGAAATTTTATGAAATAATTTTTTTAGGCATGAGCCCAACCTGATTTTGCTACACATCTAAACCTGCAAATGGTATCTAAGCAGTCAGATCATAATTTATAAATATTTATCTTTCTTTGTTAAATTATACAAAATTATTTTTATTTTTACTTCTAGTTTATTTTTTCATTAATCCGATGTTTAATTAACATATTTTTTAAATATTAATTCTTGTCATTAAAGTTTCATACTATCTTAAATTTGTTAAGATCTGATGAATAATGATTGGAGATTCCATTAGGAGGTGATTTGGTTTTTGGCTAGAAGACTAGGTTACACTATGTGTGATTGATGTACATGCCATGTACCCAAGTGTACTACAATAGGATGTGTCTTTGGATACATGATGATCCACATAGTTATAACACAAAGTTTATTTATGAAGCACCATGTTTTGACCACCCTGACCTAGCACATAGTTTTTCTGATTATATGGTATGCATCTAGTGTACTTTCCATATAGTTGACACGGTTTTATGATGACATTCATGTTAGTCATGTGGTCAAATACATAAAATAATTCCACATGAGTCTAAAAGACAAAATCATTAATGCAATACATGGTGTATGGATGGTTTACACTCCATGTAACTCATTAATCCATATGTATGAAGAATACACCAAGTCAATCGATATGTTACATGGACACATGGAAAGAAGAACACATGATGTGTTTCTCGTTTGTACACATTGTGTTATTTGTCCAAGATACATGCTAATTCCCTAGGATTTTATCTTAGATACACAAAAAATGAGGAATATAATTTGTAGCTTATTAGTACAATCTGTGTGGTCTCCTAATAAATAACAGAATAAAATTACATTAAAAATAATTAATTTCAGCATTAGAAACCTAATTATACTATTCAAATTTAATGTGTTAACTATGTAATAAGGGTTTTTCAAATTAATAAATTCTCAATTAATTTCATTGAATTATGTGTAATTTCGAGGCAATCAAATTATTTTCGAGATTGAATTTTTGATGGGTATATCCAAGAGACTTCGAATGGTCACTAAGATAAATGAAATTAATTAATTAATTAATAAAATTATTTAATTTTATTAACTCAAGTGTGTAAGTATTAATAATAATGAAATAATTTAAGTGAATATTGGATAGTATGGTTTTTTATATTTTTTTATATATGTGAATGATCATGATCTTATACCATCCCATGTATGTGATTGGTTTATTTAATTTATTATTTCATGGTTTTTTAATAATTTATTAAATTAAATAATGAACAGTGTGTCATTCTTCTCCTCTCATTATGTAAGGGCCCACATATCCACAATTTTTTTTATGTAACCCCAAACTATTTTTTTGGTTTCCCTCACCTACATGTGAGTTAAAAATTATACAATGGATGCATCTCCCAAGTGGGTGGAGGAAGTTTAAATTTAGAGCTAAGTAAAAACCGATCTAGGAGGTACACAGGTGTATAGGTGGAATTTTGTAACTCGAACTAGCTTGGTTCAAGGATTTAATTACCCAGGGTCAAGGGTTGGTTTATCATCCACTAGATAAAACAACTATTAGATAGGCTAATGGTAATCTCAGTTTATTAATTTTTTATCAATTTCATGGTTAATTATTTATGGATATTTAAATAATTAAATAAACTAATTAATAAACATGCAATATTGAAGTGAAATAAATATTATATTATGTGTAAAATTAATCTATACATGGTTAATCACTTAAGTAAAATACACTTAATATTAACAAACACATGATAAGATAAAATAGATAGTTTGCACAAAGAGATAAAAATACATTAAATAAAATTCTAAGATGGTATAAACTTCCAATTCTTATGTAGAAATAAAAACATAGTTCAAAGTGTTTGACCGAACTCTATTGGGGTGCATTCAATTATTAAGGAGTATCAATCTTGAGTTCCAATTTGAATTAAAGTAGCTTAAATTAATGGGTTATTACCTCTGTGAGACTTAGTAAAACTAGTTGGAAAAGTGTTGTGGAAATACTAATTTAGGATTTTAGGATTTGGATTCCACTCATTGGATCATGTAGTTGCGAGTTAGTATAGTTGTAAATTTGTTCCTACCTCAATACCTTTGAGTATATTGTTAGGCATTTATTTGGTTTTATAATAAGGAACATATGAATCCTTTCCACTAAGATATCTGTGTGATGGGATATTCCAAAACCAATATAGAGGGATATTGGGTTTCAATAAAATAGGGAGAGATTAATTAAATTAAATTTATTATCTAAATTGTAATCAAGATAAAGTACTAATATTCTTCTCTAATTTACCATAGAAATGGAAACTCACACAACTTCGATAATATTACTATAATACATTCTAGATAAATATAGACTTATTACCACCTCAAATTTCCATGAATAGTATAGACGCCTATGCATTATACTACTCCATGAACATAAGTTATATGTTCTATAAAACCTTATTCCTAAGGATTTTGATAATGTGACTAGTGAGGAAGAATTATCTCTCTATTTGAAATATTTGGATGATGCCACAAATGTATAATGTTTCATGCCATCTTTCATGTCTTGTGAGTTTCTAAAGAAACCTGAAGATATGGATGTGCATAGAATAATGTACCACCTTTAGGATCTCTATCAAGATAAATTGAGACAATATAGATATGATATCTCCAATAAATTGTTCAGATTCAATATTGGAGATTTAGTGCTAGTTGTGCCACATGTAGTTAAGATGATTGGCTATATTGAGAACCTAGAACTCTTGGGGTTTAAGATCCCTGATGAGTTTCACACAAATATAATTCTATCCTAACTTTATAATAGTATTTTATATTTTTTATTGTTAATTATAATATGATCAATAGTGATAAAAATATTTTATAATTCCTTATATTAATTCACCAAGTTGATAAGGACATATGTCGTAAAAAATTTCAACCCTTACTATTAATAATAAAAGAAAGAACAAGGAAAAGGGTCCCAAAACTAATTTAATTTCTAAGTATATGATCACTATCCATAAAAGAAAATGAATATATAAATATAGGTGAAAGAAAAGGAAGCAGTATGTTTTTTATGTGGAATGCTAGGCCACTGAAAGAGGAACTACACCTAGAAGAAAGGGAAAGTTAAAGGTGTATTAGTCATCGAGTGAAATATTTATATATCTATAAATTTAGTGCTTGATAAAAATTTTGGTTCCCATATCTAAATTCAAATGTAGGAAAAAATTATATAGTGAGAAATTGCCTATGACGAGGTAGATTTGTGGGATGCCAATGGCATGAGGCTAGATGCTCTAGCCATTAGGAACTGCAACCTTTTGTTTATAAATAATATGGTCTTGGTTTTAAGAGATTGTTATTATGTACCAAATATTACCAAAAACATAATTTTTTAATCTTTCCTAGATACAGATAGATTTATTTTAAATTTTGGAAATAAATGTTGTTTATTTTATAAATAAAATATATGTTATGGTATGGAACATTTAAATAATGGTCAATATGTATTAAATCATAAAAACTGAGTATTAGAAATTGATAATGAATCAATTTCACATGAATCAAGTTACACCTAGTTGTAGAATCATTATCTTGGTCATATAAAGAAGAATCATATAACAAAGCTTTATCAAGATAGTTACTTTGAATCATTTGAGCTAAAAAAACTTGACATATGTCATTATTGTTTAAAAGGAAAAATGATCAATCCACCTTTTAGTGGATAAGTTGAAAAGGCCACAAAGATTTTAGTATTATTAAAAACAGATGTGTGTGGCCTATTTCCAGTTGAATTTATAATTGGGTATTCTTACATAATTAATTTTACTGATGAATTAAGTAGATATAGATATATCTATCTAATGAGGTATAAGTTAGAATATTATGAGAAATTCAAATAATTCAAGAATGAATTAGACAATAAAATTGTTAAGAAGATAAATAATATTTTATTTGATTGAGGTAGTGAATATCTTAACCAAGAGTTTATTGAATTTCTATAGGAGTGCGGGATTCTATACCAAATCACTCCTCTTAACACACCGTAATGGAATAATGTTAGTGAAAGGAGGAACTGTACATTTCTTGACATGGTATGGTTGATGATGAGCCATGAAAGTATTCCATTATCCTTTTTGGGATATTCATTACATGTCACATCACACATTATAAACTGAGTACCAAATAAGGAGGAATATGGGATACCATATGATTTAATGGATGGAAAGAAATCTATGGAGTCACATACTCATGAATGGGGTTTTAAGGCACTTATTAATTCAATCTCTAAAAATAAATTATCATATAGAGTCATGAAGTGTATCTTTATATAGTATCATAAGGAAACAAGGGGATTATATCTATACAATGAATTAGAAAATAATGTGAATATTATAAGACAACCCATTTTTCTTAAGATAGAGCACATCCTTAAGAGGGATAGTGGGAAAAATATTGACTTTAATGGAGGTGATGATTAAGATACAAAATAGTTAGAATAAGAACAGGTTCCACAGGTCCCCATGGAATATGTTGTTCTAGAAACATAAGTATTATGGAGGAGAACCATAGAGGTTAGATAACTAAAAATATATGGTTTTATAGCCCTTAAATATGGTGACCCATTATTGGTTGAAAATAATAGTCATCTTTCCTAAAAGGATCTAGCTGATATCTCAAAAGATACAAGATGTAAATAATCCATGAATTATGAAATGTTATTAATGTATTATATCCAATTCAATATTTTGGTTGACCCTCCAGTTGATGTAAAGTCCATAGGTTAAAAATGGGCATTCAAAAGAAAAATGGACATAGAAGGTAAAGTAAGTACCTATAAAGCAAGGCTAGTGGATAAAGGGTTTAAAAAAATCAAAGAATTAACTGTGATGAAACCTTCTCAATAGTTTCCATATTTAAATCCATAAAAATTATATATTCTATAAAAACATTCTAGGACTATGAAATTTAGAATATGGATATCAAAACAGATTTCTATAATGAAAATTTTCAATAAGGAATCTATATGACACAACCTAAGGGTTTGGGACTCTAGAAAATGAAAGTAAGATATGCAAGTTTTAGAGATTTATTTATGGGTTAAAGTAGGAATCTTGGTCATGGAAAATTTGGTTTGATAAATATATATGAGATTTTGGTTTCATAAAGAATGAATGTGAGACATGTTTACAATTGGTTTAGTGGGAGTGTGTTTTTATTCCTAGTAGTATATGTTAATGACCTATTACTTATTAGAAATGATATACCAGTATTACAATTAGTTAAGGGATGGTTAAACAAGTTATTATCTATGAAGGACATAGGTGAAATGGTATATATCCTTGGGATCAAGATCAATCATTATATATCCAAAAGGTTTCTTGGACTATGTCAAATTACAAACATTAACAAGATACTAAAGAGATTTATTATTGAACAATCCAAGAAGGTATTAGTTACAATGTCACATAGTATACATATCTCTAAGAATATGTATACTCATACATGAAAGGAGATAAAAATGATGATTAGGATCCCATACACATCTTCAATAGTATCTATCATTTATTCCATGTTATGTACTAGGATTGATGTTTCCTATTATTTAATCATGGTAAGAATATATCAAGATGATCTAGGAGAAAAAAAATTAATATTCTATTAATGATATCCTTAATTATCTGAGGTGAAAAAGGATATGTTCCCAGTATATGGAGGAGACAAGTAATTTTTCATCATAGGATATACTAATTATAGTTTCCAATAAAGATCATAGTGATTTAAAGTTACATTTATGATTTGTATTCAATCTCAATGGAGGACCTGTGAGTTACAAGAGTTCAATGCAATAAGTTTTCACCAATTTTACAATGGAGTGTGTGTATATATAACTTTTTATATAGCTAAAGAATATTTTTATATTAAAAACCTTATCCAAGATCTTGATTTGGTGCTTATAAGTAAAGATCCCATCACATTGTATTATGATAATACTACAGTTTGTGATCTCACAAATGATCCAAGTTCACATCAATGGATGAATAAAGTACTCTATAAACATCACATATTGATGAATTTTTCTCAAAAGGGTGAATTCATTGTGATTAGAGTTTCCATAGAAGAAAACATAGTGTACCCCTTGAGTAATGCCTTACCTTAGTAGAAGCATGAACATAATGTGATAGCTAGTGGGATGAAGGTTGTTAGCAGTTGTCTCTAGTGAAAGTGAGAGTCTATTGGAGTTTTCACCTTATAACCAAATTATAAGTACTTTATGATTACTTGTATTAAAATATTTGAATATTTATAAAATATCTTATCACATTATGATTGTTCTTCTTCATGACATAGTATGTGATAATTTTTTAAGTATTGTTGTCACACTGAAAGGTCATAATAGATCACCACTCTGATGAGAACCTAGAGGTTCCATGAAAATATTCTTGAATATAAGAACTATATCCAGATGATATCATTTGATGAGACACAAATAATATAGGCTATCAGGGGTGGATACTCATAGGACGTTTAGACACCTTCGCTTGGTGTACTCCCTTAGTAATCTTTAGTGCAAGAGATTATGAGGATTTGAATTGTAAATAGAAAATCCACATTTATATGTTTCATTAGATATTCCTATTTATGGATGTTTGTAATGATACTTAGGATTTAAAATTATTATTAATACATGTCATGAGTCATGCAATTTTATGTATTGACAAAAACTGCATTGATATATGCTCGCGGTGAAGTAGGATATGTTGGGTGTGTCATGAGTGATTTTATATTAATTAATAACGTGAGAAATGATTTATCCCTTCTGTTATTTAATGAAAGTTGATATCTCAGAATATTTTATGGAAATATAATTACCCGATTAAGTCCATGGTCATATAGATTTTTTCAGTATGTTTATTTCTAAAAAGTCAAAGAAAGAGACATCAAGCATATAGGTGGATGACACTAGCATGCAACCAGTTTGATTAGAGATATCAAGATTAAGGGATTATATTATATAGTGCATATTAATTGGAAGTTATATATAATTGCGATATTAAATTATTTATCTAAGGTATCCTAGACATTTTTCTAGACAGTGACCATGGGCATTAGGTAGTGTAGCTTAATTCCACTAAAAAATGGGCCTAGTGGGTCACACAATAAGTTTATTCAAAACCTTAGTTAAATAATATATGAATTTAACATGTTGGATAAATATTATTCTCATATATGGTTTAATAATTATTAATGTTTTTTTTATCACAAATATTCAATCTATAGTTATTCTATAAAATATATATTTGAGTGAATATTTAATAAATATTTATTCAGGAGGTTTTTATTTATTTAATTACATGAATATAAAGTATTTATTAATTATGGTTTATTCCAAAGGTAATAAAATATTAATTTATTTTGGTTATGTGAATATATAATAAATATTTATTCACATGTTTTGATTAATATAATATTTTTTATATTTATTAGCGAATAATGAAGTGGTATATATTTAATTAAATAATGTGTCATTATTCAAGGCTTGATAAATACTAAGGATGATTGGAAGGCTGAGTTTTATGGTCTAGTGAGAAATTTCATATTAAATATTAATTAAATAAATTTTAATGTATTTATTCAAGAAAATAATATTTATTTTATCCATGATTTTAGTGGATATTTAGTGAATAAGAAAAAAATATTATTATTTAGACTTAGGGGTTTCTGGTAATTAATAAAATAATAAGAGCTCTTGTGAAATTATTTATTTTCTCACCCTACCACTATATACACCTAAAATTTTTTGGTAAGTAATTTTATTCCATTATAGTGCATAATGAAATATATAGTGAACCTCAAGACCTAGAGTGATCCCTCCCTAAAATGATCTAAATATTATAGAGAATTAATCCTCTCTAACCAAAATAAATAATTTTTCTCCTGAATGATTTGGTTGTGATAAAAATCAATCATCACAAGAGATATATTCATCCATGATAGCACCTAGTTAATTATACAACAACAATCAGAGGTTCATAGATCTTGTATAGATCACCATTAAATGGAATCTACACTTGATTCCTCTAACACAATGATGGCACAACAATTGTGGTCCATCGATTCATCAATGAAGAAAAAATTCAAGATAAGTTAAATCTTTATTAAATTAATTATTTATAAATTGAATGATAAAATATCTTGTATTTGTGAATTTTGGGAATAAATTTCTATCTAATTATGGGAGAAAATTTGAATAATTTGATGATTTTTTTATTGTTCATGGGCTGGACCTACTTCTACTGCACCCTAGAACCTTTATAAACTTGTATACAAAAATATAATATGTATGTAAAGTTGTAAAAATTGTGCATGTGTTTTTATAAAGTTTGGATTGCAAATGAAATTTTTTCTAAATCCCTCCGTTTGTGTTTTCTTAGGGATTGGGGTGTCAAGAGGAAGTTTTGAGATGTTTCAAAAGTGATAGTTAAATTTTGTCTATATAGAGATCCATTTTTATTAGATAGTTTATATATTAGGAATTTTGAGAGGGTTACTTAGTCCTGGGGTGAACTATAGGGAGAGAATCTCCCAAGGTGTTTATTTTCAAAGGTGTTCTTTCTAAGAAGTTTCACTATGGGAAGAGATGAGGGGATCCATTCTATAGTGAAGGGTATAGAGTCACTAAAGTTATTGAGTATTTCTATATGGGAAATGGGGAGAATGGAAATTATTAAGTGGGAGTGCATGGGGGTGTTAGGTACTCAGTGAGTCTCTCTATAGGAAACTAGGAGGCCACCAAACCTTGTTTGTGGGTGTGGTGGTTATTGGCCAATGCATGCTCAATTTTTGTGTGGGGGAAATGGAAAAAACGGGCTCAATCACACCATAGAGAAGTCTTGGGTGCGGTGGTTTGAAATGGTGAGGGATTTTTCCTCTATTCCATGGTGAAGGTCATGGTTGATGTCTAGTGGGATAAAATGAAATCCTCCACTTCATGGTGTAGTCAATGATTCCATCCAATGGGTTTAAATGCTATTTTTAAAATACACATGATTCAAGGAGATATATCCATTTCAAACACTGAGAAATTGGATCTCCCTTTGACTAATGACACTACATGCATAGTGGGAGTCACTAAACCATTTTGGATGTCTCTCCACCCTACTCTATAAATAGAGGGCCCACTTCCTTAGTTTGATTTCTAATATCTTTCATCAAACCCTATCTAATATATAAGATCTATTATCCTTATTCAATCATTTATCTTGAGAGTCTAAACTTATTAGGTGATTGGGAACACCCTATATCGATTCAAGGTACCTCCTACCCCCTTCTACTAATTTTCCTTTATTTATTTATAAGGGTATATGTGGTGTGGTTTTTTAGTTTTGGGACAATAATTGAGTCTGAACTAATGGTGGTTTGATGTGGATATGTTCTAGATTCGTTTCTTTTTAATTTGGTATTTGTTGAAACTTTTTCTTCCATTATTTAATAAATACTGTTGAAAGTTCCATATTGAGGTAAATGATTCATTACTTCTCATTTTTCACGTGTTTATGTGAATTTATCTTTGTTTAGTGTTTTATCCGTCGATGTGAATTTATATTACTTTATATTATTGGGGTAATAGTTGAATCAACCTAATGGATCTAATAATCGATAAATATAATGAAGAATGAATTGGAAGGGATGTTATGGTCGCATGTGGTGAATCCATATTGATTATGTCTCTTGATATTTGTTAGATAGTTCCATATATATCTTGTTATGATTATTATTGTGTTTTATCATGATTTATGTGCTTTAAATTGGTTAAAATGTAAAACTGATAAAGATGAAATGAATAAATAAAGAAGTATGACACTTTTATTACCATTATTCCTTTAAATATGTTGAATATAAAAGATTTGATTAAAGTATGTTTATAGATGAAACTTATATTTTGATATCTTATGATGATAGGTTTCATGTTGCTGAAACATATGTATAATGAATTTATTATTTCAAGATGGTAATAATTTTTTTACTGATGATAAATGTTTGGGGTTGAGTGATCCCATTATTATTTGCTAAAGACTTACATGAATTAAAGTTATGGACATTGTTTCCCCTTGATGTATTGTGCTGAAAAATAATTTATTTCCATAAATGTGTGATATAGAATAATAACACATTTTTTTAATTTGATGTGTGGGATTTGGTTCAAAAAGGTATAGATGACATAAGTTGAGATTAGGGATTTCTTGTTGCCTTTTTATTGAGATGAGGTTGATGTTGGGATGGATGGTGAAATTTGAGATCCAAACATTTATATTTTTCTGACTATTATATTGGTTGTTGGTTGATTGATGGGTACAAATTTAAATTTGGGATTTCCTATCCTTCTTGATAATTTATTTTGAAGGATGGTTGTCCGATGGTTTTTTGTTGTGATTTCCAATAGTCTTCTATAGTTGGTTTATACACTATAAGTGCATATTTTTTTGGTAGATTAGGATGAGTCCAAGAGTTCATAGATTATCGAATGGTAAATTAATTAATAATAAAATCATGGTGTGGTTTTTGATGTTTCTAATATCAAATAAATTAAACCATGGGATGGTTGGAATTAATTCCCATAGAGCATGGAATAGAATATAGAAGTTGTGATGTGAATTATAAATCATGTTGGATTTTAATGAAAACATTGATTAAAATAAAATTCATAATGGGTTTAAAAATTAATTAATAATTAATTTCTAATTACTAAATGAATATGTTTAATGATTTTTAATTTTTGGGTTTATATGATTTCATGGAATCTAGTTCCCTAGACCTTAGCTTTGGTACCTAAATATCCTGAGCGATGATAGATACAATGTATTATATGGCTAGATAAATTCAATTAGTGTATTTTTGTGTGATATATTATTATATTTTATTATTTCATACACTCCACCACTCAATTTGATAAGAAACCAACACCCAAATGTTTTGGGTATAGATTTTTTCCTCAACATTTAGGTTTGTGAGGGAATGAATGGATGAGTTCTCCCTATTCCACACTCTCCCTTCAATTTAGTATGATGTGTGGGATTATCTAAGATATAATGGATTATGGTATATGGTACATTCTTACATATGATGCAATGGATCAAAATATAACTATACATGTATGCACGAGTTGTAGTTTCTTGAGGTTATAATAAATACTTCTCTCTAGTTGTGGTGAATATGGTTTCCCATATGTTAACATGCATGAACTATAATGTATTGAGGTATAATTCATGATACATGGGCTGTATTGGATTTTAGACTTACTACTTGGTTTTGGATGTGATGAGTTATGCGTTCATGGGGTGTAGGGTGATATACAGGTGTGATGTTTATATGTGGGGTACATGATGGTTTATGAAGGGGATGAGAGTGCAAAACATTTGGCATTGGGGCATGATACTGAAAAACCAATAGGAAAGTATAAGTGACCTAATGTTATTAATTACATATTTTGATCTGTATATCCTTACTTCTATGCATTACATGGAGAGTGATCCTTGGTAAGGATGAGATCTTATTTTACAAGTTTAGATAACGAGTTAGTTTTTTTGATTATTCACATGTCATTAGTTTTATTTTTTCATGTTTGTATGAGAGGCTTCTAGGAGGATCCTATTTAGTATACAAGTATTTTCACCCAATGTATATATAAAATATATTCTAGGTCTATAAGAGATGTTTTGTAATTAATATGGGCATTACAATCTTAGATTGGTTGTTTAGAAGATGTTTGAATTTGTGGTCCCTACCTAGGATTTGTTTTGGTACTTCCAATTTTTTCCCTTTTGTATGAAATTTCATTCATGTAATGGGATTGGTTTATTTATTTATGTGATGGTTTTTATTGGTTTATATCATATTATTTATTGTCCTTAATTTTTATAAATAGTGTATACATTTTATACCTTCAGTTTTAGTAAAATATTTTGGCCTATCGTGATGGGATTCATGGGATATTCTCTTATTCAATTCTGGCCTAGGAGGGGTACCAGTGGGGGGGGTCATGATAGAGTGGTATTAGAGCTAAAAATTGAGATATAGGATGAATTTTGAAGATAATTATTGGTAAATATTGAATGGTTTGGTTTGGAAATAGTATTAGATGAACTTAGTATGTGATATAAACAAGGGATATCTGCTAGGGAAAATGTATTTAGGTCCCCCTAGGATCTGACATAAGTATCTTCATGTTTAATGAACATGGTAATCGAAATGATGATTCTTTTACGGTATAGACATAGGTTAGGATCATGCAATATCATTGTTTATTCTTGTGTTTGAATTATGTCAGAAATGGAAATTAGACTGATTTCTTTAATTAATTATACTTAAATATGCCATATTCTAAGTTTAAGAGACCCTATTATTCCTTCATAATAATGGATCTAGGTTAACATCCCCATCTATTTCATATCAAATAAATTAAAAAAGATGTTCTAGTACGTCACCACCGATTAGAGTTCAACAATGATGACTCTTGGAGGAGAACACTCTAAGAGTTTTAGCACCAGAGTCTATAGATGTATGAGTGATCTCTTTGAAATCAGTTGACCAAGGATTAGTTGGAGGAGGTAGAGATTTCCTTTAGTTTTATCTATGGTCAGAATAATCACTAGGTTTCATTGGTTGTGACTATAGTATATGGGGTAGCTCGACAATAGTGGTCTTTATTTCTCAGGGATCCCAAGGAGTCTGCCGTTTTATGGTATAAGTTTCATGATCAATTTCTAGAAGAGTCTATTTCTTTGATAATGAGGGTGTCTTGTCAATAGGTTATCCTTACTATCTTCTAAGGGAACTATAGTGTGTTGGAGTTTAGTATCTGGAATGATAACTTCTTACATTTTTCTTCAGATCTTTTACTAGATGATGAGGCTAGGACAAGAAATTACAAGGAGGTTTTGCATCCAGAGATATAACACATGTTACCTCTTTCTTACTGCTAACATATATCAAGGTGCTGAAGAGGGAAGAATTTTTTGATGGGGTGATAATTTTGAATGGATCATTATAATAGGGGAGTTTTTATGACTCTCCAAGGAGTATAGATGTGTCCATAAAATCTTAGTTTCTTGGTCAGTAGAATATTCATAGACCATGGATCCAGTTCTAGTATTCTTCATCTAGTTTCATTAATGATGGCAGTTCTCATACCCATTTCAGTGTATTTGGTGTGGTTTTTTATACATGTGGAGGTTATGGAAATCAAAATCTTGAGGCCACAAACTTCCTTGAAATTCAACATATAGCTGGCATTGATCTCTAGGACCAAACATTGTAGTAGAATATTATAAGGAAACAACAATAGTAGGGTGATCCATCCTTTGTTCAATGGATAGGGGATATGGAAGGAAAATGAATGTTCCATTATCCCCCTCACCCTAGGGTAAAAATAAAAGATTATGGTCGTGGAGGTGGTTTCAAACAGGGTCAAAGATATTGTGGATCTAGATGTGGTTGAATTCATGTCTTAAAGTTTATAGTGCTAGGTGAGACAAATATCATGAAAGGAACTATCTGCTTATGCTCTACTTTGTTGTATGGATTGTTTGATTTGGGAGATTTGAACTCCTTATTTGAACCCACCCTAGTTCATGATTTTTGAATTGAGGTGTAGAGTCTTCTAATTCCTTTATCATTGACTATAACAATTATAGGTTGATCTATCTTGTACGATATGTACTTATATTTTGATTTGATGCTAGGGAAGCATTGATCATTAGGATATTTCCTATTATTATAGATACATTCATAAGACATCATTATTATCATGGAATAAAAGAATTTATTATTGGATATTGTGGATTTCTTTAGTAGATGGATTATATTTTATGACACTGATGGAGAGAAGGTTATGTTTTGGTAGAAAAATACCTTCGATGGTTCATAGGAATGTTTATTACCTATATTCCTTGATAGTTGGGATTATGTTGAGTTTATTAAGGGATCAACCAATGGTGTTTCCTAGGGTTGTAGAATAGTACTATGATATTTATCCTAAATAGGTTATTTCACTACCCTTTCAATGCAATATTGATTTTGGGATAGAGTTATAGCTGAGCATCACTTCGATATCGATGTATCCATATAGGAAGAAGAATTTTGAGTTGTGAGATATGAATATTTATATTGATGATATTTTTATAGAGGATTAATTCACCCTAGTGTGTCTCCTTAGGGTGATATAGTTTTATTTGTGAAGAATTCAATGAGAGAATGAGTTTATATATCAATTATAGTCACTTAATCGAGTGAAAATAAATAACCACTATCCTCTACCACAAATTGATGACTTATTCGATGAGTTGAGGGGAAATAATAAGTTATTGATGATTGATTTTGTTGTTAGGATAACATCCAATGCATGTGATGGATGAGAATATTCTAAATACTACTTTCAATTGTAATTATGGGAATTTAGAGTTTATTATGATTCTTTTTCATGTTACAAACACTCCATCCATGTTAATAGTAATAAGTATTTTCATGTTTCATGAATTTTTAGATTAGTTCTTAGTGGTGTTTGTTAATGAAATAATTATATTTTAGGTGTCTAAGGTGGAGTATGCAGAGCATAATGAAGATATATTGATAGTTATCAGTTGTTAGAATCTATTTGGGAAGCTGTTGAAGTGTGAGTGTTGGGACCATGAGGTTAATTTTTTGGGTCATATTGTATCTTAGCATGGATCATCTATGGATATGTTAAAGTTTGAGGTGGTTTCTTCTTAGTAAGTCTCTAATAGTATTACAACATTTTAGAGTTTCATTGATCTTGTAGTCAACTATAAGAGGTTCATACCGAAATTTACTTGAATTGAAACTTCTTTGATAAATTTGACTAGTATAGATCAAGTTTTGGTGTGGAATGACGAGTACTGGGCTACTTTTTAATATGTAAGGAGAATCATCGCAGTGCTTTGGTTCTTCATTTTTTGGAGGAGGGCATTGAATTTGAGGTTTATTGTGATGCTTCACATATTGGTTTGGGTTGTGTTATTATCCACTCAAGAGAAGTTATCTCTTATGGGTATCGATAGTTATGACATCATGAATTTATTTACACGATCCATGATCTTGATATTACTGTGATTGTGTTTTCTTTGAATTTTATGCGATGTTACATTATTGGGGACAATTTTTTGGTCATCATATATCAAAAAAAATTTGTGGTATGTATTCTCCCAGTGAAATCTTAATTTAAAAAATAGATACTGGATGGAATTATTATAGTATTATGACATTGATATTTTTTATGCATTAGGTAAAGGGAATGTTAGGGTTGATTATTTGATAATAAAGTCATGTAGTGACACTATGCATGAGTTTGGTGATGTTTGTAGGGTGATGGAGGTGCTCTATACAATGCACCTTGATATGGGAGTAGTTGGTTTCCTAGGGTTTCTTTATCATTTTAAAGTGTAATCATATTTGAGGAAACGTGTGGAGGAGTCCCATTTGGTGGATTTTTAGGTGGTAGTTTGTCAAGATTTATTTGTTTTTGGTGATTCTCCTAAGGGATGGTCTAAGTATGACCAACATCAACTATTGTTTTTGAGGAGTATCTTCTTTCCTTTAAAAATTTATGACGTCGCTCTCTATGAGTTTCATAGTTCTCTTTTGATAGTATATCTTGGTGTGGATAAGATGTATCATTCATTGTGAGTGCAGATTTGGTGGTTGGAAATGAAGTGATATGTTATAGAGTTTGTCTCTCATAGTTTAGTTTCCTTGAGGGTGAAGGCTAAGAACCATGCATATAGTGGGTTACTTCAACTGATCAATGTTCCCCAATATAATTGGGCGTACATCTCAATCGGCTTAATCACTAGTTTTCTTCAATACCAGGGGATGTGATATAATATAGGTAATTTTGGAATACTTGAAAAAGTCATATCACTTCTTAGTGATTAAGGATTCGATCTTAGTGGATTATTTGTCGCAGAAGTATCTTGAAGAGGTGGTGAGGCTTCATGGGGTTCTAAATCTCTAATCATGACCCTTGGTTCACCTATAAGATTTTGAGTGGTCTCCATCACACTTTTGGAACTCAATTATACCTTATCATTTCTTTTATCCATATATGTACATTCAGATAGATCAGAATATCCAGACTTTAGAGGATATGTTTGACACATCCATTCTAAATTTTAGAGGTTCATGGGTGAGACACATATGCCTGGTGGAGTTTTCTTAAAATAATTGTTATCACTACACGGTTGGTATGACTCCATATGAATCACTATATGGATGAAATTTTCGATCTCTATTGTGTTGGATTAAGGTTATAGAGTCAACTATTATTAGCCTAGAAGTGGTGCAATGCATAACAGAGAAGGTTTTAGTTATCCATGATTGAATAAAGGAAAAACATGATTGATAGAAGTACTATGATGATTATAGGAGTATGCCTATGGAGTTTGATGTTATAGATCATGTGTTCTTGAAGGTATATCCTCATCATTGGTAGTGTAGGTTTAGTCATGTGAGTAAGATTTCTCCTTGATTTATATAACCTTTTTAGGTGTTGATTCATATTGGAGCTATTGTGTATCAGTTATCACTACCCATGTAGATGATTTAGATTCAAAATTTATTTCATGCATCTTATTTTCATTGGTATCTTCATGATTATTCCTACATCATTGTGAAATTTGAGAGTTGAAGATGATGCAACCATGAAGGAGTGGACTATTGATATCTAGGACCATTAGGAGAAGGTGTTGTGTGGGTGTGTTATTCCATGGGTCAATTTTTTTGGAATCATAGTGGCTTGGATGAGTGTACATGGGAATAGAAATCACATATGATATCTCAAATCCTAAGTTTTTTAATGTTCAATTACTTCTTTTATTGAATTATATGTTTAAACTTTGATGTTTATGAGATAATGGATTGTGTTTCATATTTGTATTATCCTACCTCATGATGTGTTGGTGGTGTCATATTCTAGTAAGATCCTTGAGAGGTATCTTGTGGGGTGGTTATTTTGATTCCTTTTTCTCTTTCCTTCCTGAATTTTGTTTTAATTTTCATGGGTGATAATTGTTTAGGGGGATCAGATTTAAGTGCCTAGTTTTTTTAATCCCTCAATTTTCATTTTCTAAGATATTGGGCATGTAAATATGTTTTTTAGAGATTTTCTAGAGGATATAGTTGAGTTTTGACCCTCCATAGGGCCACCACACCATGGTGGTAGGTGAGGTGCTGGCTATGGTGAGCTATTTTTGTGTCTGGTCATTGGGTAAGCTATTCGTGTTGACCGTTTTGGAGCTTGTGAATTTTGAGTTGGTTGTTTGATGTTTGGGCACACCCCAAGGAAGAAAAGGCCCCTAATGGCCATTTTGGAAGGTGTTTTTCCTGAGAAGTTTTGTTTTGGGAAACATGGAAGGGATATATTACATACTAGAGTGTGCGGTGTTTCCAGAGGCCATGCATGTTTCACTATGGGCAATGAGGAGTGTGGAAATGCCTAGGTGGGAGGTAATGGTTTCGTGAATTACTTGGGAGTCATCCTAGGGGAAACAGGAAGACTATCACTCTATATTGGTTGGTGTGTTGGTTCATGGCCAAGGTGTTCTTGAGTTGTACACAGGAGAAAGGAAAATTATGAGTTTGGTCTCACCACATTAAAGTATTTAGCGTGGAAGGTTGGAATGATGAGTGACATTTTCCTGTGTTATGGTGAAGGTCATGGTGAATGTCTTGGAGGATGAAATGCAATCCTCCATGCCATGGTGCATAGTGTGATGTCAATAAAGGTTCTTTAATGTGGTTTTCAAGATTCCTGAGATTTAAAGAGATAAAACCATTTCAAAAAATGATAAATATAATCTCCCTTTGTTTGTAGATACCATGGGAATAGTTGTAACACCTCAAAAATTTAGTTTAAAATAATTATAAGCTCAATAGCTTTCTTAACATGAAACACTATGATTTAGGAGAATTAAAATATATTATAATAATATAAATATTTAAATTTGACCATTATAACATAAACATTGAATTGGTGGGTATGAATATAAGTAACCAAATTATTAAATATCTGTATAATGGTATTACTCAATACAAATTTATTGATTAATGCTTAATAAATAATAACTCAATTTTTAATAAAGTCATTTTTTCTTTAAAAATGAATTTTATTCAAAAATGATTTTATTTAATTTTAATCAAAAAAATTATAATTAATTTCAAAAACTTTAATAATAATCTAATTAATTTCAATTTAATCATAAATTTATATGATTTTGATATAAGTTAATTTCTATGCTTAAAAACACATTTTTCTAAAAGTTATTTTTCATTGCATTTTATGTATTTATTTTAAAATTTATTTCCGCCACTTCTAGAGATTAATTATTAAAAAATGGATACCATATTTGAAATCATGAGGTCCAAATTTTGTGAATAGTTCTTTTTTATTTTTTGTTATTATGATTAGTAATCGTGGTAAATATTTGTCACTTCAGTAATAGTAAAATGGGTAAAACAAGGTTAAAACCATGAGATAAGGTCTCAAAATCAATACAAAACATTCCTATATTTAATTTTATCAGATACATTCAAACATATCAATCCCAAATTATAATATATGGAATTTTGGTACTATTTTACCCTGGTAATGACATTTATAGTATTTTAAGTAATGAAAATTACAAGATTTTACCCTCTTGCTTTAAATTTATTTTATATGTTCACAAAGGGATACAAATATTTAATGAATGAATATAAAAGTTTATTTAAAAAATTATTAATTTATTTTAATATTTTAATATATTTTTATTTTTTAGTTATGGTATAATTACCATAAATACTTACATGATGCTAAAAAAGTGCTTGTGAAAATAGAAGAAAAATAAAAGAAAATGATTTTCAAAACATCAAAAGTAATATTTTTTGGATTAATTATAGTTTTACTTTAAATTAATGGTTAATAATAATGTATAATATAGGGTTAAAGATTTTATATTTTAATTTTTTTATCTTTATGTATTTAATGTCAAATTAAATGAATAGTGTAAAAAATGACATTATTGATATTTTATGAAAATAATAATGTATTAAATTATTTAAAAATCATAAAAGTATTTTAATCGGAAAATTTGGATTATAAATGGATGAAAATATCATCTCCTTTCCATTTATGAGTCAATTTTTACCTTTTAAGTAAAATTTTAACCCTTCAAGAATGTCATTATTGCGGTTAAGGATTAAAATGGTTAAGAAAGGGGTTAAACCAAAAAGATAGGGTTTAAAATAAGACTTAATCCTATCAAACTTTTATTGGATTAATGTATTTTAACCATATCAAATATCATATTTGAACTTTTGGCCACATGGTTCTACTTTAACATGAAAATGAATTTATTATATTTAAATATTTTTTCTAATTCCATGTTTGTCCTTTCCCTCTCATATAAAAGAACACCCACCCTACCTCTTATTTATGCTATTTTGAGCCATCTATCTTGAAAAAACTCAAAAAAAATATCTTATAAACTTCCCTATCCATGTAGTATATGTGTTTTATTTTTTAAAAGAAAATTCCAAGGGTCCTTAAGAAAGGATCTAAAGTAGGCCTACCGAAGAAGAGGCAATTATCTTACCCAAAATCTTTCAATTTTTTTTCTTATAATTTCCCTAAATATTTGTTATTTTTAATAAATTAATAAATTAAGTATCTTAAATATACTTAAATGTAAGTATGATTATGAAACTACCATAATTCACCTTCTTTTTCATTAAATGAGAAGTGAAAATATCACTTGTGTGTAGGTATGGACTACCACTTCCACGTAGTAATACAATTTATTTTCCATCACCAAATTTTATGGATGGTTATTATTATAGTTTTAATGTGTATATATGATATTTATAACATACTTATTCTTTTTTAATTATAATATTATATCTACCTTCTTATATTCCAATCCATTGGAAAATGATAACGTCACTCGTGCGTACGTGTGGACTACCGTCTCTATGAAGTGATGTGATTCATTTTTCATTTCTGCTCTACTTGGATTGTAAAAAGAATAAATTTAATATATATATAAGTTATTTATTATATAATTATGGTTCTATAATGATAAAATAATATTTATACTTCTTTCATTATTTTCATTGGAAATTAAAACAATGTTCATACGTACATACGACCTACCGTGTCCATGAACTGTGTAAATAATTTTTATATATATAAATTTAATGGATGATTATAAATAAATAAATAAATATATATAATAAATATATATTATATTTATATCATGATTAAAATTTTGGATATTTTGGACCATGATCAAAGTAAAAGGGCTAGAACTTCTGAAATAAAACTCTTATGAAAAACAAAATTGTTAACACCAAGAAATAATAATTTTAATAAGAATTATTTATAAATGTATGTTTAAATGTTATAAGTGGATCATATATGATATTATAAATATTATCATGATTATGGTATCAAATTAATATAAATTTAAATTTATTATACATGAATTTAGAATGCTTTTGAATCAAGTCAAACTTAAGGTAAGGGTTTCTCATCTCACTTTTATTTATATGAGACATAATTCATATTCACCACTTATTTCCTTTTTTTTGTATATAATTACTATGAATATATTATGTTATTATTTTCATGAAAAATATGGGGATTTAAAAATCCTTATAAGGTTCTATCTTTTTTCAGTTTTGTATTCATATATTACCTAAGTGGTAAGGGTTATTCATCTCAATATTGTTTCATTGAGACATATTTGATGTCATACAGATACTTATATTTATGTTTTTTATATACTACCCATTTATTTTTTTGTACCGAAAATATAAAATAAAATAAAATAACATGTAATATTTTGATTCCAGAAAGAAAAAATCAAAGTAAAGTGAGCGTAGTGGAAATGAATACTATATGCATTAAAGAAAAGAAATTGTGAAAATTAAAAAATAAAACTATGATAAATGAGTTTATAAATAGTTCAAGAATGATCCCCTATGTATCCCACCCGAAGAAAAATTGATAGGTTTATATTTATACCTTGGTTTTAATGGAATACTAATAATTAAAGAAGAATAAATAATCCAGTAGTTTTATCATGAACCAAAAGAAGACCCCTAGTTTTAATAAAAAAATCAAGATCCCTATATTTAATAGTGGTGATCACTTAAAGAATAAGAATATGATTATTGAGGTTTTTTTACAAGCCCTCTACAAATCACTCAATTCCCTATCTTGAATATTTTTAAGAACATGAAAGAGATAGATAGAAAGAAAGGATATGGTAGGAGAGGAATATCCTCAATGGAATTACACTAAGGGAGTAATTGGATCAAAGATAAAGATGAAAAAATAATGATTAAAGTATTTGAAGCTTGGATTTACTTTGAAGATTTATAATTAGAAGAATCATATAGAACTCTTGAAAAATCACTTTAAGGATTAGTTCAGAACCATGTAGTCATCGTATAGGTTTATTATAATTTATTGTTATTTGAGACTGAGATCCAAGCCCCCTAGGTGTCTAAGTATATCCTCTAAGGATATGAGAGTATATAGGGTCAGGATAATGAAATAAGAAGATATGTAAATTCTTAAAAGATAATATATTAAATCTTTTTGGATTTACTAGATTAAATCTTATTACAACATAGTATACTTCCCAGTGTTGTGGAGGAGATATTATCATTGTTGGGATTTATCTACGATGTGGATTCGGAAATGATATTTAGGACATTCCTTTAAATTCATGGAATCTATGACATGGTCCTTGAGATACACCATGGAATATTACTACATAGAATATCTATGAAATAGACATTAACCTTGTGGTGTGGCCTTACCCAAGTTTGTAGGATACGAGTTTTGACTATGGAATGGATTATAAGATTTTCTTAGTTATCTTCAGAGAGGAAGTTAGGTTGAGCTATACTATAATTTGGTCCTTCTAAATGCACCAAAATTTCAATTATATAGATTTTTTTGGCATAGAGTAAAGAGTTATAGTGTGGTATTATTATTTCTAGACTGGGTATAAAATATTAAACTATTTAGAACCCTATAATTTTTCTATCTTCTCACTAAATTTAAAAAGGTTTGAACTACCTTTAGTGATTGTGATCATATGAAAATTTAGAGTTTAAAAAATCACCTCTTTTTTGATAATCACAAACACTCATTTAAGAGAAAAATAAAATTTTGAAATAAAGTTTAATAAGGAGGTGAAGGAAAAATAGGAAAGAGGAAGAGAAAAGGTCAATGTGAGATATTTAGAAATAACAATTTCCATGAAAAAATACCTCTTAGAATAATATACTTATCTTAGATGTTTTCATTCCTTTTAAATTTTTTTAAACTTTTAACCAAAAAATTGAAAAATTTATCCCCCTACATTAGAGTTTTCTCCACCATAAACACTAAACTATTCTCCCCATCTGTGATTAGAAAAAATACTTACAAAGTAAAATGGTTATATAGATAGATAAAAAACATGTATAATATAATCACGATTCACATAAAAACATGATTTTTTAAAAATTTAACAATATATTTTAAAAAAGATAAAAATATTTTCAAAAATAATAATGAATTCGTAAAAAGAAAACATAGATAATAAGAGATAATAAATTATAAGAATTCCATTCCTAGCTCTACTTTAATAAAATTATAACATTCCAAATCTAGGTTTTTGTAAAGATATCATATAATTGAATATCCATGCTAATATATTATAACATGATATATATCTTTAAAAAGTGGTCTCTAATAACATAATGAAGAATATCAATGTTATTAGTGTGTGAATGTTGAAAATGATTTCTATAGAATCTTATGGAACTAGAACTATTATATTAAATAGTAATAAGGGAAAATGATAGCCTAAAATCTAAGAGAGTCTGTTTTATACATTTTATTTGGGCACAAAAACTCCCCATGACTATATATTCCAATTATACTATAGAAATAGAAATTGGATTTTATTTATTACTACTCCCATATATTAAAGAATGTATAATAATGTAACATTTTCCAATAATACTTTTCCTATCTAATTTAATTCCACCAAAATTAGTATCGGAAAAACTAGAAATATTAAAATATTTTCCTTTAGGATAGAATAAAACATGATTTTTATGAACCTTTAAAAATTAATAATCCTTTTTAGAGATTTTAAATGAGATTCTTTAGGATTATCTTGAAGACAAGAATAAAGAAAAACACTAAACATAATGTCTTCTAGGTCATATAAGGTAAAGTAGACTCCTAATCACACTTCTATAAGGATATGTGTCTATGAGTTCACGAGCATCATCCAATTTTAACTTACATGACATAATCATAGGTGTGGCATTTCCTTATCATGATCCATACCCAAAAAATTTAGAAGTTCATTAGAATATTTTCTTTTTTCTAATGTAAGTTCCATCCACATTTTAAGAGATATAAAAATTAAGAATGAATTTTGACGCACCCATAAAACTAATTTTAAAATTTTTTCTTATAATATTTATAATTTCATGCAAATAGATTCATTTTTTAATCCAATAATTACATCATTGACATATAATTTAATGATTAAAATACCATTTAAAACATTTTTTTTGAATAATATAGAACCTAATTTTACCATTTCAAAATAATTTGATTAAATAAAACCTGTTAACCTTTAAAACCAATCTAGAGGGGATTTTTTTAAAAAGAGTCCAAACATCATTCCATTGGAATTGGTTTAAATCTTCTTGCATTGAAAAAAACCAATTTTCATCATTAATTGCATCATCAAGGGTTTTAGGTTTTATATAAGAAAATAAAGAATGATGAAAAAGTTCATTTAAGATAGATATTCATATATTATTTTGATATTTTTAATATTTTAATGTCTTATTATATACTCCCTTTACTGATTTTATATGAAATGTGCATAATTTGTGTGAAATATTAATGTTTTAATATTAAGTATAATTTTTGAGCATTTTTAGTAGTCCAATTGAGTCAGTTTACTGTTTTAATAATAACTATCACTATACTGATCCAAATTGTGTTGTTATTATTTTTTAAGATTCTAATTTTAATATACAACATTTCATTAGAAGGTACCATGAGCCAATTCTTCCATTTCTAGGGTCATATGGTCCTCACAAACAAGACCAAATAATCTGTGAAGAAACAGGACTATTCATGAGGATTGATTTACTCGGCTAAATACAGAAGTCCAAATTCCATTATTCTCTACTATAGTTTTGGGGACAATGTAAGGAGTCTTGGATAAAAATTTCAAGGCCCAAATCTAAAACTAATGGGCCCAACATATGCTTTGAAGTCCAGCCCACCATTATGGATGAGAAATAAAATCAGTACAGTATTAATGACATATCTCATGATGTAATCATCGAATCAAGATGATATTTTTCAGTGTGAAATAGGAGATATAGGCGGCCGACTTTGTTGAAGAAATCATTCGGATTTTAAGGCATCTTCCTGTTCCAAAATCCATTCAATTTTTGGCCATCGAAAAAGCATGGATAGAAATGGACAGTTTACCATTGTTTAATAAAATAGCCATAACTTTGGCTAAACTTGTCCAAATTCCACAAAATATTTACAGTAGTCGGAAAAATTTATTATATAAAAGTTTGAAGAAGGAGATATTTGGAGATTCAGCTGTCTGAATAGCTAAATTGGCGATGTAAGCGGGGGGATAGATTGGGAATGCAAACAGACCACTCCTTGGGCTATAAATATTCTCCCCTTCTCTCCTTGAGAGGGGTTGACATTTCAGAAGAGAGGAGATTATATTGGCACGACCAAAGCCTTGAAAAAGGCTTGGTAGGACCTTTAATACTCATGTTTTTACTTGGGAGACCTTTCCTTCTCTCTTTGTTTTCTCTTACTTTCGTGTTCTTCGTTTTTGTAATCTTGTAAGTCTCTTTGTTTGTAATTCGGTTTTAATGCAAGTTTCTTATTTAATTTATCTTATTCTCATCCACCTTATGTAGATTAATATTTATGTTCTTAAAATAGTTTAAATATAGTTGAATCCACTTCCCTTATTTTGCTTCCTCATTCAATCGAAAGTTTGTTTTTAATTATCATCATTATTCGTGTGTGTGTGTCGATGTACCACTCTTTTATTATCCCTTTCTTTTTCTTCTATTATTAATTTATAATCATAATAATTATAAAAATATTATCAAACACCCAAATGGATGAGTAAATCTCTCATTGGGGTGAGTTATAATTCGGGGATGTTAAGTGAATGAGAGTTTTTCTCTATGAGTATTCTTTAAATTAATATTGTGTATGTTAAACTTAATATGTCATGGATTAATGATATGTTTTGTTTAACGAGTGGTTTCCATGGATTATTGGAACCATAAATACACTACCATAAATAAGTTTTGATTGATATTAGAACCCTAAGTTAATTTAAGGCTTGGATTAAAGCCTTAACACTTAGGAATTCCAATCAACGTCAACTTATGACATGTGTGTTAATTTAATGCAATACAAAGTAAGGCTCAAGGATATCACAAGATTAACTCCCCAATAATGAACTCACCCCAATCATTATAAATTTGTTAAATCAATGATAATCAATTAGTCATTTCAATTAATCTCCACAAAAAAACTCTCCCAATCAGAATACAATCAACTAAAATCAAACGACTATTTCAAAGTATCATCGCCGAGGATTCGACCTGAGTGCTGCTATACACATTAGCAGAGCACCAGAACTTTGACCGGTCAATAGGAGACAATAGTCCGTGCATTTCAAATAGAGTCGTTGACGGGGATGGTTCTTTAAGTAGTAATTAGTTTCTGGTTGTTGTAAAAAAAACACAAAAAAAAATTCAAATTGAAAAAAAAAACTGAATTTTTTTTTGGAAAAAAACACAAAGAAAAACCCGTCTTCCTCTTAAAAATCATACAATGAAAAAAATAAAAAGAAAAACCCATCTTCCTCATTCTTCCAAAATCTCTCTAAATTCCCCGTAGCCTCCCAAACAATCCCTCGTATTTGTTTTACCCTGAAATTGAGCGAACACTTCGCCAACTTAGGAGGAATATAAGAGATAATCAAATAATTCAAGAACCAGTCCTTGTCCAACCAGTTGAATTAGATATGGCCAATCCTAGGGAACAAACACTTAAAGAACTTGCTTCCCCTGATATGAATTACCAACCTCTTGTTATTCAATATCCAAACATAGAGGCTGACTTCGAACTCAAATCGGGTTTGATTCATCTTCTTCCTCATTTCCACGGGCTAGCCGGTGAGGATCCAGATCTCCACCTTAAAGAGTTCCAAGTAGCATGCTCTACCATGAAGCCTCTAGGGGTTTCTGAAGAAAAAATAAATCTTCGAGCATTCCCTTTCTCCATAGCTAACACTGCTAAGTCATGGCTCTACTACCTTCCTCCTGGTTCCATAACCACATGGAATGACATGAAGCGACTCTTCTTAGAGAAATTCTTTCTTGCTTCTCGTACTGCTTCTATTCGAAAGGAAATACGTGGTATCCTTCAATTCCCAAGTGAATCACTCCATGAGTACTGGGAGAGGTTCGAAAATCTTGTTGCAACCTGCCCACATCACCAAATTCCTGACCAACTCTTGATCCAGTACTTCTATGAGGGGTTATTGGCTATGGAGAGAACTCTCATAGATGCCGCACGTGGAGGTGCTCTTGTTGATAAAACTCCTGCAGCAGCAAGAGATATCATAAGTAACATGGCTTAAAACACACAACAATTCCATACTCGAGCACATGCTCAAGTCAAACAAGCCCAAGATAATCAATCAATTGATCCGAACAAGATGACCGAGTGGATGATTGAACTTACAGGTCTTGTGCGACAACTAGCTGTGGCTAACAAACCCCCAAACTCTTCTTCTCCACAATCAATGTTTCTTGGACCTATCAATAACTGTGGAATTTGCAACTATCCATCTCATCCAACTGACACATGTCCACAACTTCAAGAGGATCGATCCGATTCATCCAGACTAATGGAGCTCAATGCAGCATATGCTCAACAGAACACCAATCCTCAACTATTAGGCCAGTTTCTTAGAAACTTCAACCAACCTCACTCTGAGCCCTTCTCCTCTAACTTTAACCAAGGATTGAGGTATGGTAATCCCATCTCTCACCCCCCTCAATTCCCTCCTCAAAACCCAAACCAATTCCAATATGGTCAAGGTGGTGGTAACTTCCATCAACCTTATCCTTTTGTTCCTCAACCTCAAAGGAAAAATCCTCCTCCTGGATTCCATTATCCTAGTAAGCCTTCCCAATTCGAAAACCAATACAATCGATTTCCCAAGAACCAAAATCAAGTCAATCCCAATCCGGGACAAGCCTCTTCTTCCAAGCAACCATGGGAAAGTGATGTAGAATATCTTGCCTCTTTCACCCATTCCATCCTTAAAAACATTGAAACTCAAATAGGTCAACTTGCATCCCACCTGAGCCAACAACAAAAATCCAATTCTTCCCAACTAAATGTTTAGCCATTACCCAACCCCAAGGGTAATGTAAGTTCAATTGCACTTAGATTGGGAAAGAAAATTTCTATGCCTCAAGATAAGTCCTCCAACCCTCATTTGAATGTTGACCTAGAAAATGAAAAGAAAAAGAAAATTGAAAAGGAATATGAATCCATTCCATCACCTCCTTCCACTAAACTTAGGAATCCAATTCCTTTTCCTCAACCTGTTTCTAAGACAAGGAAGTCCTTTGAACCTGATCCTGAAATGATTGACATGTTTAGATGTGTTGAAGTCAACATTACCCTATTAGATGCCATAAAACAAATTCCTCAGTATGCCAAGTTTCTCAAGGAGTTGTGTACCCACAAGAGGCAACTTAGGACCTTTGAAATTGTTTCCACCCAACAGTCTATTCCCATAAAGTGCAAAGATCCAGGCACCTTTACGGTTCCATGCCAAATTGGAAGTTCCAACTTTGATGATGCACTCAGAGACCTAGGAGCATCAATTAATGTCATTCCCAAATCCATCTTCTCCAACCTTGGTCTAGGTCCCTCACATCTAATGGGTGTTGTCATTCAGTTAGCTAATCGAAGCACAGCCAGTCCTGAGGGAATAATTGAGGATGTCCTTGTCTGAGTCAATGATCTTATCATCCCTGCTGATTTCTATGTCCTTGACATGGAAGGTGAGACGAACTCTTATCGATCTCCCCTAATTCTAGGAAGACCATTCCTCATGACTGCGAGAACCAAGATTGATGTCCATTCAGGAATCTTATCCATGGAATTCGGTGACCAACTGGTATAGTTTGACATTTTCCAAGCCATGCGATACCCATCTGAGGACCACTCTGCATTCTCAATTCATGCTACTGAGGACACTTCTAAGAGTCAATCGAACCCCAATCCACCGTGTTCTAATGACAATGGATCTTGTGAAATCTGCACTATGATTAACTAAGTCATAAATGGTGATGTTGATGTGGACCTCTCATTCATAGACTCCATCAATCTAGAGGAACTTGAAAACTCTTGTGAATTCCACATCAATTCTGATCTCTACTGCTCCACCTTGGACAATGTTAAAGAAAATGAACCTGAAGCAACTGAATTCCCTTATTCCATTCTTGAATTGTCTAGCCCAAAAGTGAAAGATGAGACTGATGTGAAACCTCTTCCTGCACACCTGAAATATGCATTCTTCTTCCATGATCACTCATATCCTATCATTATCTCTGCCACACTTACTGAAACCGAGGAGTCAAAACTTGTTCAAGTGTTAGAGGAAAACAAAAAAGCCTTAGGTTAGACCCTATATGACATACCAGGAATCAACCCTGCCCTTTGTATGCATCACATCCATCTGGAGGAGTCATCCAAACCAATTAGACAACCACAAAGAAGACTCAATCCACTCATACTTGAGGTAGTTAGGGAAGAGATCACCAAGCTTCTTCAAGCTGGTATTATCTACCCAATTTCTAATAGTTAATGGGTTAGTACAATTCAAGTTGTACCTAAGATGGGTGGGATAACTGTTGTCACAAGCGAACATGGAGAGGTAGTCACAACTCGAGTGAAGAAAAAATGGCGTGTGTGCATCGACTATAGGAAATTGAATGTTGAAACCCGAAAAGATCACTACCCTCTTCCATTCCTTGATCAAATTCTAGAAAAATTGGCCAGAAAGTCACACTATTGATTTCTTGATGGATACATCGACTATTTTTAAATCCCAATCGCACCTCAAGATCAAGAAAAGACTACTTTCACATGCCCCTTTGGAACATATGCATATAGAAGAATGCCTTTTGGACTTTTCAATGCTCTTGCAACATTCCAGAGGTGTATGATGAGTATCTTCTCCGTATTCATTGAACACTGCATGGAAGTCTTCATGGATGACTTCACCATTTATGGTGATTCATTTGAATCTTGTTTGAATTCACTCTCTCTTAACCTCCAAAAGTGTGTCAAGTGAAACCTTGTGTTAAATTTTGAAAAATGTCACTTTATGGTTGCAAATGGGATTGTTCTTGGGAACATAGTGTCAAATTATGGTATTGAAGTCGATCCTGCCAAAATTGAAGTGATCCAATCACTTCCTGAACCCAACTCTGTTCGAGACATCCGTTCATTTCTCGGTCATGCTGGTTTCTATCGGAGATTCATCCATAACTTCAGTAAAATTTCCCTCCCACTCACTCGTTTGCTCCAAAATGCTGTCAATTTCCATTTCGATGAGGTTTACAAGAGAGCCTTTTTTTAACTGAAAACTGCTCTAACACCTGCCCCAATAATCCAACCCCCAGATTGGTCCTTACCCTTTGAATTGATGTGTGATGATTCTGATAGAGCTGTTGGGGCTGTTCTTGGTCAAAGAAGAGAAACGATTCCTCATATCATCTATTATGCCTCAAAAACATTGGATGAAACTCAATATCACTACACTGTCACTGAAAAAGAACTTTTAGCAGTTGTTTTTGCCTTAGATAAATTCCTGTCCTATCTCTTAGGTTCCAAAATCATCATCTTCACAGACCATTATGCTATAAAGTTCTTACTCAAGAAAAGTGATTCCAAACCGAGGCTAATAAGATGGATCCTAATGCTCCAAGAGTTTGAACTTGAAATAAAAGATAGAACAGGAAAAGAAAACCCTATGGCTGATCACTTGAGTAGAATTTCTAATTCTTCTCATTCTGAAATCATCGATCCTGAATTCCCCACTGAGCACCTTTCATCTCTCACTCCAAAAATACCATGGTATGCCCCAATTGTAAATTACTTGGTTTCTGGTCTTTTTCCTGAAATTTTTTCAAAAGAACAGAAAATGAAGTTGAAAAGTGATTCAAAACACTATTTTTGGGAAGAAAATAATCTTTGGAAAACTGGGACAGACATGGTAATTATAAGATGTTTTGATAAAGATGAGCATTTTTTCATCTTAGAATTCTGTCACTCGCTTCATGGAGGTGGCAACTTTGGACCACAAAGGACCTCCTGAAAGGTCATAGACTCTGGATTCTTCTGTCCTTCACTCTTCAAGGACTCACATGAGTTCAGTCAATCATGTCCCACTTTCCAAAAGTTTGGCACAATTTCAAATAGAAATGAAATTCCCCAGAAGCCTTTAATTTTCTGTGAGATCTTCGATGTTTGGGGTATCGATTTCATGGGACCATTTTCTCCTTCCAATGGATTCTCATACATCCTTCTTGTAGTTGATTATGTTTCTAGGTGGGTCGAGGATAAACCCACTAGAAAGGATGATTCACATACTGTTAGTGAGTTCTTAAAGACACACATCTTCCACCGATTTGGCCCACCTCGTGCCTTGATCAGTGACTTAGGAACCCATTTATGTAATAGAACCATGGAATATATTTTGAAAAAGAATGGGTTTGTACATAAAACTTCAACTGCATATCACCCCCAAATAAATGGCATGACTGAACTTTCTAATAGGGAAGTGAAAAGAGTGCTTGAGAGAATTGTAAAACCCACCAGAAAATACTGGCCTGAAAGACTTGGTGAAGCACTTTGGGCTTATCGAACCGCCTATAAAACACCCATTGGGATGTCCCCTTTTAGGATAGTTTTTGGTAAAGCATGTCATCTACCAGTTGAAATCCAAAATAAGTCATTTTGGGCAGTGAAAACTTGTAATTTTGATCTTGAGAAATCTGGTGAAGAAAGATTGTTGCAATTGGCTGAACTGGAGGAGCTTCAACTTGAATCCTATGAGAATAATACACTTTACAAAGAAAAGGATAAGGTACTCCATGATAAGCACATCCAAATAAAGGTATTTCATGAAGGTGAAAAGGTAATGCTCTTTAATTCTCGATTTCGGCTTCACCCAAGTAAGCTTAAGTTCCCAATCTGTCCTTCCACTTGCCCGAGTTGGGGTTTTTTTTGCAGATCTTAATTGAAATGACTAATTGATTATGATTGATTTGACAAATTGATAATGATTGGGGTGATTTCATTATTGGGGAGTTAAGCTTGTGATATCCTTGTGCCTTAATTTGTATTGCATTAAATTAACACCCATGTCATAAGTTGAGGTTGATTGGAATTCCTAAGTGTTAAGTCTTTAATCCAAGCCTTAACATAACTTAGGGTTCTAATCTCAATCAACACTTATTTATGGTAGCATATTTATGGTTCCAATAATCCAAGGAAACCACTCATTAAACAAAACATATCATTAATCCATGACATATTAAGTTTAACATACACAATATTAATTTAAAGAATACTCATCGAGCAAAACTCTCAATCACTTAAAATCCCCGAATTATAACTCACCCCAATGAGAGATTTACTCAGCCATTTGGGTGTTTAATAATCTGGTTATAATTATTATGATTATAAATTAAGAAGAGAAGAAAAATAAAGGGATAAGAAAAGAGTGGTACGTCGACACACACACACGAATAATGATGATAATTAAAAACAAACTTTCGATTGAATGAGTAAGAAAAAGAAGGGAAGGGGATTCAACTATATTTAAACTATTTTAAGAACATAAATATTAATCTACAGAATTTGGATGAGAATAAGAGAAATTAAAGAAGAAACTTGCATTAAAACCAAATTACAAACAAAGAGACTTACAAGATTACAAAAACGAAGAAAACTAAAGTAAGCGGAAACAAAGAGAGAAGGAAAGGTCTCTCATAAACTCAATATTTTATTCCTCTATTGTGTCTTTATTCACACAATCATTCCCTTGTAAATATGTGTTTTCATTTTGTTCCATGTTTTATTTCAAAAAAATGTGCATTGCTTTTTCTGTGTTGGTATTTTAACCCTATTCTTCTCTCTCTTGGACATTATATTCCTACTGTCCCATAGCCACAGAAAAAACCCTTAAAAAGACCTTTTGATTCTTGTTCACTTTGTATAGGGTTTGGAAGCTGAGATCTCTTTTCAAACTCTAATATTTTCACTTTTGGTTGGTGAAAGAGTGAACCTCCACAAATGAATTTTATCATCTTGAGAGGTGTGTGTTTTGAGCGTCCACATTTTCCATTTCTAAATTTGAACATGAAAAAAATGAATTAGTTTTGAAAAATTGTTTCTGTAACAACTTGTGGTGGAATTCAAAATGGATGAGTGAAATAGTATAAACCTCCCCTGATTGGATAAAACAAAATTTTAAAATTTGTTGGTGAGTAAAAATGATTTTGTCATGTTTTTATATTTTTTGAACATGAGGACATGCACAAGACTAAGTGTGGGGGAATTGATATTGTTAATATTTTCATGTCTTATTATATACTCTCTTTACTTATTTTATATGAAATGTGCATAATTTGTGTGAAATATTAATGTTTTAATATTAAGTATAATTTTTTATCATTTTTAGAAGTAGTCCAATTGAGTCAGTTTACTGTTTTAATAATAAATATCACTATTATGATCCACATTGTGTGGTTATTGTTTTTTAGGATTCTAATTTAAATATACAACATTTTATTAGAAGGTACCATGAGCCAATTTTGCCATTTGAAGGGACATATGGTCCTCACAAACAAGACCAAAGAATCTGCGAAGAAACTGGACTATTCATGAAGATTAATTTACTGGGCTAAATACAGAAGTCCAAATTCCATTATTCTCTACCATAGTTTGGGGTACAATTTAAGGAGACTTGTATAAACATTTTGAGGCCCAACTCTAAAACCAAGGGGCCCAACATATGCTTTGAAGTCCAGCCCACCATTCTAGACGAGAAATAAAATTCGTATAGTATTAATAACATATCTCATGATGTAAGCATCAAATAAAGCTGATATTTTGTAGTATGAAAGAGGAGATATAGGAGGCCTACTTTTTTGAAGAAATCATTCGGATTTGAAGGCATATTCCTATTCCAAAATCCATTCAATTTTTGGACATCGAAAAAGCATGGATAGAAATGGACAGTTTACCTTTGTTTAATAAAACAGCCATAACTTTGGATAAACTTGTCCAAATTCCTCCAAATTTTGACATTAGTCGGCCAACTTTATTATCTACAACTTTGAAGAAAGAGATATTTGGATATTCGGCTTTATGTATAGCCAAATTGGTGATGTAATTGGAGGGACAGATTGGGAATGAAAACAGTCCACTCCTTGGGCTATAAATACTCTCCCCTTCTCTCCTTGAGAGGGGTTGGCATTTCAGAAGATAGGAGATTATATTGGCATGACCAAATCCTTTCCAAAGTCTTGGGAGGACCTTTAATACTCAGGTTTTCAGTTGAGAGACCTTTCCTTCTCTCTTTGTTTTCGCTTACTTTCGTGTTCTTCTTTTTTGTAATCTTGTAAGTCTCTTTGTTTGTAATTCGGTTTTAATGAAAGTTTCTTCTTTAATTTATCTTATTCTCATCCAACTTCTGTAGAATAATATTTATGTTCTTAAAATAGTTTAAATATAGTTGAATCACCTTCCCTTCTTTTTCTTCCTCATTCAATCAAAATTTTGTTTTTAATTATCATCATTATTCGTGTGTGTGTGTCGACGTACCACTCTTTTCTTATCCCTTTATTTTTCTTCTCTTCTTAATTTATAATCATAATAATTATAACTAGATTATTAAACACCCAAATGGATGATTAAATCTCTCATTGGGGTGAGTTATAATTTGGGGATGTTAAATGATTGAGAGTTTTGCTCGATGAGTATTCTTTAAATTAATATTGTGTATGTTAAACTTAATATGTCATGGATTAATGATATGTTTGATTTAGAGAGTGGTTTCCATGGATTATTGGAACCATAAATACACTAGCATAAATAAGTTTTGATTGATATTAGAACCCTAAGTTAAGTTAAGGCTTGGATTAAATCCTCAACACTTAGGAATTCCAATCAACGTCAACTTATGACAGGGGTGTTAATTTAATGCAATACAAAGTAAGGCTCAAAGATATCACAAGCTTAACTCCCCAATAATGAACTCACCCCAATCATTATCAATTTGTAAAATCAATAATAATCAATTAGTCATTTCAATTAATCTCTGCAAAACCCCCCAATCAGAATACAATCAACTAAAATCAAACGACTATTTCAAAGTATCATCGCCAAGGATTCGACCTAAGTGCTGCTATACACATTAGCAGAGCACCGGAACTTTGACCAGTCGATAGGCGAAAATAGGCCATGCGTTTAAAATGGATCTGTTGCCGGGGATGGTTATTTAAGTAGTTATTAGTTTCTGGTTATTGTAAAAAACACACAAAAAAAATTGAAAAAAAAATTGAAAGAAAATTGAAAAAAAACACAAAGAAAAACCCGTCTTCCTCTTAAAAATCATACATTGAAAAAAATACAAAGAAAAACCTGTCTTCCACTTTCTTAGAAAATCTATCTGAATTACCCATATCCTCCCAAACAATCCCTCAGATTTGTTTGAATATGAAATTGAGCGAACACTTCGCCAACTTAGGAGGAATATAAGAGATAATCAAATAATTCAAGAACCAGTCCTCGTACAACCAGTTGAATTAGATATGGGCAATCCTAGGGAACAAACACTTAAAGAACTTGCTGACACTGATATGAATTACTAACCTCTTGGTATTCAGAATCCAAACATAGAGGCTGACTTCGAACTCAAATCGGGTTTGATTCATCTTCTTCCTCATTTCCACGGGCTAGCCGGTGAGGATCCACATATCCACCTTAAAGAGTTCCAAGTAGCGTGCTCTACCATGAAGCCTCAAGGGGTTTTTGAAGAACAACTCAAGCTTCGAGCATTCCCTTTCTACCTAGCTGACACTGCTAAGTCATGGCTCTACTACCTTCCTCCTGGTTCCATAACCACATGGAATGACATGAAGCGACTCTTCTTAGAGAAATTCATTCCTGCTTCTCGTACTGCTTCTATCCGAAAGGAAATAAGTGGTATCTGTCAATTCCCAAGTGAATCATTCCATGAGTACTAGGAGAGGTTCAAAAATCTTGTTACAACCTTCCCACACCACCAAATTCCTGACCAACTCTTGATCCAATACTTCTATGAGGGGTTATTGGCTATGGAGAGAACTCTCATAGATGTCGCAAGTAGAGGTGATCTTGTTGATAAAACTCCTGCAGTAGCAAGAGATCTCATAATTGACATGGCTGCAAACACACAACAATTTCATACTCGAGCACATGCTCAAGTCAAACAAGCCCAAAATAATTAATCAATTGAGCTGAACAAGATGACCGAGTGGATGAGTGAACTTACAGGTCTTGTGAGACAACTAAATGTGGCTACAAAATCCCCAACCTCGTCTTCTCCACAATCATTGTTTCCTTGACCTGTTAATAACTATGGAATCTGCAACTCTCTATCTCATCCAACTAACACATATCCACAACGTCAAGTGGATCGATCCAATTCATCTGGACCAATGGAGCTCAATGCAGCATATGCTCAGCGGAACACCAATCGTCAACTATCAGGTCAGTTTGTTAGAAACTTCAACCAAACTCACTCCGAGCCCTTCTCCTTTAACTTTAACCAAGGATTGAGGTATGATAATCCCATCTATCACCCCCCTCAATTCCCTCCTCAAAACCCAAACCAATTCCAATATGGTCAAGGTGGTGGTAACTTCCATCAACCTTATCCTTTTGTTCCTCAACCTCAAAGGAACAATCCTCCGCCTGGATTCCATTATCCTAGTGAGCCTTCCCAATTACAAAACCAATAAAATCGATTTCCCAAGAACCAAAATCAAGGCAATCCCAATCCGGGACAAGCCTCTTCTTCTAATAAACCATGGGAAAGTGCTGTAGAAGATCTTTCCTCTTTCACCCATTCCAACATTAAAAACATTGAAACTCAAATAGGCCAACTTGCATCCCACCTGAGCCAACAACAACAATCCAATTCTTCCCAACTAAATGCTCAACCATTACCCAACCCCAAGGGTAATGTAAGTTCAATTGCACTTAGATCGGGAAAGAAAATTGCTATGCCTCAAGATAAGTCCTCCAACCCCCCTTTGAATGTTGACCTAGAAAATGAAAATAAAAAGAAAAGTGAAAAGGAATCTGAATCCATTCCATCACCTCCTTCCATTCCACTTAGGAACCCAATTCCTTTTCCTCAAGATATTTCTAAGACAAGGAAGTCCTTTGAACCTGATCCTGGAATGCTTGACATGTTTAGACGTGTTGAAGTCAACATTCCCCTCTTAGATGCCATAAAACAAATTCCTAAGTATGACATGTTTCTCAAGGAGTTGTGTACCCATAAGAGGAAACTTAGGACCTTTGAAAATGTTTCCACCCAACAGTATATTCCCATAAAGTGCAAAGATCCAGGGACCTTTACGGTTCCATGCCAAATTTGAAGTTCCAACTTTGATGATGCACTCATAGACCTAGGAGCATCAATTAATGTCATTCCCAAATCCATCTTCTCCAACCTTGGTCTAGGTCCCTGACATCCAACAGGTGTTGTCATTCAGTTAGCCAATCTAAGCAAAGCCAGTCCTGGGGGAATAATTGAGGATGTCCTTGTCCGAGTCAATGATCTTATCTTCCCTGCTGATTTCTATGTCCTTGACATGGAAGGTGAGAAGAACTCTTCTCGATCTCCCCTAATTCTAGGAAGACCATTCCTCATGACTACGAGAACCAAGATTTATGTCCATTCAGGAATCTTATCCATGGAATTCGGTGACCAACTAGTCAAGTTTGATATTTTCCAAGCCATGCGATACCCATCGGAGGACCACTATGCATTCTAAATTCATGCTTCTGAGGACACATCTAAGATTCAATCAAACCCCAATCCACCGTGTTCTTAGTGTTCTAATGACAAAGGATCTTGTGAAATTTGAACTATGATTAACCAAGTCATAAATGGTGATGTTGATGTGGACCTCTCATTCATAGACTCCATCAATCTAGAGGAACTTGAAAACTCTCCTGAATTCCACATCAATTCTGATCTCTACTGCTTCACATTGGACAGTATTAAGGAAAATGAACCTGAAGTAACTGAAGTCCCTTATTCCATTCTTGAGTTGTCTAGCCCAAAAGTGAAAGATGATACTAATCTGATACCTCTTCCTGCACACCTGAAATATGCATTCCTCTTCCATGATCACTCATATCCTGTCATTATCTCTACCACACTTACTGAAACCGAGGAGTCCAAACTTGTTCAAGTGTTAGAGGAAAACAAAAAAGCCTTAGGTTGGACCCTAGATGACATACTAGGAATCAACCCTGCCCTTTGTATGCATCTCATCCATCTAGAGGAGTCATCCAAACCAATTAGACAACCACAAAGAAGACTCAATCCACTCATACTTGAGGTAGTTAGGGAAGAGATCACCAAGCTTCTTCAAGCTTGTATTATCTACCCAATTTCTGATAGTTAATGGGTTAGTCCAATTCAAGTTGTACCTAAGAAGGGTGGGATAACTGTTTTCACAAATGAACATGGAGAGGTAGTCACAACTCGAGTGAAGAACAAATGGAGTGTGTGCATCGACTATAGGAAATTGAATGTTGAAACCCAAAAATATCACTACCCTCTTCCATTCCTTGATCAAATCCTAGAAAGATTGGCCAGAAAGTCACACTATTGCTTTCTTGATGGATACACCAGCTATTTTCAAATCCAAATCGCACCTCAAGATCAAGAAAAGACTACTTTCACATGCCCCTTTGGAACATATGCATATAGAAGAATGACTTTTGGACTTTGCAATGCTCCTGTAACATTCCAGAGGTGCATGATGAGTATCTTCTATGAATTCATTGAAAACTGCATGGAAGTCTTCATGGATGACTTCACCATTTATGGTGATTCATTTGAATCTTTTTTGAATTCACTCTCTCTTTTCCTCCAAAAGTGTGTCAAGTGCAACCTTCTGTTAAATTTTGAAAAATTTCCCTTTATGGTTGTAAATGGGATTGTTCTAGGGCACATAGTTTCAAAATATGGTATTGAAGTCGATCCTGCCAAAATTGAAGTGATCCAATCACTTCCTGAACCCAACTCTGTTCGAGACATCCGTTCATTTCTCGGTCATGCTGGTTTCTATCGGAGATTCATCCATAACTTCAGTAAAATTTCCCTCCCACGCACTTGTTTGCTCCAAAATTATGTCACTTTCCATTTCGATGAGGTTTTCAAGAGAGCCTTTGTTGAATTCAAAACTTCTCTAACATCCGCCCCAATAATCCAACTCCCATATTGGTCCTTACCCTTCGAATTGATGTGTGATTCTTCTGATAGAGCTGTTGGGGATGTTTTTGGTCAAAGAAGAGAAACGATTCCTCATGTCATCTATTATACCTCAAAAACATTGTATGAAACTCAATATCACTACACTGTCACTGAAAAAGAACTTTTAGCAGTTGTTTTTTCCTTAGATAAATTCCAGTCCTATCTCTTAGGTTCCAAAATCATCATCTTCACAGACCATTCTACTATAAAGTTCTTTCTCAAGAAAAGTGATTCCAAACCGAGGCTAATAAGATGGATCCTAATGCTCAAAGAGTTTGACCTTGAAATAAAATATAGACTAGGAAAAGAAAAACCTATGGCTGATCACTTGAGTAGAATTTCTAATTCTTCTCATCCTGAAATCATCGATCCTAAATTTTCCACTGAGCACCTTTCATCTCTCACTCCAAAAATACCATGGTATGCCCCAATTGTAAATTACTTGGCTTCTTGTGTTTTTCCTGAATTTTTTTCAAAAGAACAAATAATGAAGTTGAAAAGTGATTCAAAACACTATTTTTGGGAAGAAAATAATTTGTGGAAAACTGGGGCAGACATGGTAATTAGGAGATGTGTTGATAAAGATGAGCATTTTTCCATCTTAGAATTCGGTCACTCACTTCCTGGAGGTGGCCACTTTGGACCACAAAGGACCTCCCGAAAGGTCCTAGACTCTGGATTCTTCTGGCCTTCACTCTTCAAGGACTCACACGAGTTCAGTCAATCATGTCCCACTTGCCAAAAGTTTGGCACAATTTCAAAGAGAAATGAAATGCCCCAAAAGCCTTTAATTTTTTGTGAGATCTTTGATGTTTGGGGTATCGATTTCATGGGACCATTTCCTACTTATAATGGATTCTCATACATCCTTATTATAGTTGATTATGTTTCTAGGTGGGTCGAGGATAAACCCACTAGAAAGGATGATTCACATACTGTTAGTGAGTTCCTAAAGACACACATCTTCCACCGATTTGGCACACCTCGTGCCTTGATCAGTGACTTAGGAACCCATTTATGTAATAGAACCATGGAATCTCTTTTGAAAAAGAATGGGGTTGTACATAAAACTTCAACTGCATATCACCCCAAACAAATGTCCTGGCTGAACTTTCTAATAGGGAAGTGAAAAGAGTGCTTGAGAGAATTGTAAAACCCCCCAGAAAAGACTGGACTGAAAGACTTGGTGAAGCACTTTGGGCTTATCAAACTGACTATAAAACACCCATTGGGATGTATCCTTTTAGGATAGTTTTTGGTAAAGCATGTCATCTACCAGTTGAAATCCAACATAAGTCATTTTGGGTAGTGAAAACATGTAATTTTGATCTTGAGAAATCTGGTGAAGAAAGATTGTTGCAATTGGATGAACTGGAGGAGCTTCGACATGAATCCTATGAGAATTCTACACTGTACAAAGAAAAGGCTAAGTTACTCCATGATAAGCACATCCAGAGAATGGTATTTCATGAAGGTGAAAAGATAATGCTCTTTAATTCTCGATTTCGGCTTCACCCAGGTAAGATTGAGTTCCCAATCTGTCCCTCCACTTGCTTGAGTTGGGGGTTTTTTTGCAGAGCTTAATTGAAATGACTAATTGATTATGATTGATTTGAAAAATTGATAATGATTGGGGTGAGTTAATTATTGGGGATTTAAGCTTGTGATATCCTTAAGCCTTACTTTTTATTGCATTAAATTAACACCCATGTCATAAGTTGACGTTGATTGGAATTCCTAAGTGTTAAGGCTTTAATCCAAGCCTTAACTTAACTTAGGGTTCTAATACCAATCAAAAATTATTTATGGTAGTGTATTTATGGTTCCAATAATCCATGGAAACCACTCATTAAACAAAACATATCATTAATCCATGACATATTAAGTTTAACATACACAATATTAATTTAAAGAATACTAATCGAGAAAAACTCTCAATCACTTAACATCCCCAAATTATAACTCACCCCAATGAGAGATTTACTCATCCATTTGGGTGTTTAATAATCTGGTTATAATTATTATGATTATAAATTAAGAAGAGAAGAAAAAGAAAGGGATAAGAAAAGAGTTGTACGTCGACACACACACATGAATAATGATGATAATTAAAAACAAACTTTCGATTGAATGAGAAAGAAAAATAAGGGAAGGGTATTCAACTATATTTAAACTATTTTAAGAACATAAATATTAATCTACAGAAGGTGGATGAGAATAAGAGAAATTAAAGAAGAAACTTGCATTAAAACCGAATTACAAACAAAGAGACTTACAAGATTACAAAAACAAAGAACACGAAAGTAAGAGAAAAAAGAGAGAGAAGGAAAGGTCTCTCATAACCTTCATATTTTCTTCCTCTATTGTGTCTTTTTTCACACAATCATTCCCTTGTAAATATGTGTTTTCATTTCCTTCCATGTTTTATTTCAAAAAAATGTGCATTTCTTTTTTTATGTTGGTATTTTAACCCTCTTCTTCTCTCTCTTGGAAATTATATTACTACCATCCCATAGCCACATAAAAACCCCTTAAAAAGACCTCTTGATTCTTGTTCACTTTGGATAGGTATTGGAAGCTGAGAGCTCTTTTCAAACTCTAGGATTTTCACTTTTGGTTGGTGAAAGAGTGAACCTCCAAAAATGAATTTTATCATCTTGAGAGGTGTGAGTTTTGAGCGTCCACATTTTCCATTTCGAAATTTGAGCATGAAAAAAATGAATTAGTTTTGAAACATTGTTTCTGTAACAACTTGTGGTGGAATTCAAAATGGATGAGTGAAATAGTATAAACCTCCCCTGATTGGATAAAACAAAATTTTAATATTTGTTGGTGAGTAAAAATGATTTTGTCATGTTTTTATATTTTTTGTACATGAGGACATGCACTAGACTAAGTGTGGGGGAGTTGATATTGTTAATATTTTCATGTCTTATTATATACTCCCTTTACTGATTTTATATGAAATGTGCATAATTTGTGTGAAATATTAATGTTTTAATATTAAGTATAATTTTTGAGCATTTTTAGAAGTAGTCTAATTGATTCAGTTTACTGTTTTAATAATAAATATCACTATACTGATCCAAATTGTGTGGTTATTGTTTTCCAGGATTCTAATTTCAATATACAACATTTCATTAGAAGGTACCATGAGCCAATTCTGCCATTTGAAGGGTCATATGGTCCTCATAAACAAGACCAAAGAATCTGTGAAGAAACTAGAATATTCATGAAAATTGATTTACTAGGCTAAATACAGAAGTCCAAATTCCATTATTCTCCACCATAGTTCTGGGGACAATGTAATTAGTCTTGTATAAAAATTTCAAGGCCCAAATCCAAAACCAAGGGGCCCAACATATGCTTTGAAGTCCAGCCCAACATTCTGGACGATAAATAAAATCAGTACAGTATTAATGACATATCTCATGATGTAATAATCAAATCAAGCTGATATTTTTCAGTGTGAAAGGGGAGATATATGCGGCCTACTTTTTTGAATAAATCATTCGGATTTCAAGGCATATTCCTGTTCCAAAATCCATTCACATTTTGGCCATCGAAAAAGCATGGATAGAAATGGACAGTTTACCTTTGTTTAATAAAACAGCCATAATGTTGGCTAAACTTATCCAAATGCCTCCAAATTTTGACAGTAGTCGGAAACATTTATTATCTACAACTTTGAAGAAGGATATATTTGGATATTCGGCTGTCTGAATAGCCAAATTGGCGATGTAAGTGGAGGGACAGATTGGGAATGAAAACAGTCCACTCCTTGGGCTATAATTACTCTCCCCTTCTCTCCTTGAGAGGGGTAGGCATTTCAGAAGATAGGAGATTATGTTGGTACGACCAAAGACTTTCCAAAGGCTTTGGAGGACCTTCCATACTCAAGTTTTCACTTTATAGACCTTTCGTTCTCTCTTTGTTTTCACTTACTTTCATGTTCTTTGTTTTTGTATTCTTGTAAGTCTCATTGTTTGTAATTCGGTTTTATTGAAAGTTTCTTCTTTAATTTCTGTTATTCTCATCCAAATTATATAGATTAATATTTATGTTCTTAAAATAGTTTAAATATATTTGAATCCCCTTCCCTTATTTTTCTTCCTCATTCAATCGAAAGTTTTTTTTAATTATCATCATTATTCGTGTGTGTGTGTCGACGTACCACTCTTTTCTTATCCCTTTATTTTTATTCTCTTCTTAATTTATAATCATAATAATTATAACCAGATTATTAAACACCCAAATGGATGAGTAAATCTCTCATTGGGGTGAGTTATAATTCGGGGATGTTAAGTGATTGAGAGTTTTCCTCAATGAGTATTCTTTAAATTAATATTGTGTTTGTTAAACTTAATATTTCATGGATTAATGATATGTTTTGTTTAACGAGTGGTTTCCATGGATTATTGGAACCATAAATACACTACCATAAATAATTTTTGATTTATATTAGAACCCTAAGTTAAGTTAAGGCTTGGATTAAAGCCTTAACACTTAGTAATTCCAATCAACGTCAACTTATGACATGGGTGTTAATTTAATGCAATAAAAAGTAAGTCTCAAGGATATCACAAGCTTAACTCACCAATAATGAACTCACCCCAATCATTATCAATTTGTTAAATCAATCATAATCAATTAGTCATTTCAATTAATCTCTACAAAAAAAACCCCCCAATCAGAATACAATCAACTAAAATCAAACGACTATTTCAAAGTATCATCACCGAGGATTCGACCCGAGTGCTGCTATACACATTAGCATAGCACCAGAACTTTGACCGGTCGAGAGGAAACAATTGGCCGTGCATTTCAGAGTTCCAAATTGTAAATCTTTGATAATATCTTCCAAGGGATGCTCTTTATATTTTTTCAAAACTTTTATTAAATAACTAGAGAGAGTTTAAATGGTAGGATATCTATGATAATGTGGATTATTCAAAGTCAAAGTTTCAAGGTCATTAACATCTTCAAACTGGAATGAAGGTTTATAAATATTTTCATTGAATTTTATATGAATTGATTATTTAATGTTTTTGGTTTTTTATTAAAGATTTATTAGGATTTGATTGAATTAGAGCACCCAAGAAAGATTTCTTCATCATATTTTGTATCAAATATCCCTAGGTTATCTTTAGTGTTAAAAAAATAACATTTACATCAAAAAACTTTGAAAAATAAAACTTTTAGAATTATATTTTTCCAAATTTCATAAGGGTTCATTTTGAGGAAGGGTATTTCAAGAACAAAGTTTAAAATAAAACATGTAGTATTGATTACCTCAAACTAAAAGATATTAGGCTTTCGAAATCATTTAAGATAAATCCTGAGATTTCATGAAGAGTTTTATTTAATATTTTTATAACCCCATTTTGTTGAGGTGTTATAGGAGTAAAACAAGTATGATTATAAACTTGTGAGGTAGAAAGTTCATAAAAATCATTGCTATAAAACTCTCCCACATGATCACTTTGAATGTAAATTATTTTATTACCTTTTTCATTTTCAACATTCTTGGGGAATCTTATAAATAATTTACAAGCCTCATATTTGTGTTCCATGAAAAAGAACCAAAATGAATATTGTATAATCATTAAAAATCACAAAATAGTGTGATTTTCCTATGATATATTCAACTTATGTTGTTTTAAAAAGATACAGGTGAATAAGGTTTGGGGATTTAGAGGTCAATACTTACTATTTAGATTTGAAAGTGGGTTCTTGTTACTTAACTAGTTGGAAAGGTTCACAAACAATATTATCTTTGAAATGCAATTTTGGTAAATATCATACAATTTAATGTCATTCGAGCTTAATGAGTGTATGTATGGTACAATAACCAAGGTATATATGTCAAATCCATGGTTCAATATCTTGAGCACTCAAACATCTAACATTTTGAGAAAAATTAGATTTTAAATTGAGAATATAAAAATTATGATAATGAAAAGTGGTAAATAAAATCTTTCCATTGAGATTAACAAATTTGAAAAAATCCCTCTTAAAATATATTTTAAAAACTTTGTTTCACAATTCTAAAATTATTATAATTTTTTTTAAACCATCAATGAGTAAAAATTATTTTATAATCATTAAATTTAGAAAAATAAATTTCCAATACTAATGATTTTACTTCCTTAATTGTTATATAATATCATGTATCCTAAATTGAGTTTTTCAAGATGATTAAATTCAAAGGGGTCACTGAACATGTGTTTAGAGAAATCACTATCCACTATCAATGTACAATATATATTTTAGGTATTTACACTTTAAACAATTTCTCTAAAAAATTAAGAAATTATTCCTTTTGGTACCTATATTTTGGGTCCATATATGCTAGATAATTGGGATTTTAATTTTCTTTTGAAAATGATTTTCAAGATGAGATATGGTATGAAAGATAGATTATTTTTGGTCTACCATATCGAGAATTTTTTCAATTATATTTATGTATTAAATACTTTATTTTACCATAATAATTATAATTTTTTTATGAAATTCCTTTTATAAAAGTCATATTTTTGGAAGATCTGACATTATTTGAAAATCCAAATCCAAAATTATTTTTATAGGTTATTAAGAACCCAAGTTTTTATTTAAGTTTTATTTTACCTAGGGTGAATTTCCTAAGTTATTTTTTTGATATCATAGATTGTCAATTTTAATTCATGAATATTCAATTGATCATTTTATTTTGAAAATAATTCATCTTTTTTCTATAATGAGCTGAACATTTTCTTTAATCACTTGATTATGCTTATTTTTAACCTCTTGATATATTGAAGTATATTTAAAAAAACCATATTCAATTTGACCATGAGCATAATTTAGATCTTTATTTCTAATTTTATTGGAATAAGAATAAGTTTAGGTATAGGAAGATGAATTTTACGATGAGGAAGAAGAGTTTGAGTTTACTTTATTAATATCATTGAATTGTGCCATGAGAGACTTGGAACTTTAATATCTTGATTCTATTGAGGATATATACTCATCACTTACTCTCTAGGTCATGGAATTTAAGTATTTATTATCTTTATTATTATTCTACTTATTATTCTATTTGATACAGTGGAAATATATCCACATATTCCCCTTATTATTACATTTAAAACACTCCACTTATTATTTTCTTTGATCATCCTAATTTTTCTTATGTGGATAAGATTTATTTATTTTGAAGAATCGATTAATATTCTAGGATCAATGATCCATTTTATTATCATTTTAAGTGTCTTCATTAACTAATTTGAAAGAAATAGTGCTTTTATCTTTGACTTCTTTAGCTTCCTTATCGGCTTGTTGCTTTAACATCATTTCATATATAACGAGAGATCTGATTAGCTCTATGAATGAAATTTTCTTTATGTCCTTTGATTACTTTATTTCCATCACTTTAGGCGACCAATTTCTTTTTAATACCTAAAATATTTTATTTACTAGAGTTTCTGACGTAAAATCACCACCAATATATTTCCTTCCATTATATATGTCATTAAAGAACATAAACATCTCATTAATGGTTTATTTTGTATTTATACTAAATATTTAAAATTATTATCTATACATATAATGTCTACTCTATTTAATATTTTTTTTACTTAATAGATAACTTTTAGCAATTTTTATATTTCATGAGTAGTTTTACAAGTATAAACGAGATTAAAATAATTACAATATAAACCATAATATAAAGAATTCATAGATTTATTTTTAATTTTAAAAGTAGCTATGTTAATGAGAGTCAATTTTTCTTCTTATTCATTAGAAGTTGTAAATCAATGCATAATAATTTTTTAAAATGGGTATCCTATACTACTAATAAATGTGTATATCACATTTTTCCAATAGGTATGGTTTGGACCATTAAAGAAAAGTTCAAAATCCAGAGTTTCCTTTAGGACCACCAAATTTGTTTGAAAAAATTTCCATTTAAAAAGATCAAACTTTGAAATTAGTTAATATTTGGAAAATTAACACTAAATATAAAAACAATGATATTAAAAAAAATATTCCCTTTGATACCAAATGTAGATTGAAGATAAAATGGAAATAGGCGGTGGGTGAATTTCCTTTAATTTTTTTTGGAATTATTCTATAAAATAAAAGTGAATATCATGAAAGCATTTTATTCAAGAAATAAAAAATCAATGCAAAGTAAGCCTATAGGAAATTAAAAATTTAATCATTATAGAAAATGAATTATGGAAATAAAAAAATCACACTTTGATAAAGGAGTTTGTCAATATATCAAGAATGATCACCTACGTATCCTTCCCTCAAGAAGGCTTAATAGGGTTATATTTCCCCCTTGGTTTTAATAGAATACCAAGAGATAAATAATAAGAAATCCCTTGGTTTTTATAGAAACCAAGAACCAAAATAAGAGCCCTATATTTAAAAAAAACCAAGAACCAAGATCCATTAATTTATTGGTATTTATCACCTATAGAAGATGAAGAATATTTTAGAGTATTTTTTTTACAAACCCTTTATAAAGAAATAAATTATATCTCTAGAATATTTAAAAGAACATGAAGGATAGAGAGAAATAGATAAGGTATAATAGGAAGAAACTATAAGAAATTACACCAAGGGATAAATTAAATCATAGATAAAGATCTAAAGAGAAAAAATATTGATGTTTTTGAAGCTCAGATTGCCTTTAGAGATTCTGAATTGGGGGAATCTTGGATATCTATTGAAAAATAACTTTGATGATCAATTTAGAATAAATTATTCACCATATAGGTTTGTTTTAATTCATTATTGTTCAATATTGAGATCCAAGCCTCCCTAGGTCTCTATTTATAACCTTCATAGATGTCGAGAGTATGTAGGGTCAATTCAATGATTTAAAGATCCAAGTGGATGCTTTAAAGATAAGTGAATAAATATTTTATACTATACTGGATTGAATCTTATTATGAAATTCTAGACTTATATGTTCTATGGAGGATATCTTTTAAGCATAGGTATTTGAGCTATGACATGGAGTATGAAATGATATTTTAGATGTTTTTTTTTGATTTCATGGTAGCTATAGTGAGTTCTTTGAGCTACCCCATTAAAAAATCTTGCCTAAAATATATATAGAATAGAAATTTAACTTATGGTATAGACTTACCTAACTTTTTAGGATATGAGGTTTGAATATGACATGGATTTCATAATTTTTACCATGATATTTAGAGAGGATATTGGACTGATATTTACTATGGAATGATCCTTCTCCTTGCACCATTATTTCTATTCTACAACTTTATGTAGTGTGGAGTAGAGGTTTGTGGTATGTTCTTTTTATCTCCAAATTGGGTATAAACACTAGAACAACTTTAAACCCTATCATTATTATAAAACTTCACTTTAAAAGGTTATAAAATCCTTTTTTGACTATGATTATAAATTTTTTATAGGTTCTATAGGAGCATGATGGTTCCCTAAGAAACCGGTACAACTTATAGCTTGGAAATGTATACTTTAACAAGAAACTCAACCCACTCATGTTATATTATTCTTGAATAAAAAATAATTTTGTGATATTTAACTCAAATAAAACATAACCCATGCATCTAAAAACTTTTATTCCATATTTCTAGATATATAAAATCGAGATGTTTTTCTTTTTTTGGGATGATTTATTCCCAAACTTTTATCTCAATAATATTTAATATTCTTTGAATCAGTCTTGATGGTCATCTTGAAACACACCCATTAATATCGAATCAAAATGATTTAAACACTGAAGAACAACCCAATCATTGGCTCAAGTTCAACTATATTATCCTGAAAACCCATAATGTTTCCATTTATTTCCCAATAAGTCCATCCACTTTATCTTCTTATAAATTAGTATTGAAATGAGCCTAATAAAAAAATCATGATGTCTTAAACATATAATAATGGATTCAACATCATCCTATATAATTTACTCTTAGAAAATTTTAATTCTAGAAACATTTTATTTTCTTAGAATGTTTCTCAAAATCTAGATAAGTGTTGAATATTACGGTTCTCCATATACCTTATAAAAATGTACCTTATGAGGTCTCATTGTAAGGTTTGTTGTACCTAATGAAATTTCTTCTCAAACTTATGAGGAACTAGAAACAAATTTATGGTGACTTGTTTGAACCTTAGGAGGACATGTATCAACCTTACACCATGGTTGTCTATACCTTATGAGGTGTCTGTATGAACCTTACAACCATTGGTTCATCCAACTTTATGAGGTACCTTTATAAAACTTATGTGGATATTTTAAAAACCTTATGATTATGTTTTTCTAACCTTACTCTTTAGTTAATTAAAACATATGAGAATTCTAGGAATTATCCTTTTTCCACATTTCATTCAAATTTATTCAAGTGTTATTTAAAGAAACTAAAACCCTTATAAACCTATTAAAATTGACTTAAAAAACTTTTAGGGATTTATAAAAACTTCTTAACCATCTTTAGTGTCATTACCAGGGACTTGGAGTATATAAATATCTAAGTAGAGTATTTTAAAGTAGCTCAATACTTCTAAAATTCTATATCTATAATCTTCCTTTTAAATCCTTCATCCATGAGATATTAGACAATAATTTTAGGATACAATATGCTATGTACTAAAATGATATATTTTCCAACAACTAGGATCAATTCCTCCATAACATTGAATTTATTCTAATATTTTTAAATATAGATTATATAATCTATCCAGTAATAGATTAAATATCCACCATATTCCAACTTATTTGGTTTACATGTAAGTGTTGCAGATTGTACTACAATCTTTGACCAAGTAGCCATATCTTCTAAATTCCTTTTCTAACATAAGACAATTACTTCTTTTTGTGTTTAATGTAATCTAACTCAAAAATAATTCTTGTTTAACATGTTGAATTTCTTTCATTCAACCATATTAAAAATGAATAAAACTAAAAATTCATACATTAAAGGGCACTTCAATTTGTATAAAAATTTCTCGATTTAAATTTATTTTATTTTTATAAATGTAAATATTTTACTGGAGGCTGAAGGTTCTTAATCTCTTATTTGTGCTATTTATGTTTTAACGTTTTATGTTAATTTACTATAAATATTTGTAAGTATGTTCTCTTATTTGTTACATTTTTTTAATTAAAAAATCATTTATTATTTATCATATTATGGATTTATGTTTATTTGGATTTGGAATGTCTTCTAGTAGAAATAAGGGTCTTGGTTGATGGGTTTGATCTCAATACTCTAGTGCTTAAATGGATGTGTTATTTGATGATGCATTTTATCAAGTTTGGGAGGTTGAAAGTGTACTGATTTTTTAGCTATGAATTATGATACAAGACCCCCATATGATATCTTTAATGAACCACATGTGAAAAAAATCCTATTAATATAATATTGACTGATTATAGAGGGTGGTTGAGGTAAAATTACTATTTAATTTTGTCATGATTTTTTTATTATTATCATAGCTACTAACATTTTTTTAAAAAAATGGTATATTTTAAAATCATATCCAGATGAGTTATGGACAATATGAATTTTAAAATGATAAAAGTTATGGAAATATTATAAGGTAAGGATGAAGAGAAATAACTGAAAATCATTTTTCAGTGTGCCAAACATTGTAAAATAAGTCCTTCCAAAAATTCTCCCTACCCATTGTTAAGATTTGGTTGTGTTTAGGTCAAGTGAGGTAATAATGGTAATTTTTTTTTGGTTTGAATATATAATTTTTTTAATATTTAATATATATAATGACTAGATGCATTAGATATAGACTAAGACTAGTCATTATTCATGGAATTAGGTGCTATAGGAAATTCCTTCCAGACTTGGCACTCAACACATGTCGTAGATTATACATAATGTAAGTTTAGAATTAATTTCTCATTCATATATTAATATTTAGTTGTATAACATGAGTATAATATATAACTACTGAGAAAATTTATTATAATTATTCTTGTGAGGTGAGACCACTGATCATATGTTGGTATAGATGAGGACTCATCAGGTGAGTGATCCTAATGTTTTTAGCATTATAGTAAGAAAATTATTTAGTAAAAAAATGTATTTTTATTTTTTAGAAAGTTTTCAAATTTATTCCTTAATTAATTATGTATATTCAACAGGCTCAATTTGAAATTGAGATAGAATAACTACTAAAGGGGAAACAACATAAAACTATGAATAGAGATGAGATATTTCAGCATTTCATGGGGTGGAATGGTCATGGTCATCATTAAACTATGAAATAGGGGTATTAAGATGTACAGTTATTAGATAAAAGAAAATGGGTGCATCTAGAGATTCCTGGATCTACACACAAGCTGAGTTATATTATGTAGTACATACTATGAATTATAGTATGGATGATCAATTTCATCAACTATGGGTAGAGTATAAAGAGAGATTATCATTACTATTAGCATGTATAGTTTTAGTGATGATTCGTCATCCCATTGACTATGCATAAACATTGACTTCATAGGTAAAAAAGAAAATAAATAACACTCACATCGATATTGGATAATATTGTTGTAATACATATTATTTATATATATTGTTGGATCTAGATACAGATAACGAGAATCATCTTGAGTCCACAATTGATTTAGATATAGATGCACTAGATGTATGAGGTATTTTTTCTTACTTTTTAAATATCTAACATATCATTTTAGATGTATAACTAAAATTAATTTTCTATTTATAAAGTGGTTATAGTAAAGAAAAACATATCTACCAGACTATAATGTCATCATTAGAACTTAATATATGTTTTTTATTTTTTCATGAAATCATAGTACAATGAACATAGAGTAATTTGTGAAATATAGGAACTAACACAACATCAATTCGAGTTGTCTCTTTCTTAGGAAGACTGAAGACACATTGTTGGTGCTTTAAAATTTTAAAATATTCATGTAATGGTAAAAACCTATAAAATAACCTAGTATTGATGTAAAATATTATTAAAATGATCGTTGAATTATTTTTTATGTTTATATGTAGAGGACACAATAATCTGATGCACAGTGTGATTATTATGCAAGATAAGTAGTTTTAAAAGATATCAAATTATTTAAAAATTTACATTAGGGGAAAAAAAGCTCTCAGGTTTCTACAAAAGATTAAGAAAATTACCATTTTTTTGAAATATTGTTACTCGTACTACAATAATTTGAGTTTTTGTTTTCTTAAGATGACTAAAAACACATTTTTAAGGTTTTAAAACTCAAAAACACGAATAAAAAAGAAAAAACCATATAAAATGAACTTTTATTGATGTGGAATAATAAGAAAATTTTCTTTTAATTTTTTTTTTAGTGTAGGATCATTTAGAATATAAATTAAATGCATGGTGTGATCAGAATGACTAAATAAATAGTTTTTAAAGATATGAAAGTCTTTAAAATAAATAACTAGAGTGTTAAAAATAAAGAAATGACCTAATATTATCACGAAATCATAGTAAATAAATTTTAGCTATATTTTTTAAATATATTAACTAAACCCATGTAAATTTGAGTTGAGGTTTTCTTAGGATGTCTAAAAACACATTTTTAGTGTTTGAAAGCTCTATAATGTGTGTGTAATGATCAAAACCAAAGAAATTAACCTTATATTAACATGGAATAATTGTAAAAATTCCTTTTAATTATTAATTAATTATATGATAAGATGAAGGATAAATATGACACATGGAATACTCAAAATGGCTAAATAAGATGTTTTAAAAGATATCAAAGCCTTTAAAAATGTGCATCATGGGGTCAAAACCAAAGAAATGATCTTGTATTCTCATGAAATCATAAGAAAAAACCATAAATTTATTTTTAAAATATTGGAACTCATTCTACATCAATTACAACTGAGGTTTTATAGAGATGATTGAAAACAAATTTTTTTGAATAATAAACCTCTAAAATGTGCATGTAATTGGTGTACTTGGAATGACTAAATAAGAAGTTTTAAAATATATCAAAGTTGTAAAAAACATGCACTAGGGTGTCCAAACCAAGAAAACAACCACTTATTTCCATGAAATTTTAATAAAGAAACTATAAATTGATTCATAAAATTTAGGAACCAAATCCACATAAATATGAGTTGAGGTTTCTTTGGGAGGACCAGAAAAACATTTTTTTGTGTTTTAAAATATTAAAATGTACATGTAATGGTCAAAATCATAATAAAAGAACTCATATTGACATGAAATCATCGAAAAACATGTGACATATACAAGAATACAATAAATAAATATGATTTTTTGTATTCACATAATGACTAAATAAGGATTTTTAAAAAATATCGAATTCTTAAAAACACACGTTATGGGGATGAAACCAGGAAAGCAGACTTAGATTTCCATGAAAATGAAGTAAAACAACCTTATATTAAATTTTGAAATATATGAACTGAATCCACAATAGTCCAAGTTGCGGTTTGTTCTGGTTGATCAAAAACACATTTTTAGTGTTTTAAAACTTTAAAATGTGCATGTAATGGTAAAAAACATATAAAATGACTTTATATTGATTTTAAATCATGTAATAATATATCTGAATTATTTTTGATGTGTATAAGTATTTGAAACATCAATCTAACATGTGGTGTGCTTAGAATTGAAAAATAAGTTGTTTTGAAACATATTCAAGTCTTTAAAAACATGCATGAGGGGGTAAATACTAAGAAAACATTCCAAAACATTCATATAATAATTGAAACCATATAATATAACAAAATATTGACATGAAATCAAAAAAACACTATATTTGACTTATTTTTTATGTGTATGAGAAGATGAAACATCAATCTGACATGTGGTGTGATAAGAATTACTAAATAAGTAATTTTAAAATATATCAAAGTCCCAAAAAACATGCATTAGGGGGTCAAAACCAGGAAAAATAATTGTGATTACTATGAAATCATAGGAAAGAATATATAAATTTATTTTTGAAATATAGGAAGATAATCCATGTCAATCTGAGTTGAGGTGTTCTTGGGGTGATCAAAAATTCATTTTGTGTTTTAAAAATCTAAAACATGCACGTAATGGTCAAAACCATAAAAAATGACCATATATTGGCATGAAATCATAGGAAACCTATATTTTAATTTTTTGTGATGTGTTTGAATGAAGGAAATTTCAATTAAATTCACGAGGTGTCTGGAATACTAAATAAATAATTTTAATAGACATTTTTGTCTTTAAAGTGTGCATCAGGGGGTTAAAAACCAGTTAACACCATTATATTTCCATAAAATCATATGAAAACAATTTTAGATTGATTTATGAAATTTAGGCACTGATTCCATGTTAATACAAGTTGAAGTTTTCTCAAAAAGACCAAAATGTTTCTCTCTCTCTCTTTTAAAACTCTAAAACATACATGTAATGGTCAAAACCATTGAAAAAAACCTCATATTGATGTGAAACCATTAGAAAAATTCCTTTTAATATTTTTACATATATGAGTTGAATACATGTCAGTTTTACATGCAGTTTTCTTAAAATGACATAACAATTAGTTTGAAAAGATTTTAAAATCATTAAAAAAATGTTGTTTTGGGGGGTCAAAACCAATAAAATGGCCTCATATTTTTATGAAATCATATAAAAAACCATAGATTTATTTTGAAAATATTAGAATGAACTCTACATTAATCTATGTTACGATTTTCTCAGGATGATAAAAAATGTTTTTTTAGAGTTTTAAAACTCCAAAACATGCATATAATGTCCAAAACCGTAACACATGTCCTTGGAATAATTTTAAATTAAAGGGAAAAAATATTTTAATTATTTTATACATATAATAGTAGAAAAAATTTCAATCTGATGTTTGGTGTGCTCAGAATGTCTAGATAAGTAGTTTTAGATTAAAAATGATTAAAAATAAGTAATATTTTTAAAACCAAATGAACCTAGAGTATTTATTTTTGATATTAACTTTTAATTTAAATAATATTTTGGGTTCTAATTATTAGTTTTCTTATTTTTTTAATTTATTACCTTTTACATTTAGTTTATTTTATTTTCAGTTATAAGATGATGGGTGTGGAGTTTGGAAAATGAGTTGATGAGGTCAGTTGTTTTTTTATTAAATTATTTATTTTGTATGAATATATTGAACTTCCAAATCATTGTTTATTATTTTTTCAATACGAGTCACATAAGTGTACTAATTATAATTTTTTATAAAAAATCAATTATCTATATTGACCACCATACAATGATTTTTATAGGCTCCGATGCCATGGCCTATAACGATCCCCAGTATGGTAGTCTATATAGGATCCCACTTAATGGATGATAGTTACCACCATATGGGGGATAATATATTCCCTCATTGGATGGCCTATAACAACCACTATATAGATGTGACTATTTTCTATAACATTGTTTCCAAAGTGATCACTATATAGAAGTCATCAGAAAACCACTCTAGACCATTAACAACATCTTTTACAAATAAAAAATGCCCTTTTGTAGTAGTGTATTTTTTTTAATTTTCTGGATTTTATTAACTAAATATATTAAAATCATGTTGAATTTATTTTGAATATAATTAATCACTATTTTCTGAGCATAAGAGATTTGAAATATTTTCTTTATTAAAAATATTACAATAGAATATTTTTTATAATATAAATTATTTTATGTTCTACCTATCTAAGTATATGATATTATTAACCATATTTGATTATATATAATATTATGATATTTTTTCTATTTGTGAACTCACCTATCATGGGAATAGTTATGAATTTTTTTTGAATAATAATTATTATGTGACTCTTTTTGATTAATAATAAATATATCTTATTGATATATTATTATTTTCATAATTTTGTTATTTATATTATGTATTTAAAATTTAAACTAATGATTACTTTTATATAATAATATTTTGATGTTAAATTTTGTGTGACATAATTTTTAAATCATGACCTTATAATTATATTTATTATGATTCAATTCCCTTAGTCAAGATGATGAAAACTAAAATTTTAGAAAAAGTCATATTGTTTATGCATACAGAATCATTAATATTTATCATGTAAATATTTATGCATATTACTCAATTAATTTTTTGATTTAATGTGACAACATCATTTCCTACTATAGAAACATTACACAAGGCTAATTTTGAGGACCAGAAAGAATCTCTAGATATTTATTTAACCATTACAAAAATAGACTTAACATTAAGGTAAGAGAAATTGACACCCTTATTATTGACCCCACTTCATCTTAAAAGGATTTTAATGACATAGAAATCAAGGTTATATTAATGGACCTCATATTAAAATATTTTTTATTCTTTGATACTTGTATCAATTTGGGTGAAGTGAAATTTGATGAATTAACTGAATAAATTTCATTATGAATATCTCATTGGATTTGTAAGCCTTACAACTTTATGAATATATTTTGTGTATTTAATAACATGAATTTAATTTTAATGATAAGAATTACCATCTAACTTTTAAATGTTCCATTTATAGTTCTCATGAATTTTTTTACTTAAATACTATGAATGATGGGATGTTTTCTATAAAACATAATAGAATATGAGATATTTTTGAACTTCTAGATGGGTTTGAGTGTATTGGATGAAAATTTAATTTTCCCATTTATTTCATGAATATAAATTCCAAGAATGGATCATATTGATATATCATGTTGGTTTTGTTATTAATGGTTAATGATATTATTTATAAATGATAATTTAAAATATACGGAATTTGGAATACATTGATTCATGAGATATTATTTACAGAGATTGATAAGTCCATGAAATGATATATTTTTTAAGGAAGATGAAGTTTTAAGAAGATCATCTTAAAATGAGTTGAATATAAATTAAGTAAGAAGTCTACCTTGTAAGACGAGTATTAAAATATTCTAGTATCTATTATGATATGGATATGGGTTGAGATTCATTATTACATAAAGAGATCAATGAAGATGTTTGAGTCAATTGGATTCCTTGGTTGACTCATTTATGATATTCTTGAAAGGATACATGGAGCTATTTTGGAAGTAAGTCATTGAAAATCACATGCTTTGACTAACTCATAAAGAAATTTTAGAGAAATGAATAATCACATAGAGAATGAAAAATAATAAATATCCTGTGACTCCTTCTGATGATCAATATAGTTTCCATTGTCCACATGAATCCATGTTCACTGAGGGATGCATATCTCTTACAAACACTATCCAACCAGATGGTGTGGTGGCATAAACCATCAAATTATTTTTTATGGATTCTACTTGATTTATGAATAATTTTTAACACACTAATGTATCTCATATGTATATATATATGTGTGTGTGTGTGTGTGAGTGTGTGTGTGTTATAGTGTTGTCTTCCAGATATTCTTGAGAATATGTCCTTGTTATCCGAATGAATATTGGCATATCACACTTGTACATACATAATGAATTTGAATATTAAGACTCTAGTTTAATAAAGGATCTTGAGAAGATCTTGTAAGATCATGATGAAGAATAAAGAACATTTTGGATGCTAGAAAAAATTGGACCATAATTTGTTGCTTGGACTTGAAGAATCATATCAATTGTAGAATATCATGATTCCATGATCAATTGGGTTTGAAGGATAATTTATTATTATATAGATACCACATGTAATTGTTGTATTGGAAAATATATAAAGTTGTTGAGGTTGCGATGAAGTATTACCGAGGATGATGAAATCATGATTTGAATTATTATAATCATTCCAAATCATTATTGGGTAAATATTCCACATGAATGAGTTTAATATAACATGGGAAGGACCACACCATGGGTTTATGGTTGCGCTGTGATGATAATGGCAATAAAATGAGTTAATCTTAAACAGATTAGTTGTACAAGTAAGTTAATTTTAAGTGATAAAGGAGCTAATATGAAATGAATATAATAACCCCAAAACCATGATATTTTCCCCTTGATAAGTCATATACAGAAATAAAGAGGTGTCTACCACATCATGAAAACTATCTAGGATAATTTGATGAAGTATTGGTTTGATATATAAGTGGTCTTATGCTACAAAAAACAATTCATGACACATAGATTAGTAAAGTAAAGAAATCCACATTGTAATATAGGAAGACACAAAAAAATACCTTTTTTGTGGTGATAATTCAATGAAATTATGGTTCTTTAATTTACAAAGACACCATGCCATGGGGGTTAGGTCATGTCGTAGCCTAAGGTGACTATATGAGGTGACATATATGCCATGATAGAAGATAAATGATCACCTTAAAGTTAAAATCAGTTTTTTTGGATACGATGAGAGATTCAAAGAAATATTTCATCCATGATTTTTTGATCTAGAGTTTTATAGGGGTTGAGGCTATGATGGAATATATCACAATACAACATCAGGAATTGTTCCATTTCGTGTAGTGCCACACCACAATTTACTTAATTTCAGAATATCCAAAATACAATATTCCATATGTTTTAGGGATGAAATAAGGACTCAAAATAAGAAACATCATAATTAAACCATATGAATATGAATTATGAATTAATAAAGGTATCATATGTATAAATATAAAGTGACCCTAGACTCATAGGTCGATCTGGATTTCCATAGAAGATATATAGATATAAAATATATTTATTAAAGGATCATCCATTCTATTGGAAATTAATATGATAAAATTGAAAAAGTAATTGATTGGATGAATTCATGATAAGGACACCAATTTGGATCTGAATTAAGGGAAGAACATGGGTTCACACCAAGTCCAATGTGTGGAGACACTTGAGAAAGATAGAGGAAGGATTGCACATATCAAAGAGATTTATTTTTTGTTGATCTCTTTCCATTTTGATTTTATTTGAATTTTTTGTTGTTGTTTAAGTATACCCCCTTGGTATATTAATCAATTAATTCATCATTAATAATAAGGTAATGAAGTGGTCATTGATGTGACATGTAGTGAATCACTAAGGATGTAACCACTTGATGAGAATAGTGTTGTGAACCTTACAATACTTTGTGTCTCTATGTTTTCTATCTCTTTTCACTCATAATTAATATCCTTATTATTGTTTGGATCATCATGTGATACATGCACTAACTATAAATGTGGGAAATTAGTATAAAATAAATAAAAGAGGGGAAATTTCTTATTGTAATTTGACCACTAATTTACTACCACCCTCAGTGGAAAAAAAATCCTTACTAGGATTATAAATTAGAATAAAAGATGGTTCACCTATGTGGATTAAAATACATTCTTTTATAATATCATATATATGATTTTATAGTTAGTGTTACCATGTATATTTCAAACTCTTCATTGGTTCAAAGTTAATGGTGCATAATACACCCAAATAGAATCACAAGTTTTTAAAGTTATAACGAGCAAATCCTTTGGATTTTGATCTATCTATTACATAATTTTATTTCTATATGCTTTGATCCAAGGAATTTGAAAATTAAGGTTGATTTTATATCTATATATTCCATATAATATTTCTTTTTATATATCTATTTCTTGAGATATTTTGTTATTGATGTTTTATCTTGTTGCTGTAAATTATTTTTGATTACTCCCCTACATCGTGAAGAGAAATTTAATTGATATATTTACTAGTACTTTGAATAATTTTCCTAATGGTTATGTGGATTCTATTAAAAAAAGGCATTGAAAATTTAAAAAAAATGAGGTAAAAAATTGAAGAAAGACGATGATTACACTGAAGATTATCATGTAACTACTTCTGAGAATTTTTATAGATATTGAGTAGGAAAACAAGAAGCAACTCAATGTTATATCAGTTCTTAAGTATAGGCCTTATTTTTCTTAATTAAATGTGGATTTCATGAGTAGATATACCTAAAAAAGTAAATATGAAGTTTATTCCTATCAAATGAATTTATGAATCACCAGTCCATTACTAAAGGATTATGGGATAAACTCAAGGATGCCAAGATAATTCTACTAAAAGCTCAATAAGATGATATAGAAGTGTATTACACAAATTACATGGAGGACAATGGTATATTTTTCAATATTTTAGGCATGTAGGTTTAAGAATATTTCTTATTATTGTGTAGAAATATATTGTTGTAAAGTTTATAAATAATAAAGAAACCATTTCATTTGTTTCTAAAACAAATTAGATCTATAGAAGAAGGAAGATAAATATTTTTAAAAGGGAAAATATTAAAAATCATTTAATGGTAAAAAATAGTGGAATAAGATTTGAGCTAAGTAGTAGGGATTCCAAATTAGACACCCTAAAGATAAAGAATCCCAAGAGTGAATTGGTTGAGAAAAAGGATACATAATTTTTTATAAGACCCATGTATTGTTTTTAAGATCAGTGATAAAATGGGAAAAATGATGGTAAACGCATCCTACCAATGGTGGATGTCCAAGATTATAGGGGGAGACTCACCCAAATTGAGATGTGTTCATTCACTACTTAATTAAAGGAGATGGACACTACCACATAGTAGAATCAAAGTGAAGTAAATAAATACTTGAAATCATATGTAAAAACTTATTTCATGAAGGAATCAAAGATATGATATTGTTCTACATGGTTTAGTTTCTCTGGCCACACATTGAGGATCTGCTAGTACAAAATTCCTATAGTGAAATCTATAAAGAAGAAGGATTGGATTAATAATGTCGGTCTTTCCAAGGTTATATGGACCTTTATTTTCAATGAAGGTAAGAATTATAAGTTTTTCAATTTTATTTCCTTAATTGGCTCTAATTTTGAGTCTTAATCAAGTTGTAGAGGTCACAGGAGCATCTGAGGCTCGTTTAGAACCTAGAGCTCTAAAATGGGAAAAATAGATTAGGTCAAATAGTTTGTTTGCAACCGTACGACCCAGGGCACATGGACATGCGACCAATTGTAGACATGGGATAAATCCCATTTGAATGGTTTTCCCATAGTTAGTCAAACTGTATGCCTAAACTATTGGATTTGGTTCCCTAGAACCAACTTATGTGTACTTTATGATAACATGTATTCATAGTTTTGAATATTAAGAAACTTATTATCACATCATGACTGTTCTTGTGTATAACATAGTATGTGATAATGTCCCTAGAGTATCTCTCACAATAAAAGGTCATAGTAGTTCCCCTCCATGAAGAGAACCTGAAAGTGCTTCGACAAAATTCTTAAATATATGTTCAATAGCTGGATGATATCATTTGAGGGACACACATGATACAAGCTATCAGGGGTGGGGACTCGTTGGACTTTCTATCACCATATCACGGTGTACACCCTTGGTAATATCAAGTAGGATATTATGATAACATGACCTGACAGTATGAAATCCACATTTATATGTGTCATTGGACGTTCCTCTCTGTAGATGTGTGTATTGGTCCTTAGACTTTAAGATTATTTTTAATGAGTACTATGAGTCATGTATGTAACATCCTGACCCGAAAGACACTAAACCGGTGCTCTGAGATGATTCACCACAAGGCCTCAAACGCCCCTCCCCATATGCCAGAGGCTGTTGACTAGAAGCAAGGGCCTAGGGTGTGATAGCGGGGAGACTATTCCCTCATACCAGAGTAAGAAAATAGTGGAAGTAACTAAGTATCATACATAGTGGAAAGTAAACAGAGTGCAAAAGAAATGAAAAAAATGAAATAGAACAATATGTAATAGTAAAATGCTATAAAATCCAAAACAACTATACAATACAATACAACACTGGTCACCCACTAGGCCGACTATACAGATACAAGTACAAAATAAGTTGAAAGTAAAAGTATAGGGCTCTACTATAAACTCCGATCCAATCCACGCACCCGATCTCTAGACACTGTCGAACTGTACCAACCTGATCAATAGAACCACTCAAGCAGCTTCGGTCGATCATGCAACACTGGGTCTCAGCCCTATCCACCATGAAACTCATGATCAATCTGAAAAACAGACATAAGGTCTACACGTACACTGAGGTTCATGTGTAGGGGTGATAAATAATATTAGTAGAGCACCCTGACAAGCAACCTATAACTGTGCTACTAAAAGTGTATGCAATAGCAATGTGCTCAACCTAGCTGGAACACACAACAAAAAGAAGTAAACCAAACGTGCAACCACAGTCAACCCCAGGGTCTGTAATCCCGGTAAACTGGGAAAGTGCCACCATGGATGTCCATTTCTATATACACATACATGTATAGTTCCATACCTATACACATATACATAAATATGAATATTCACAAATATGTGAATCAAATAACAAGAAACCGCATCAGCAAACAATACTTGGGTCCATAATCCTAATCACCTAGACATCCTGTACAAGGGTATTGAGATGGACGTCATTCCACTCATGCCATGTATCATTAAGTCAATCTCTGGGTGCAGAATCCCATGAACATGTACCTGCTTTAGCAATCACCCAATTTATATATTTGTGCAAGCTACGTCACCACAGGGGGATACTCGTCCTACACCAGGGTTCACTCGTACTCACCTCTGATCACTAACTAGGATACCGTATACCGACTATCAATCCGATAACACTACCACAAAAACAGTTTTTCGCAGCGCCCCCCTTTATCAGCGCTCAAAAAAGAGCTGATAAAGGCACCCCTTTATCAGCGCTTGCTTAGGAGCGCTGATAAAGGGGGGCCTTTATCAGCGCGTTTTTAGCGCTGATAAAGGGTCGACTTCAAAAAAAATAATTAAAAATATATTAATATATAAATATAGTTATATTGTTATATAAATATAATATATAATTTTTAAATATATTTTAGATAAGTATAAATGTACATTTACACTTATTATACTTAATATTTAAGATATTTAGTGAAAATGACTTCTTAAAAAATTAAAAAAATATTTTTAATTAATATTTTGATAATCATTATGGAGTAATAGTCATTTAATAACAATTTGAGGACTAAAAAAACTAAAAAAATTTAAAAAAGATCCAAAATATGTTGAAAACGCAACTCAAACTTCAAACGGCCATAACTTTTGATCCGGGTATCCGTTTGAGCTCTACCACATATCAAATCGAAGCCTGCGATGATCTCTACGTCGCTGTGACTGGGGAGAACCCCACTCAAGCGTTTTTAGAGGCCAAAAGAGGCCCAGAAGGCCTCCAAAACTGAGTTTTTTGTTGGGGTACCCAGATTTTTTAACATTTTGTGGATTTTCAAACTCGTTTAAGGGGGTATTGTTGGATTTTCTTGGTGAGGACTAAATTTATTCCAAGGTATTACATTAATATTGATATTATGTATTTGAAATTTCATCCTTTTTTATAATGAACTGCTATTTATAATCAAATATATAACTATATGTACATATTTTTTATATATTCGCACCTAAAAATTAAATTTTTTAAATAAATAATTAAACATATTTACATATAAAATATATTAGCTTTATCTAAATAATAACTAAAATCCATTTTATTTAGAATACCAATATATGAATATTTATATACCTATATATTAATCTAACTATATATATATATTAATCTAACAATATATATATTAATCTAATAACTATATATATATTAATATAAATACATATATATATATTAGTATTACTATAAATATATATATTAATATCAGCATAAATATATATATTAATATCACTATATATATTAATATAACTATATAAATATATATTCATATAACTATATATATGTCAATATAACTATATATATGTTAATATAACTATATATATGTTAATATAACTATATATTAATATAAATATATATTACTATACGAATAAATATAACTATATATATATATATAGATATAGATATATATTAATACCACTATATATATATATATATATTAATATTACTATATATATTATAATATAACTATATATATATTAATATAAATATATATTACTATACGAATAAATATAACTAAATATATAAATATATATATAGAGATATCATGAATTGGAAAGCAAATCAAAATAGAGTAGTGGTAAGGGCTTAGGCGTGCATGGGGGAGGTCTCGAGTTCAAATCCTGGTGGAGGTAGGGGTGCGCGCACATGGGGAATATTGGAGCAAGCGCTGTTAAAGGGTGGAGGGGGGTGCGTGGGGTGCGTGGGGTATTGTATAGGGGCCGAAAAGCGCTGTAAAAGGGGGGGTTGAAGCGCTATAAAATCCCCCCCGATTGGCAGTATTTTTTAAATTTTTTTAAATTTTTTTTAACTTTTATCAGCACTTTTTTAAAATCGCTGATAAAAGGATCCTTTATCAGCGCTAAAATGAGAGCGCTGATAAAGGAAGCGCTGATAAAGGGGACCCCCCCTTTATCTACGCTGGCTTTATCAGCACTTTTCTAGTGCTGATAAAGGCCATTTTTAGCGCTGATAAAGGCCGTGTTTGAAGTAGTGTAAGGAAGGATACTGTTTACTGACGATCAATCCTATTAAAGTTCAGTGGTCAGAAAACCTGGAGAATAAGACCATCAATCCAACCGAGACTCAGAATACCTTTGTAAAGACCCAAAAATCCTGTGGAATTTTTTTTCTTAAATATATGGTAATTTTACGCGTCCGCAGTTTTTGACGGCACCTGATTCTAATGCCCGGTGTGCCCGGAATCAATTTCTGAAGTTTTGTTCAGGTATGTTTAGTAAACATACGTGTGAGTTTTTCTATATTTTTAACTGGTGCTCGGAATTGAAATCCGAGGACACCGATGAACTCGCAACAACGTTATTCTCTTAAGGAGACCTTTACCGCAGTTGCGTTTTATCAGGAGTGGTAGTCAATTTTTGGGGTTTCTAAGTAAAATTCAAATAAAATTATGTGTTGCATAATTTTATTTGGATTGTAGTTAAAACCTTAAAAGGGAGGATGGTGGTGGGTCCCACCCCCCACTTAACCTCCCATGGGAGGATATTATGTGGTGGGGCCCACATGAGCTCAAACTCTTCAACTTCCCTTTAACTCCTTGAACCCCCAATTAAGGAAGATGAAACTCCCTTTATATAATTTGGAGCCTCTTCATCTCCTCCCTCCCATTTAATGAGCCAACCCACTTTTTAATTAATGGATGTGACGTAATAAATTTCAATCTCTTTGAATTCATTAATCCATCTTTTTAATAAGTGGTGTGTTTTTATTTTATGTTGGGTTGGACATTATACCTTGGGAAGCTTTGGAGAATTTGAAAGAAATAAATCTTCCCACGAAGAACACGAAGAACTTCTCCAACGACCTCCAATTGCGTTAGAGGAGTAAACGCCGCCCACGAAGAACGTCGCCAATGATGATGTCATCTCCTCCCGACATCAACGGAACGACGCCGCCTTTCCACGACTCCACCGAGCGAGCACCGATTACAAGTAGGGGATACGTTAATGTTTGATTATACCCTCCGTTCTACATCGTTATGTTGGTGGAATGATGTGCCAATTGTTATCAATGTAATAAGGAGGGATCGATCCGCACGAACACATCCTGACCCTCCCCTTTGTTCTTTCCTTTTTTATGACGTCGGAGGCAGAACCGAAAGGGCGTGGTGCCGTTGCACCGTGCTGGAGGATAACCACGACAGACGAAAGAGGAACCGTGGCCAGGAGGTCCATGGTGGATGAAGAGGTGCGGCACGATCACGCCGTGCTGTAGAGCCGAAGTCTGCGGCTAGGCCGGGCCGCGGCAGTGGTGGACCGGCGTCGTCGCGCCGGCCGCGCGGAGGAAACCGCGGCCCGCGTCCGCGGGCCGCTCGGCCAAACCGAACTGGCCGGCCGCCTGCCGGCCAGGCTAGGGATCCGCGGTGCCCACAGGTGCCGCGCGGAGAAGACAACGACCTGCAATCGTGGGCCGCTTGGCTGGGTGAACCGGCCGGCTACGACCAACCGTGCAAGGGAGAGGCCGTCCGCCGGGCGAACCAAACCATCCCGCAGTGCAGGTCAGGTCCGCAGGGGGGCTGCACCCCACCAGGCCGGGCCCACCCCCCATCCGGGTCGGACTCACCGAGCTGGGTCGGGCCGACCTGCCAGCCCACTGGGCTTGACGGGCCGGGCCCGACTTTTCTTAAATGCGAATATCTTCAAGACCGCGTGTTCGAACGACGCGCCATCTGCGGCACTGGGACCCCCATGATGAAGCTGTACTTTTTCGATACTCTAAGTGAGTTTTGGACAAATTTGGAAAATGGCCGGGTTTTGATCAAGCGTAAATCCAACCGAGCCCCTGGAACGGAAATGCCAATAAATCTCAGACCGGGCGTCCGATTGATGCTCTGTCTATCGCGTTGGGTTCCTTATGATGAGATAGAACTACAAGATACATCAAATCAGGACTTCATGATAGTTGATGTATCGACACTTGGCTCGAGGAGCGGACCATCTCAGAATCGAGCGTGCTATGTGCGGGAACCCTAGGGCTGACTGTGAAGACTATTGTACCGGAATCTTACGTGGGTTTGACAGTGATGACTATTGTACCGAAATAATACATAGGTTCGACAGTGATGACTATTGTACCAGAATCCTATGTGGGTTCGACAACGATGACTACTGTACTGGGATCCTCTGTGCGTTTGACAGTTCTGACTTCTGTTCCTGTATCCTGTGTGGGTCCGATAGAGTAGCTGGTCCTGTATCCTATGTGGTTCCGACAGCTTAGATGAATCAGTGACTACATATGATCATCTCTATCACTATACGAAATATGAATACCTGTGTGATCTGAGTCTTGACTTTCAATCATTTATCTTCGAGGTGATTGAATTTATATCCTGTGTGGACTGGGTTGTGCTTAGGCTCGAGAGTTGGATCCGAACTATGATTGGTGACTTAGGTCTATGTATGGGCATATACCCAAGTAAGGTTGGTTGATATTTCGTGATTGTATCTTTCTTTGTGGGTTATTCTTGTTTTATATTGTGAGACCATCAGGGTCTCGGGGTCCCTACTGAGTATTGTTATACTTACCCCTGCACGGGCTATGCCCGCACTTCGTTGTGTTGGTTGTAGACGATGAACAACGCTGATTAAGGTAGAGAGTTATAGAGCTGGATGGTACCCGGAGGTGGACCACTTGGCGAGACGTACACGGAGCGGACAGACAGACCTGGGGTGCTGAAAATTCCATCTTTACCCACCCTTCAGGTGGGATTCTTGGAGGAAGACTCAGTAGTTGTTGTTTTACCTTTCTGCAGTTGTACTAGTTTTACAGTTGTTTGTACTTTTCTGTTGGGATTGTACTTATGACCCCTTTCCTTTCAACACTTTCTTTTGCATACAGTTTTACTTAGTATTTACTTCCAGTTGCATACTCTGTTGTTTTTTTACTTATTAAAGGAAATGTCTTCCATTTTTATCATTAATTACGCCTTTGGTGCTAGTCTCCAGCCCCTGGCCTATGGAAGGTGGGCTTGGGGTATTTACGACACGGGCCCCGAGGACGGGTCGTGACAAATTAGTATCAGAGGTGTCGGTTCTAACACATAAATTGGACTCTGATTATTTTAACTGTAATAGTGTTAAGAGTTTTGGGTGTGGTTATTAGTTTAGGTAAACTGGTGTTGGTGCGGTGGCCGACGTATCCATACACTAGGATTCTGACTTCTGATCTCCGACTTAGTGCACGAAAACACTGATTGCGTGTGTGTTTCCTTTGAAAAAGTTTTCTTCATGATTACTATGTGTCATCTCACCAGGTATATTGTTTTAACTATGACACACTTTTTTCTTTTCATGATGGCCCCATGAAGTTAGCCAGTTAGGGTTCCGAGTTTCATTCGAGATGGTAGCCCACCGAGCGACGAGGCCTTGGTGCAGGGCCCCATCGCAGCAGAGGTACCAGTGGTACCACTACCTGCTGGGCCACCGATACCACTAGCTCCAGCAGTAGAGAGTGTACGTCGTCTGAGTGCGTTTCACGAGTTCCAGTGATAGAGGCCGCCCAGGTTCTGAGGAGATATGGACCCACAGGCAGCTAAGAATTGGATGGAGGCTGTCGTGAGAGTTTTCAGATTGATAGGGACACCAACTGACCTCATGGTGATCCTTTCCGCAAGTCTCCTGCATGCAGCAGCAGGTAGATGGTGGAGCCTAATGATCCAGGTTCATGACAAAGCATCATTACTCTGGACAGACGTCGAGAGTCTCTTCCGCTCAGAGTTTGCTCCAGCCACCCTTCGAGCGGTGCAGATTCAGGAGTTACTTCATCTACAGCAGGGCAACATGACAGTAGCTCAGTAATCAGTGAGGTTCACTGACCTCTCACGCCACTCCACAGATATGGTAAAGGAACCGTTCATTAGGGCCTAGACCTTTGAGTAGGGGCTCAGTCATGAGATTATGGATTTGATGATTCCCCTTGGCCTTCCGACACTGGCGGGGGTGCTAGAGTAGGGCCTTCTAGTGGAGAGTTTTCTCGCTGAGCAGTCACCAGCGGTGAGACCCACCTCAGGAAGACACATAGTAGAGTCTTCTGCAGCCGGTAGTAGACATATGATATTGAGGTCCAAGCGGACCAGACCATCAGGTGTGTGACCCTAGGATATAGGTTCAGTTGTGTGGGGCACATGAGATAGAGCCAGGTATACGAGGAACAGGTAGTGCTATGCATGCGGCGGGCAAGGACACATGGCTCGTGACTGCCTGACCCGCCATGCAGATGAGCAACAAACAGTAGAGGGACCTCCCAGAAAGAGGCATAGGTTCGACCATGGTGGTCCGCCGGGAGCAGGAGGACGTGGCAGAGGAGCTGGCCGAGCAGCGGGTGGTGGAATACATTTCGAGGCTGTACCACCACCACCACGAGGAGGTCCACCCCGACCACAGGGAGCTAGAAAACAGAGGCGATCTCAGCTCTAGGCAGTCGAGGCCTACGACTACAGTGCACCTGAGATGATTCAAGGTAATATCTGTCTCTACGCCACCCTTGCTGCAATACTTATAGACATAGGTGTGAGTCATTATTTTATTTCCACTGCCCTTATTCGGAGATCGGGGATTCTGATGGAGCCGTTGGCTCGATCCTTACTTCTAGAGACTCCTACGGGAGTATACTCGATGATTACGCACTAGTGATGATAGTGTGAGATTACTCTAGGAGGAGAGAGCTTTGGCTGGGATCTTCTTGTAATGGCATTGAAGCCTTACGACATCATCTTGGGTATGGACTGGTTATCAATAGTTCATGCTCAGATTGACTGTATTAGGTGCAAAGTGCGGTGTATCCACACAGATGGGACCAGGTTCACCTACACCAGTGAGAAGGGATCCTTTGTAGCATAGGATGTACTTATGTAGAGGAGGGGGCACCCAATCACACATCAGTTGGATAGTCTCATCCTCAGAGTGGTTGACGTGCGGAGTCCGAGTTTTCTTGTTGTGGTGGATCAGTACGCGAATGTTTTCCCTGACAACGTTCTAGGACTACCTCCTCGTAGAGAGATAGACTTATATATTGACCTGTACCCTGGGACAACACCGATATCTACTCCAACATATCGGATGGCTCCCGCCGATCTTCGTGAGCCGCGGGTACAACTGGAGGACTTGCAGGGGAAGGGATTTATCCAACCCGGTGTTTCACCCTGGGCATCTCTGATTTTGTTCGCCAAGAAGGAGGATGGGAGCTTGCAACTGTGTGTCGACTACTATCGCCTAAATCAGGTGACCGTGAAGAACAAGTACCCACTCTCGAGGATTGAAGACCTCTTTGATCAGCTCAAGGGAGAATGATGGTTCTCAAAGATAGACCTCAGGTCAGGCTATCACCAGATCAGAGTTTGAGACGAGGATGTGCAGAATATGGCCTTCAGGTGTCGTTATGTCCACTATGAGTTCTTGGTTATGCCCTTCGGCATAACCAACGCACCAACAGTGTTCATGAGTCTCATGAATACGATCTTCTAGCCTTACCTCGATCTTTATGTCATAGTCCTCATCGAAGACATACTGATTTACTCGACTACCGAGGAGGAGCATGCTTACCATTTGTGGGTAGTACTGGACACACTCCGAGAGCACCATCTTTATGGTAAGATCTCGAAGTGCCAGTTTTGGATTTGAGAGGTTTACTTCTTGAGACATGTCATCTCGAAGGCTGAAGTTACTGTGGATCCAGCGAAGATCGAGGTAGTACTTTCTTGGGAGCTACCCAGGAGTGTGATGGAGGTGCGTAGTTTCCTGGGACTAGCTGGGTACTATCGGATATTTATTCCAGACTTCTGCAGAGTTGCAGCACCACTTTTAGCATTGACGAAGAAGGGGAAACCCTTCGTGTGGTCAGATATATGCCAGCCGATCTTTCATGAGCTAAGGTAGAGGTTGACTAGTGCACCCATATTGAGGCTACTGGAGGAGGGTTTTGGGTACGTAGTTTACTGCGACGCATCAGGGTCCGGACATGGGTGTGTACTGATGCCAGAATGAGCAGTGATCACATATGGTTCATAGCAATTGAGACAACACGAGCAGAACTACGCTACCCATGACCTAGAGTTAGCAGCAGTGGTCTTCACCTTGAAGATGTGGCGACACTATTTGATGGGAGAGCGTTTTATAGTCTACTCTGACCACCCGAGTCTCAAGTACATCTTCACATAGAAGGACTTGATCCTGAGACAACTACGATGGCTCGCGTTCCTCCAGGACTATGAATTAGAGATAGTCTATACTCCTGGAAAGGGGAACGTTGTAGAAGACGCTCTCAATAGAAGATCAGGCATTCAACTACTAGGAGAGGTGACATAGTAGCTGGCCGCGTTGCAGATATCCTTTGTGGATAGAGATGGAGCATTATTTCTTCATTCTCTCATAGTCACTCCTTCACTTCTTCAGCGAGTCAAAGAGGCACAACGCGGGGACATTGACTATGAGACGAGACGTGATCAGATATCCTCAGGGTAGGCACCTGATGGGTTTTTTGAAGGTGGGGAGCACGTCATGATCTTCAGAGGATGTACCATGGTACCAGTTGCACTACAGGAGGAGGTGTTGAGGGATTTTCACACTTCCCCTCTAGAGGTACATCCAGGAGCGGCGAAGATGTATCAGGACCTCAGAAGACAACACTGGTGGCCGGGTATGAAGAAGGAGGTAGTAGAGTTTGTCTCACGATGCCTCACTTATCAGCAAGTGAAGGCAGGTTAGAAGGTTCCAACAGGATTGGTTAATCCCTTAGAGTTCCCAAAGTGGAAGTGGGATAAGATATCCATGGATTTCATGATGGTACTCCCACGTACTTCCATAGGACACGAATCTATCTGGGTGATTGTCTACTGACTCACCAAGTCGGCCCACTTCATACCGATCAGAGAGCAGGGCTCAGTAGAGAGCTTGGGACACCTCTACGTACAGGAGATCGTACGGCTTCATGGTGTTCCATAGATGATCGTATTTAATCGAGATGCCATTTTCACTTCCCAGTTATGGAAGGGGTTGAATGAAGCTTTTGGGATGCAACTTCTCTTGAGCACCGCCTTCCATCCTCAAATGGATGGTCAGACTGAGAGGACCATTCAGACTCTTGAGGACATTCTCCATGCATGCTTCCTTGTCTTTGGTCACAGATGGGAGGATCACTTACCCTTGGTGGAGTTTGTGTACGACAACAGCTACCACTCCACCATCAGGATGGCACCTTACAAGGTACTGTACGAACGACCTTCCAGATCATCACTGTGCTGGACTGACCCAGGGGAGTCAGCACTTGTTAGACCAGAGATGGTACAGGCTATGATGGAGAAGGTGCAGATCATCCAGGAGCGGATGAAGACTGCACAGAGCAGAAAGAAGTCCTATGCTGATAGGAGATGGAGACCACTGGAGTTTAAGGATGGAAACCACATCTTTTTATGGGTCTCACCTCGATGAGGTCTATGGAGATTTGGCCGAGGCAGCAAGTTGTCTCCAAGATTCATCGGACCTTTTCAGGTCCTTGACAGAGTAGGCGAGGTGGATTACTACCTGGCCCTTCCACCTCAGTTTCACCGAGTGCACGACGTCTTCCACGTATCTTAGCTGAGGAGATACGTGCATGACTCGTCCCACATCATCGACCATGGGGAGTTAGACATCGATGACGGGGCAACTTTCACAGAGTTTTGGGGGAGATTGAGGATTAAAAGGAGTGGGTCCTACATGTACGGTTGATTCCTCCGGTGCGCATTCGCTGGAAGCACGGAAACCTCCAGGAGTGCACATGGGAGTGGGAGGCTCATATGCATGCTCAGTACCCCCATATGTTTTCTTAGTGTGTGTTTTATCTTACGAGGACATAAATCCCTAAGTTGGGGAGAATGTAAAGACCCATAAATCCTGCAGATTTTTTTTAAATACATGGGAATTTTACGAGTCCTCATTTTCTGACGGCACATGATTCTGAGGCCCGGTGTGCCCGGAATCAATTTCTGACGATTTGTTCAGGTACATTCAGTAAACGTACGTGCAGAATTTTCTATCTTTTGAACTGGTGCTCGAAATTGAAATCCACGGACACCGATGAACTCATAGCGCCGGTATTCTCTAAAGGAGACCTTTACCGGAGTTGCGTTTTATCCGGAGTGGTAGTTAATTTTTGGGGTTTCTAAGTAAAATTTAAATAAAATTATGTGTTGAATAATTTTATTTGGATGGTAGTTAAAACCTCCAAAGGGAGGTTGGTGGTGGGTCCCACCCCCCACATAACCTCCCATGGGAGGATATTATATGGTGGGGCCCACACGAGTTCAAAATATTCACCTTCCCTTTAACTCCTTGAACCCCCAATTAAGGAGGATGAAACTCCCTTTATTTAATTTGGAGCCTCTTCATATCCTCCATCCCATTTAATGAACCAACCCACTTTTTAATTAATGGATGTGACATAATGAATTTGAATCTCTTTAAATTTATTAATCCATATTTTTAATAAGTGGTGTGTTTTTATTTTATGTTGGGTTGGACATTATACCTTGGGAAGCTTTATAGAATTTGAAAGAAAGCATTCTTCCCACGAAGAACAAGAAGAAATTATCCAACAACCTCCAACTGTGTTAGAGGAGTAAACGCCACCCATGAAGAACGTCTCCAACGATGACGTCATCTCCTCCCGACATCAACGGAATGTTGCCGTATTTCCGCGACTCTGCCGAGCGAGAACCAATTACAAGTAGGGGATACTTTAATTTTTGATTCTACCCTCCGTTCTACATCGTTAAGTTGATGGAATGATGTGCTGATTGTTTTCAATGTAATAAGGATGGCTCGGTCCGCACAAACACGACCCTCCCCTACCCTTTGTTGTTTACTTTTTGATGACATCGGAGGCGGTGCCGAAAGGGCGCGGTGCCATCGCACCATGTCGAAGGATAACCGTGGCATACAAAAGAGGAACCATGGCCGGGAGGGCCGCGGTGGATGAAGAGGCGTGGCGCCATCGCGCCGCACTGTGGAGCCGAAGGTTGCGACTAGGCTGGGCCTCGGTGGTGGTGGACCGGCGCCGTCGCGCCGGCCGTGCAGAGGAAAACGCGGCCCACGTCCACGGGCCGCTCGGCCGAACCAAACGGACCGGCGTTCTGTCGGCCGGGCTAGGGATCCGTGGTGCCCGCAGGCACCGCGCGAAGAAGACCGCGACCTGCAATCGCAGGCTGCTTGGCTGGGCTAACCGGCCGGTTACGGCCGGCCTGGCAGGGGAGAGGCAGTGCTGCTTGGCGCCGCTGGGCGAACCGGACCAACCCACAGCGTGAGCTGGGTCCGCAGGCACCTCACCGGGCCGGGCTAACTCGCCAGCCGGGTCGGACCCGCGGAGCCGGGTCGGGCCAACCCACCAGCCCACTGGGCTTGACAGGCCGGGCCCAACTTCACTTAAATGCGAATATATTCAAGACCGCACGTCCGAATGACGTGCCCTCTGCGGCACTGGGAACCCAACGATGAAGAGGTCCTTTTTTGATACTCTAAGTGAGTTTCGGAAAAATTTGGAAAATGTCCAGGTTTTGATCGAGCATAAATACAACCGGGCCCCTAGAACGGAAATGCCAATAACTCTCATACCGGGCGTCCGATCGATGCGCTGTCTGTCGCGTTGGGTTCCTTATGATGAGACGGAACTACGGGATACATCAACTCAGGACTTCGTGATAGTTGATGTGTCAAAACTTGTCTCAAGGAGTAACCCTCCCGGAATCGAGCGTGCTGTGTGCGGGAACCCTAGGGCTGACTGCGACGACTATTGTACCAGAATTCTACGTGGGTTCGACAACGATGACTATTGTAACGGAATCCTACGTGGGTTCGACAACGGTGACTATTGTACCAGAATCCTATGTGGGTTTGACAGCAATGACTACTATACTAGGATCCTCCGTGGGTCCGATAGTTCTGACTTCTGTTCCTGTATCCTGTGTGGGTCCGACAGTGTAGCTGGTCCTGTATCCTGTGTGGGTCTGACAGCTTAGCTGGTCCTGTATCTTATGTGGGTCTAACAACTTAGATGAATCTGTGACTACATCTGATCATCTCTATCACTCTACGAAAGATGTATACCTGCGTGAGCTGAGTCTTGACTTTCAATCATTTATCTTCGTGGTGATTGAATTTACTTCCTGTGTAGACTAGGTTGTTCTTGGGCTCGAGAGTTGGAGCCGAACTATGATTGGTGACTTAGGTATATGTATGGGCATATACCTAAGTATGGTTGGTTGATATTTCGTGATTGTATCTTTATTTGTGGGTTATCCTTGTTTGATATTGTGAGACCTTCAGGGTCTCGGGGTCCCTACTGAGTACCGTTATACTCACCCCTGCATGGGATATGCCCACATTTTGTTGTATTGTTTGCAGACGACAGACATCACTGATTGAGGTAGAGAGTTGTAGAGCTGGATGGTACCCGGAGGTGGACCACTTGGAGAGACGTACATGGAGCAGACGAACGGACCAAAGGTGCTGAGGATGCCATCTTTACCCACCCTTCAGGTGGGATTCCCGGAGGACGACTCAGTAGTTGATGTTTTACCTTTCTGCAGTTGTACTAGTTTTACAGTTGTTTGTACTTTACTGTTGAGCTTGTATTTCCGGACCCTTTCCTTTTAGCACTTTCTCTTTTATAAAGTTTTACTTAGTGTTTACTTCCAGTTGCGTACTCTACTATTTTTGTTTACTTATTAAAGTCAATGAATTCCCTTTTTATCTATAATTACGCCTTTGGTGTTAGTCGCCATCCCCTGGCCTATGGAAGGTAGGCTTGGGGTAGTCATGGCACGGGCCCTGAGGACGGGTCATGACAGCCTTGCCCACAGGCACATGAAAACCTCACTTACATGCATATCAGTTCAATAGGGTTGATCCGGTATATCCACATTTCAGTATGTCTTAGGGTAAAACCTGGTATATAATCATTTCAGCTTGTTTCAGGGCCGAGCCTGGTATATAATCATTTCATCATGTTCAGGGCCAAGCCCGATATATAAGCATTTCAGCATGTTTCAGGGCCAATCCCAGTGTATAAAAATTTCATCATGTATCAAGGCCAAGCTCGGAATATAAGTATTTTAGCATGTATTAGGTCCGGGAAAGGTGTATAAGAATTTCAAAATGTATTAGGGCCAAGCCCGGTGTATAATCATTTCAACATGTATCACAACACATTTAAATTACACTATTACATGGTTCAAAATAATCAATGCACATCGGAAAAACATTTATATAACCAATTGCATCAAGTAAGGATCAACAACTAATTCCCAGGTAATAACTCTCAGTATAGTAAATATAAAAAATAACATGGTCTAGAAGTCGGATCCCAAGAGAGCACGTCCAGGCATCCCAACAAAATATAGAAGGACGCCTCTTGTCAGCCTCAATAGCCACCAAACGGGAAGTACCTCTAGTGAACACTACTTCATCAATAAAATAATGTAAGATATAAACAAAATAGTAAAGGTGGCCTCAAAACCCAACCCAACACTAAATCCACATCCCCATGGGCTTACATGTTCGGCACAGGTTCTAGGTGAAACTCTAACACCATCTATACCCAAACCCGACGTAACACCTCTGAGTTAGTCAAACCAAGGGCACCCACTAGGTCCCTCAATTCAAAAATTGAGGATGAATCCTAATAGAGATCCTCCATGAAAACACGAGTGAAGTCATCCTACATAGAATACTTAGAGCAGAGTAAGGGAGGAATCCAACACAGGACCCTCGAAAGAAGAACAATAGAGGCATCCTATAGCAGGGATCCTCTTAAAGTAAAACATGAGAGAGATCCTACAGGTGACTCCCTAGGTCAGCACATAAGAAAAGGCATCCCTTAGGGGATCCTTGGAAGCATTTGGTCTCACAGACTCATAGGCCAAAAAGTCACATCTCACAAGGGGGACATCCTCAAAAGTATAAGTTACAGGAGATAGAATATATTCTTCATCTCAGATAAAAGGTCTCAACCAGGTTGGTCAGAATACCCAACATATCATATACGCCAAGTCTCACACCCAGGTGACAACTGAACTCGATAACTGGAGGTAAAATCACTCCATTTTAATATATACCCCAAAAAAACCATTTATATGACCTCTAAATTTCAATAAGATTCCACCATTGCGATCTACGTGAAAAAATTCTCAGAATGGACTACTCACTCACCCAAAACAGTCAACTGGTGAAAAGGTACTATTCACTATACTGATCCCAAGTGGGGCCCACAAATGATTTCGGTTCTAGCACCTGAAATCAGTCTATAAACATCTTCCTTTAATTTAGGGTCTCAACACTACTGACAGTGCATCAAACAGACATCAGGCGTAGAAGATACGTCCAATTCAATAATCGCCAAATAATAATAATTAAAATATTATTATTAATTTCAACGTTTCGTACCACCAAGAATTGTTCCCAAAACCCAAAAGCTCTCCAACTAACCTCAAAAGGTCTACCTAAAAACAAGGGTCATGTGGCTATATATGACATGCAAAACGAACCCCCTGGATTGCAAGTAATAGGGGTTTAAAGAAGCCCTAGATGAAAATAGGCTGGACAAAGTACATGGAATGTACTTTGGAGTACATGGGGTCTACCCATGTAAAAGTACACATCATATATGTTATGGTACACAATGTTTAATGTTCACAAAATACCATCCCGTGTGCTTTTTTACCCGAACACATGCCCATGTGCCACTTCAGGGCGTGTACTCCCAGTACACGAGGTGTGTTGTTAAAAAACCACCATTCCGTTTTTTTTTTCACACGACCAGACACACATCCAACCACCACACAATGTGTACTCAGAGTACACAACGTGTACTTAATAAAAATCCTTCTTCCCTGAATGGTAAGAACACACGGTGTGTTCCCCTGGAACATCCAACCTATCATATACGCCAAGTCTCACTTCCATGTGACAATTGAACTCAATAACTGGAATAAGAACCTCTCCATTTAAATATAAACCCATAAAATACCATTTATATGACCTCTAAATGTTAATAATATTCCACCATTGTGATCTATGTGAAAAATAACTCAGAATGGACTACTCACTTTCCCAAAACAATCAACTGGTGAAAAATATACTATTCAATGTAATGATCCTGAGTGGGGCCCACAACTAATTTCGATTTTAGATCCTGAAATCAGTCTCTAAACTTTCTCATTTAATTCAGGGTCGCAACACCACTGACAGTACATCAATCATACATTGGATGTAGAAGATACATCTCATTCAATAATCGCCAAATAATAATAATTAAAATATTATTATTATTATTAATTTTGACGTTTTGTACCACCGAGAAGTGTGGAAAAAAAGGTTCTTAAACTAGAATTAGAATTTACACATCAAAACAAGGGTCGCGTGGCTACAGATGGCACTAGAAATAGACCCTTTGATTGCAAGTTTCAGGGGTTTAAATAATCCCCTGACGAAAACAGGCTGGACAAAGTACATGGCATGTACTCTGGAGTACATGGGGTCTATCCATGTAAAATCACATGGAATGTATGCTAATTTACACAACATTTAATATTCAAAAAACACCACCCTGTGTGCTTTTTTCACAAGAACACACACCCATGTGTCACTACACGACGTGTATTGTTCAAAAACCACCATCCCGTGTTTTTTCCACACAGCTGGACACACAGCCAACCGCCAGATGGCGTGTACTTAGAGCACATAGTGTGTACTTAAGATAAGTTCCTCTTACCTAGATGGGAAGAACACATGGTGTGTTCCCCTGGAACACATGTCGTGTTACATGGGTTTTCCGATGGGAAATCCCTCAAAACACCTGAAACACCCATTTTCACCCCCGAAAAAATAGATCCGGTCTTAAATAGAAAAAGGAAAAATAAAATAGGCTTTAAAAATTTAAAACTGCATGTTTAAAGGGTATCTATGGTGAAAACTTAAATAGCCCTACCTTCTGACAGAAACCACCATAGCTTCAGCTGATTTCACCATCCATGAATGTCGCACGCCGACTCAGCGCATCGAGGGCTTCGAAACAATACCCCTCTTACCTTCCATATCTCTCTCTTTCCAAATATCCATATTCTACCATAGGAAACGGACAATGAGGATCACATAGGTGGAGTGCGCAAGGATTAGGATGAAATATGAATAAGGAAAAGAAAATAAGAAAAGGAAAGAAAGAAAAAGAAAAAGAAAAAGGGGCCTGGGATGACCCTGGATCCTGACACGAGTTTTTGCCTTGCCTACGCTAAACTACCCATTCTGGACTCAACAATGGAGATGAAATATCAATCAGATGTTCCATTTAAAAGTTATCACTGAACGAACCTGCATGAATAATTTAATATTTAATTTAATATTATTAAATATTAAATATTCTGCTAAAATTTGAACAACTCATATTTCCACCAAACTCTTGTCCTAGGTTAAACACCCTATTATGGGACCAATGGAGTTTTCAAAAAAATTATCTAAGGTCAACTATTAGGGAAAGAGGGAATTTTTCCCCTTATGAGTATCCAACAATAAAAATTCAAATTTCTACTCAAAACTGCAGTCTGTAAATATGCGGGTTCTTACAACATAATTCGATGTATTGATGGAAACCGTGATGACATATTTTTATGGTGAGGCATGATATGTTGGGTGCATCATGAGTTATATTGAATTAATGAATAATGAGGGAAATGATTTATCCCTTCTGTTCTTTAATGTGAGTTAATATCTCATTCCCTTTGATGGAAATAATATAACCTAAATAAATCCATTTCCATGTTGTTCTATAGGAAAGTTCTATTTAAAAAGATTCCTAGAAAGAGATATCAAGAACATAGGTTGATGGCACATACATGTAACCTATTTGATTTGAGATATTGTGATATAGGGATTACATTATACAATAATCATCTACATGGGGTATTATGTCATTACGACATTAACTTCTTTTTCCCTAGGTGCCCTAGCATGTTATTAGATGCTAACCTTGGACATTATGCTACTTCACCTAATGCCATTGAGAAATAGGCCTAAAGGGTCACACACTAAGTCTATCCATAACCTCAGTTAAATAATATATTATTATTTATTATTTAATAGGTTGAATAAATATTATTACCACATGTGGTTTAATAATTATTCATGTTTACTTGATCACATTTTTTCCATCACGAGTTATTTTAGAGAAAATAATGTGAGTGGAATTTTTAATAAATATTTATTTTCTATTTAGTGAATAAAATATTTATTTATTTATTAGCGAATAATGCAGTGATATTTATTTAATAAATAAATAGACATTAATCAAGGTCTGATAAATATTATGAAGGAATGATGGACCATGATTTTTGGTTCGATGAGAAAATAATAAATATTGAATATTATTTGATTAAATAATATATAATTTTAATTTTCAAGTTAAGATCATGCCAGGAAATAATAATATCAATATTATTAATTGACATGTTTTTTAGCTAGGATTAAATAAATAATTAATGGAACTTGTTAAATTATGTTATTTTAACCCTGACGATATATAAACCCAGTTATGTTATTTTATCATGAGGAAAATTCATTAGTTTGGTTTGTGCACAACAGAATTGAAGAATTATATAAATCACTTGAGATATATCTTCTCCAAGAGTGCTCCTAATAGTGGAGAGAAATCTTCAAAAACTAGATCAATGAGAATGATTTGGATGCAGTTCTCATAGTGATCAAAGACAGACGATGAAATTGAAAGGATCTTTCGTGCTAGCACCTAGAGATTCCTTCGATAATGTCTAGAGATTCGTGGAACATTTTTGGATCACTTCTAGAGGGAATATTCACTTGATTCATACAATGCAATGATGGTCGATTACATATCTATTTCTAGATCCATCAATGAAGAAATAATTCAATCAATTCAATTCTTATTTAATTATATTAATTATAAATAATATGTGATGATCCTCTCTCTATAGTTCCAGTGTGATTCATTTTGTCTTTCTTCTTTGATTCAATTTCATTAAACACAACATTTATTAGTTTGTAGATATTGGATTGATTATTGAACATAGAAAAAATCATAGTTGGGAACCACCCATCACATGGTTTTTCTCTGTTTAGAACCTACAAGTGGTATTAGAGCAATCAAATAATTATTTATAATTATTTGAATATCGTTGGTAATTTACGAATTTTAATTTACTTTTTCAATTCATTTTTAATCATTCTTTTAATCCGAATCACGATATATTATTCTTTCTCCTTCATTTCTCATAGATCTAATTGACACGATTAATTTAATAAATGAAATAAATTTGAAGATCTCATCAGGAGGTTCCAATTATTTTGGAAAGATAACATAGGTTTACACACCGTGTAATCGGAATTACACATTGTGTACTTGTGGCCAATGAATTAGGAATTAATTCAGAAATTAATTCAAACTGTGTGCATTGATTACACATGGTACATTAAATACCTTAGACCACACGTTGACCAGGCTAGGTTGGAACATGATCAATCAGAGTACACATCGTGTAGCCTATGTACCTAGTGTATAGTCTCTTTTGAGTCATATACGGTCCATGTATTACTATACATGACCTACCTGACTGGTGACCGTGTAATTCAGAGATCACATGACATGTAGCCCATTGAACACGCTTTGTACTCCATTTTTTTAAGGTCTAATTTACATGTCGATTCCATAAGCATGTACCTAGGATAGATGATGAGATATGTACATGTCGTGTAGCTCGACTGCACACACCATGTACCTATTCCAAATTACATTGATTTAAAATTTATTTATTATATTATGTAAACCTTGAGACATGTTCTCGCATGTGGTCATTAAGTTGATAGGATGCACAATGTGATGGGTTTTAATATATATATATATATATATATATGTTTAATTAACATCTGTATAATGATTGGATCTGTATATCATGTATGAGTCGTATTATAGTCAATACTCTATGTGTATTAAATCATGACATAGTATAGAAAAATCTCATAATTTCTATTATAATTAAGTTGATACTACACATAATTAAAGTACATGATAAGTCGTATATGGTATATTTCACAAAGAATAAATAAGTATATGGATATAATACATATTGGGTAGATTTAGATAGGTACTCACCATGTTGCCTCTAAGGTACATTTATGCACATAGTTAATTTTAAATGAATTTATTTAATTTATTTAAAATTATAATGGATTTAAATATCAAGAAAATTCATATGAAAATTAAGATAAATGAATTGATTAATTAAATATGATAATAAATTGATTCGAGCATGATTTTTCTTAAATAAAAATGATTAAGAATTGAATGATAGTTTTATTAAATGTGTATTTCATTGAATGCATGTGGATGATCATGAGCATATACCAGAACTTTTTATGTGATTGGTTTCATTTAATTTATTACTAAATTAAATTTTTGGTCTGTGATACTTCTCTCCTCTTATTATGTAGGGCCTGCGTGCCCATGGTTCCTTTTATGAAACCCATTTCCCCTTACCTACAAGTGAGTAAAATCATATGCAATGGATAGAGATCACAAGATAGTGGAGGAGGTTCAAGTTAGGATAAGGGGAGAAACCAATATAAGAGAGATGCCTTGGTGGATATGTGGAAAGATATAACAAAAACCATAATTGGTTCAAGGTGTTTTCCCCTAGGTCAATGGTTAGTTTATCAACTGCTAGATAAACTGACCATTATTAAATGCTCATGATCTCACTGCTATATTATTTTTTTCTATTAGTTTTATGGTTATTTAATTATGGATGTTCTATCATGATCACATAAATTAATGAAAATAACGACCATGTAAGATAAAACTAAAATAAATTGTCTTTTGTGTAAATATTATCTAATACATGGTTAATCACTTAAGTAAATCCACTTAATATTAACAAGCATGTAAGAAAGAGAATAATTTACAATTTATGCATAAAGAATAAAATCCCTCAATTATATATTAAGTCAGTATAGACTTCCACTACTTCAGTTAAAATCGATCAATAGTCAAAGTTCTTGACCAACCAAAGTTGGAGTGCTTTCAATTATTGTGGAATTTTCACTTGAATTTTTAGGTTGATTTAAGTTGGCTCACACAAAGGGTTGAATGCCAAAGTAGGATTTGGTGTAAATGAGAGGAAAGGGTTGATGAAATCTAAATTAATGATTTTAGGATTGGGGAGTCCACTCAACATATCAAGTAACTATGAGTTAATGCAGTTGGTATTTGTATTGTCTACTTAAAAACATTAAAGTTTCTTGACCAACTGAATTTGGGGTAATGATAAGGGGAGTATGGATACTTACCACTAGAATGTCCATGAAAAAGGATATTTATAAGCTAATAGTGTGTGATATTGTGTTTCGATAAAATAGTAGAAGAATAACAAATAATTATTTAATTGTCTAAATTTTATCAGATAAAGTACTAAAATTCTACTCATTTTATTTATTTAAACAATATTAAAATAACTTCCTATCACTATGATCAATACTTTATAAGGATAACCTTCTCACCGGCCTAAATTTACAAGAGTGGAAAATGAACTTATGCATTATACTTCTCCATGAAAGGAAATTTTATATGATGGAAGAACCTTTTCCTGTTTCACCTGGTAATGAGGCAAGTGATGAAGAGATATCTCTCTATGAGAAACATCTTAATGATGCTACCTATGTTCAATGCTCTATGCTATCATCCATGTCAAATGATATTTTAAAGCAACATGAGTTCATGGATGCATATAACATGATGTCTCACCTTTGGGATCTCTATCAAGAGAAGGAATGATAAGAGAGGTATGAGATATCCAATTCTTAGTTTACAACTATGTTTGGAAAGTCTGCGACATCTGGGCCTCATGTAGTCAAGATCATTATCTACATTGAACGCTTATACATATTAGGGATTAAATTACCAGATGAGTTGCATATAGATCTCATAACTTCATTATTTCCCAATAACTTATAAAGTTTTATTGTCAATTACAATATGATCAATAATGAGAAGAGTCTATCAAAACATCTCACTTTTATTTTCCAAGTGGATAAGTATATGGGGTTTGATAAAAACGATCCTTATGTTGAATAAGAAAAGTAAGAACAAGAAAGAGGGTCCTAAGACATATAAATAGTCTAAAGATCCCAAGAAACATCCTTCCAAGAAGATGAATATTTAGAGGGAGGGAAAGGAAAATGAGGTAGTATGTTTTTCATATGGAAAGTTAGGCCACTGAAAGAGGAACAACACCCAGGTGCTAGGGGAAGCTAAAGGTGCATTCTTTATTAAGTGTAATATTTCTATATCTACACATTGGGTATTATATATTGCTTATGGTGCTCACATCTGTATCCAAATATAGGTAAACAATATATTCTAAAATATTTATAGAGGAGAGTGGATCTGAGAGATGCTAATGGTGCGAGTGTAGCTGACCTATCCATTGATGACTACCACATTTCATTTCCAAAATTAATGATTTTGGTTTTAAAATATTTTTATTATGCACCTATGGTTACCAAGAACATAATTTCTATATCATGCCTATATAAAGATGATATTATTTTCAAATTTGAAAATTAAAGTTGTTTATTTTATAAGGATAACATATGTTATGGTATGGAATATTTAAATAACAGTATTTATGTATTAAATTACAAATACCAGGTGTTGGAAATTGATAATAAATCATGTTCACATGACTTATATATAACCCATCACTGGAATCACCATCTTTTTTATGTAAATAAAAATATTTTGACAAATCTATTTGAAGATGGTTATTTAGACACTGTTGAGCTAAAACCACTTGGAAGATGTCATAATTTTTTACAAGGAAAAAATGACCAAACCACCATTTGGTGGACACGGTGAAAGGCTATAGTGCTTCTATGATTCGTACATAATGATGTGTGTAGACAATTTCTAGTAAAATCTAGAGGTCGATATTCTTACTTCATAAATTATACTGATGACTTGAGTAGATATGGATAAATAAACTGGATGATAAAACTTGTAAAGAAGATAAATAATCTTTGACTTGATCTAGGTGGTGAATATCTTAACCAATATTTCATCTATATTTTATGGGAGTATGTGATTCTATATCAACTCACTGCACCTTACACACCATAGTGGAATGTTGTTAGTGAATGGAAGAATAATACCTTGTTAGACATGGTAATTTCTATGATGAGTCATGTAGATATTCCATTATATATTTAGGGATATGCATTAAAAACTACATCATACACATTAAACTGAGTACCAAATAAAGTGAAAATGGAATTAAATTTGAGTTATAGAGTGGAAAGAAATCCATTTTATTGAATACATGTGTATGGGGTTGTAAGGAATTTTTTAAGGCCTTATCAAGAAACAAACTAGAACCATGGGGCACAAAGTGTATCTTTATAGGATATCCCAAGGAAATAAAGGGATGCTACCTATAAAACCCCTCAGAAAGTGATTATCTACCGACAAGCCATCATTTGGGAGGGATCACATCCTCAAAAATGATAGTGGAAGAAAGATTGAATTTTATGAAGTTTATTATCAAGACACACAAGGGTTATTACATGAATAGATTCCATAGGTCTCTGTGCAAGAAGTAATTTTGGAAACACAAGTACTAAGTAGGAGTGTAAGAGTGGTAAGAGAAATAGAGAGATATAGTTGTGTGTTAACCAAAGATTGTGACTCATTATTAGTTGACAATGATGAACCTGTATCCTAAAAGGAGGCAGTGGAGAGCTCAGAAGCTACAAGATGGCAAGAAGTAATGAATTCTGAAATAGATTCCATGTGTTTAAACCAAGTTTGGGTTGTGGTTGACTCTCCAGTTGATGTAAATCCCATTGGATGAAATTGGGTATTTAAGAGGAAACTGAACATGGTAGGTAAAATAAATACCTATAAAGAAAGGCTAGTGGATAAAGGGTTTAAAAAATTTCAAGAAATTGATAATGATGAAACCATTTTTCCAGTTTACAAGTTTAAATACATTATAATTTGACTTGCTATAGCAGCTTACCATGACTATGATATTTGGTAGATGGATGTTAAAACTGAATTAATTAATGAGACCCTTTAGGAATATGTCTATATGACACAACTAGAACGTTTTGTGACTTTATGCGATGCCAAAAGAATTTTCAAGTCATAGATATCCATTTTTGGATTGAAGCAAGCATCTAGGTCATGGAACATTTGATTTGATGAATCTATAAAATAATTTTATTTCATTAAAAATGAATGTGAGTAGTGTGTTTATAATAGGTTTAGTGATAATTCAGTCATTATCCTAGTATTATATGTTAATGAAACATTACATATTGGAAATCACATAAAAGTCTTCCAATATGTTAAGGACTGGTTAAGCAAGTGTTTCTCCATGAAGGAATTAGGCGAGTCAACCTATATTCTATAGATCAAGATCATTTGTGATAGATCCAAGTGGCTTCTTGGACTATGTCAAAGTACATATGATTAAAAGATACTAAATAGATTTAGTATGTAACAATATAAGAGGGGATTGGTTCTAGTGTAACATGGTTTACATCTTTCTAAGAAAATGTGTCCTCAGACACAATATGAGAAAGAGAGAATGAGTAAGATCCAATGTGCCTTTGTGATAGGATCAATAATTTATTCCATGATATGAACTAGACTTGATGTTTCCTATGCATTGAACACGGTAGGAAGATATCAAAAAGATTCCGGATAATAGCATTAGGTTGCTGTTAAGGCTATCCTTAAGTATCTGAGAAGAACTAAGGATATATTCCTTGTGTATGGAAGAGTAAAAGAGCTGGTCATTAGGGGTTATAATGATTTTGTTTTTCAGATAAATCATAATGACATGAATCCATAATTAGGATATGTTTTCTATATTAATGGAGGAACTGTGAGCCAGTTTTCACTAATTCTATAGTAGTTACTGAGTATATAGAGACGTCTAATTCAACCAAATAATATGTTTGTATTTAGAACTTTTTCCAAGAGATTGATGTGGTACCTAGAAGTAAATAACCTATCACATTGTATTGTGATAATATTGTATTAGTGGATCTTGCAAAAGAGCCATGTTCACACCAAGAGACAAAGGACATACTCTGGAAGTATAACATCTTGAGGGATTTTTATGAAAGGGGTGAAGTTTCAGTGAGTGTATTACCCAAAGAATAGAACATGGTGGACCCCTTGAATAATTTAATATCTTAGTAGAAGCATGAGTATCATGTGAGATCTAGAAAACTGATGGTTTTTAGCTATTGTCTCTAGTGCAAGTGGGAGTTTGTTGGAGTTAGTTCCCTAGAACCAGTAAGAATCTGTATATGGTATTATCTCATTGTGATATTAAATTATTTCTCTATCGTTGGCTTAGCATGTTTCTAGATGCGACCCTTGTACTTTAGGCTTCTTCGACCAATGCCACTGAGAAAGAGGCCTAGAGGGTCGCACACTATGTGTATCCATAATCTAAGTTAAATAACATATTATTATATATTATTTAAGACGTTGAATATATATTACTCCATAATGTGGTTTAATAATTATTAATGTTTTCTTGATCTCATTTATTCCGTCACCAGTTATTTGAGAGAATATAATGTGTATGGAATATTTAATAAATATTAATTTTCTATTTGATGAATATAATATTTATTTATTTTTTGGTAAATAATGAATTGATATTTATTTAATAATTAAATAGACATTATTCAAGGTTTGATAAATATTATAGAATAATTAAGGACTAGTATTTTAGGTCCGATAAGAAAATAATAAATATTTAATATTATTTTATTAAATTCGATTTAATTTTTATTCACAAGTTAAGGGAATGTAGAGAAATAGTAATATTAATAATATTATTTGATATGGGGTTTTCTCTAGGATTAAATAAATAATTAAGGGAACTTGTGCAATTATTTTATTTTAACCCTAGAGATATATAAACCTTGTTATGTTATTTTCTAAAGAGTACAATTCATTTGTTTGGGTTGTGCACAACAAAAATGGGAAATTCTATCAATCTCTTGAGATCTCTCTTCTCTAAGATTGCTCCCAAGAATAGAGAGAGATATTCTTACACTATAATAAGGAGAAAACTTTGGAATAAATTCTCATGGCGATCAAATGAAGATGATGAAAGGGCAAGGATATTCTATACTATTACCCGAAGATTCCTTTGACGATGTTTAGAGATTCATGAAACATGTGTGGATAACTGATAGAGGGAATATGGAGTTGATTACTACAAAAAAATGATGGTGCATCACAGATCTATTTCCAGATCTATCAATGAAGAAAAAATTCCATCTTGGTAATTCTTATTTAATTAAATTAATTATAAATAATAAGTGATGATCCTCTATCTGATTTCAGAATGATTCTTGTTTTCTATGTTCTTTGATTCAATTCTATTGGACATGAAATTTATCTTTGTGTATATCTCGGACTGATCATTGAATTTAATAAAAATGAAAGTTGGGAACTACCCATTGCACACTTTTACTACATCTAGAACATACTTAACCATGGGAGTCCCCTTCCCTATAGAAAACCCTGCACGGTTTGATAAAATGTGTGCCTAAACGACGTGCTTTGAAATTTTGTGGTGAATTTACCATTTTCCCCCTAACTTAATTTTTAAGATCATTTATCTTCTCTCTTTTTCTATAGTGGATTAAACATGATTTTCACCTCCTACTTGAGCTCAAGAATACCTCAAGGTAGGATTTGAGACAACTTCCGCCTTTGGTGTCTGATCTTGGATCTGTCTGAGGCATTGGATCCATCTAGATAAGATCCCCCAACCTCTCAACTCCTATCAATGTTAATTTTTCCATCCATTTATATATTTTGGTGTAAGATAATTTTTTATATTTTTAGGGAAATATACCATTTCTTAGATCTCTCCAAACCTGATTCTAATCTGGGGCCGATATCGAGCAACACATCATCTATGACTCTAAGGTAGGTGGTCATGTCATTTTCCCTTTGAGTATTGGTCATTTTGAAATTATATCGTCGTTCCATATGCCATCCTTTTCTAAGCATCCCATTTATATCGATTCCTTCATGTCTAACCGACTATTTCACCTAGAAACATGTTAATTGAGTCTTGTTTGGTGGGTTAGATCTTATGAATACCTTGTATTGTCACCCCTTGGGTGTACCACTTAGAATTTTCCATTTTGTCTAATTGGTTAAAAGTGCCTGTAACTCCTAATTTGAGAAATGTTTATTTAATTTAACCTAAGGAACCTCATAGGTTATTGGCCCCTTTATAGTGGGAATTTTCCAAGTGGGGAATTTCCATAATGAACATGTTATCTTCTAAATGACCTTTGAGCCTTAAGTATTGAGTTTCCATGTCTTAATGAATTGAATGAATTTGTTAGGGTGAATGGATTTTATGGGATGAAATATGTAAGATGGTGGTATACTTTAAATAAATTGACCATGACACCTTCCAATTGACACTTGATTCATGTGACTTGTTTTCCATGTTTTTATTGAATTGTAATGATTAAATGGAATTGAATTTGTATAATGACACGAATGAGTGGTATTTTCATCATGTATTAATTATATATATGACTATTCCTTGGTAATATTGAATTAAAATTCATAATATGTTATGCCTTATGTATTATGCTATGTTGATTATGCCTCTTCTATATATATGGGCTATATGAAAGTGATGGATGAGAGGTAATGCCCCATGAAAGTTATAATTATGAAGTGCCTTTATAGAGGCTATGATATGATGGTAAGGAGTGTTTATCATGTTGGATAATAATGCTCCCTTACATTGGGATTTGAGTTCTTGGCATCTCATACCAGTGATACTATATGGGAATTAGGCTGTATGCACCACGTTCCCTGATTAAAGTGATGAACTTATAGCTCACTCACCAACCTGAGCATTTTTTTCATGATGTCTCATGATCTTCTCTGGATATAGGTAATTTACCCTTTTTCGTGATCTTATAGTCTCATTATCCTAGTAATGGATATGTGAGTTATTCACCAATCCAGCCAGTGATAATATTCCAGGTATATGGCCATTAGGCATCCACACACACTTGGTTCATATAGGTGGATACAATATAAAACTAAACTATATATATATAGCGACATGATCAAACTATTCTATTACAACCATGATATGAAGAAGTTAGACCCACCAGGTGTCCTTTAGGAACATGAGTGGGTGATTATTTATTTATTTATTCAGTTCTATTTGTTAATTCATTATACCCACACACTGTTTAGTTATGAGTACTACTCAAATTACATGTAAACACCATTGGTGGTGGCATACTAAGATTTTTATCTCACACCCTACTTGGGATTACATTGTTACCTAAGAAGATTATATTTCTATTGTTATGAATAAGTGAAAAGGCCCTCCTACAGGTTGTTTGCATGCTTATTTAGTTGGAGCTTTGGTGCAGAGGACCGAGCATGCAATCGAGATGATAATGTAGCATATTTTTTTCTTTTTTGTACTTTTTTATAGCATGACTGCATGCCTATTCCACTGTTCCCCTTTTGCATCATCATGCAATGAATACATGTATCAGACACCAACTTAGAGGATTTTGAGATATTTATCAGTTGTTCAGTTTTCTACATCTTCCACTCCCTTCTCATTTAGTTATATATTTACATTTCCAAAGTTTATTGAATCCGTATGTTTATACATACTTCTTCTATTGATTATTATTGATTGTATCCATTGTTATACTTTAACCAATGGGTATAGTATCCCCATCGTACCACCTTTACACCCTCACTTTTTGTAGGAATCCTTTGGTGTATGGGGAGGCATTATTGAGTCCATGTGACCCATTGGCTCGGGGCATGGGTTAAGTGGATCCCAGGTTGGGATATTACGAAGGTGGTTAAGGAAAATAAAGAAGATATTTCTAAAAACATGGAATATCGCAATGATAATAAGAATCCAATCACTAAAAGAGTTTTTGAAACTTTTCTTACAGTTCAACATGCTCAAATCACTTTAAAGAAGTAACCGAGGGTTGTTGAAAGTGGATTCGTAGATTTAAAATCCATAAATAGTGTTGAAACAACCTAAAACAATGAGATACCTATTGGAACTCTCAAAATTAGAAAGGGATAAGGAAGAAAAAGGTTGTGTATGGAGTCATCGAAGGTAGACACCATCATTACGTTGATATTACTAAGGAATCAAATAAGGGGTATGGATAAGAGGATGGATATAAATTGGTGAATATTCATAGATAGTAATCAATGAATATTTTAATTTCAAGGTTTCTCCTTGTGGAAAAACCTCCTACTTTCAAAAATGATGGTACGAGTTTATGAACCCTCTTATTTTATTTATTCTTGAATTAAGTGATGATGTTTTAGAATAAAAATGGGATTACTTACTTAGAAAATAAAATAGGTTATTTCAAATGGGTTATTTAACTGGAGGATCACTTATTGAAAATATGGTCTTATTAATTAATTAATCTTGTTTATAATAACAAGTTTTCTCACACTGTATTAGAGTGGTTAATTGATATATTCATTGTTAAGTATTTAATTTTTCGGATTCTATTATCTATTTTTAAGTAATTTCATGAGTTTTTTAATAAATCATTGTAATGAGATAAATTATCCCTTATTATTGAAAAGATATTTCTTCCTTTAACTTGTTTATTTTAAAAATATATTTATATAAAAAGGGGAGAAAGGTGATGATGATTATTTATCAAGTAAGGAGTAAATCTATGGGGGCGAATTTATTTAATTACCATGGATTTCAGGAAGTAAACCTTATTAAATAGAAGAGTAGAGTATCAAAATTATTAAGGGGGTGATATTGAGGTACTATCCCACTCAATTACTCAATATTTTTTTATGTATATTATATTGTCAAAGGTGGAGAATAAATTCATAAATACAAAGTGAATTTTCTAGAATTCAAAAGAGTTTTTTGGTGAATAAAATGGAATAATTTATTTGTGATAATAATAATGGTTCAAGTGACTTAATTATGCTTTAAAAACAATATAGGTTTTGATCTATTAAATATTTTTATCATTGTATTACCAATAATTCTTTAGGGGGGATTGATGTGCCCATGCATACCATGAATATGAAGTCCATGAAGGACTTTTATTGTTATGTCGTGTTGGGTTTTTTTGTTAATGGTTGATGAAATCAATCAAACACGATAATTTAGAGCATGGTGGATTTTAAATATATTGAATTTTTAATATTATTTATAGATATTTATATGATCATGACATGTTGGATTTTTCATCGAATATGATGTTTGATAAATATCATCATAATCTAAGTTTAAATTGGATAAAGTAAGAAGTTGTCACTATAAGGTGAGTTTTGGAATATTATAACATGTACTATGGTATGAGATTCCATGTTACCTATGAATATCAATAAATATGTTTGAGTCTACTGGTTAACTTGGTTGAAACATTGAGGTGATTTAGGAAAAGTTACATGGAACTATTTTGGAAGCAATCCATTTAAGATCACATTCATTTTCTAGCTCATGAGGAACTCTTTGAGAAATGAATAATCACATGTATTATGAAGAATAAGATAGATGTTATGAATCCTTATGAAAATCATGGAATTTTTCATTAACCATATGATTTCTTGTTCTCTAAGTAATGTGGATATCTAAAAAACACTATCCAACCTGATGATGTGGTAGTATAAAACTCCAAATAAAGTTGGATATGTATTCTAATTTATTGATGGGGAGTTCACGAAACACGAATATATATAATTTTTACACGTGTTTTAGTGTTTTATTCTAGGTATTTTTGAGAATATGTCCTTATGATTATAATAAATATTGAAACATCACACTTGGACAAAGAGAATAAAGATGAAGATTAAGGGTCAAGGTGAATGAAAATGTTTGAGATAATCCTATATAATCATGATGGATATTAAGGAAAATTATGTATTCTAGAGGATATTAGATCATAAGTGGTGGATTAAACATAAATAATTCATTGAGTTATAGAATACCATGTTGGAAGGAAGAACAATGCTTCATGATCATTTAATCTAGAATAAAAATTTATTATTTTGAAGATACTCACACCACAGTTGTATTGGTCACATAATAAAGATATTGAGGTTGATATAATTTATTTAAAAGAATGATAAGATACTTGAGTGAATGATCACAATTATTTCATAACATTATTTAGTTAATATTATATAGGAATGTAATTAATTTTACATGATAATGATCATGACATAGATTCTTGGTTGTGCTATGATGATAATGATAGTAGAATGAGTTAATATTATATAGGATGATTATACCATTGAGTTAAACTAACATGATAAAGGAATTAATTTGTCATAAATATAGTCATATTTTATCCATTAAAAAATATCTATGATAAGTCATATTAGTAAATAAAGGGGGTTTGATTACACCATGAAGACAAACTAGGAGAAGTTGACACAGTTATAGTTTTAGATCCAAGATTTATTGTGCCGTAATATGGTTCATGTTTTTGGGACCTATAAATTAATGAAAATCATGTTTCAATAGATGAATCTATGTCACTACATTTTGTGTGTTGATAATTTGAAGAAATGGTGGTTTTGGAATTTTTAAATTGACCATGTCATAGAGGTTAGCCTGTATGATAGATTGAGTAGACTGCATGTGGAGATACAGATGCCACGATGAAAGCTATATGATCATGTAATATGTTAAAGGTAGATATAGTGGATCTTATGAATGATTAAAATAGATATTTTAGCTTGTATTTTTGGATCAGGAATTTGACTAGATATTATGCCATGAAGGCATATATTAGGATGCGATATTACACATTACACCATGCTTTGTAGTGTCATTCCATAATCTGGTTAATTTTATAACATCCTACAACTATATACCCTATATTTAGGGATATAAAAGGACTTAAAATAAGAAACATTAGTAGCTAACCAGATGATTATGACTATAAATTTAGTGAATATATAATATAGAGAAATATGAAAATACCTGAGACTAATGGATTGATTGGTATTTCCATTAAAGATATATAGATTTGAAATTTATCAATAAAAAGATCATATATGGTGATAGAAATGAATACGATGAAATTTACACAGTAGTCAATTGGATGAAGTCTTGATATAGAAACCCATATAGGTTTTTATTTAGGGAAGACCATGGGTGAACACTTAATCCAAATTCTTGAGAGACTCGAGGAAGATGTAGGAAGAACAGAACATGTTAGAGTGATTTCATGTTGTTTATCAATTTCCATTTTGATTGACTTTGAAATTACTGAATTATTTCCAGGAAACCACATTACTACATCCATAGATTCATTCATCATTGATAATAATATAGTGATGTGGTCAATGGGACAATAACTAATAAACCACCAAGGATGAAACTGGTTGATTAAAAGAGTGTTGGGAACCTTATAATTGCTTAGGTTCTTGTGTGCTGTATCTATATACTCTTATGATTAATATTATTATTGTTGTTGGGATCATCATGTAATATATGAACCAACTACTAGAATGGGTAATTATTATAAAAGAATAAAAATTAGATAAAAATTATTATTGATCCTTGAAAAAAATTCATCCTCCCACCAGTGGTAAAAAATGCCTTTCTAGGTTTATCAAGAAGGGTATTGAAGACCAAGCATGATCTATTTGGAAACATTGAAAGATAAAAGGAATTATTATTATAAATAACTATAATAAAAAATAAGGTATTTATTATAAAGAAATGTTTTCAACAATTTCGACCAAAGATGAATTCTAAGTTACAATAGAATTAGTAGTTCGTTTTGATTTAGAGCTTCATTAAACTGATTCTAAAATAATTTTTGGATGATAATGAGATTGAATTTTTTATGGTTCATCCTAATAGTTTTTTTAAAAAAAGAAATGATTATTTGTTCATTAATCTAGACAAAATCAATTTGTGGTCTAAAATATGCTTCAAGACAATGATATTTTAAGCTTGAATAGGTTGTAGCATCATTTGGTTTTGAAGAAATTGATTCAAGTCAGTGAATTTATTTAAAAACTAGTGGGGAAATATTTACAATTCTTATTTTATATTTTTATGATGTAATTTTCATTAATAGATGTTTTAAACTTTTGAAGGAGACAAAAATGATATTAAGTGACAACTTTTATGTAAAGGACCATGGTGATTCTTATTTTGTTTTAGGTATCCATATTAATTATGATAGGTTACATAGAAATATTTTATTATCTCATATTGGATATATTAAAATGATCAAATAGTGATTTTAACCAAGATTCCCTGAATCCAATGTACACATAAAATATTTAGGATTATATCGTAGTATATGATATATATATCATATTATATGATATATATATATATATATCAGAAGGTATGACATATGGAAATAAAAGAATATTATTTTCCTTGATATGGGTATATCATAAGGAATGATATGGATATATCATGCCTTTTCTTGGCCTATCATGTTTTATGCTATGACTATATCACAATACCATATCAGAAGTGTTTTGATATGATGAATCATATATTACAATTCATTTGGTAGTCTAGGATTGCAGTAGATAAGTGTTAAGTGTTAATGTTTTTATCTCTCTTTGACATAAGTAATCATTGATCATTAATATTTCGTAAGATAAAACATATTAGAGACTCAAAATTTAATTTAAATGAAAAATTCATGAAATCACTTTTGACCAGAGTTTAATTTTTTTTGTAATTGATATAATTTACTCAAATGTTTCATATTGTTTTAGAAATTTCTTAAAAGTGTTCGGGAGTGTCCCCCTGAACTATATAAAGAGGCTAGAGACCATGAAAATGGGTCCCAACATTTTTTTGATTCTCCCTAGTGATGCTCTTTTCTATTTCTTTCTTTTTCACCCATGATATACTAGAATTCCATGGTCATAAGAAGGATCCTGCCTAGAAAATAAGTGATTCATAATCCCATAGATACACTTTGGAGAAAATAACCCATTGGTTTCTTATCAGTGATCAATGTTAAGAATGTTATTTAAGAAATGATATTTAGTCAACTCAGTGTAAGGTAAACATGTTATTAATTTTACAGTACACATGGTTTTAGTTTAAATGTATAGAGATCTTGATTTAGGGTTTCTTATTTTCTTCCACTTAATAAATAAGTGTAATTTAATCCTAAGAAACCCAAAAGTGGTATCAGAGCCATCCCATTATTCTTGATTCACAAAATAATGCTTTAAAATAAATAAAATTTATATTTTAAACCATCATGGTATTTTCTTATAGGATATGTGATATTGTACTAGGAGATACTGTGTGAACCCTTTGGTTTTTGACATGTTTTAATGTATGATATGGGGATCCATCTTAGATGATAGTGATGAAATAAACCAATTTCATGTTGAAAAAATAGATCATACACCATAAGTATGATATAAGTTATTCCATATTAAAAAAATAACTAATTCTTCCAATTATTTTTGGAACAATTTGAAAATATTTCATGATAAAATTCCATTTTAATATTGTGTTTCAATCATTTTTGGGTTTTACATCAACATTTTTAGAATCAAGTACTTTATTGCTTAATTTGCTTAGCACATATTTGAAACACTGTTTTTGAACAAACTTATTTCATAACTGAATATATTTTATAATGATTTTGATCTTCTATTATATGTATTATATAATAACTCATTAATTAATTATGTTTATTATTCCATACATTAATTTGTTAGTAATTAAGACTAAAATATTTAATTATATATATAGGGTTGAGACTATGCTAGAGAACCAACATGGCCTCATGAAAACACTCAACATTGCATTCCCTTTCCAAAATTGTCTCACATAAACATTTTAAAAGGAATTGACAAGCCATAAAATATTGAAGGTAACCCTTGATAATGTGTCATTGAGATAATTTAATCCCACATCAAATATTAAGAATACATTGAGTAGAAAATGTATCCTCATGTAAAAACCCAATAAGTTTCTACTGCACAATGTTACCCCTGAAACCGCCTCACATTATGTTTCTATATCAACATAGACCCATGGAGGAACCTCATGATAAATCATATAACCAATGTATCCTAGATACCCAACACACAATATTAAGTGCACCAAACACTATCCACATTGTGAGGTTCTACATTTGGCGAAGTTTGACCGTTACAGTGATATATCCTACGAAGTGTCAAAGTAGTCTCAATGAAAACCCATAGAGTTTACCCTACTACCAATGTATCCATAATAATCAAAACTTAATACATTCTTAATATAATTATTCCTTGTATTAAAGATCTATATGCTGTCATCCACCCAACATAGCACTGCATCCAAACACAACATTATGTTAGCTAATTAATGCAACAAATGATGATTTATAATATTTATTAAAATTATAGAATCATCATAAAATCCTCCTAAAGTCATAGATGATCATTATAGAAGAGACAAAAATATGTTAAAAGATAAATATGATCAATAGAAGAAACATAACCCCCAACCCTTGATGAAGATCACATTGCATGTGGCTTGCATGCCCTTCTCAGGGGACCAAAATCATATTTATTTAGACTATATAACCGAATTTAGTAAAGGTCCTAATAGAACAAAAATATGTCAATAGATCCATAAAAGAGAAGGAATAAAGTGAAAATGGATCCAAGTTCTAAAATTAATAAAATAAGGTGTCTAATGTCCTTATGGAAGCATGTCATGAATATTATAATATCTTATTACTATAATTTTAAAGTCAAAGGAAGAATTTATAATTGGGATTCATATTTGAGTAAGAAGAAAAAATAAAGGAGTTCCCAACATGGAGTAGAATATAATCTAGAAGATGTTTGATCATACCAGATGAGATCTTCAGGATTAATCCATGTAAGAGAATCACATCATCACTTGGTGGACCTTGCCAAAGTCTTCACATGATATTGAGATTTCTTCACCCTTGTTTGATATTTCTATATATGAATGTGTGTGTATTGAGATATTATTAATGAATACATGGAAGTTTGTTTTTAATCTATTTACTTTCTATTAATATACAATGATTGTTTCATGTTTTATTTTTTTGATTTCATAATTCATTTTTATATGTATTTTTCATGGGTAAACTATAAATGTGAGTGAGGTATAAAGAGTGTAATCCCAAAAGTCACTTTTGTATCTTTAAAACTATTTCTAGTTAGAGATATATGTTGTGTGGGGTTTAAATATGGAAATTGAACACATACTGAGCACATTCGGAAAAAAATTGTTTATCTTCGTGTGGGTATTATAGAGAGTGACTCCCAAACACATATCATTTATAATCACACAAGTATGATTTTGAAAAACCCAAGGTGAGAACCAATACCGAGGGAGGTAGCACCATGAAAATGAAAACTAAAATATCCTTGTGATTTGAGTTATGTGACCTCACATGGGCCTATATTCTCATTAGGAGGTCTTATAGAACATCTCTAACAAAGTGTATCTAGGTAGTTAGTGATGTTTTGTTATGAAAGTTTCACGATAGGTTGGTAGGTATATATAATTTTTTTGATTAGCATCTTACCATAAAAATTGATTTCCACTCTAATGATGGAGAATCACTTGGATGTCAAAACTTTTTTAATATCCTTTATTTTTTTCTTATCCAGTCCCACTCACTTCACCTTGAATATATTTTTATTACATTTTATTAGAAATACACAACCAAGAGAACTAGAAATCACATTTCTCCATGTTTTACCTAGAATCCCAGTTTAAATATACTTGTGCTAAAATTTACATAAACTAAAAATTGGAACCATTTTAAGGGATGAGTGTTGATTACTAGGGTTTTTGGGTAAAAAATATATTAAAAAAACATTATACTATAAAAAACTAAAACTAAAAATACTAAATATATATAATAGCATCTCTTCCATATGTTTTGAAGAATTTATTTTGGTTTTATTAATTTATTATACATTATTTCATTTTATTTCACCCAATTATATCTCACTATAATATTTTTTATAGGAATTATTAATTTGATAGGGTGGAGGGACCAATAAGATATTCCTTGTGACATTTTTAGGTACTATGGGAAACCATTTTGGATTTAAAACGGATTTAGGTAGAGGTTACCTCAATATGAGAAATTTGAGGACAATAATATGATTTATATCAGAAAACAAAAAAATTTGGATAAAATTATAGAAATAAAATAGGACCAAGAAATGGAGAAACCCGATCATAAGAATTAGCTCCCATCATTTAGGAAAAAAATAGATAACAATGGTCATAGATCATGAAATACACATCCATGAGCTATAAGAATATGTTTAGATCTTATTAGAATAAGGGGAAGGGGATAAGGAGAAAGAAAATGAGTTGGAAAATCCCAAAAATCTTGTACCCTACATGGATAAAGGTGTTGAAAATGAAATTAAATAAGAGGAGGAAATAATGAAAGTATACCAAGGTTGTGAACAAAAATTGGAAATCAAGAAAAATATACCCAAGGGAGAAAGTATCTAATGTCATCACAAATATCATTGGAGTAACCCACATGTGTTGGTTTCACCTAAAAAATCTACATACCCCAACCAACTGAGGACACTTCAAAACGAAATCCTGGATGATGGTTGTTAAACCCAATAACTTTTCAGGAGGCAACCCAAACCTTATATGGATATTTTCTATATTTTACCCTTTATTTAAAATTTTTAGTTATTTAATTGTTTTAAATAAAAATATAAGACCCTACAACACATTTATTATAACTTGGAGTCACTATGAAAGTTATAGAAATAGAATACTAACCCACCACTAGATTAAGGTGTTGCATCTCAAGAGGGGAGTAATTTATATGCCCTTATTTTCTCCTTACATGTTCATAATTTCATTCTATACAAACTAGATACCTCAATTTATCTACATTTTTAGATATGATTCATAGTGGGGTGGAAGTTAGTAGAATAACCAACCTACTTGAACTCTATATAGAAACGGATTTAGGAGAAATATTTCTTAGGTTAAGCATGATTCCCTAAATTAATATCTTAATATAATGGAATTAAATTAAATGCATTTGGGTGTATTAGTCAAATTGTAAAAAATTTATTTTATTGAGAAGCCTTTACTTGTGCATGTTTATGAGTTGTTATAATTGGAAAATTTCATAACATCATTTTAAATTTTAAACATATATGAGTATTACTTAGAGTAGTATAGACTTGTTACAAAAATATTTTGATTATTTAAAATATGGAAGTGTTGTGTGATTATTAAAAGTGTTTTAAATTTTTTCCAACGAATAAGTGTCTAAAATTAATTTGAGATTCAGTTTCCTAATGTTTCCTTCTTGCCTTAATTATAAAAAATAGTTCCTAGGGATACTTCTATTGGAATTTATTAGTTATCGATTAGATAAAATCATTCTAATAAGAGAATTATAGATAATTTATAAAAAAATAAAAATAAAAAAGAGTGTGTTTTTTCCCAAGAATAAGAAAGAATGGAGGAGGATTAATTTTCAATTTATCAATTAATAATTAAAATACTATATATAAGTTCAATGTTGTATGAAATTTTATAGTGAACTAGATTACAATATATTTATTAGCATAATTTTAGAATGTCTAGATTGGAAGAATATCAATAAATGTGTTCATAAAAATCCACTTATATTATATTTTTATAAAATCCAATTAATTTTGATATTTAATTTTGTGAACATGTGATATGATTGGATTGATGCTTGAGGAAAATATGGGTTTAAGTACACGGGAATGCATATTTGAAATGACTGATAATTCTTTATATTATTTTTTGGAACAATTTGATAATATTTCATGCCAAAATATTAAGTGCTTATTAAGTTTCATAAATGTTTGTGTTTTACATTCTCATTTTTTGAAATAATTACTTTCATACTTAATTTTGGGTTTTATCACATATTTGAAAAACCATTTTTGAATATACTCATTTCATACCCACATATATGTTATATTGAATTTGATCATGTATTATATGTATTATATACTAACTAATTAATTGATTCGATTTATTATTTATTTATTTTATTTGTGGTTAATTGGGATTAACATATTTAATTCTATATTTATACTGTTGACATTACACTAGGGAACCAACATAACCTATTAGAAACACTTGCAATTGCATTACTTGAAAAATTTAGTCTCAAATTAACATTTAATAAGGCATTTAGATTCCAAAAAATCCTAGAAATAATCCTTTAGAATTTATCCTTAGGATAATTAAATCCCATGTTAGAGATGAATAATATATTGGAAGATCAATGCGGCCTCATGGAAAAACCCAAGAAGGAACTACTATGAAATGATACTCCCTGAAGCTGCCTCACACCATGTTTCCACATATAGATAGCCCCATACAGGAAGCTCAAAATACATCACATCATTAGTGAATCCTAGAAATCCAATACAAACTACAAAGTCCTTCTAATGATCTCTATCTTGCGAGACACTACATTTGGGAAGGTTCAGTCATCACAACTATGTATTCTGGTTTGCAGCAACATAGTATCAATAAAGGCCCTGAAAGTATAAATAACTATCAAAATATCATCAATACTCAATTATAATTACATTTTCAAGGAAAAATTTCCTCATTTAAAATCTCCATATACCATAATCCTCACAATATAGCACTACATCCAAGCCTGATGTTATGTTATCAGATTAACATAACATACATTGATCAATAATGTTTTTATAAAATTATAGAATCATTAGAAATTCCTCTTGAAATAATCCATCACTTTTCTATAAGGGATAATAAGATAGTAAAAGATGAATCTATTTCATGGAAATGTAACGAAACCCCTTTTTATTGATGAAGGGAACTTTATACATGTCTTTATTGCACATGTTTTGGGGACCAAAAACATATTCCCTTAAGCTATCTAACAAAATAAGGTAAATTACCCCAAAAAAACTTATCACATGTCAATATATTCCTAAAATATGAGAAATTTTATGGTTCTAGGCTACAACATAATTAGTCAAACCAATTCCCAATAATGTTTTTTCATTAAAGCCTTTCTCATTTTAACTCATAAAAAGATGAAATAATAACCCTATAATCTACAATATAAGATCATCACATATAATATATAATTAATTAAATTATATATTTAGAATTACCTCTCATTATAATTATTTATTCATTTAAGATTCAGTGGAAAACTTCTCAAGATACCATTATTGTGTTGAGAGGATTCAATGGTATAATCCCTCTATCAAAGATCCAAATGTGTTCCATGAGCCTCCGAATGACACTATAAAAATATTAGAGTGCTAGTACAAAAGAATTTAATGCATTAATCATTCATTTTTGATTTCTATAATAATCAATTTAAGGTGTAAGGGTTCTTTTTTATGCTGTATACTTGAAAATGTTTAGGAGGAAGAATACCATTTATTCTTTAGAGCGTTCTAGAAGAAATGATATCTAAGGATTTAGAGGATTTTTTTCATAATTCATTGTGTGTAATGATTAGAATGGAAAGTCATATCTTGTTTAGGGTTATAGAATGATATAATTGGGTATTTATAGACAAAGTCTTAAATAATAAATTATTGCACATGGTCCCTTATTATTATCATGACCCCTGATGAACCCCATGTTTAAATAATAAAAAAAATATTATTATTTACATTTTATGTGATATAATCATAGATAAATAAATACTATTTCACTAAATAAATAAGTTAATTTTTAGTCAAATAATATTTTATATGTCATTTCTCATTGGTTCATTAAACTCGGCCTACTAATCATCCTTAATATTTATCATACCTTGAATAATGACTATTTAAATAAATAAATAAATATAAATACATTATTAAATGATAAATAAATATATATTATATTTCATAAAATAGTAAATATTTATTTATTTAATGTCACGACCCGTCCCCCAGGGCTCGTGCCGTGACTACCCCAAGCCCGCCTTCCATAGGCCAGAGGCTGGCGACTAGCACCGAAGGCGTATTCCCTAAAACTGGGAGGGCATTAACATTATAACCTGTAATTCCCATAACCAAGCACACAAAAAGATACAAACTCAAGTAAACTGAATAGTAAACAGAGTGAGTACAGTAAGTAAAAAGGGATAATAATACATACCCAACTGAAAATTACAAGGAAAACAAGAAAGTACAAGATAAATGATACGTGAAAAGCAACTCTTGGATCATCCACCATGGATCCTACCTGAAGGGTAGGTACAACTCACGAAAGACCGTCACTGCGGTTCACCTTGTCTAATGTCCACCTCCGAGCTACCTATAGTCCCGGTACCCTCATCCTCAGTCAACACTATCCATCATCTACACCAAACACAATGAAGTGAGGGCATAACCCGTGCATGGGTGAGTATAACGATACTCAGTAGGGACCCCGAGACCCTCAAAGTCTCACAAAATCCACAAAGGATAAACTGCCAAGAAAGGAAACAACTGATAACTCTAATTAGGTATATCCCCATACATATACCTATGTTATCTAGTAAAACCATCTCAATCATGAGAAAAACACAGAGTCGAACTCCAAATCCCCAAGCTCAACTATTCCTAAAAGGAAGTAATACCATGAAGGCAAGTACCACACATGTACGCCACACAGAAGAATACCACCAAGGTATTACCTCAAAGGAAAGTACCACACAGGTAGAGACTCATATCACACTAGGTATAACTTAAGTACATTAGTAGAGATGATTAGATGTAACTAATGAATCATCTTACTCTGTTAAGAGGAAGACCCACATAGGATCACTCGGTGCTGACCCACACAGGATTGCTCGGTGCTGACCCACACAAGATCACTCAGTGCTGACCCACATAGGATCGCTAGGTGCTGACCCACACAGGATCGCTCAGTGATGACACACATAGGATTGCTATGTGCTAACCCACACAGGATCACTTGGTGCTGACCCACACATGATTGCTCGGTGCTGACCCACACAATATCGCAAGGTGTTGACCCACATAGGATCGCTCGGTGCTGACCCACACAGGATCGCTCTTCATACTTCATGTCACAGCCAGCTACTGGGTTCCCGTACTACGCTTTCTTGTCTCTAGGAGGGTTTTCTCCACAAGCCACTGATCAATACTCCAACTACCATGAAGTCCCATGAATAAGTATCCCAAAGTACTGCCACATCATAGGCATCTCAACGCAATAGACGGTGTGTAGATCAAATGCCCAGTCTATAAGTTATTTGACTTTTAGTCCCGAGGGCCCGGTTGGATTTGTGCTCGATCCAACCTGACAGTACCCTAACTTTATCCAAATCTCAAGTGGGGTATACCAAAGAGACCATATCGCTCCAGGGTTTCTAATTCCATTGAATGTTTGTCAAACAAACGTCAAGTTCCAAAGTTATGGACAAAAGAGTGTAAATGGGTTGTAGTGGGTCCGGGTTCGGCCCGACATGGTTCGGATCGACCCGGCCTGGGCCGACCCGGTTAGAATCGATCCAGACCGACCTTCTAGGTCCGCCCTGGCCCGTGTTGGGTGCCCGACCCGCGTTGGGCGGCCCGGCCTGGCGGCCCTGCCTGGCAGCCCGACCTGGGTAGCGGCCCACGAGGCAGCGGAGGCCGTGGAGGCCACGAGGGCCGCGTGGGGCAACATGGGGCCACGGTGGCCGTGAGCGGCGTAGAGGGACGCGGGCGGCACAGAGGGCCACATGGTGGCTCATAGGGCCATGGGCGTCGCGGAGGGTCACAGGTGCCGTGGGACGGCGCGAGGCCATATGTGTCGTGGGGCGGTATAGGTCATGGGGGCCGTAGGACAGCGCTAGGACATGGGATCCATGGGACTGCGTGAGGCCGTATAGCGGTACGAGGCCACAGGGGGCAAGGTCCCGGATGGAAGAGGCCACGAGGCAGCGGGGCAGCAGGGCGACGGGGCGACGGGGCGTCGGGGCAGCGGAGGCCGTAGGCGGCAGTTGCCGCAGACGATGGAGGCCGCGGGGCGGCAGAGCACCGTTGGGCGATGGGGCATAATGCCTTCGTCAGCGGCCTACTTGACTGGCTTCCCTTCATTCTTCCCCTTCATCGTGGTTCTTGAGTTCCACCGGTGCCAACCGCCAACATCGGTCTCCGTCACCATCGCGAAGAACACACAAGAGAACCAAGATTTGTAGAGAGGACGAGCCATGTTTGTTTGGCCCGCACTCTCTGCATCAGGGTGGTAGCAAGAATCTATAATTTATTCCTTTATTCACGAAGAATTTTCAATAACAGGAAGGGGGAAAATTCATCATCCACTATACCTCGATGATTCGGTTGAATATTGTTCGCGGTTGAGATAGTTTGGTGTTTGTTGATCCCAAAACAAGTCTCCTTCAACAAAGTCAATGAGGAGAGGAAAAGATGAAGTCAGTGACAACGACATTTCCTCGATCGTTGGTTTATTCGTTGTTGGAGATCCTTCTATAGAGTTTGGAGAAAGGTTCGTCAAAGGAGACGAGTTCTTCGTTGGAGGATGTGTTCCTCCAAGTTCTCCCAAGCTCCCACCTTTTCCAAAGATTAATTTACTCCAACCCACCAAAAATAAAAGTATCAAATATAATAGAATAAGTTTTTTAATTTCAAATTGGCACAAAATAGATTATCTTAATTAATTAGAGGATATTTGGCTTAATTAATTAAAGGAGAGAGTTGGCATAATTAAAGTAGAAATTTGAGAGGTTTTTCTCCATAATGAAGGGTGTTAAAGGGTTTTTTTTGACTTGGGTGGTCCCCACCACTATAACCTCTCTTGGGAGGTTTAGTTTAGGTTGTCCCCACATGTGAAACATCCACATGGGAGTTTCAAAATAAAATAAAAATAAAATGTTACACCATTTTATTTTATTTTATTCTCTCATGAAAAATTGAAAAATTAACTTTCACTCTCGACCTATTGTGGTCGAGGTGAAAGTTTCATTAAGAGAATATCGGCATTGAGAGTTCAATGGTGCCCTTTGATTTCAATTCTGAGCACCTATTCATATGTTATAAAAACATGCTCATACGTTTACTAAACATACCTGGAAAAAATTTCAGAAATTCATTCCGGGTACACCGGGCCTCGAAATAACGCACCATCAATTTTCGCGGACTCGTAAAATTACCATATATTAAAAAAAATTACATGGAATTTCTGTGTCATTACATTATCCCCTCCTCAGGGATTTATGTCCTCATAAGACACATCACAAACTAGGTAAACAAGTGGGTGTACTGAGCACGTATCTGAGCCTCCCACTTCCATGTCCTCTCCTGGAGGTTCCCATGCTCCCATAAAATGCGCACCAGCGGTATTGACTGACCACAAAGGACCCGCTCCTGTTGATCCTCAATCTCTATTGGAACCTCTGTAAAAGTTTCCCCATCGTCGACATCCATCTCACCATGGTCGATGATATGAGAAGGGTCATGCACGTATCTCCTCACTTGGGATACGTGGAAGACATCATGCACCCGGTGCAACTGAGGTGGAAGAACTAAGAGGTATGCCACCTCACCAACTCTATTGAGGACCTAAAAAGGTCCAATGAACCTCGGATATAACTTTACACCTTGGCCACATATTTATAAACCTCATCGAGGTGAGACCCGTAGAAAGACGTGGTCACCATCCTCAAACTCCAGAGGTCTCCATCACCTGACGACATACAACTTCTTTTTACTCTGTGCAGTCTTCATCTTCTCTTGGATGATCTGCACCTTCTCTGTGGTAGCCTGTACCATCTCTGGTCCCACTAGTGCTGACTCCCTTGGTTCAGTCCAACACAAATGTGATTTACAAGGTCACCTGTACAATGCCTCAAAAGGTTCCATCCCAATAGTGGAGTGATAAATGTTGTTGTATGAAAAAAACACCAAAGGAATGTGATCCTCCCTGTTACGACTAAGGTCAAGGACACAAGCATGCAACATTTCCTTGATATTTTGAATGGTCCGCTTAGTCTGGCCATCCGTCTGAGGATGGAAGGCGGTGCCCAAATGAAGCTGTGTCTCGAAATCCTCCTGCAACCCCTTCCATATTCAGGAAGTAAAACATGCATCAGGATTGGATACAATGGTCAAGGGTAATCCATGTAACCGCACAATATCCTACACATAGAGGCATCCCAAGCTCTTTACTGATACCTTCTCTCTGATTGGTAGGAAGTGGGCCGACTTGGTGAGTCGGTCGATGATCACCCAAATCAGGTCATGACCCCTAGGTGTATGTGGATGTCCTGTCACGAAGTCCCTGGATATCCCATACCACTTCCACTCTGGGACCTCTAAAGGATGAACCATGCCAGCTGGTACCTGATGCTCTGCCTACACTTACTGGAAAGTGATGCACCAAGAGATAAAATCTTCTACTGCTTTCCTCATTACCAGCCACCAGTGCTGTCGTTAGAGATCCTAGTACATCTTCGCCACTCCTGGATGTACCACTAGAGGGGATGTGTGGAACTCCCTTATCACTTCCTCTCGAAGTGAAACTGGTACCATGGTACATCCTCTGAAGAGGATGACGTGCTCCCCACCTTTAGAAAATCCATCAGGTGCCTGTTCTGTAGATATCTGAGCACGTCATGTCTCGCAGTCAGTGTCCCCATGATACGCCTCCCTGACTCGCTTAAGAAGTGAGGGAGTGACTATAAGAGACTAAAGGAAAGTTGCTCCATCTTGATCCACAAAGGATATCTGGAAAGTAGCCAGCTACTCCATCGCCTCACCTAGTAGCTATATACCAGATCTCCGAATGAGTGCATCTGCTACAACATTCCCCTTCCTAGAATCTCTAAGTCATAGTCCTAGAGGAACTCAATCCAACATCGTTGTCTCAGGTTCAGGTCATTATGAGAGAAGATATACCTAATACTCTTGTGATCAGAGTACACTATAAAATGCTCAACCATCAAGTAATTTCGCCACATCTTCAAGGTGAAGACCACTACTACTAACTCTAGGTCATGGGTGGTGTAGTTCTGCTCGTGTTGACTTAGCTGTCGAGAACCATAAGCAATAAATGCTCTCTCCTACATCAGGACACATCCGAGCCCAGTCCCTGATGCGTTTCAGTAAACTACGTACCCTATGCCCTCCTCTGGAAGCCTCAATATGGGGGCAATAGTCAGCCTCTGCCTCAGCTCCTGAAAACTCTATTGGAATCTCTCTAACCACACGAAGGGATTCCCCTTCTTCATCAACACTGATAGAGGTGCTGCAACTCTGGAGAAATCTGTCACAAACCTTCGGTAGTCTCCATCCAAACCCAGGAAACTCCGTACCTCTGTCACACTCCTGGGTGGATCCCAAGAAATTACCGCCTCAATCTTCATTGGATCCAGTACAACTCCAACCTCCGATATGACATTTCCCAGAATGTGAACCTCTCTGATCCAGAACTGGCACTTTGAGAGCTTACCATAAATCTGGTTCTCTTGGAGTGTGTCCATAACTATCTGCAAATGATAGGAATGATCCTCCTCAGTAGTTGAGTAGATAAAAAATGTTATTGATGAAGACAACTACAAAGCGATCAAGGTATGGCTAGAATATTCTTTTCATGAGTCCCATGAACACTGCTGGAGTGTTGGTCACACCTAAAGACATAACCAAGAACTCGTAGTGGTTGTACCAACATCTGAAAGCTGTCTTCTGCACATCCTCTTCTTGTACTCTTAGCTGGTGATAGCATGATCTACTGTTTATCTTCGAGAACCACTGTGATCCCTTCAACTGATCAAAGAGGTTGTCAATCCTAGGAAGTGGGTACTTATTCTTCACAGTTACCTGGTTCAGGTGCTGATAGTTGACACAAAGTCTCAAGCTTCCATCCGCCTTCTTGGTGAACAAAATCGAGGCAACCCAAGGAGAAAAACTGGGCCTAAGGAACCCTTTCCCCTGTAAGTACTTTTGCTGTACCCGTAGCTCACGATGCTCCACGGGAGCCATCCGATATTTTGGTGTGGATATCGGTGCCGTATCGGGGTACAAGTCAATGTAAAAGTCCACATCTCTGTGATGAGGTAGACCCAAAACATCATCAGGGAGGACATCCGCGTACTGGTCCACCTCTACCAGATAGCTCAGACTCTCCATCTATGAAGACACACCACACTTGGCACCTAATATAGTCTATCTAAGCATGGACTGTAGATAACTAGTCCATACCCAATATGACATCATAAGGCCTCGACGCCACTACTAGGAGATTCCAGCCGAAGCTCTCGCCTCCTAGAGTAATCTCACACTACCGGTACCCGTGCGTAATCATTGAATCCTCTTTCGTATGAGTCTCTAGACATAAGGATCGATCCAACAGCTCCATCAGAATCTCTGAGCTTCGAACAAGGGAAGTGGAAATAAAAGAATGACTGACACCAGTGTCTATAAGTGCTGTAGCTAAGGTGGAGTAGACATATATCGTACCTCATATCATCTATGGAGTGCCGTGATTGTAGGACTCAACTGCCTGGAGCTGGGTTCTGCTCTATCCACCTACTCCTTGTGGCCAGGGTGGACGTCTTGGTGGTGGTGGCGGTAACATATCGAATATTCGCCCACTGCCAGTTGCACAACTATCTCTTCTGCCATATCCGCCTGCTCCCTGTGGACCTCCTCGGTCGAATCTTTTTATCTTACTGGGTGGTCCTTAAACCTTATGCTAATCATCCGTATGGTGGGTTGGACAGTCAAGATCCATGTGACCCTGCCCACCGCATGGATAACACTACCCGCTTCTGGCATGACTGGCTCTATCTCGGGTGCCCCGCACAACCGACCCTGAATCCTACGGTCATCCACTTGAAGTTCTGGTCCTTTTGGACCTTTGCGACATATGTATGCTACCAGCTGCAGAAGACTCTGCTATGTGACGACTGGTGGTGGGTCTCGCTGTTGGTGACTGCTCAACAAGGAAACTCTCCACTAAAAGGGCTCTCTCTAACACCCCTACCTGCATCGAGATACTGAGTGAGATCATCGAAGCCCTGATATCTCACCTGAGTCCCTGCTTGAAGGTCTAGGCCCTGAATAATGGGTCCCATACCATATCAATGGATTTGTATGAGAGGTCAGTGAACCTCACCGAGTACTGAGGCACAGTCATGTTGACCTACTGAAGATGAAGAATCTCCTGTATGCGCAATGTGCGAAGAGTCGCTGGAACAAACTCTTCCTGAAATAGGCTCTCGAAGTCTTCCCAGAGAAGTGTCACCTCGTTGTGAAATTGAAGCATCAAGCTCCACCATCTGCCTGCTGCTGCCTATAGGAGACTGAAATCAAGGATCACCATGAGATCGGCTGGTGTCCCTACCAGTCGAAAGACTCTCACTACGACCTCCAAACAATTGTCAGCCGCCTGTGGGTCCATCTCTCACATGAACCTGGGTGGCCTCTGGCTCTGGAACTTATGAAATGCGCTTATGCGGCATGCACTCTCTACTACTGGGGCTGGTGGAATCGGTGGCCCAATGGGTAATGGTACCACTGGTGCCTCTATTGGAAGAGGGCCCTGCACCGAGGCCTCTTCACTCGGTGGGCTATCAGTGCGTACAACTCTCAAAACCCCAACTGGATGTCTGCATGGAGGCATCTTGAAAAGAAGAAGGTGCGCCAAGGTCAAAAAGTTATACCTGTTGATCTGACTCAAAGAGTTCAAAAAGAAGAGTCTTTAAAACACACATGCAATCAGTGTTTTCGTGACTGAAGTCAGAAATCAGAAGTTAGGGTTCTGGTGTATGGTTACGTCGGCCGCCGCACCGAAACTGGATTCTCTAAACCAATAACCACACTCACTACACTTAACACTATTTCCATTAAAAAGAAATATCAGAGTATTATGTTTTACGGTAGAACCAACTCCTCCCTTACCAATTTGTCACAACCTGTCCCCTGGGGCCCGTGCCATGACTACCCCAAGCCCGCCTTCCATAGGCCAGGGGATGGCGACTAGAACCAAATGCGTATTCCCTAAAACCGGGAAGGAATTACCTTTATAACCTGTAACGCACATAACCAAGCACACAGAAATATACAAACTCAAGTAAACTAAATACTAAACAGAGTGAGTACTGTAAGTAAAAAGGGCTCAGAATACATGCCCAACAGAAAATTACAAGGAAAACTTGAAAGTACAAGATAAATGATAGGTGAAAAGAATATCCTCGATCTTCCAACATAGATCCTACCTGAAGGGTAGGTACAACTCACAAACATCCTTCACTGCGGTTCGCCTCGTCTAACGTCCACCTCCGAGCTACCTCAAGTCCTGGTACCCTCATCCTCAGTCAGTACTGTCCGTCGTCTGCACCAAAATCAAAGAAGTGCATGCATAGCTCGTGTAGGGGTGAGTATAAAGATACTCATTATGGACCCCGAGACCCTCAAGGTCTCAATAAATCCACAAAGGATAAACCACCAAGAAAAAAAACAACTGGTAACTCTAACTAGGTATATTCCCACACATATACCTAAGTTAACAAGTAAACCCATCTCAATCATGAGGAAAACACAGAGTCCAACTCCAAAGTCCTAAGCTCAACTGTTCCAAAAAGTAATTAATACCACAAAGGCAAGTACCACAGAAGTACGCCACACATAAGAATACCACCAAGGTATTACCGCAAAGGAAAGTACCACAAAGGTACAGACTCAGATCACACCAGGTATAACTTAAGTATAATTGTAGATATGATTAGATGTAACTAATAAATCATCTTACTCTGTTAAGAGGCAGACTCACACATGATCACTCTATGCTGACCCACACATAATTGCTCGATGCTATCCCTCAAGGATCGCTCGGTGATGACCCACACAGGATCGTTAGGTGCTGACCCACACAGGATCGCTCGGTGCTGACCCACACAGGATCGATAGGTGTTGACCCACACATGATCTCTAGGTGATGACCCACACAGGATAGCTCGGTGCTAACCCACATAGGATCACTAGCTGCTAACTCACACGGGATCGTTCGGTGCTGACCCACAAAAGATTTCTCTTCATACTTCACGTCACAGCCAGCTACTGGGTTCCCACACTACGCTTGCTCGTCTTCGGGAGGGTCCCCTCCACAGGCCACTATTAGATACTCCAAATTCCTCTAAATCCCATTAAGAAGTATCCCAAAGGACCACCACATCATAGGGGTCTTAATAAAATAGACGACGCGTCAATCAGACGCCCAATCTGTAAGTTATTAGCATTTTAGTCCCAAGGGCCAGGTTGAATTCATGCTCGATCCAACCCAACCATACACCAAATTTATCCAAATCTCAAGTGGGCTATACCAAAGTGTCTGTATCTCTCCAAGGCTTCCAACACCACTGAAGGTTTGTCAAACGGACGTCCGGTGCCAAAGTTATGGCCAAATGAGCATAACTGGGTCATAGTGGGTCAGGGTCAGGTCCGACCTGGCCTATCCCAGCCTAGCCCGACCCAGTTCAGATTGACCCGCCCCGATCTCTTGCGTCTGGCTTGGGTGGGGAGGCCCGGGCTGGGCAGTGACCCACGGGGCACCAGGAGCCATGGAGGCCGTGAGGGCCACGATGGCCTGTGGGGGCAGTGGTGGCCACGAGCGGCGCAGAGGTCCGCGGGGTGGATCAGAGGGATACGGGCGGCGCAGAGGGCCACAGGTGCCGCTGGACGGCGTGAGGCCATAGGTTCTGTGGGTCGGTAGAGGCCATGGGTGCCACGGGATGACATGAGGCCGCAGGTTCCGTGGGATGGTGCGAGGCCGCTGGTGCCACGAGGTGGTGTGAGGCCGGGGGGTGACACAACGAGGCTGCAGAGGGTCGAGGTTGTGGGGCGGCGGAGCGCCGTGGGGCGGCATGGAATCGTGCCTTTGTCGGAGGGCGACTTGAACAGCCACCCTTCCTTCATCTCCTTCATCATGGTTCTTGAGTTCCACTAGTGCCAACCGCCGACAACGGTCTCCATCACCATCACGAAGAACACATAAGAGAACCAAGATTTGCGGAGAGGACGAGCCATGTTTGTTTGGCCCACACTCTCTATAATAGGGCGGTAACAAGTGACTATAATTTATTCCTTGATTCATGAAGAATTTTCAAGAATGAGAAGGGGAAAAATTCAACATCCAAACTACCTCGATGATTCTATTGAATATTTTCTGCGTTTGAGAGGGTTTGGAATTTGTCGATCCAACAATAATTCTCCCTCAAAAACATCAGTTAGGAGAGGAAAAGTTGAAGTCAGTGATGATGGCGTTTCCCCGATAGTTGGTTCATTCATCGTTGGAGATCCTTCAATACAGTTTGGAGAAAGGTTTGTTGAAGGAGAATAGTTCTTCGTTGGCATTCTTCATTAGAGGATGTGTTCCTCCAAGTTCTCCCCCAACCCACCAAAAAGAAAAGGTATCCAATATAATAGAATAAGTTGTTTAATTTCAAATTGACACAAAATAGGTTAGCTTAATTTATTAGAGGGAAGTTGGCTTAATTAATTAAAGGGGAGAGTTGGCATAATTGAAGTAGGGAGTTGAGAGGTTTTTCTCCATAATGAGGGGAGTTCAAGGGTTTTTTTGAATTGGGTGGTCCCCACCACCATAACCTTTAATGGGAGGTTTAGTTCAGGTGGTCCCCACCTGTGAATCATCCACATGGTAGATTCAAAATAAAATAAAAATAAAATGTTACACCATTTTATTTTATTTTTTTCTCTCCCAAAAAAGTGAAAAACAAACTTCCACCTTTGACTTACTGCGGTCGAGGTGAAGGTCTCCTTAAGAGAATACCAGTGCTGCGAGTTCAACTGTGCCCTTAGATTTCAATTCCGAACACCAGTTCAAAATTTATAAATACTCATTCAAACATTTAATGAACGTAACCAAAAAAATGTATAGAAATTCATTCTAGGAACACCGGACCTTGGAATCATGCACCATTAATTTTTGCAGACTCCTAAAATTCCCATATATTAAAAAAAGTTATACATGGAATTTACGAGTCTTTAAATTTAATATTCAACTGAATATTTTTTATCAACCAAAAATAAATAATTATTAAACCACAAATAAGAATAATAATTATTCCACATGTTAAATTGAAATACAAATTGACTAAGGTTCTGAATATACTTAATGTGTGACCCTATATGCCTCTTTTTAGTTGCATTAGAAAGTACTACCCAAAGTCCAAGGTTAGAGTTCAACAACAAACCAAGTCATCCAAAGAGAAAGAAGATAAATTAATTAATGAAAGACACACTATGTAATATAATTCCTTTATCTTGATATATCTAATCAAGTAAGTAACATATTAGTGCTGCCAACATATGTGATCAATCTTTCTTTCTTTGTATTTTTAGAAATAAATTTGCTGAAATAATTCCATGTCCATGGAATTGACTGGGTAGTTCCATTCCCTTCAATGAAATTGATATATCAGGTTCTCTTAATGAAAATAAGGGAAAAATACATTCTCACATTATTCATTAATGCAATATCATTTGTGATGCACCCAACACATCATACCTCACCGTGAGCATTTGTTGACATGGTTTTCATCAATACGTAAAAGTAAATGAATAATGATTGGTATTAATAATAATCATAAATTCCAAGGACCATTACAAATTTCCATAAGTTGGAACATCCAATGACACATATAAATGTGTATTTCTTATTAGTGGGTGAAGTTGTCATAACATCTTTCTCCTGGAGATTACATAGGATGAACTTCATGAGAATAAGCCTCAATGCAATATAATCCCCCTAACCCTGATATCTTGTATCATCTATATCCCATTAGATAATATCATTCAGCCATATATCATGTATTTTTGAATATTGAAATAACACATTTAGGTTTTTATCATAGAGGGGAAATTATATGTCATTTTAATGGGACAAGTACCCTTAGAACATTATTACTTGAATGTCATGTAGAAAAAATTATCTTATGAAAAGATATTAATTAATATTTAGCACCATGAATATTTTGGTAATATAACTTACATAGCATTTGGTTCTAGGTAACTAACACCAAAAGAATCCATATTTCACCAGATCGAAATTCTAACAATTCAACTAGTAATAATCACATAAAAAATGATTATACTGAGATTTTTCTATAGCTAGTAAGATCATCATTCTACCTATGGATTATTTTCTTACTGCATCCTCATTTCTCTTAGAAAATACCTCAATAGATGATATAACCAAGTATATAATGTTTCCCTTTTTCATCCCTAAAATCATGGATAATACCATAGTTAAAGGTTCATCATATTTTGATTGAATTTTACTGTTTAGGTACAAAACCAAAATATTGCACATAAATGTTCTAAAGTAACTTCTTAAGATGCATCAACGACCATAACATACTCATTATTATTTGGATATAGAAACTAATGGCTATAAATTTATTTACCCTTGAATATTATCTTAATATTGCTTTGATTCTAGATTGAACTCATCTAAAGAAGGATAATTTATATCCATTGTATTCTATTATTATCATTTCTCCAATTTCTAATAACTCATCCAGTTTTGCTTCCTAAAGTATTGTACGAATGTTTTGACAACCAAATTATATAGTTCTCCTTGTCTCATTTGATTTTTACATTCTATGTTTTATATATAAGCAAGATCAAACATGTGTAGATATCATGGAATGTGAGATATAGTTCCACATTACTCTTAAAAATATATAGTCTATGCATCAAAAAAATGTATTTATAGTGAAAACTATTTTTTATAGGATCTACCTTTATTTCTTAGCTCATTATGATCTTCCTCTCTTTCTTAGACCATTACGATTTTCCTTTCTTTCTTATCTCATCACGATATAAAATTCCTCAGCTCATTATGATGAACTTCATCATCTTTATCCCAATGTAATCCTCATAATTATGGAATTATCAATATGATAATTTTTCTATAATGAAGTAAATACCATTACAATTCTTTTCATATAATTATGAAAAGTATTCAATGGTGACTCCACTTAGAAACTATGAAAATACATCAAGATTCATCATTATTTTTCTTTCTTAAAAATTCCACCTCTGATGGATATCTCATAATGATATAATCACTTTTATGATGGATTCCTCATTATAATAAAGTGTATCCAATGATAACTACACTCAAAAAATTCAACAAGATTCAAACCACATCAACTATTACTCATTCACAAACTTTTTATTGATTTATGTAACCGATATTCCATTACAATTCCTCCATTTATTCAAAATATTTTATCATGATAGTTTTTCAGGATTTATGAGAACTTAATGACAAGTAAAACTTTTTTTTATTTTTTTTATATTGTTTGAGAACATTCTAACTCATGACTTCAATTTCTTCAAAAAATCTCTTCATCATTTTTTTGACTTCTTCACTAATCCAAAATTGACTTTCTAACCAACACTGAGTCCGATGAACTTCATAGTGATGGATTTGAATCTGATAAAGCATCTGATCCACAAATTAATCTTTCTAACTTCTTCTACATCTGGTGCTATTCAGTTCAAAAACATGATTCTCAAAATATAACTGATTACAGCATATTGGGTATGATTCCTAAATAAAAAAACATTCTTATACAAAAATATTAGTGTTTAAACAAATTCAAAAACTTTACTAAAATAATTCATAACAGAGGTTCTTCAATCACCCCCTTTGGGTCTATTGAAAACCCTTATTAATAACTTTATTAACTCTTAGAATGTTTTCACAACTCAAATTTTTTTAAAAAATCATGTTTTTTTACTTTTATAAAAATGCATCCTTTCTCAAAAGAGAGTGTGATGACACCACAAAAATGGATAAAGTAATGTTTTTGAAGGAATTACATCCCTTGATGGTAAGAAATTTTTTTGATCATGTAAATATATACTCCACCTCACTTTTATCTTTTCCTCTCACTTTTATTTTTCTTATACCCCATTTTATGATAATCATAACATCAGATTCATTAAATAATGGTAAGTAAAAAATGATTACAAAGTTTAAGGTTGTTACTTTCTCTCCCATATTGTCAAAATAATAAAAATAATGGCAGGGGTTCTTCATTATGAGATTTAGGAAGTCATTATAGGAGGCTGAACATGAAGTAGCATCCTCAACTCAACAAACCTTTCTTTCAAAATTACCTTTGTAAATATATAAAAAATTAGATACTTCATTGAGATATATTCTAGAAAAACATTTACAGTAGTAAATTTCTATTTTATATAGTGAAAATTTATATCAATGTGTTTTGATCTTGAATATTGGAAAAGATTTTTGAAAATATCAATTGCACTCTGATTATCACAAAGTATCTTCAATGGATTAGAAACTTTCATTTTCAATTATTCTAGCTGAACTTTCATCCACAACATTTGAGTACATTCTTGAGTAGCTAAATTATATTTGGATTCTGCTATTCTAAGAGTTACTGAACTTTTTTTCTTACTATTACAACTTACACAACATTCACCCAATAAAAAGTTTCATCCTTAGGATGATTTTCTATCATTACAATCTCCAACCCAATTAGCATCAGTATAACCATGAAACTTTATCTAACTATTTATTTTGTATAACATGCCCTGTGAAGTTTTTTATTTGACATATCTTAGAATTACTTTTTTCTACCAGAATATGTGATTATTTTAGATTAATTTGATAACTAGCACACAAAGTCACAACATAAAAAATATAAATCCTTGAAGATATAAGATAAAGTAGAATTCTTATCATCTTCCAATAGTCTTTTTAATTCAAACATTTTCCAAAATCATCTTTAATAAAATTTTTGCTTCGATAAATAGGTGTAGAAACTTTTTTGATTTTTTCCATCCTAATTATTTTTAACAATTCCCTAGAATAATTTTCTTGAGATAATAAAATATAGTTTTCTTTTTTTTGAAATTTTAATTCAAGGAATGAAGTTAATCATCCCAACATTTAAATTTCAAAATTCTTCTTTCTTTCCTTAGAAATTGTTTAAAAAACCTTTCTTCATCCCTATAAAAAATTATATCATCCACATAAATGATTACAATTACAGTTCTAGAGTCAAAATATTTCATATATAAGTTGATATCATCTTTTCCTTTAGAAAATCTCAACATTCTCAAAAAATTATCACGTTTAGAATACTATATCCATGGAGCTTTTTTTATCCTATAAAAATATTTATTCAATTTAAAAACTTTTCTTTCATATTCATTAAGTATAAACCCACAAATTTTTTCAATGAAAAATTCTTCCTCAATCTCACTATTTAAGAAAGATGACTTTATATCCATTTGATAAACTATTGAATTACAATGTTCAGAAAGTAATAGTAACATTCTAATAGTTTCTAATCTTGTAACTAGAGAAAATGTTTATTTAAAATCCACACATTCCACTTGTGCATAACCTTTATAATGAAGCCTAGATTTGTTTCTTTAAACTACTCCATGTTCATTTTACTTGTTTCCACAAACCAAGTTTTTCATGATAAAATTGTTATTTGTTGGTCATGGAATAATTTACAATGTTTCGTTTTTCTCAATATGACCCAACTCTTAATTCATAGAATCCACCCACTATTTGTGTTGAATAGATTTTGAAATTGATTCTTTTTCAACTTTTCAGATAAGTGAAGTTTGATTTTCTAATCTCAACTTTTTCCTTGTCTGGTATAGAGACATATAATTTCCAATAATGTTTTTAGACTCAACATGTTTCTTAAGGTAGGAATTTTCATGGTTTCTTTTACAGAAGAAATTTCCTCATCACATGATTCTCCAGAATGTTGCTAAGAAATTTTTGAATTACTTTTAATATAATTAGAAATATATTGTTTATCCTTCTCATCATTCAGAGTAAAGTTTGTTAAGGATTTTTTATTTTCAATTACATTCACTTAATATGAGTCCACCAAATATTGAAAATGTTTGTTCCAACATTTTTAACTTCTTACATTTAAAGAATAAACTATTAAAATTCCTTCCTCATATTTTTTACCAAACTTTCCCAGATCCATATTTCTAATCTTATGTAAGAATAATAGCTTAATGTATTTAGATACTAGGTACATAATATTCTAATTTAGTAAAATATATTAAACATTGACAACAAATATCATCTCAAATAGTACTCCTCTTAGGCATACCATACCTAAACCTTTCTTCATAACCTATGGAAGTAAATATAAGAAAGAGTGAGCTCAGATTCTCAGTAAGGGTAAAAATAATTGATATTAATCTATGATAATATGAAAGCATAAGATAATAGTAATGGTATGTAATCATGAACATAACTATCTAAGTTCTTACCCAACCTTTCATAGATCATAAACATGAGTCGTGACATAAAACATTATAATTTCTGAAAACATGTCCTATAAGGGTGATAAATCATCGTAAACCAATCATGAACCACAATCTCATGTCATAAAAGTGTGGAGCCATCACAAATATTGAAAAACATTTCATATTTCAAGGTTAACAACCAAGAACATTAACATTGTGGATCATGACTGATCACCTATTTCCCATTGTGGATTAGAGTACAAATATTTCCCCTAATAGATTAGGACACACCTATTTAGCATAGTGGATCGGGACATAACTCCTTACCATAGTGGATCAAGCCCATATACTTATTTCTAATTATTATCTCATGGTATATAAAGATTTACCTAATACATTAGAGATAGGTATATATTACACCTATCACATAATGAAAATAATACATATATGTGCCAAAAGATCATAAGACATTCAATATATCAAAACCCATGAAATGAAATGAGATTAAAAAGCATTTCATCCTATCATAACCTTTGGAAAATAGTTATTTTTAAAAACCATTTCATTATTTTATCATTGTATGAAATGTGGAAAATAAATTAGGTTTCATAATAATTTCATCATGGTATAACTTTTGGAAGATAAATGGGTTTCATTAACATCATATTGTCATTAACATAAACTATAGAGAGAAAGAATGAGAATGGTCTCCTTGGTTCATATAACCAGCAAATGATAATTTACATAAAATGATTTCATCTTTGATGGAGAATAATTTTGAAAGATAAATCACTCATAAAATTCTTCAAGGGAGATAAATATTCTTTGAAAATAAATTTTAAAAAGTAAAAATTCATAAAATATTTTTTTATATCCTTTTCTATAAGAGTAACCTTTAAAACTTATAATGTAATCTTCAAAACTAATTTAAATCATTTCTTGATGAAAATATTCTATATGATTTAAAAACTTTTAAAAACATAATTTTTTTTTGAAAATGAAATTTAAAACTTATGAATGAATATTCAAAGAAAATAATGGTCATGACTATAAGAAGTTTTTTTCATGCTGGAAACATTTAAATAAAGACTTATTTCACATTTTCAGTAAAATATAAATGACCCTTGTTTTGAAAATGATATGAAGATTCATTTAAAAATATATTATAAAAAATAAAAAATTGATAAAAATATATTTAATAAAAAATTTTAAAAATGTTAAAAAAAATTTTGAATACATTTTTAGACAACATGGTTTTGGAAGAAAAAGTGTTTTTGACTGAAACGATGTTTTTTATTAAGAAAATTATTTTTGAAATCTTGAGTACATGAAGAGAGGAAAATGAAGGGAGAAAATATATTCTAATAAAGTAAACATAGTTTAATAAAATTCATGAGTTTATTTATATAGGGATCATAATATTTTTTCATTGGAAATATATTCATAAAAAACCCCGATAGATGATCAGATTGTAACATAAAATCATTAACACATCAGTTACTTTGAAACATAATACCCATGAAGAAATATCATTAAAATAATATTAAATAATAATGAGGATAAATAAAATCATTATATAACATGTAAAAGTGTCTATATATACACATCAAAAAAGAATATAGGTGCATAACACAACCGTATGTCGTAATGAAGGAAAATTGGGACCAAAATACCTTACCGCTTTGGCAACATTATATCCATAAACCCCAAGAAATAAAGATAATAAAATAAATATCTAAATCAAAATAATTTTATGGATAATAGTCATAAAATAAATTAATTGGTACTATATACACCACAAAAAAGAAACTTATGGTGAATATGACATGTGTCTCGCTAAAGTAAAAATTGATACAGAAATCCCTCACCTTAAGTCTTGATTCCCATCGTACACATTAAAAAATAAAGTATAATAAATATAATCTCATTAAAAATTTATTAAAGAACCATAATTAAATATATATTACCATATATTATACACTTATGAACATTTATTACCCATTTATTATAAATTCTATGTTAAAGTCACGTTTTGTGCAATAATCGCTTTGTTTTTCGTGTATGTTTTGATTCGTTATTTTCAGTCCTCTTACTTTGATCATGGTTAAATCATATAATAATAATATTAATGAAATAATTATAATATTTACCAATTAATTACACATTTAAATAGTATCATGAAATATGGTTTTGAGAAAAGAAGTACGTTATGATCATGGAGACAGTAGCCTGTACGTACGCATGAGTAACGTTTCCATTTTTCAACGATCATTACGGAAATGAGATAAGTAATATATTATCTTTAAATAATTATAATAATATTATAAATACCATATTATTTATTTAAATATTATTATACATATCATCCATGTAGCGTGGTGGTGAAAAGAGAGTCACATCACTTCATGAAGGCGGTGATCCACACATACACGAACGAAATCATCAACTTTTAGAGAGTAAAAAGGTAAGAAAAAAATGATATATTATATTTTAATAATTATAAATATGTAATTAATACCATAATTATTTAATATATATCAGATATATTCACTAAATATATCTTTATTATCTTTAATGTAATGTTTTAGTGGAAACGAATCGCGTCGCTTCATGAGGTGGTGGTCTACTGCACACACGAACGACATTATCATATCCCATACGGAATTTAATGTAAAAATTTATACATTATTTAATTAATAATTAGGTATAATTATTTTATAAATTTCATATTTATACTTTATATACATCAAAATAACCAATCATGAGAGGTGGTGATGAAAAAACGAATGATATCGGTTCGCGATGTAGTAGTCCTCCGTACACACAAACGATGATTTCATAACCCATTTTATGTAAGTGGAGATGATTTTAAATCATAAAAATAAAATAAAAACATCTAAATATATTTAATTTATTGATTTTATTATATCATCATTGTTTAATAATAATTGAAGGAGGTGGAGGAAGAAATTAATAAAAAATGCTCGTTGAAGAACATTACCTCTTCTTCGGGTAACCTCCTTAGGTTTAAACCAAAAGCCTTACTTGGTTGGATTAATGACAAAATTAATCCTTCTAGTACAATAGGGTTGAATTTGGGATGTTTTTGTGGAAGTATTTGGTCAATCCAAATATCTTGAGAGGTGTGAAGAAGTGAGGGGAGTGAGTGCCCTTTTATAATTGAGGGGGAGTAGAATTTTTGTAAATATCCAAAAGTATTCAATAATGGGAGGTCACTATCACCTAATGTGGATAAATATTGATAAATAATGTAGGTTAGGGATTATATGGATTATACACACCTCCAATGACAAAACATAAAATGTTTTAAACATGGAATTGTTTAGCCTTTTATGTTTTACTCACTTTGACCATTTTAATTTTCATCAGGGTAACTAGTTTTTTAACCTAGGTAATTTATCTTTAAGAATAAAATAAAATTATTATTATTATATAATTTATAACTAATTATTATAAATATTAAATACAATTTATAAAATATAAATCCTATGCGTTGAAAATTAATTTTGAAAGAAGCCCAAGTAACTTGAAAAACTCTATTTGAACCTTAATTGATGTAATTAATTTTTAAATATTTTTACTAATAATTATGTTAAAAAAATAATTTTACCGAATTTTATATTATAAATTATTTTTATTTAAAATATTTAATCCATTTTTTCAAATTAAATTAAAATATGTGAAAAATTTAATTTAAAATTAAACCTATAGAGGCAATGAGAAAGCAGATTTTCAAAAAAAAAAGTTAAAAAGTATACAAAATTGGATTTATTCATATATTTTGTATAATAAAAACATAATATAAATTTTTTATAGTTGATTTAATGTATAATATATACATTTCATTAAAATAATTCACCAAAAGTGGTATGTTTAATTTATTGTGGTAAAATATGTTTTTTTTCATAAAAATAATTTTTCAGAAAAAGATTTCCATTATTTTATAATAGTTTTGAATTTTAATTTTAATTAATTTTGAACAAATAAGAAATTATATATACATGTTTAAATGATATATTTTCATAATTTAGTAAATCCTTTTTATACCTGCTATTCTGACGGCTAAGTGAACTCTATAATATAATAATATTTTAATAATACGACATGTTTCATTTAGAATTGGTGTTGCGTGAAACAAAAGTTAAACTATTTATTATGTATAACATAAAAAAAACTCATTATTTCATTTAATTTAAGATAAAATTAATTTTTCATGTAATTAACGATAAACTCAGTGTTTCCTATAATGAAAAATATAAAAAATATTAAATTTATTTGAAAAAATATTTCAAAAATGATCTATGGTTTTATAATGGTTGAGTTAATATCCAACGTTCCCTCTTTAGGGTTATTATACCTAGGTATAAATATTCCAGATCCTACATCAATTTTTAGTATCCATACATGGGTTTAACTTCTTTGTGATCCACACAATAGCTACTTTACCAAAACATCAGGATGTTGTCCTATACGTAGATACATCCCTTGGACACTTCCTTAGGATTTTTTCTAAATTTATCTAAAATAATATCACAAAATAACTAAACCCTACTCTAATACCAAATAAAGTGACCCAATATAAACATAAATTAAATAAATCATTAATGTCATGATTTAAACAATTCTTCTTACAAATAGCCACATAACCCTAGGACCTAGAAGTTTATTCTCTTGAAGATTAGCTATATAAACAACTTATTTTACAACACCGGAAAATATTTATCCATAATCATACTCTTATAGAACCATTTATAAATACATCACAAGAAATAATCATCTTCATAACCAAGGTATTTAAAACTTAATAAAGGGGTGAGAACAAATGCCCAGTAAGGAAAAAATATATCATAAGGTAATAAATCATATACTTGGAGGAGAACATGAGGAAAAGGTTAAATATATTATTTAATGATCATATGACCATAAATGATAATCATAAAACCTGTTGGGGAAATATAATATCATAGAAGGATCATTAATATAGAAAAAAATGTACAAAATATAACATATGAAGATGAAATAAAAGTGAAGAATACTTAAATAAGGAATAGTAATGAAAAATGGAATTTCATGGAAATGAAACACATATTGAAAATTTGTAATAACTTTATAAAAAATAGAAATGTGGAACTACCATAAGAATAAAAAAACTTGTGTAAGAAAAACCATTATTCCCACACCTATGTGAACAAAATCAATATTTCCATGAATGAAAATTCGACAAAACCGATCATGCCCATGCATGTGAAAACAAAGTTTTTATGTACATGTCTGATTATCTCTAGATATGTAAACTTAAAATAATGCATTAGAGGATGATATAGGACCCCACCCATCATCATCCATACATATGTGTTCCACTTAAAATAAATAATTATCATATATTAAATAACCCATTGAAAAATAATGGGTTTCTTAAACATCCAAATGATAATCATTCAATATTTGTAATGAACCCATTGAAATAAAATGTGCTTCATTATACATCAAAATGGTATAAAGTCGTGAATTAAATATTTTGATGCCAAAAACATTATTACCCAAAAATAATATCATAACTAAATAAAATATAGGGTGAAACATAAAATATAACTCCATCGGAGATAGATCATTTTAAGACAATGAAAACCAAATTATTAAAAGAGATTTTCGAAACAATTTTGTATTCATCATTATAAAAATCATAGTTATGACTATATTTTCATAAAAATATCATTTGTTAAAAAAAAGAGAAAATAAAAACTTTCATGGAATTCGATTTGAATAAAAAATTATATATACTAATAAATTAATAAGGAACATCATTGAAAATGGATATCCTTGGAATAAAAATATAAATATGGAATAGTTTATCACTAAGAAAAAGTTTGAGTTACCAAGTCCCATGACTTTACCCATTATTTTCACATAAGTGATTTAAACTCCTTTATCGTAAAGATAAAAAAATTAATTACCTATTAAAAATACTTATTCAAATATATATATATATATATACTCTTTATTAATAAAAATTCAGTTGAGGTGTTAGATTATTGTAAACTTTTTTTCAACCCCGGGTGCTAATAATCTTGACTATTTTGAACTGTGTCGATAGAAGCAGTGTCAATCTTCATTTTTTATAAAATATCATCATTTAAAAACCATTAATGGTTTTGGAATTGATGTTTTATAAATAATTATATATTTGTCATTTTATTACATGGTATTTTTAATCACATTTTATGAAAACAAAAACGATAATGAACTAGATTTGGGTTATTTATTGATATCAATATATTAACTTATAATGATTGTTAAATTTTTTTTAATCCAAAATAAACATTTTAATGATATATTATATATATATCATATATAATTATCAAATATTAACTAAAACTATACATGTTTTTATTTTAAGGAAAAGGAAACGTGTTTATTTATAGAGGAGGTAGTCTGTACAATGCACGATTCACGTTTTTATTTTTATAAAAGAAAAAGACGAGGTCCTTTAATGCTTATAGAATCATTATAATAACATAAAATTATAATAATTATATTGATGTTATCATTTAAGTATTATAAAATAAGATTATGGGAGGAAAAAAAATGCATAAATATATAGAAAAAAGTAATAGAGGTTAGAAACATATACCTCACTTCTTGGATTATATCCTTTGTGAAGGGGATTGAAACATCAAGGGATAGTATTTTTAGAAGACTGAAACATAATTATGGTTTTAAAGAGTTTTTAAGATAGTTTTTGGTAATTTTTGGGTTGAAATTAATAGTTTTTCATGTGAGGGGAAGTTAGGAAAGGTGTTCCCCTTTTATAAGTGAAATTGAGTGGAATTTTTGTAAACCCCCAAAAAGTTTCAATAATGGGAAGTCACTATCAAGGTAAGTGGATCCATGATTGATAAACAATGGAGTTTAGAGGAGGAAATATCGATCCAAACCTCTAAAATATAACTATATTTTTTTAAATAGGTCAGGCATGTTACCTATAAGGTTACCAAGTTTTACCAATTTAGTTTTCACCATAGTAACAAGTTTTTACCTAGGTAATTAATACTTTAATCCCATAAATAAAATGATCCTTATTATACAATTTGGACCTAATGAATCCAAGTTTTAAATATATTTTTATGATTCAATTTTTATAAGTGATAAAAATTAATTATGAAATACAAAATGTATAATGTAATAATTTTTTTTGAAAAATATAACTTAAATTTTAAAATGTAAAATACAGGTATATAAATTAAATTCAAAATTTTTAAAATTATAAATTCACTTATAATAAAATATAGTCTTAGAAAATGGTTTCATGAATTTCTAGTTCATAATTATATATTAATAAATAAACATTATTTGTAAAAAATAGTATTTAACAATATTCACATAGAAATCCATGTTTTTAGTAAAATATCAGAAAAAAATATTACGATAATATGGACATGATAAATCAAAAAATGTTGTTAATTTTTTTCATATCAATATCAAAAAATTTATAATTTTTTAATTAGAAATATAAATATAGTGAAAAACTTGTTTTTATAGGAAAGAAAATTTTCGTATATTATCTAATCTTATTCATATTTCCTATAAGTTACTAACTAAACTAGTGTTTATATATTATTAATATCAAATTATATTATACTTAAAAAGTAGTAAATTTTAGGAAAGATACTTCATAAGTTTTGTTAGTTTAACTAGTTGAATGAATATTTAAAGTGAACATTATTTTTGTTTTTTATATATATGTATATATATATATATATTTATTATTCCATTACCACTATTTATACCTATCAATTCTATGGATACAGTATAATAGTCAATATTTGTTTCAATTTTGTGTGTGGGGAAGGCATTAAACACAATATTTATTTTAGGGGGACAAACTCAGGTCATTACACACAACTTGGAAAAATCATTGATGTACTTAAGTATAATGAATATATGATCAATAGATAAATTCCTTCATCCATTATACACTAAAATAGTGTGGTGGCAATATCATATATCTAAATACCCTCTTTCTCCTTTTCAATAGATATGAGATGATATATCATAGTATAAGTATCCATTTTCTTATGTTTCATTATCAGTTTTCCAGATATAGCTAATATTCGACAAAACACACTATAGGAGAATGCCCATGTACCTCATATAGGCATCCTATTTGTGACATCCCAATATATATTCCACTGAATAGTGCCTCGATATGGTGGGCCATATGGCCTCAAGCGCACCTACCCATATACTAGAGGTTACCAACTAACAATGAGGTTCTTAGGTGGTACAGTGGGGAGACTATACCCTTTTGATTAGAGTAAAACATCAGTGAAATAGGTAAATAAACAGCAGAATCATAATGAATAACTGACAGATTACGGTAAATCATCCAAAAATAATTAATAATCAATATCTAGTGTCATATATAGAATGATTATATGTCAAATGTTTAATAGAAATGAATAAAGAAGCATGTTATCCAATACATGTTTTAAAAAGGGAAACGAGACCAAAAGAACTATCTATAATAGCATTGCGAGCCACAACTCGGTCCTATTATTCCCCACTCCCATGATATGTAAAAATCAAGCAGCAACCAATGAGAACTTTCCCCTATCCCTACCCTCATCCACATAATTTTCCTAGGTATAATTGGTAGCTTGGATAAGGTGTGAGATAAATTTAGCAGGACATCACAAAAAAGTGCCAATAAATATCTATCCAGTGTATAAAATATGGAAGTGTGCATGTAATAATGGTAATTAGTAAATAAAACTATAAATGGGGTCGACTTTGGTACTAGAATGATGCCAGGATGAAAGTACCTACTTTAGCCTAAGTCAGATAATCTCTGAACTAGTAACCATGTGCATACATATATATGGAATGTATACGCAGTGACATCTATAACCATATATGTGGATACTACTACTCTCTCTCCCCTGAGACATAACTCATGTATTTATAATCTCTAGAATGAGTTTCATGAATACCAAGGGACTCTATTCCCATTATCACAATAATTTGGTCTCCATGCCTAGAAACATATCAATAAGGATATTCATGCCTGTGTATATATATATATGTATCAGTAGGGATCATCATGCTTGATATAATAGTAAGGGTCATCATTCTCAAGTGTGAAAATCATAAGGGTATCTATCTCCACTATCATAATCATAAGGTTCAACTATCCTAGTATCATAATCATAAGGGTCATCATGCCTAGTATTATAATCATAAGGGTCTCCATTCCCACTATTATAATCATAAGGGTCAACATTCCCAACATCCTTTCATGCCTAGTATCATAGCTATAAGGGTAACCATCTCCATATATCACTTTAGGAGACTAGATTACGTTACCAAATATATATAACATGCATAAGGGTCACCATTTCCAAATTATAACTAAAGGGTCTCCAAGCCTGATTATATCAATTATAAATAGTCAAGGCTTAAATCAGATCTAACAGTTAATTCTTAACTCATAAACATTCAATAATAAAAATGGAATAAAAAATTGTTCCATTTAATTAATTGATGTTCTCACTCCACTCACCTACATTAATTTAATTATAAACTCTCTCACTTATGAGACATTCCAAAACTAAATAAACAATGGTTTGGTAATTAAGGAATTAAAACATCAAGGAAAATTTTATGAGCACACCTACAAGGGGTGGGAACAACTTAAGGGGGCCTATACCAATATGAATCATGGGATGCTAGGAAATTCTATCAATTATATTAAATTAATCACGGTTTAGATATTTTAAATAAATTCATAGAGATTTCGACGTGTGACACATAAATCATATCACGAATAATTTTGAATTTAAGGGATAATTACTAGACCACCTACTTTATTCTTATTGAGGAGCACTCATCCTATATCAGCCTTTGGTTTGTTCTTGATCGGGAAAAAATGACATAACAAATTAAATACATGAAAATAGGGTATATAAGTCTACACCTAAATAACTTTATCAAGAGAAAGATAAATGAAGAAAGATGCAAGATGAATGATGATATTACCAGCACACTTACAATGAGATGAAAAAAAGTAGAATCAGATTCCGGATGATGAAATGGGATCAAATCCAAAGAGTAAAGGCTTGGGAGTTCAAAAAGGGGGAATAAGGCCTCCAGTCAATGGAAATAGAAAATAGTAGAGATTGGTTAAGTAAAATTAGAATTAGGGTCAAAAGGGTAAAATCACACAAAATCTAGGGGTCTCAGGTTTGGCCACACAATTTTCCAAACCATGCACCAACCATGCACAACTCACTGCCTCAATACCTCCCTTTCACCATAATAGTGCACAGTTAGAAAAAATGTGTCCCGACAATGCGTTTAGACTTTTTCAAAAATCGATGGGAACTTTCAAGAACATGCGGCCCTAGGAGCATGGTTAAGGAAAAACATATTCCACATTCTTTACTATTAAAAGCCTTATACATGTAGGAAAAACCTTATGGGATGGAAATCATAGTTTCTAAAAACTGTGTAGTCTAATGGTTTCTTCCACCATCTAGGGTCCCGGGCTCCAAACATGTCCCGAACACCCTTGTTTTTTCCATTGCCTTACTAGGCAACCATATTTTGTGAAAACCAAATATTAAATCCATAAATGAAGGATTCATACCACATATAAAACTGGGTTCTTATAGTCTTCCTTCCTTAAATTAACTTATACCCATGTTCCCTATACAAAGGTGAAAAAATGATCTCTATGAATAACTCCAGCCATTGTTCATGTACTTCAAACTCCCACTCTCAAGTATTATCTTGTAACTAGCTATGATACCAAATCACCCATACTAAAGAGATATATTGGAATCATAGATCCTTTATACTATTATCAATTATGCAAATGGGATACTCCTCAAAAGAAGCTTCTAGTATCTAACTCAACATCCTTAGTATAAAATGTATGAGATGGGTAGACATGATAATAGTGAAGCAGTGAAATGTGGAAGAAATCATTCATGGAATGGTGCCTCTAATGCCGTAATTACTGATTGGCTACCTGCTTGACTCTCTCCACAATCTTGAAATCCCCAAAAAAGGGAGGAGACATCTCCCCTTATCTCTGTATCCGTCTATGTCCAAGTATTGGTGATAACCATAAAAAACACGATCCCTAACTTAGAACTCAAGAGTTCATTGATGGTGATTGGCATAATATTTCTGTCTATAATGAGCAGTAGAAATCCACTCTATGATCCTCTAAACCTTCTCCAATTCCTCTTGAAGAAGGCAAGGACCAAGTATAATTTCCTCTCCTACCATTAAGCAGCATAAGGGTGAAAAACACAAACTACTGTATAAGTCCTCATAAGGATCTATCTGAATAATAACCTAATAGATATTATTGTTAGTGAACTCAATGAGAGGGATGTGATTCTCCCAAGAACAAATAAAATCAAGGATGCATTCTTAGAGCATGTCCTCTAGTGCCTGTGTAGTCTGTTTCGACTAGCCATCAGTATTAATTTGAGTGGTTGTGTTCAGAAGAACCTATACACCTCAATGTAAAACAAGAACCCCTGTCTGAAATGATAGTATTGGGTACCATGAAGACATATTATCTCATGGATGTACATTCTTTCTATCTCATCAACTCAGAAAGTCTCTTATATAGGAATGAAGTGGTTAACTTTATTGAGTTGATCCATGACCACCCAAACCACATCACTACCTCAAGATGACCTCGGTAATCCAAAGACAAAATACATCAAAAAATCGTTCCATTTCCATTCCAGGACTGGTAATGGATGTAGTAATATAGTAGGTAACTAGTTTCTACCTTCACCTATTGATAAGTGGGACTCCTAGTGATAAAACCCACTATTTATTGTTTCATCCTTAGCCTTCAGTACTATCTGCACATATCAAGATATAACTTAGAGATACCTGGATGAACTACCCACTAATAAGAATGTGACTCTTGCATTATCTCATCTCTTATATATGTGGGAACCTATTTATTACCATGTATACATAGGATGTCATCATCATCAATAGACTAATCCAGAGGTGTGTTCTCACCAGAAATACACTCTCTTTGGAACAAGAATTCAGGATGCAAAAAAATTAATTGTATTTACTCTCTCTATAAGTAAATAGGTCACTTACAGTGATGTAAGTATAGACTATCCATGATATTCCTTTTCCACTATGTGCATCTTAGAAAATAAATCCATAAGCTTCCACTCGCTATTGGTTTCCTGAACCATATGAGTATAAGTCCTCCTACTCAGAGCATCAATAGATTTATTTCCCTTCTTGGGTGTATAAGCTAGATCAAAGTCAAAGGAATATTAATATTCAACTCATCTTCACCGCCTAAGGTTCATTTCATGTTATGTAATAATACACTTGAGTCTTTTATGGTCAATAAACACCAGAGAATTATATCCCATTTGTTAATACCTTCAAGAGTGCAAGGCATGAGAAAGAACTTCCAACTCGAGATCATGTGTAGGGTAATTCCATTCATGAGGCCTCATATTCCAAGACCCACACTCAACAAATTGATCTTCCTGCATCATTACTTCCCCTAACCTGATACCTGGTGCATCACAACTCACTATATAACTTCTTCTTGGCTTTGGTAGAATCAAGATCAATGTTCAATTCAATCACGCTTCTATCACTAGAAGGTTTTATTGTATGATTTTTACCATATAAAATCCACAACCTTTTTAGTCAATCCCATAAGGGGTTCTTCTAGGCATTATAAGTCTAGCATAAAACACCTTTAATAACCATATAACCCCATGGAACTCCATATACCAAATATTTTATTGGGATAATCCCAGTTAAATATGGTTCTAACCTTCTATTAGTCAACTGATACTCCTTACTTTGATATAATATGTAATATGAATTGAAACATGTTGATACAAATGTTACATTTTATAATCTTATCATATAGTTGGTTCTCTCTCAGTGTATCCATACTAACTTCAATATGAGTGGCATGGTTTCTTTGAGTATGAGAATACATTAAGATTTCATGCATAAAAACCATAAAAAAATAATTCCGATTGGGATTTAAAACCATATTCATCAAGGCCTTGAAAACATATGGAACGTTCATAAGGTCAAATGACATAACCAAATACTCATATAAACCATACCAACTTTTGAAATCCATACTTGGTATATCTGAAGGCCTAACATGCACCTGGTGATAGTTTAATCTCAAATAAATCTTTTTGAAAACAATCACTCCTAAAATTTGGTCAAAAAGTCATCTTTATGAGGCAATAGATACTAGTTCTTTATAATAAGCTAATTCAATTATAATAATCCACACAAATCTTGAGGCTTTTGTCCAACTTCTTGGTAAAAATGATGGGTGAACCCCATGGAAAAGTACTGGGCTATATAAAACCCTTGCACTGTAAATCCTATAGATGCCTCTTGAGCTACTGAAACTCCACAATATATATCATGTAAGGAGGAATGCATATTTATTTAGCTCAGAACACAATCTCAATATTAAACAACACCTCCAACTTCGGAGGTAGTCTAAAAAATTCATCTGGGAATACATCCATGAATCTATAAAATATAAGAGGTAATTAAGTAAGATGTAACCCCTAATCCTCCATGTAAAGGATATAAATATGGGTGGTCACTCCACCTAGCCCAAGATGCTTTAGTCCAAATCTATCTCCCTAGACATTCCACTCACCCTTATAAGTATAAGTATCGCTCACTAGTGATGTAAAAAATAATCTATGGTGATAAAAATCTACATAATAGTGATTGGGGACTAACCAATCTAACTCAATAATAACATAAAATCCCATAATCTAAATGATGAAGAGGTCCTATAATAAATAATGTTAGCCTACCTCAAGGGGTAATTCCTTGAGCTAGCATAAACGCTCCGAATGTATACCCAAAGGGATTTAAATTGTCATCATGCCACATGTGTACTTAAGATGAAGACCAAGTTTTCCATAATAGCCACAAAGATGAAGGAATGTGAATTACCCTTGGAAAAAAGGAAAAAAAAATAGTATAGGATATTAGAACAGTTCCACAAATAGTAGATGGCCTGACGCTCTGCTCCTCTGGTATAGGGTTCACTAAAGAAATATGGCCTGCTCCATGGCCTTATGCTGCAACCTGACAACCCAGAGTGGGTCTTCTCTACTGGTGTTGTATATCAGAAGCCTTTGTACCATAGATATGACCTCTTATTCTATGTATACGAATGGTAGAACTCCAACTACCTACCTAGCGAGGTGCTATTTATCCTTCTCCTAAAGGTGTAGCTTCTATGGATACTATCCCACTCATCACAAATTGGAAGGTCCTGTAAAAACATTGAAGATTCCCCATTATAACACAATATCAACACTCAAAGGGGAATTTGGGACACTAAGGATTCTTATTCCTAGGCTTTACACATTGGTGACAAACCACATAACTATTAGTGTGTGTTTCTTAACTACTTCTACTCACACACACAATCTCAAAGCATCATTTCTGATCGCTAGTCGAACCTCTAATCTATCTCAATTCTGAACCAACTTGGTTCAAACAATCAGATTCCCTTAGGTTCTTTATAGTGATAAGTTCCTTGTTCACTATATAATATATGGTATTCAATTGGAAAACATTTACTTGGTAATGCATAGTATGCCTAAGCCCACCCTCAAATTGTATTTCTTTCACTGGATCATCAACAATATAGATAGGTGAAAAGAAATAAAGATATATAAAATGATATGATAGTCCATAACTATCATAAAACCATAATATAGGTTCATGAAATCCCTATAATTATCATCCCTCAGGCACTCTGAGAAGAAATAGTTATAGAAGTTTGACTAGAAATCCATCTAAGAAACTTCTCATTACAGACCTACCTGGTTCAGAATATCCCAACAACGTTTGGTGGATCCCTGAAGAATATAAGTGTAAATACTAACTATTCTCTCAAGAGGCATATTTAGATGATCAAATATATATAAGACTATTTCCAACCATAACTCTGCATCTTGGGGGCCACCATCCCCTGAAAAAGTTGGTGGCTACTGCTGCTAGAACTCCCATGTAAGCCTCTCGTAGAAGGGGAAGATCGCAAAGCTCCCTGTATCATCTACATAATCTAAAAAACTCCCCACTAAACTAGTCATCATCACCAATATTAGGGATAATAGGTGGTGCCACATGTGGCACTACTAGATGTGTCACTAGAGGTTCAAGTATCACCACCTCTAGAGTGTGTTCTTCACCACCCTCCTGGCGCACGACACAAGGATGTAATGGTGGAATAGATCAACCAATTCCAAACACACACCATAGATATGATAGATAATGGTTAATATCACTAAAAGACTAATAGTATAGGTATAATCCTTCTTATTTAATAGTTAAACTCCTCTGGTTTCTAAAAGATCCAAGTCTCGGTGACAAAAACATTTATAAAGAACTCAAGAGACACTACTTACTACCTACTATTTTGGTCATGTTTGGTTCAAGATATGTACTTTAATTTATGGGACTCGATATACATAGTGTAAATTTTAATTTGTAGAGGAAAACACCCTTTAAATAGAAATTGGAATCCCTGTTTAGGAGTGATTATTTCTTTTTAGACCACAATTTCATTTAATTTCATTATCAATTATATAGAATTTTTCTTTAAAAGGCAGAGCTATATAGATCACCACTTATAATTTATAAGGGTCGATACACCTTAAAAATTGAAGTTTGGCATCCATTATATAGTAACAATTTACTTATCAAGGTATTACCTAAAATGTTATCATTGTTCATTGATATTTCAATAGTCACCAAAACATGTTGTAGTAAATTAAAACAGTAATATAAATTTGGCATGGAATAATACATGAAATATAAATCCTATAAGATTCCTAAAATGATGCATAATTAAATATTTATGTTCCTTATAAATATAAGGATAGAATATATAATCCTCAATAATAATAATAATAAATATCACACATTATGTGTGTCACCCAATAATGGAATCAAATCCAAATGTAACAAAGATAATACATAACAACATGTCTCATCCCAGGTAATTTGTTCCTTCCTTGTATATGGGATAACTACTCTCATGAACATCTCATTACTATATTTTGATACATTCCTAATCTTTTATCAAATATTCCCATATAATAATATAAAAGAAAATATATTCTCTAATATCACTTTCTGATGACCCGACCTGGATGCCACTAAATGGTTCCCAAGCCAATGGGCCACATGGCTTCATGCGCGCCTCCCCATACACCAGAGGCTTCTGAATAGCAGCGAGGATATAAGGTGGTATAGTGTTTATACTATACCATTATTATTAGATTAGAAAAATAGTGAAAAAGTTAAATAAATTGTGTATGCATAAAAGATAACAAACAGTTGAAGGTAAAGCATCGAACAATAACAAATAAATAACATCCAGTGTCATATAGAGAATGATGATATGTTATATGTTCAATAGAAAGGAAAATACATGAATTAAATCCAATACAAGTATAAAAACGTATAAAAATAACAAAATTAATATCTCTAATATCATTCCGAGCCACATCTTGGTCCTGTTATTCCCTATTCCCATGCTAGGTACAAATCAAGCATCAACCATTGGGCGCTTTCCCCTATCCATAACTACATCCACATAATATTCCCTAGTACCATAGGTGACCTGGATAGGGTGTGAGATAAACTCAGTAGGCCACCAACAACAATTTCCATAAATATCTAGTAAATTCATACAATATAGAAGTGTACAGGTAATAATGGTAATCAGTAAATAAAACTATAAAGGGGGTCAACTCTGTTTCCAAAAAGACACAAGGTTAAAAGTACCCACATCAGCCTAAGTCAAGTAATCTATGAACATGAAACCATAGGGATACACATAAATGAACTATATATATAGTGATTTATACAACTGTATATGTGGCTATTTAACTATATTTGGCTTGAGTTGTAACTTTGGTGTCCAGAAACTGTTGCATGAGTCTCATGAATATATGGGTATGCCATTCCCAGTATCACAACAACAGGGTCTCCATTCCCAGTAACATATCGAGAAGGGTCTTCATTCCCATGCATATATCAGTAAGGGTCATCATTCCTATATATAACTGTAAGGGTTTTCATGTCTGAATGTCATAATCATAACGGTATCGATTCCTAGTATCATAATCATAAGGGTTTCCATGCCCAATATATTAATCACAAGGGTCGTTATTCCCAATATCATAATCATATGAGTTTCCATGGCCAATATCATAATCGTAAGGGTCTCTATTCCTGGTATCATAATCATAAGTCTAATCATCCTCAGTTTCATAGTTGTAAGGGTCACCATTCCCAAGTATCACAAGAGTATAAGGGATTCCATTCCCGTATATATATATATAACATTCATAAGTTTCACCATGCACAAATTATAAATAAAGGATCTCTATGCCTAATTATATTAATTATAAATACTCGAGACTTTAATCAGATCAAAAATTTAATTTGTAACTCTTTAACATTGATTAAGAACAAAATAATAACCATTTTTCCAGTTAATTAGGTGGCATGGTCACACCACTCACCTCCATTAAATTAATTATGAACTCACCCACTTAGGATATATTCCAAAACAAAATTAATAATGGGTGGATTATTAAAGCATTGCAACATCAAATAAAACTTCATGAACATACCTAAAAGGGGTGGAAACAACTTAAGGGGGCCTATACAAAAATTAATCATGATATTCTTAGATAATTCTATCAAGGATATTCAATTATTCATGATTTACATATTTTAAGGAAATACAAAGAGAATAATTCATGTGATAGATAATTCATATTATAAAATATTTTGAATTTAAGGGATAATTACTATTCCACCCACCTTATTCCTACATAGGATAACTAATCTAGTATGGGAATTTGATTTAGTCTAGATTATAAGAAAATGGAAAAATAGATGAACACCCTGAAAATAGGGAATATGAGTCTACACCTAAATAAATTCACTGAGAGAAATACTAACAAAGAAACAAACATGATGAATGAACATCTTACCATTACACATCCAATGATATGAACATAAGTAAAATCAGAGTCTTGATAATTAAAAGAGATCAAAACCAAGTATGAGTGTATTGGGAGCTCAAAAGAGAAGCAAGAAGGCCTCCTGTCATTGGAAATTATTAAATAGGAGAGGTGGGAGGAGTTCAATTAGAATTAGGGACAAAATGGTAAAATCACCCAAAATCCAAGGGTTTAATGTTTTTTCCAAACTGTTCTCCAACCCTACACATCTCACTACCTCAATACCCCCCTCAAATGATCATGGTTCATAGTTAGACAAACTGTGCATTGACCAAGTGTTTAGCCTCTGTCAATAAATATAGAGAACCTGCATGGGAATGTGGCCATGGGTGCATAGTTATATAAAATCATGGGCCCTATTGTAATCATTTAAAATCCTGACATGGTTAGGATAGATCAAGTGGGATGGGTGACACAGTTTTTACTAAACCTGATGTCCAATTCTTTCTTACACTGGCAGGGTTTTTTGGGCTCTTAAAAAGCCCTAGACACCCCTGTTTCCCCCATATCCCCACTAGGAATCCATATTTGGTCAAAAGAAAAAAATTTAAACCTGAAATAAAAGATACATAGAACATATAAAATTTTGGATCTTACACTTTTAACCTTTTGTTTCTCAGTGAGAAAGATAAATAGGTATAGGGGACTCTAACATATAGTATACATTTTTCTTATTGTAGTACTATGTTTAAAAAAATTATAATATTCTTGGAAATATGTGCTGGTGTGGTCATAAAATTTTCCAAATTATAAAAATGCTACAATGATTTTTATTTTCATATTTCACATTTAATTAAAATAATATTTTAGTTTTTATCCTTCAAATCCAAAGATATGATATAATAAATGTTATTTATCAATATCCCAATATTTTGAAAAAATTGAAAAATGCTCACCACTGGTTTCTAGATATTCTTTCATGTGGATATTCTAGTTCCAAGGACTCATATATTATTTCTCATAACCCATACTTAGGCTTAACAATATATTCAAAGGTTTTTAGGTTGTCAGGTCTTTCCAACAGCATTAACTCAATACTACTTAAATTGTTAAATGTACTTCCCTATCCCAAAATCAGAGACCTAGGTTTCCTTATAACTTGACTCTTTGTTATAATAAGTCTTTCTTGAATAATAAAAATTTGAATCTGGGTTAAATCAACCCAAAAATGAAAATAAAATTCCTCAATAATTAAAATCACATTGACTTCTTCTGGTCAAAAAATTTAAATTGTGGTTCGATATTAACTTAAGTAGTGGAAGGAATTAATGACATAATATTTTGATTTGATGGAATTTTATCATTATTTTTAAATACCCATTTTATATTATTACATTATTATTAACATTAAGTGAATTTTACTTATGTTATTAACTATATTGAAATAAAATTTATACATAGTTCATTTTATTTTAATTAAACTTTTCATTCTTGTTAATTAATTTATTAATTGATAAAAATAAACCATCTATAAATAATTAACCATGTTTCTGAAAGAAATATAATAAAATCTATGGAATGATCATCTAATGGTTAGTTTATCTATTGGCTAATAAACTAACCCTAAACCTTGCAAAAACTTATTGAATCATAAGTTGGTATAAGTTGCAGTATTTCACTTATACTCCAATGGAACTCTTTAGTTGGTTTCACTTCAATGCCAAATGACTAACCACCTAAACTAAGTAGAGATATCCATCTATTATAGATTATTTTACTCACACGTAGGTGAGATAAACCTAAGGATTGGTTATGGGTTTTATAGAAATGAAACCATGAGCACATAGTCCATTACATAATATATAAGGGGATGACATTCATGACCTCATTTTTATTTTAAAAAATAATTATTACAAAACTCATGGAATAATAATTAATTAAAAAAAACTAATTAATTTCATTGGTCTATTTATACTCATGATAATCCATTTAGGAAACAAATACATATTCATACACAAGATACCATTCAATTCAATTCATTATTTTATTAATATAAAATAACCATGATTTAATCTAATCTAATCTAATTAATTAATCAATTTTAACTTATCTGAATAGTTTTAGAAATTCCATCATATATAATAAAAAACAAAATAATTTTATTTAAATTAAATAAGTTTACAATGTGTACTTGGAGGCAATATAGATGGTATTTCTAAATTTAACGTGATATTGATTTTTCAATTAATATTGTTTAAACTATTTCTGTACGATGTATAGCTCAGTTTAGTTCCAAAATTATTTATTTTTCTGTTTAAATTAATTTATGAATGTATAGCCTGGAACTAAGTGAATGTATCCTAAAAAAATTAATTACATAGTGTGTATTAGACAACTAGAGTATATATTAATAATACACCACATATAAATTAATTTCACTATGTGTAAATTAATTACACCAAGTGAGAATTAATTAATTAAAACATATGTGAGTTAAATACCCCATCTATGAATTGAATAACTACGTCACATGTGAATTAATAACACATCATGAGTAAATTTATAGCACATAATGTGTTAATCAATTTCGCTCCCCATATGAATTAAATACACACCGTATGCAATACACCATAGGTGAAATAGTTAAATGACCACCACATCATCTGTACTAAATAGAGCATGTGTATTAATTACATTACCACTATATAACGTGTATTAAAAACACCACATGTGTATTAATAACATGACCACAAAATTGTGTGCATTAAATATAACATGTGTTTATTAATTTTATAGAGACTCATACTTTTCATACATAGATATTACATATTAATAAATGAATATCCAATATATTTTACAAATATATGCCTAAGAGTTATAAAGGTTTAATGTATTTAGAGACTATAAAAAATATTTTTTTCTTAAAATATATTCAATACCTTTAAAAAAGAACTTCCCACATTGTACTATTTTTATACATACCTTACTTAACAAATTTATTCTCTACCTGGGGAAATGAAACATAGAAAAAGGTGAGATCAAATGATTAGTAAGCATAAATATGGGAGATATCAAAGATCACTTAATCAAAATATGATAATAAGGGTATGAAAACATATAGTTAACATTTAAAAACCATAACCACATATCATATATCATATAATTGAATCATGGCATAAATTTTCATAGTTTATAAGGCATTAATTATAAATGAATCATAGAACATGATCCATGAGAGGATAACATTAGCATTAGACATAGGCCTGTGGAATACACCTAAGAATAGAAAATAATTTATATAGTAGTCAAGGTTTATTGTTGATATTATCATAGTAGATTGGGTTCACTCCTCAAACCATCATAGTAGTCATAGTTCAAACCTAAGACTATCATAGTGGACATAATCCCTTACTGAACTGAGTTCAATCCCCATTCCAGTACTATTTATATCATGAGATATCCATATTTACCCAATTAATTGGAGGGATATATAATTATGTTCCTGCCCATCACATAATGAAATTATTACATATGTTTTATACAAGTTCATAAATCATTCTCCATATTATAACCCATAAAAAAGAAATGGGTTTTACAAACATTCCATAATGTAATAACCCATAGAAAAGAACAGGTTTCATAAAACTATTATCATCATAAAAATAAACCATCAAGGAAAATAATAAGTATGTTCTAATCAAATCATACCCCCTTAAAACTTAAGTAACATCCAAGGATGTCATCATGGATGAAAAATTCCTTTACTTGGAACATTTCTTGAGTAAAATAAACTTTTCACTTTGAAATCTCTCATTGAAAATATAAAATTTCCCAAATATTAACAAAAAAATTATTTGAAAGTCACATTGAATTTTTTTAAATTAATCTTCAAATCATTTAAGGATCACGACACTAGGAAATTTCATTCATTCCATATAAGTTAAAATAATACATTTATTTCACATTTTTATAAAAATTCAAAAAGAACCTCATTTAGAAAACAATAAGCATATTCTTTTTATTTTTAAATATAAATAATTGGTGAAAATGATTTTAAAAAATAATAGTATAATATTAGATATATTCTTGAAAAAAATCTTAAAAAAGATGGATATATAAGGAAAAGGACTTTTGACTGAAGAGAGAGTGAAAATAAATTTTCCTTAAAACAATTATTTCAGTACGCTGAGCACAAAAATAGAGGAAAAGGAAAGGAAAACCTTTATTCCATATAAATAACCAAATGAGAATAAAAAAATGAGTTTATTTGGAGGTATATCATGAAATTACATCATCATAAAACTTAATCACAAATAATTCTGATAAACAACGAGAGTGTTACATAAACCCCTTACTACTGTGGTAAATTTTAAATAATAGGACCCATCAAGTAATTGCATCAAATGAAACTTTAAATATAATGAACATAATAGTATTCATGATATAAAATGTTAAATGGTATTTATATACACCTTATAAAATACAACAATTGCATAACATAACATATGTCTCAAAGAAGAAAATTTGAGAGGATAAACCCTTACCGCTTGGGTAATCTCCGAGTCAAAAGATCAAGCAAGATAGAACCTCATATATATTTTTAAATCCCAGTAATTTTCCTGAAAAAAAAAATTAATGTGCAATATATACACCACATAATATAAATAAGTGGTGAAAATGGAATATGTCTCATAGAAATAAAAGCGAGACAAGAAGCCCTTACCACGAGTTCAACTTATCATGTATACTCTTTATCTTAATGAATACTAAGCTTATATTAACTATTAATTTTATAAAGAACATTTTTAAATTTCATTATTCCATTTATCATGTAATATTCAATTACTTAATCAATTATGTTTATATTAGACGTTTTGATGATATTCGACTGATATATCCAAAATGACTTTAGTCAATTGACTATGGTCAATGTGATCATTATTACATCTTCTCAAAATTTATAATCAGGTAATTTTTATACTTTTTCTATATAAATTAAAATTTTAAAACCAAATATGAAATATGGTTATGAAAAATGGATTATGCTATAATCTTGGAGACGGTAGGCCATACAAACGCATGAGTAACCCTTTCATTTTCAACGATCATGTTAAAAACAAGGAAAATATTATTTTATATTTAAATAATTATAATTATATTATAAATATAAAATTATATCTTTAAATAAACTTATATTTACCATACATGTTATGGAATAATGAAAAATGAATCACATCGCTTCGTGAAGGAGGTAATCCACATGTTTGTTAAGGTGATGTAGTTATATTTAAATAAATAGAAAGGTAAGAAAATATATTATATATTAATTTTAAAAAATGATAAATATTTAATTAATATCATATATATATATATACAAATTAAACCCATCATAATAAATGTCCATGAGAGGAAATGATGGAAAATTAATTACATAGGTTCTTGAGGTGGTAGTTAACCGTACCCAAAAATAATAGTTTGACTTCCCATTTGATGAAATATGATATGGGTGTAGGTAATGATATTAGAATAATAACCTCTATTTATATTTAATATACTTATTTTATTATATTTTCCTTTTTTAAAAAATATTTTTAGGAAGTGTAAGAAGAAATAAAATCAAAATGATTGATTAAGAACGATACCTCTTATTCAGACAATCTCTTTAGGTTTGCAACAAATGCCTTCCTTGGAGGGGTTTATAAAAAAATAGGAATATTGGATGTATAAATGGAATTAATTAAGGTATTTGTGTAGTTATTTTCTAAATTTAAATGTTTTTTAAGTGCGATGAAAATAGGATAGGGGGAACCCTGTTATAAGTGAGGGGAGGAGCACTATTAAAATTTCATAAAGTATTAAAATTAATATTAATTAATTTTCATATTATAATTGATCCAAAATGATATAATTCATATATATGATGATTATGGGTATAAATAATGATATTCAATAAAATTTGTATAAGTTTGTATTTAGTTTTTTCCCTTATATCTTTGTTTGAACTTGCATCAACCTTTTTTGTCAGTTACTCAGATAACAATGTTTTTACTTTTTAAGGGTTAATATAGTTATTATAAAAGGAAAATTGGAAAATAAATGGATCATTGATGATATTCTAAACCATATTCCTATCACTAATAAAAATATAATATTTTTAATAATTTTAAACCATTTAATAAAATATTAAACATTATAAAATATCATTAATGTCATTTTTGGAACTATTAATTTTATTTTAATTTGAAAACAAATGGAAGGAATGAAATTAAAATATAATAATTTAAAACATAAATAAAATTTTATAATTATCATAAAAATTAATGTAAGTAATAATTATTTTAAATTATATTAATTTTAATATTTTTAAAATCATTTATTTTCTTTTTCTATTAATTAAAGAAATGTTGTGTCAGTATTTCACAAGAATTTAATGTAATTATTTCATCACTAAAAATTAGAAAAAAATTACCCTGATAAAAAATTAATTTATCATTCAAATCACTATTTATTTTTGAAAATTAGTTGTTTTTATCAATAATAAAAAATCTTATAGTTATTAAAACCAAGAAAGTGATATTTTTGTCTTTATCTTTTACTTAATTATTAAAAAAGAAAAAATCAAAGAAATTTAGAACCTAGTAGCCATATATTATAGAATTGGTTTTAAATGTATTAAATTAACTCATCTAATAAAATAAAGTCAAATTTTTGGGTTAATTTTTACTCATAATCATATTATTTTTAATCTTAATAACCCAATTTAGATTTAACATGGTGATAATTATTTACTATAGTTACTATTCATAATTACTAAAAATAAAAAGGACGTATTTAAAAAATTTGAAAATACTTATTCCAAATATTAAATTCATTTTTTTAATATTCAATTAACTGAAGTGGTATAATATAACTGAAAATTAAACCTACAAAACGTGATGAAAATTAGATTTTTCTAAAAAAATAATTTTTAAGTGTGAAATGTTTTTATGCTATATCAAGGTATAAAATTAATCCAAAAGGTCATAATTATATTATATTTATAAAAAATTAACTAATGAAATTTGAACAATAATATAAAATATAATTTTACTTTCTATATACTTGAAAAGAAGATATAGTTTTCAATAAAAATCAATCCTTTTCATTATTCATTGAAAAATAAAACTTTTCAAAAAATATAAAAATTTAAACATAAGATGAATTTGGAATTATTATTTGAAAAATTATATCCTTTTTATCAAATAATTTTTTTCTTAAATTTTCTAAAAATTAATTATGTTATTTTTTCATGAAAAGAAACAAAATCCAAGTTTGAAGAAAATGTATTTTTGAAGAATAAAATGACCTTAATAAATATTTAGTGATTATTTACTAAGATTTTTTTCAAAATATTTATATTTATTAGGAAATATATATATATATATATATATATTATAAATTATTTAATCCTATTTTTACAAATAAATTTAATGACTAGGATATAACTGTCATATTTAAATAATAACATTTCATTTTTCATTTAGGATTAGTGTTGCATGAAATATATTCTATCAAACATAGTTTGATTATTTTTAAATATAGGGGTGTTACATTAATCCCTACTTTAATAAATTTTTTCCTTAATGTTTTAACTCAAGCTTGAGAAACAAGGGTTTGACATTTGAAAATATCATTTTTTAAATCCCACATCTTAAAAAGAGTTAGTAAAACATCCCATTGAAATGATGGAAAAATAAATATAGAGAACATTACATAAATTGGTTTCAAAACTATAGAAAACTAGTGGGAATTGAAAATATGGACCTTAAGTAAAAAATTAATGTCCAAATTATTATGAAGAGTGATATAGATTATTGATCATAAAAAATTGAATGATCAAGAGAAAGTTAACAACGACAGAACCATAAAATGATGAGGTGTGGAAAGGCTATCGATTCATAATAAATGAAGCTAAAAACATATTTTTTCAAGATATTTTTCCAAGAGTTGGGGAATTAATTTACCAAATAGATGGATAAAAAAAGGAAATATAATTACTTTCTTTTTATAATTTCATCCTTTAATAAATTTCCACCACAATTTCATCCTTTTCTCCAAATAGTGAGTATTCAAGATGATTTTTTCATTCCTAAAGCACTAAAGTCTCATTATAACTAATAAAATAATCCAAAAAAGGTTAACAAGATATTACTCTAATTTTTATACATTAACTACAACCATAATGGTTATCACAAGATAATTTTAAAAATGAATATGCTGACATATAAAGAAACACAACATTGACCACCAAAGCTTCAAAAATAACACCCAAAGTTAAAATTAGACCATTTAGTAAATAAATAACCTTAAAATAGTTCAAAATATTCCAGAATAAGATTTAAATCCAAATATTAGAATGATTTTATCTCATATTCTTCAAAGATAAATTTAACGTTAATCTAAAAATAACATTAATCGCTCTTAATGTATTATGCCTAAAATGTATATGCCTTAATCATAAAAACTCAAGGATATGATAATCATTTCCATAAATTACTTGAATCAATATAGAGCCACATTAATATCATATATTCTTCAGAAATTTAATATATCATTTATTCCTCAAATAAAATCCCATAATGTTTTGTTTACCTTAATAATATAAGGTTCTCAAAATATTAAACTTCTTCAGAAATAACATTAATTAGTTAATCCCTAAATTAATTTTCAACCCATTGGTTGTCTCTATGATAAAATATATTTTCCCAATATCTACTTGATATTTATCTTTCACATCATTTTAAAAACTAAATTTCATACCAACCATGACATCATGGAGGTTAGTGGTAGGCATTACGCCCTTTTCACACTTCGGTTGTGGGATCAAGCCTTACAGCCTTGTCAGATATTGTAGGTTATTCATTTTACTAAAAATATATTAATATAATTATTATAAAATACCTATAAATATGATGGAACTCGTTTAAATAACCCTAATAATCAATGATCATATAAACCCTGAAGGTTATTAATAATTTTAAACTTATGGAAAGATCATTATTCCTCTAATAATAATTCTTGTTGATCTTAAGTGTTACATGTATCTTGATCATATAGAACATATCCAAAATATATTATTAGTCACATTAAAATTTCATAACTTAAAACCTCAAATTTGTTTTCTAATAATTTGAACTTATGATCAACCTTAAATTCATAAAACCATGATAACATCTATAACTCTTAATTTAATCCTACATAAAGACATATTATCTTTAAAAAAATTAACATAATCTTTAGATTTTTCATGATCATTATAACCAAAATACCTTTCAAAAAGATAATTCTACAACATAATTCTTGAATACTAATAAATAAATACTTCAACCCTTTTATTTCAATGATTGGTATATTATAGGTCCTTCCTTGGGTGTTAAAATTTAAAAGTTTGAATTGACTCTGATAATTCTCAGGTTCCCTACATTTAAGAAAATGAATGATAAATGGATATCTAGGATGATATTTATTTATTTCCATTGAACTCATCACTTTTACTCAAAAATTCATTTCCCAGTTCCATTTTTTACAAAAATAAAACATTTTACTTTTCCTTTGAAACATTCTCCTAGGTTCATCTTTCCACATTTTTAACATGATGTAAATTGATCCTTCTTTCCTATATGGTACCCACCACCTAAGCTTTTATTGGACTCCATCCATCCCTTATTTGGTGACTCTGAGAGTTAGTTAAGGTATAGTTTATTAATAATATATCGTGATAACTAATTTGGAATAATCAAAATATATTCCAATTTAGTCATCATTATCTTGGGTTACTCATAATCACCATATTGTTCATTAAATTCAAAGTTACCATCACCCCTGGTTCCAACCATTGACTAAAACAAAATATCATAGTGTGAGAAATAATCATCATAATTATGAAAAATCATTTGTAGGATGTCATAATCAAGGCAAATTATTTTCAAACTATGACACCATAGATTTTACCTAGGTTAGCCGTGATTATTATTTATTCAATTATTTCATGATGGTTTTTAAATAGAATGTGAATTAACAAAATAATATCCCTCGTGAATGCCGAAACAGGCGCACAGTAAGAGAAAAATCACTCTAAACGAGAATGATGAATGATATATAATAGACTAACTATTTTTAGGTCATTACCACGGGATGAATCATTTCCAAAACCACATCCAATTGTAGTATATATAATAGGATTTATTGATAAGAAAATTACATAATATATTCCTTACCAAAACATTTTGATATTTTAATATACTTAAACTCATCCCAAGGGTTTTCAAAAAAAAATCACTAATCCCAATCTACAAATATTTACTAAACCTATCCTTTGATGCCAACTATTTCAATCCACACTTTTCATATATAGATATTACCTTTTAATAGATTAATATCCAATATATTTTAAAGATACACTTCGGAGGACCATAAAGTTTTAATTTCTTTTGAGAATATATACAAAATATTCTAATTTCTTGAAAGATATTCAACAACTTCAACAAATATCTTCCCAATTAGTACTTTTATTAGAAATACAGTACTTAAAACCATTATTCATAATATTGGGAAAGTAAACTTGAAAAAAGGGTGAACTTATATGATCAGTATAGGTAAATAGGGGAGATAAAAATTATCACTTAAGAATAGCAAGAGAATAAGGGTATGATAACATGAGCTTAAAATTTGAAAACCATACCCAACATGTCATAGATCATATACATGATCCATGGAATAAATTTTTAAAGTTAATAAGACATTAATAAAAAAGGAATCATAGAACATGAGCCGTGAGAGAAATAAATTTTCATAAGACATAAGTTTATGGCATACACATAATCATAGAAAAGAATTTACTTAGTAGTTGAGGTTTAATATCGTTACTATCATAGTAGATTGGGTTATGTCACCAAACCATAATATTAGTCAAGTTTCACTCCCAATACTATTATAGTGGACATTTTCCCCTACTGAACTGGGATCTTTTCCCATTCTAGTCATGCTTATCTCATGTGATATCCATCTTTAACCAATGAATTTGAGGGATATATAATTTTGGGACTATCCATCACATGATGAAAATCATACATATGTGTTCCTAAATATCATAAATCATTCATCATATCATAACCCATTAAAAATAAATGGGTTTCATAAATATTTCATCATGGAATAACCTGTAGAACAGAAACAGGTTTCATAAACATCTTGTCATCATAAACATAAACCATCTAGAGAAAGAATAAGGATGGTATCATTGGATCATATAACCATTAAAGCTTAATTAATACCCAAGTATTTCATCATTGATGAAACATTACTTTACTTGGAATATTTTTTGAGGAAAATAAGCTTTTCACTTTGAAATAAATTATTTAAAATCTTAAAATTTTCAAAATATTAAGAAAACCATTATATTTCAAAATAATTTTTGAAAATGGTAAATTAAGCTTCAAATCATTGAAGTGTTATAATATCAGGAAATTCTTAAATATAGTTTTAAAAAACATGTTTATGGAAGGAAAATTATTTTTGACTGAAGAGAGATATAAAGTCAATTTCTATAAAATATTATTTCAATATATTGAGTGATTAAATAGAGGAAAATTAAATAAAAACTTGTATTTTATAGAAATAAATAGATTATAATAAAATTAGTGAGTTTTTTTAGAGTTAGATCATGAAATTTCATAACTGTAAAACTTAATCACTAACAATCCTAATAAATAATTAGATTGTAAAGTAAACCCCTTACAACTTTGGTAACTCTTGAAGAAAAACCCCAATGAAATAATTACTTCAAATGAAACTATAAGTATCATGAAAATAAGGTAATTCATGATATAACATGTTAAAGGGTCTATATATACACCTCATAAAATAATATAAGTGTTTAACATAAGATATGCCTCAAAGATAATAATTTTATATGATTAACCCTTATCGCTTTGGTAATATGTAAATAAAAAAATCATGAAAAAGAGAACCTATATTTGATTTTAAAATCACTATAATTTTCATTAAAATAATTATAAATTACATTCATGGGAATTATCTACAGCACACAATAGAAAGAACTGGTGAATTTGGAATATGTCTCACAAAAATAAAAGTGAGTTAAAAAACCCTTACCTTGAGTTCGACTCATCACATACACTACTTATATTCTTGTATAATATACTTTTTTTGATTATTTAATTTCATAATAATATTTTAAAATTTTATTATTTCTTTTACCATGTTATAATCAATTACTCATTCAATTAAGCTTATGTGAGACATTTTGATGATATTCGACTTATATGACTAAATGAATTCAGTAGGCAGACTATGGTTAGAGAGGTAATTATTAAATCATATCCAAAATAATAATAATGAAATAATTATCATTTTTATATATCAATTATACTTTTCAAACCAACTATGAATGATGTTTATAAAAAATTAACTACGTTATAATCATGGAGATGGCGGGACATGCATATGCATGAGTAACAATTTCAATTTTGAACGATCATGATGGAAAGATGATAAGTGTTATTTTATATTTCTATTATGAAAATTATGTTATAAATATCATATTATATCTTAAAACTCATATATTACATGTATGATATGTGGTAATGAAAAAAAAATCACATCACTTCATGGAAGTGGTAATCCACACGTACTCATGAATGATGTTATCATCTTTAAATGAATGAAACAGTAAGAAAATGTATGATATATTAATTTAATAAAATCATAGATATTTAATCAATATAATTTATATACATTAATTCTATCATCATAAATATCCATGAGATACGATGATGGAAAATAAATTACATCAGTTCACGAGGCGGTAGTACGCCATACACACGAACTGTAACATCCCTGGTAAATAAAGAATAATACATTTTCATATTTATTAATATTTGAGAATTTAATATTAATTTTACTTTAAAGGGGTTTCTATGTTCGATAGAGTACCCAATACGCAACAAAGAGTTTCTTTGAAATCTTACGTTGCACACTAGTAATAAAATAATATTATTTTAAAGGGTAGTTAACACGTAGCCGTTGTATTGGCGTGAATGAATAGAAATAACTAAAATATGATTATATATGTTTTTTAATTGTTTTTACATTTATCCAATAAAAGATAAAGGCATAAAATAAGAAAAGAATTCCATTTTAGGCATAAATACTCTAATATTCACTAAAGGTCCACTTGTCGCCTTTTCATGGAGAACCTTCTTTAAATACAGTTTTTTTCACACTTATACTTTCTATTGGACCAAATAAAATTCATCTTTAGAATTGGGACATCAAAATTTACTTTGTGTATTTTTTTGGTATTTTTCCGATAAAGTTCATTGTTTAATGAATAGTGAAAAATGTTGTATTTTAATTCAAAACTACTTTTTAATCTAATTTATTTAAATGATTAGATTATCTTTTGAATTGGTTTTAAAGTGAAATTAGAATATATTTTTACCATTAAATCCAATAGTGGTCATTGAAATTAATTTAACTTTGAAATCAGACTTAAACTAGTGTTAATCTTTTGATACTTATTGTTCCATAAAAACACACTATTTTCTCTGACAGTGGGAATTAATTATTAAATTAATTAATAAAACTTATATGTTTTGAATTTTGTAAAATATACTTCATTTTTGAATTCGGAATATCAAATATATCTTAGAGTGAAGTTTTGGTATTTTTCTGAAAAACTTCAATTTTTGATGAATAGTGAAACCACTAAGTGGTACTTAAAAAACTGATTTTTCGTTTAAATGAAATTTTACCACCTATGTGTTTTGAATTTCAAAAATCCGACATACATGGTTGTCATTAAGAAGTAAAATGTGGTTCAATGGGATTAAAATAATTTTTTTTGTGAATAGTAACTTTTAAGTTTTTATTCGTGATTAGAGGTAATTAGTGTAGTTTTAGGTAAAAATAATGTATTAATATTATGAAATGACCTAGAAACATGTACTACCCTCATTGGATGTGTCATGGCCGACCATGACAATCCATGGGTCAACTTGGGGACCCCATGGAGCCACTTTGGTAGGAAAATGACAATTTAAAACTTTTTATTTAATGTTAAAATTAAAATGTCACAAACAAGAGTTGTTTTACTAAAACAATTCTTAAATGGAGTTATAAAAGTCATATTTTGGACTATAAATATTCATTAGAAAGCGAAAAATATTTCCTAAATCATGATATTTTTTTATAATTTTTAGACATTAAATAAATTAAATTATTTATGACACCATGATGATGCAGCGATTACCTCATTATTTAATGATTTAAATAAAATGAAAAGATAATGTAAAATATAAGACCTAAACATGTAAAAAACCTATTTTATGGGTGTATTTTTTACTCTTATCACTTTATCCTCTAAATATATAATTGTGGGACCCTTTTTATCAGAAAAGTATTTTATAATAAAGTATCTTTTCTTAACTTTTCAAGAGTGCCCCTCCTCTCCTCTTATAAAAGGCCCCCACCTCTACCACCTTACCCACACCTCTAAAGCCTTTGGTTTGGCCAATCTGTTCCTATTGTGTCTCTCCAAATCCCTATCTTACTCCTAGAAGCCTCAATTTGGGCAGAAGTCTTTCCAAGTAAGCCTTTGAGCTCAAATCAAAAAGAGTTACCCGTTTTAAAGGTAGTGTTTTCTCTTGTGTTCTTTTGTTTTATTTTGCTTCTCCAACCCCCTAAAATCTTTTTATTCATTTATTTTGTAAAAAATCCAGTATCTTAAATATAATAGGATGTTTTTATAAGAATAATTCGAGCTACACTTACACACACCTACATCTAATGGTTAAAGAACATACTATTTCTGTGGATGACGAATTTCTGCCTCACGAAATGATGATTGTTCAATATTCTTCCAACACCTTCAAAGGTGGCCATTAAGATGTAACTATATTTATATATGATATATAATATGTTTATTTCTGCCTTATTCTTCTATATTTTTCATTTATGTCACACCTTTATGGATTCCATTATGGGTATATGTGATATCTTCATTTTAGGAAGCGCGGACTACCGCTCCCTCAAAGTGATTTGATTCGTTAATGCCATATGTGGGACGTATAAAGGATGGATTTATAGTTATTATATATGATTTATGTTACATATAAATGATGAATATAATTATGGAATTAAAATATACATACCTCTCATTTAGTTTTAATTCCATTAATATGACATAGAAATGAAAGTAGCGTTCATGCGTACGTACGACTTACCGTCTCCATGAACGGTGCATTTAATTTCTTACCTCTAAATGATTATATAATATTATAAATACATGTATATTCTGGATATATATGATATATATGATATCCAAATCATGAATATCATTCTGGATATAATGAACCTTTGACCACACGAACAACATGTAATTGTAAGAAGTCCACTTTTGACTTAAGAACCAAATATCGACAAAACAAACATTATTAACTTAAATGATTACATAATGTTTATAACATGGTAATAAGTGATATAAAATTAATAATTAACTTGAATAAGGTTCTTAAGCAAGTATAAATTAACTCAAGTTTATTATTCAGGACGTTAAAGAACGATCGAGTCAAGTTGGACCCGAGGTAAGGGACTTCATCTCAATCTCCTTTAATTGAGGCATATTTCGTTTTATACACAACTTTATTTTATAAGGTGTATAAACCATTTTTAATTTTACTTTTATAAAAAATGAATCTTTTTCAACGAAGCATTTTACTAAATGACAAAAAGTAATGTTTCTTTTAACGTACGCAGTGGCAACGACCTTTTTTGCTGCCGTGAGTATTATTTGGTCTCTAGCTTCCTCAACAAGTCGTAATGTTTTTACAATGAAATAAATACCATATAATCTTTTAAGTATTTTGGTATAAAAAATTATTTTTATAATGGATTTGTTATGTCAATATATTTATGTGATATATTGTGATCAAAGTGTGGAAATGTTTTCTTTCCATTATATTTGTTTTATGTTTTATGATTTTATAATGGTACTTGGACATTTGGTGGGTGGTTACGTGATAAACCATATGACGGGTGGTTCCGTGAATACCAGGACGGGTGGTTACATTATAACCTCCAATGTATTGGGTATGGAAGTCGGCCGTATAGCTATTCCATTAAGTGATATGTGTGGAAGTTGATCGTATGGTTATTCCATTTAAGTATGTTTATGCCCCAAGTTACATTTATATGTTATGTGATATTTATATGGGTTTTATGGTAATATTTGGGTTACAAAAGGGTAAGTAATGATATTTTATTCATTGAAGAGTTTTTACTACTTCATAAAGGTGAAAAGTATTACTTTGATAAAGTATACATGGTTTATTTGTTGTTTTGAAAAACTAATAGTTTTCATTCATTGTGTATCCCTTACTGAGATTTTTATGCTCACCCCAAGTTTTTTTGAAATGTTTTTGACAGGACTTAATGTGGAATAGGGTCAAGGATGGGATCAAGGTAAAGTCATGCTATATAATACAAGGAAGTAGACATGTTTTTTTAAGAGTTTTTATTCTATGGAAACTTAGTAGAAGTGTCTACTTTATAATCTTTTGATATGTAATAGTTGTGTCCTAATTCTCTAAAACTCTAAACCTGAAAGGATCCTCAATGTGAATTATTCATTTAATTCAATATTATGTAAGTTTTAAGGCTGGGGCCTTATAGTTGGTATCAGAGGTTGGTTTAGACAGCTTTAGGAGTTAGAAAAGTGTAAAATTATAAATTAATTTATGGTATGACTGAAATGATATAGCATTTAAAGATTACCATTTTGATTCTCCTAAGATATTTTTGTGTTCAGAATGGTTTTCCGTAGAGGAAAAAAAGCAACTATGTTGGGATGACATCAAGAGGAAGACAACCTTCCAAATCAGTAACCTGAGATGGTCGGAATTGGAACTGAACAGTTTGTTGTAGTGATGGCACAATTGAATCAGGCTATAAATGGTGGTGATATCCATGCACGAGATCATCCAGATCAACTGCAGAGGAACATGTCAGTGGTGGAACATTTCATGAGGCAACATCCCCCATCATTCAGAGGATCATCTGACCCCGTGCTAGCTAAAGGGTGGATTAAAGCGCTGGAGAATATTTTTGATGTCATGGGGTGTTCAGAACATCAAAAGGTTAGTCTTGCTGTTTACCGTTTTGAGGGTGAAGCTGATCAGTGGTGGTCGATGGTGAAAAATATCAGGGATAGTGATGAGATTGATGATCTTCATTGGGAAGAATTCAAAGGTATGTTTCTTGAGAAATATATTCCTAAGGTGGTTCGTCTTAGGATGGAAAAACAATTCCTAGAATTGAGGCAGGAGGATGACTCAATAGCTGCTTATGAAGCAAAGTTCACTCGATTGGCAGGGTATGCTCCAAACTTCATATGAGATCTTGATAGTAAAATCAACCGTTTTTACTCTGGGTTAAAGCCAAAGTATCGAAGGTGTTTATCTTCTCGTGAGTTCAACAGTTATGAAAAACTTGTTCGATGTGTGGAGAAGGTGGAAATGGAGTTTGCCGATGATCAGGTGTTCTTTGAAAAACAACAGAATAAGAGGTCCATTTAGCAGGCAAAGGGGAATAATTCATCAAAGAAGCAAGGAGGTGAGAAAACCAAATATACATCCTATGAGAAGTGTGGTAAAATGAATCCTAGAGAATGTTTATCCAAGTCTGGAAAGTGCTTTCAGTGTGGTAAGTCAGGTCATATTTCTCATAACTATAAGGAAGATGATCAAGCAGGAAATGAAAAGCCAGCAGTAAGATGTTTTATGTGTAATTAAATGGGTCATTATGAAAATGAGTGTCTAACGAAGAACTCAACTAGGGGAAAGTAGCCAGACTACAAGCAGAAAGGGTTGGTGAAATCCTTTGCAACTACTTCAGCAGATGTTGGGCCATCGAATGAAGTAGTATCAGGTACACTGTTTGTTTGTTCAGATTATGCCAATGTGTTGTTTGATTCAGGGTCTACACATTCTTTCATTTCTGAGAAGTTTTCTAGTAAATTGGAAATTCCATCTCAAGATATGAATCTTCAACTTATGGTAAAAACACCCGGAGGGAACGTTGAGACAAAAAGTAATTATAAGAATCTTCCTATCCTTGTGTTTGGAAAGAATCTACCAGCAAACCTTATTGTTTTTCCTCTAGTAGAGTTTGATGTTATTTTGGGCATGGATTGACTTTCTGTTTATCATGCTAAGATTGACTGCAGAGCTAAAATGGTTTCTTTTCCGAAATATTTTCAGTTTGTGTACAAGAATGAACCCTTGATTTTGATAACATATCAGGAAGTTGAGAAACTAGTAAAAGATGGAAATGAATGTTACCTTCCACATATTGTTGAAAATAAAGGATCTGTTCAGATTAATGATGTGCCAGTGGTAAATGAGTATCTTGATGTTTTTCCTGATGAGTTTCCTGGTATTATTCATGATCGGGAAGTTGAATTTACTGTTGACTTAGTTCCTGATTCTAATCCAATTTCAAAACCCCCTTATTGAATGGCTCAAGTTGAACTTTTAGAGTTAAAGAAACAATTGCAGGAGTTATTATATAAAGGTTTCATTCGACCTAGCACATCACCATGGGGTGCTCCTGTCTTGTTTGTTAAAAATAAAGATGGTTCAATGAGACTTTGCATTGATTATAGATCCTTGAATAACATTATTGTTAAGAACAAGTATCCTTTTCCTCAGATCAATGATTTGTTTGATCAGCTCCAGGGAGCTCAGTATTTTTCGAAGACTGACTTGAGGTCGGGGTACCATCAGTTGAAAGTAAAAGAAGCAGACCTTCCGAAGACTGTGTTCCATACTAGATATGGCCATTATGAATTTGTAGTTATGCCTTTTGGGTTAACCAATGCACCTTCTGTATTCATGGACCTTATGAATAGAATTTTCCATGAGTTCTTGGATAAGTTTGTGGTTGTTTTCATCGATGATATTTTGGTGTTTTCTAAAAGTAAAGAGGAGCATGAAAGTCATTTAAGGGTTATCTTTCAAACCTTAAAAGAAAATAAACTGTATGGAAAATTTAGCAAGTGTGAGTTTTGGTTACAACAAATTTCTTTCCTTGGTCACATTGTTTCAAAATATGGCATAACTGTTGATCCTTCTAAAACAAAAGTTGTTGAAGAATGGCCAAGACCCACAAATGTAACCGTGATCCGTAGTTTTCTTGGATTGCCAGGTTTCTACCAAAGGTTTGTTGAAAATTTCTCACGGTTATGTAGTCCAATGACTAAGCTAACTCGGAAGGGTGTTAAGTTTATCTGGACAAAAGAATGTGATGATTGTTTTCAGGAGTTGAAAAGAAGATTAGTGAATGCTCCAGTTTTGGAACTTCCTTCAAGGAATGGTGAGTTTGTTATATACATTGATGCTTCGTTGAAGGGACTTGGTTGTGTCCTTGTGCAGAATGATCATGTAATTGCATATGCTTCACGTCAGTTGAAAACTCATGAGGTAAATTACCCTACACATGACTTGGAATTAGCTGCTGTTGTTTTTTCTCTAAAAATTTGGAGTCATCATTTGTATGGAGTAAAGTGTGAAATATATATCGATCACAAAAGTTTCAAGTATATATTCACTCAGAAAGAATTGAACATGAGACAGAGGAGATGGATGGAATTAATCAAGGATTATGATTGTACAATTTATTACCATCCAGGAAAAGAAAATAAAGTGGATGATGCTTTGAGTCAAAAAAGTAATGCTTCATTAAAAATGTTGCGTTTGGAACATGATCCTTTGGTTTTTGATTTGATGAACTTTGGAATAGAAGTTGTTGGTGCAGGAAGTTATTCTATTTTATTTCAGGTATTAGTGAGGTCATCCCTATCAGACAGAATTAAGCAAGCACAGAGGGAAGACAATGAGTTGCAGAAAAAGGTAGATCTGGTTTAGAAGGGTAAGTTGCCTGAATTCAACATTGATAATAATTGTGTTTTGAGGTTTGGGAAGAGATTATGTGTGCCTGGTGATTCACAGTTGAAGAATGATTTGTTATGTGAGGCTCATAGTTCCCCGTTTTCAGTTCATCCTGGCAGTACTAAGATGTACAGAGATCTGCGGGAGTATTACTGGTGGGATGGAATGAAAAGAGATATTGCTGATTTTACCGTGAAGTGTTTGACTTGTCAATAGGTTAAAGAAGAGCGACAGTTACCGAAAGGGATTCTTCAACTATTACCAGTGCCAGAGTGGAAATGGGAAAATATATCCATAGACTTTGTTGTGGGATTACCGAGGACATCTCGAGGTAATAATGCAATCTGGGTTATTGTTGATCGATTGACTAAATCTGCTCATTTCCTTCCTATTCAAGATACATTCTCTCGAGATAAACTTTCTGGATTGTATCTTAAAGTGATAGTCAGGTCGCATGGAGTTTCCCTCTCCATTGTATCTGATCGTGATCCCATGTTTACTTATAACTTTAGTAAAGGCCTTCAGAAGTCGTTGGGTACTGAATTAAATTTTAGTACAACTTTTCATCCGCAATCAGATGGGAAGTCAGAATGAACAATTCATACCTTGGAGGATATGCTACGAGCTTGCTCTATGGATTATCAGGGAAGTTGGGACCAATATCATTCTTTGGTTTATTTTTCTTATAATAACAGTTTTCATTCCAGTATACAGATGGCCCCATTTGAGGCATTATATGGGAAGCGGTGTCAAACTCCAGCTTTTTGGGATGAAGTGGGTGAAAGGAATCTGATGGGACCAGAATTGGTAGAAGAGATGGCAGAAAAAGTTCAGTTGATTCAGAAACACATGAGAAAAACCCAGAGCAGGTAGAAGAGTTATGTGGATAACCGGAGGAAGGATCTATCTTTCGAGGTGGGTGATCATGTTTTTCTCAAAGTTTCACCATGGAAAAGTGTGATGCGATTTGGTAAGAAAGGAAAGCTGAGTCCAAGGTTCATTGGACCATATGAAATTCTCGAGAGAGTTGGATCAGTTGCATACCGAGTGGCTTTACCTCTGAGTATATCTCAGGTACACAATGTTTTTCATGTTTCTATGTTGAGAAAGTATATTCCAGATTCGTCTCATGTTTTGAGCCCAGAGGTAGTTCAGTTGGAAGAGAATCTCTCTTATGAAGAACAACCAGTCCAGATTCTTGACCGAAGAGAGAAAGTGTTGCGAAATAAGGTAATTCACCAGGTAAAGGTTTTTTGAAAAAACCATATGGTTGAAGAGGAAATGTGGGAATCTGAAAATGATATGAGGGATAAATACCCCCACTTATTTTGATAAGTGAATAAAATTGCGAGGACACAATTCCCAAAAGGGGGGAAGGATGTAACATCCTAGATAAATAAAGAATAATACATTTTCATATTTATTAATATTTGAGAATTAAATATTAATTTTACTTTAAAGGGGTTGCTATGTTCGATAGCGCACCCGATACGCAACAAAGAGATTCTTTGAAATCTTACGTTGCACACTAGTAATAAAATAATATTATTTTAAATGGTAGTTAACACGTAGCAGTTGTATTGGCGGGAATGAATATAAATAACTAAAATATGATTATATATGTTTTTTAATTGTTTTTACATTTATCCAATAAAAGATAAAGTCTTAAAATAAGAAAAGAATTCAATTTTAGGCATAGATACTCTAATATTCACTAAAGGTCCACTTATCGTCTTTTCATGAAGAACCTTATTTAAATATAGTTTTCGTCACTCTTATACTTTCTATTGGACCAAATAAAATTCTTCTTTAGAATCGGGACATCAAAATTTACTTTGTGTAAATTTTTGGTATTTTTCCGATAAAGTTCATTTTTATAATGAATAGTGAAAAATGTTGTATTTTAATTCAAAACCTCTTTTTAATATAATTTATTTATATGATTAGATTATCTTTTGAATTGGTTTTAAAGTGAAATTAGAATATAGTTTTACCATTAAATCCAATAGTGGTTGTTGGAATTAATTTCACTTTGAAATCGGACTTAAACTAGTGTCAATCTTTTGATACTTATTGTTTCATAAAAGCACGCTATTTGCTCTGACAGTGGGAATTAATTATTAAATTAATTAATTCAACTTATATGTTTTGAATTTTTTAAAATATAATTCATTTTTGAATTCGTAATATCAAATATAGCTTAGAGTGATGTTTTTGGTATTTTTCTGAAAAACTTCAATTTTTGATGAATAGTGAAACCACTAAGTGGTACTTAAAAAACCGATTTTTCGTTTAAATGAAATTTTACCACCTTTGTGTTTTGAATTTCAAAAATCCGGCATACATGGTTGTCATTAAGAAGTAAAATGTGGTTCAATGGGATTAAAATAATTTTTTGGTGAATAGTAACTTTTAAGTTTTTAATCGCGATTAGAGGTAATTAGTGTAGTTTAAGGTAAAAATAATGTTTTAATATTATGAAATGACCTAGAAACATGTACTAACCTCATTGGATGTGTCATGGTGGACCAAGACAATCCATGGGTCAACTTGGGGACCCCATGGAGCCACTTTGGTAGGAAAATGACATTAAAAACCTTTTATTTAATGTTAAAATTAAAATGTCACAAACATGAGTTGTTTTACTAAAACAATTCTTAAATGGGGTTATACAAGTCATATTTTTGACTATAAATATTCATTAGAAATCTAAAAAGATTTCCTACATCATGATATTTGTTTTATAATTTTTAGACATTAAATAAATTATATTATTTATGACACCATGATGATGCAGCGATTACCTCATTATTTAACGATTTAAATAAAATGAAAAGATAATGTAACATCTAAGACCTACACATGTAAAAAACATGATGGATGGGTGTATTTCGAGCTCTTATCACCTTATACTCTAAATATATAATTGTGGGACCCTTTTATCCGAAAATCATTTTATAATAAAGTATCTTTTCTTAACTTTCCAAGAGTGCCCCTCCTCTCCTCTTATAAAAGACCCCCACCTCTACCACCTTACCCACACCTGTAAAGTCTTTGGTTCGGCCAAGATCTTCCCATTTTGTCTCTCCAAATCCCTCTCTTACTCCTAGAATCATCAATTTGGGAAGAAGTCTTCCCAAGGAAGCCTTTGATCTCAAATAAAAAAGAGTTACCCGTTTTAAAGGTAGTGTTTTATCTTGTGTTCTTTTGTTTTATTTTTCTTCTCCAACCCCCTAAACTATTTTTATTCATTTATTTTGTAACAACTACAGTATCTTAAATATAATAGGATGTTTTTATAAGAATAATTATAGCTTCAATTACACACACCTACATCTAATGGTTAAAGAACATACGGTTTCTGTGGATGGCGAATTTCTGCCTCAGGAAACGATGATTGTTCAATATTCTTCCAACACCTTCCAAGGTGGCTATTAAGATGTCAATATATTTATATATGATATATAATATTTTTATTTCTTTCTTAATATTATGTATTTTTTATTTATGGCACACCTTTATGGCTTCCATTATAGGTATACGCGATATCTTCATTTTAGGAAGTGCGGACTGCCGCCCCCTCAAAGTGATTTGATTCGTTAATGCCATATGTGAGACATATAAAGGATGGATTTAAAGTTATTAGATATGATTTATGTTACATATAAATGATGAATATAATTATGGAATTAAAATATACATACCTCTCATTTAGTTTTAATTCCATTAATATGACATAGAAATAAAAGTAGCGTTCATGCGTAGGTACGGCTTACCGTCTCCATGAACGGTGCATATCATTTCTTACCTCTAAATGATTATGTAATATTATAAATACATGTATATGCTGTATATACATGATATATATGATATCCAAATCATGAATATAATTTCGGATATAATGAACCTTTGACCACATGAAAGACATGTAATTATAAGAAGTCCACTTTCGACTTAAGAACCAAATATCGACAAAACAAAAATTATTAACTTAAATGATTACATAATGTTTATAAAATGGTAATAAGTGATATAAAAGTAATAATGAACTTGAAGAAGGTTCTTAAGAAAGTAGAAATTAACTCAAGTTTATTATTCAGGACGTTAAAGAATGATTGAGTCAAGTCGGACCCGAGGTAAGGGACTTCGTCTCAATCTCCTTTCATTGAGGCATATTTTCATTTTATACACAACTTTCCTTTATACGGTGTATAAAACCCTTTGAATTTTACTTTTATACAAAAGTAATATTTTTCTACGAAGCGTTTTACTAAACAAGAAAAAGGAATGTTTCTTTTAACGTACGCGGTGACAACGACCTTTTTCGCCGCCGCGAGTATTATTTGGTCTTTGGCTTCCTTAATAAGCCGTAATGTTTTTATAATGAAATAAATACCATATAATATTTTATGTATTTTGGTATTGAAAATGGTTTTTATAATGGATTTGTTATGTCAATATATTTATGTGATATATTGTGATCAAAGTGTGGAAATGTTTTCTTTCCATGATATTTGTTTTATGTTTTATGATTTTATAATGGTACTTGGACATTTTACGGGTGATTACATGATAAAAAATTTTAAGGGTGGTGTCGTGAATACCAGGACAGGTGGTTACGTTATAACCTCCAATTCATTGGGTATGGAAGTCGGTCGTATGGCTATTCCATTAAGTGATATGTGTGGAAGTCGGCCGTATGGTTATTCCATTTAAGTATGTTTATGTTCCAAGTTACCTTTATATGTTATGTGATCTTTATATGGGTTTTATGGTAATCTTTGGGTTACAAAAGGGTAAGTAATGATCTTTTATTCGTTGAAGAGTTTTTACTACTTCATAAAGGTGAAAAGTATTACTTTGATAAAGTATACATGGTTTACTTGTTGTTTTGAAAAACTAACAGTTTTCATTCATTGTGTATCCCTTACTGAGATTTTTATGCTCACCCCATGTTTTTTTTGAAATTTTTTTCATAGGACATAATGTGGAATATGGTCAAGGATGGGATCAAGGGAAATTCATGCTATATAAAACATGGAACTATACATGTTTTTTTAAGAGTTTTTGTACTATGGAAACTTAGTAGAAGTGTGTACTTTGTAATCTTTTGAGATGTAATAGTTTTGTCCTAATTCTCTAAAACTCTAAACCTGAAAAGATCTTCAATGTGAATTATTCATTTAATTCAATATTAAGTAAGGTTTAAGGCTGGGACCTTATACAAACTGTGTTTTCATTTCGAATTTGTTTGAAGAGAAGATGGATGTATGTTTTTAAATTAATATAATAACACTAAAGAATATGGGATATACTAAATTTATTATATTTTCATGGTTTAATAATATTTTAATAAGGTGGAAGCATAAATAAAACAAAAATATTTTGGTTAAGAATGATACTTATTCTTCGAATAACCTATTTAGGTTTACACTAAAAACATTCCTAAGAGGGTTTTATAATCAAAATGACTCTAAGATGTTTTAAGTGAATTTAGTAAGGTATTTGGGTAGGTATTGACTGATCAAAAAGTTTTTTTATGTGTAAAGAAAAAAGGACAGGGGATCCCTTTTATAAGAGAGGGATGGAGTACTCTTGGAATTTCTTAAAGTATTAAATTAATGTAAATTAAATTTCATATTAAAATTAAAAAACTGATATAATTAAAATATCAGATTGTTATCGGTCTAAATACTATCATTAAATAACTTTTGGAAGAAATTATATTAGTTTTTTACCCTTATCTCTTTTTTAACTCATGTTAACCCTTTTGACAATTTCTATAACAACATAGTTTTTACTCTTTATGGGTAAATATACTTACTATAAAAATAAATTTGACTGATAAATAGAATATGGATGATATTTTAAACTATATTTCAATAGCATGACTAAATATAGTTTTTTTAATAATTTTGAATCATTTAATACAAAATTAATTATTATAAAATATCATTAACAACATTCTAGGAATTATTCAATTAATTTGAATTTGAAAACAAAATGACTGTAATGGAATTAAAATATAATCCTTTAAAACATCACTAAGATGTTACAATTATCTATAATATTCATGTAACACATTTATTCTGTAAAATTATATATCTTTTAAAATTTTAAAATCATTAATTTTATTTTTATATTAATTAAATAAATATTGTGTCAGCATTACACAAGCATTTAAGATAATTATTTTGTCACTAAAAATTATAAATAAATTACCATGATAAAAAAAATATATTTCAAATGAATATTTAGATAAGAAAATAAGTTATTTTTATCCTTATCAAAAAATATTATAGATTTTAAAAGAATGAAAGTGCCATTTTTTGTTTATATTTTTCTTAATTATTATAAAAGAAAAATTCAAAGAAATTTGGAATGAAGTTGCCATATATTAGAGAATTGGATATACATGGATAAAAATGCACTCATAAAATATAATAAATCCAAGTGCTTGGGTTAATTTTTAGTCTTTATCATTTTATTTTTGACTTTAATTACATGATTTACCCTTACCGTGGTGATAACTATATATTATAGTTACTATTCATAATGAATAAAAATAAAAGTGAAATATTTACTAAATTTGTACCACATAATTCAAAATATTTAGTTAATTTTTCAATATTCAATTCATAGAATTTATTGAAATTAATTTAAAATTAAACCTGAAAAACTTGACGAAAAATGGGTTTTTAGAAAAATTCAATTTTAAGTGTAAAATATATTTTTACTATTTATAGGTATAATATTAATTAAAAAGGTGATAATTAAATTATTTTCAATAAAAATTAAATAATTAAATTTTAAAACTAATGCAAAATATAATTTTAATTTTTAAATACTTGAAATGAAAATAAAGTATTCAATAAGAACATGTATTTTCACCGTTCATTGAAAAATAAACAATTTTAGAAAAAAAATCAAAATTTCACTATAATATAATTTTGATATGATGATTTCAAAAATTATATCATTTTTATCAAATTAAATTTCTAAAATTTCTAGAAATTAATTATGATATTTTCTCAAAAAATGAAATAAAATCAACTTTATAAGAAAATGTATTTTTGAAGAATAAAATGACTTCACTAAAAATTGAGTGATTATTTACAATTAATTTATCAATAAATTTATATTTATTAATAAATTTATATATATTTTATAATTTCATTAATTCAATTTATACCCTCTATTTTCACAAATAGGTTATAACATTCATATTTAAATAATAATATTTTATGGTACATTTATATTCGGTGTTCCATGTTGTATACACTATCAAACATATTTTTCTTTATTATAAAATCTCATGGTGTTACAAGTTATATGAATATAAATTTATGTGAATTACTTACCATTTTTCTTGGTTTTAATCCCATACACCATTTAAAAAATACACGATATGTCTTTGACTATGCGTATTCTGCAATTTACGCTATGCATAGAATACAAAATTTTTACCCCAGCTACATATTGTGTAATTTGGAAATCCAAATTCCATTATAGCCGGTAAAAAGAAGAAATGTAATAAATACACCCCATTTTAATCTTTTTGGAAAGAAATGTATGTCATGACCCATTCAAACTCAGTGAACTTAGTTACGTGGTTTATACTTTTCAGTTACATGTCGTATAACCATGTCATCCATATATAATTTATATAACATATTAATAGATTATGTTGACTCATTATTCATTGATCACTACCATTTTTATGGTTATATGGAGGTGAATAATCACTTAATATTGACTTTTGGATTAAATAAACAAATTATAGGAAATTAAATACTGACAAAAAATATGCATACCAATCAACAAAAAAAATATAAATTTTTATGTGCCTAGTATGATACCACTTGAAGGTTATGGGGTGAAATAGAAGAGGCATTACCCAAGACCAATAATGGGTTTTCATCAAATCCTTTAGGATTTTACTCATAACTAAATAAAATAGTAACCTTGGAATCCCTGAGATATGATACTCATATATAATTTATAATTAATTTGAGTCTATATTAAGAATTAGATCCCATTGGAATGATTTCAAAATTTAAATATTAAATTAAAAAAATATTATAATACCATCAATGAAATAAGACGATTCAAGGATAGAATTCTTTTTGTAGTGGTCCACACGTACTCTGTAAACCTCCAAACATCACCACATAAGTCCAAGGGTGCGACCACAAAAGACTGCAAAATTTATATCATTCAATTTTATCCCTATAACAATATATTTAATGTATAAGGATTGATTTTTTTTCTTTAGGCTCAAAATGGTGAAGTTGGAAGGTTTCACTCTATTCTTAAGAGCATTATTAAAGAAAAGATCTCTAGATCTTGATAGGATTATCTATAACAACCTACATCGTTATGTATTATGAAAATTGGGGGAAATTTTAATTTTTGTTCATGGGAGTTTTAAAAGGTATAATGATAATTTTACCTATAATATGATCTAAGAATAATATTTTTACCACTTCATTCGTCTCAAAATTATGTGTCACCCTTAAGGATTGAATTTTGTGAAATTCAATGCCATTTGTTCTTTTTTTTCAGAATATTTAATATTTAATTAAATAAAAATTAATTATTTCCACATGTTTGAAAAATTATATATTTACAAAATAGTCTCATTTAGAAATTCTAACTTCATAGTTGAGTCTGAAATAGGTGGTTTTACCTAGGCGAGGTATAAACTTGCTTCAGTTTCTAGGGCTCAGGGCGAGTGTTTTTATTTTATTTTGTTTTTCTTTTCATTTTTCCTCTCCCACTACTTCATTAGATTCCTACATATCCATGAGAGGGGAATTTATTTTACCATTTTATTCATATGATGACAGAGAGAATATGGAGAGGGAGTGGGGGGAATATCGTTACCATAGAGCTTATTTGGGACTAGATCGAGATGTGGTGCATGCATGGTGTGGATCTTGTCATGAATCTTTAACACTTTATTCCCCGTTTTAGGAAATTTATTCTTTCACTTATCTCCAAATGTATTAGTTTAGTTAATTTTTAATTTGATATATGAGCTTTTGGTATTCCATGAGTGCCTCCGTGAAGTATTTTATATAAAATCGGGGTTTCATTTATTTGTAATGGTTTTGTGTTCCTAAAACTCCAATAATTTGAAATATGGATCAAGAACACAGGTAATGTGTTCTTATTTTTAGGTGTATTGTAGATATGATGGATATATAGAAGATGTGTTCCAGACAGACCATGTAGGGGTCACTTAAGGAGTGTATGAGTACTCATCTAAACACCCCACTCCAGGGTACACGGCTATGAAATGTACATGGCCAGAACTAATGTTTCAACTTTGATATAGGCTGTATAGGGTATTTGGCCTTACCCCATGTGAGGTAATGGACTATACCCTCCATGTTCCTTATATACTGTGTGGGGTTTGGACACATTGTGCACTTAAGAAGAACATGCCAGGTCAGGTCATGATATACAACTATAGAGGATTTCTAGGGGTACATCCATGTACTTGAGGTTCATGCTATATAAATTCCTTACATGTATGTGTCTTGAAATTTTTTATCCCCGAATCCAGAATTAGACTTGTGAGGTGAAGACCATGTGGAATTTAAAGGCCATCTGTGAGATGTTTTGATGTTGGTAGTAGTTTTGTAGAAGGGTTTCCCTAAGTTTTTGGGTTGAGTGATATCGTGGGATGTTGGTTTATTATTTTTATAGAGATATTTGTGGTGTGAAAATCTTGTAAGGATTATAATATTGATTGAAAATTTTGATAATTAATGAAAAGAGGTGAAGTTTGGGTTTCCTTGAACAATTCTCAGAATACAGGGCCACATAGTGACTTAGATAGATTTATGGATTTGTTTATTGAGGTTTAATTTTGTTAGAGACTTTGTTCTAGGATGACACCATCTGGTTTTGAGTTCAGATAAATGCCGATGAATAGAGTTTTAAATAGTTTTTAAGGAATTTAGTGGACTCCGTTTCCAACAATGTGATGATCAATGATGGGTTGTGTTTTATGGAGTCCCATTTAGGTTTTCTTATGATGGGAATAGCCTATGGTTTGGATGTAATAGAGGATCCATATGGGGTATTGTATTTTTATTATATCCTAGGGTAAGGTTGGGGTAACCTGTGTTTTTTTACCCTGAGAGGGTTTGTGTGTATGATTTAATGTTATTGATGATGGGTTCAGACATTAGATAAACCTTATTTTCATGTCATAAATCTAGGAGGATTGAGGATTTATTTAATCAAGTAATAGTGGTAAGGGGAAAGTTTTGAGAATTTATTGGATTCTGTGTTGTCTCTAAGATTGATTTTATGCTCTCTTTTATTAATTGGTTGGTGTTAGGTGGGTCCAGATAGATAATGGTTGATCTATATGTGTAAAACCTCTCTAGTTAGGATTATTATTTGACTATGGGTTTGGTTTATGTAGACCCAGATAATGTTAGATCCAAAAGTTGTTATTGATATCCTTGATGGTTTTTGAGCCTAACTAGTTTTAATGGACTAGAGGGATATAGATCTGTTCTATTTTTATGAGAACAGAGTTCCTATTACTAGTTCAGATCATGATATCTTTTTCCTATTTACTAATAATGGTGCATTTCATTTTCTTGGACACTTATAGTGAGATCATAGAGTCTGAATTTTTCACTAGTTATTGTATTTGAATCTTGGGGACTCCCTTGTGGTACAAAATATGTGTCTAATGTTATATTTCATGATGAGCTATGTGATATAATGATCCTATATATAGATGTAGTTATATTGGATAATTTAAAGTTATATTAGAATGTTAGGGTCAATGAGGATTTATTTATTCTTTTGGTTGTTTATATATTTCTTTAAGTTATTTATTTTCCTAGTAGTAGTTATTATTGGGCTTGATTGGGCATATCATCTGTGTATGCACTTGGTTGGACAACAGTTGTCAGGTAGAGCTATTGGGGGTGTCCTAATGAGAATTATTATCTCAAAACAATTATAGGAACCTCATTTCTCATTCCAAAACTATGAATAATATTATCTTGATCACGGGATCTAAGGATCTAGTGAAGGCCCAATGTTGTATGCTTAATCAAATATGATCATATGGATTCTGATGATTGGGATATAGTAGATTCATAGCTGTTGGTGATTTAGATAAGGTACGATTTGGGGATTCTAGTTGATCCTTTGATATATTTTATTTTCTTTTATTGATTATATATTTTTGATCATATCTGTGGGTGATCAGTTGATGTGTACTGGAATAAAAATGATTCTATATGTAATATTCTCTTTGTTATAACATGGTTTTATTTATTTATTTTTAATAATATGATTCCTATGGATGTTTGTGTGTGTTTTTATTTAATTATTTTTATTGTTATTTCACAATTATATGAGTGTACAGTTTCCCCACAATATCTCTTTAGACCATTGTCACTAGTTGTCATCCTATGGCATACAAGGAGGTGTGCTTGAGGCCTTGTTGTGAGCTTGATTAGGTGATGTGTTAGGTTTAATTGGTTCAATTTTGCGATAAAATAATATTATTAGATCTATTTTTTATTTGTATTACTATGTGGGTAACGTTAGATCAGATATCTAGTAATGTTTTTGATCTTATCATGGACCTCATATTGATGCACCATAAACACATTTTTATGGGATTTCTTAATTACCTGGGTGGTGGGAGTGCTATTGTTGGTTTTTCATATTACAATTGTATGATTTTATTCTTTTTAAAGACTTTAGTTTTTGTGATTTATAATTTATTGTGGTTTTGGATCTTGTCCCATTATAAGGAGATTTGTGTTCTTATATCATATTAGGTATGTAGTATTTACATGAATTGCATCTATGTGTGATTCCACTAATGATGGTGTTTTTGTTGTTTAAAATGCCAAGAAAACAAATTAGATGATGTTTTCTAATATCTATTCTTAGTGGAATTATAATCAACCAAAATATAAGTATTTTTTTATGATGAATGGTCATGTGGATCTATGATGGGATATTTTCTGGTAATGGAAATGAATTCCCTTAGATGAGAGATGTATGAATACCCTAGTGGGTCACTATAGGATTTAGGTTCCCTCATGTGGGATAGATGAGGTATTGGATTCCTGAGAGGTTCTTGCATCAATATTGAGTTTCCCTAGGGTTGTGGTTTACTAGGGAGGGTTTTATTCTAAAACATGCAAATGAATTTATCATTATGGGTGGAGTACTAATAGTGATCTTACTTTAAATGTTGGGTTGTGAGAGTAGGTGTAATTGGACTCCTGGACATACTAGTCCAGGTTTTATTTTTAGTAGTGTGTTGAGATCATGGGTAGACTCTCATGGTTTTGGAACTGAAAAGTGAGAGGATCTTATTTAGTGGTTTAGGTGTGTCATTATAAATTTTTAGGGGGTATAGATTAGTTGATCATGATTTTTGTTATTTGATCTGGTTGCATGGGAGTCTGCAGAGCTTATATTCAGGAGCAACCGAGTTGGATGGTGTGTGATAGCTTATAAGTGGTTCATTAAAAATAAAACTTTAATGAGGTGGAGATTGGTGGTCAATATAAATTTTCAGAAACAATCCTTGGTGCATGAAGGCATATGCACACTGGTTATACATGGTTCCATTTGGTTAATGGATTAGTGAAATAGACCATGTGTGGGTTCATTGAGTTTGTTTGAGTCTTGAGTGAAATCAAGTTATTTTATCATAATAGTCCCATTAAGGTTAACACTTGAGAAGTGGTGTTAGGAAAACCACATGGTGGGGAGCACACTATTAGATATTGGAGGACAAGATCCTCATTATAGGTGAATCATTGAGTATAAAGGATGTCATTACATATAATATTGGAGTGGGAAATGGTCGATGTTTTATCCTGGCACTTGAGTGTGAGTGAGTTGGCCACATCTAATCATTATAGTTAATAATGGATAGAATGTGGGTCATAGAGATTGATGTTTTTGTAATTGGGAGATGATAAATATTTTACAATAGTGGGGATTGTATTATGAGTCATAGATGAATGACCCTCATATTGAGAGAGTATTGGCCTCCATTATACAAGTCTATGGACAATCAACATAGCATCAGATGCTCCATTTGTTGAGGTAAAAACATGCCTTCTGGTTGACCAATAAATATTTTTACAGGTGGGGAACATTATGGTGGAGTGACTATAACATCTTTCATCATTATGTGTTGAAAAAATATAAGGAATTTTTTTCTATAGAGTTTTTTTTGGAAAAAATGATAATTTTTAATAGCATATGATCCTAGAATAATTTTCAGACTGCTCTGTTGGTCTTAGAAGAGAGTGTTTACCGTATGAATGATGTATGGTGGAATTCTGAGACATTCATACCTGTATAGAATATTTAATATTAAATTAATTAAATATTAAAAATTTTAACATGTTGGAATATGATATATTTTAAATAAAATCTCATATTGAAATTTCAACTTCATGGCTGAGTTTGGAATAAGGGGTTTTACCTAGTTGTGGTATAAACTCACTTCAGAATCTATGGCTTAGGTTGGTCTATTTATGTAGGAATTTAGTTTTTCTTTCCATTTTTTTCTCCCCCTTGTAGAATACTAAGTTTTCATAGAATGGGATGGGATTTAAACCTTTACTATTTGTGGTGGATGAGAGAAGAGAGAGAGGGAGTGGGGGAAGATCATTTTCAGGGAGATTATCTAAGGTTGGATCATGATGTGATTTCTATGTTGTAACAAACCCAACTCCAATAACCCATATCTTGTGGTTACTTTATTACATTGGAACGAGGTACAAGGTATCTCATCCCAAAGGACCAAATAGTTTATTATCCTTGGTAATCTAGATTCATACTTGGAATTTCATATACACTTGAAACATCAAACACACAAAGTGTTTTCTTTGATAATTCCATTATTCCTTATAGCGTATCCCTACATATCAATCAAAAAACACTTTTTTAGTATCCTAGGGAAAATAAAACATAAGAAATGGGTGAGATGAGATTCTATGTAAGGGTAAACATACAACCAAATCTATCATGAACTAATAATAATATTCAATATGGTAAGGTAAATATCCAAAAAAAATTCTATAAAATTAATAAAAAAAACATAATTTATAAGAAATAAATGATAATAAAACAAGTACATCTAAATATTCACATGAGATTGAAACTTATCCATATATTTTATAACTAATCAATTAATCACATGGATATATTTATTGATCATGTAATGAGAGAATTCATAATTCTAGATATCTGAAACATACTGTCAAGACCGGTCACAATACAGTTTAAATTTGTGTGTAGCAACATATCTAATTTAGCCAACTAATTTCTATTATGAGAACCATTAATGCTTTTAGGGCCTATATATAACTATGAACCACCCATACCTTACTAATTCAAATTCATTCCTAAAATGAAAGGGGTGATACATATCAACAAAAAGATTTTTATTGAAAAACTAACATTTGAAATGTTAATACTTAACCCAATCAAATAATCTTAATCATAAACCATTCATAATAATATGGTGAATGGTAATAAAACTGTAAATCCTTATAAAAAATTATTATAAACTATCTAATGAAATAATAAGGTTGATATCTATACATCGTATCTATAATGAATCGTAAGTACAATAAAGGGTTGATATCGTTGATGAATAAAAATACCATAAAAATGTAATTAAAAACATTATTTTGGAAAATAACTTTATCACTTAGAAAATAACCTCTTAAAAAAGTTCAAAAAATATTCTTAAAATATTTTTATTAGAAAATAATATTTTAATCTAATAAAATAATCTTTAAAACATTATGTGGTAACTATGACAGGAAATTATATTTATGCACATTTTTTGTAAATGCATAACAAGCCTTGTTTTGAAAATGGCATGAAGATTCCTTAATTTTTTTTATAAAAAGTAGAAATGTGTAAAAATATATTTAATGAATCATATTAAAATGGATAGAAATTTTTTTTAATTTTTTTAGAAAACATGGATTTTGATTAAAAAGTATTTTTGATCGAAGAGAGAAATAAAGTGATATTTTCATAAAAACATTTTCTCAATCATTTTGAGTACTAAAGAGTGAAAAATTGTAATATTATTGAAAAATATTTTTAATAACTATTGGATAATAAAATATTTTTATTTTATCATGTAAATAATAAATAATACCCCCAAGGTAATCTTAAAAAAAAACAATCCCAAATAATGATGTTATTGCAAAATAAACCCTTACCACTTTATTAACTTTTGAATCATAAGCTCCATGGATGAAATAAAATATAATGAAACATTAGATACCATAAATAGAAAATGGAACCTGAAATATCTTATAAAAAAGGGTATTATATACACCATACAAATTAATAAGTGTTGAATATGACGTATGTCTCACAAAAGTAAAAGTGAGACAAGAAATCTCTTACCTCTGGTGTGAATTCCTTTATATGTGTCTAAAAATACTATATAATAGATAATGCTTTATTATATATCTAATATATAACCAAACCCATATATATCATACCATATATTCTTTACTTATAGTATTTTTCCATCATTTTATTAACAATTCTTTTTTAAAATCACTGTTTTGGGTGATAATCGCTTCATTTTTCTTGTATATTTTACTTTGGTAATTTTGGTGCTTTAACTCTATCATGGTTACATCATCTCCATAATTTTAAACATGATATAAATATCATATATATTCATTATATATATTAATAGGAGTCAATAAAATTTAGAGATAGAAAATAGTTTACACCGTTCACGGAGATGGTAGACCGTACGTATGCATGAATGTTGTTTCAATTTTTCAAGATAAATTGAATGAAAAAATAAATATTAATTCACATTTAAAAAATAATAATAATTTTTTATATATCAATTATATTAATAAAAACCATACTTATTACAATCCATGTAAAAATGAAAGACATTTCACGTCGGTGCGTGAAGGCGGTATGGAACATGTACGCACGAGCGACGTTTTCATCTTCCAAAGGATTAGAAGGTTAGAAGTTAGAAGTGATTTTATATTTCAATAATTAATTTTAGATCATAAATATAAAATATATTCATTAACTTTAAACTTAATTCCTTTCATGTAATGCGTAAGTGAATACGAATCACATTGCTTCCTGAGGCGGTAGTCCACTACACACACGAGCGATGCTATCGTGTCTCCCATGGAATGGGAAGTAAGAATGTACATGTGATATCATAATTTTATAAGTATAATAACTTCATATATATCATATAAATATGTTAAATCCATAATTATATCCATCCTTGAATGTTGGTGATGCAAAACTAATTACATTGGTTCGTGTGGCGGTAGTCCGTCGTGTACATGATCTGTAAAGACCCGTAAATTTCAAGGAAATTTTTTTCTTAATTTTCTTTGGAATTTTACAAGAGCGCAGCTTCTAACGGCACCTGATTCCGAGGCCCGGTGTGCCCGGAATCATTTTCTGAAGTTTGGCTCGGGTACGTTCAGTGAACGAACGTGCGGGTTTTTCTAACTTTTGAACCGGTGCCCGGAATCGAATTCTGAGGGCTCCGATGAAATCGCAGCGCCGGTATTCGCTTAGAAACGCCTCTTCCGGAGTTGCGTTTCCTCGGGTGTGGTTTTTAATTTTCAGGCTTAAAGTTAAGAAATAAAATAATTTTGTGATAACTTTATTTTATTTCACTTAAGCCACTTGGAAGCCACTTGAAGCCACTTAAAGGCGGCTTGAACTGAGTTGAACTGGATAGGATGCTATCCAGAAATATCCTACCCCTTGGTAGGATATTTGTGAGGTGGGGCCCGCACGAGCCCCTCCGTTTCTTTCCGCTAAGAAACGCACCCGTGAAAACCCGTCTTAATGAAAGTATACTGACGCATATCTTAAAATCTTAACAGACCATTTAATTGGGCTGTTTCTTTCGTGAATTAAATGGGCTGTTTCTTTCGTGAATTAAGTGGCCTGTTTCTTTCGTTGAATTAATTCAACGAATTAATTCAATCATTTCTTACCCCCCCCTTTCGTGTGTTGGCATATTAATAAAATAAGACCAACCTATCTTTTTTTGGAGGATTTCTCGTTGAGACAGAATCCTTGTATCTTCTTCCTCCTTCGCGAAGAACGCGAAGAACGCGAAGAACGAGAAGAACGCCGAACCCGGAAATCGACGACGCGACGCCGTGATCCGTGACACCAACAACGTTCTTCTGCGACGTCTCTTCCTCCGCGACGGGTCTTCGATCGGCTGCTTGAGTTCGCCGACTCAACGCCGTGTTCCGCGACGACGAGACGCCTTCCCGCGACGACGCGACGATCCCCCCTCTTCCGCGACAAGCAATTCCGCGACAAACGCTCACGCACGACGACTCCGAGGTAGGGATTTTATATTTTGGAATACCCCTCTTTATATTCCCGTGAACGTTCTTTAAAACTCAAAGAACCGGTTTCAAATGAACAATTTCATTTTATTAAAATTGCCGGTTCATGTGTTGAACAATTTCTCCCGTTGCTTTTATCTAACGCGGAGGGTGCGGGTCAAACGAACACGGCCCGACAACCCTCCGCCGTTCTTCGTGTTTTGCGGATTTGGCGGGCGACAACGGAACATGCTGCAACGGATGTTTGATGATCCCGCAGTAAAGAACGGAACCCGAGAGGAACAACGGCGCATACGGGAAGGAAAACGGGCCACCGGAGCGACTCCGGCGGCCCGCGGAAGCCGGTGGCGGCGCGGGTCGCCGGCGGCACCCCGTGGGTGTCCAGGGAGACACCCCGCGGGTGCCGCGGGGGTGTCACGCGGGGCAGCGGCTTTCCCCTGCGACGGCCGCTCGGCCGCTCGGCCGAGCCGAGCCAGACCGGCCCTGGCCAGGCCGGGCCGGGCCAACCAGGGGGGGGGGGGGGGGGGTCGGGCCGGGTCGGCCCGGGCCCGGACCCCCCGTCTTCGGACGACTTTCGTTCAAACGCCCGTAACTTGAGCTTCGGGACTCGAAACGACTCGCCGTCAGTGGCAACGCAATCCTTGGAGCAAGACGGTCGTTTCGATTTATCGCACTCAAGGTTTCAAAATACTTTGGGTTCGGCCGGGTTGGTTCGTACACGAAACCAACCGGGCCCTCGGAGCGGAAACGCTTATATCTTGAGCTACGGACGTCCGATTGACGTACCGTCAGCTTTGTTAGTTTTCTCTTAGTGAGACGGATCTTTTGGCTCACTCCGCCCGGGGTTTGGGCGCAGGTGGAGTACGGTCGGGTTGGTTTTGCCTTAAAAACCAACCGGGCCCCTAGGACAAAAAGCCAATAACTCTCAGACCGGGCGTCCGATTGACGCGCCGTCTGTTGCGTTGAGTTCCTGTTGAAGATACAGAACTTTTGGCATCCTTCGCCCGAGTTTTGGATACAGTTGGTAGTGGCCGGGTTGGATCGCACCCGAAATCCAACCGGGCCCCTGGAACGGAAGTGCTGATATCTTTCAGACAGGACGTCCGTTTGACGAACCGTCAGCGGCATTGACGATCACGTTGAGAAACGGTCCCTATGAGTATACCCTATGAGAGCTCGGGGTACAGTTGAGATACGGCTGGGTTTGGTTCGCTCACGAAACCAACCGGGCCCCTGGGACGAAAAGGCTAATAACTCACAGACCGGGCGTCCGATCGACGCGCCGTCTATTGCGTTGAGACCCCTGTGACGAGGCGGTCCTTTGAGTTACTTCTTTGTGGGACCTTGAGATACTTGAAGTATCGACTTGCAGCTCGTGGAGCGGACCCTCCCAGAGACGAGCGTGCGGAGTACGGAGACCGTGTAGCCGACTGAGACCTGACGACTGCTTGACCGACTCGACTTGGAGTGAGTCGACTAGCCCAGTGGACGGAGCACTACTTTGTTTGGGTGCAGACCCATGGCGGATGGAGCACTACCTGTGTGATAGTGCAGACCTGCGGTACTCGTCCGGAGAGTACCTCTGCAGGCTACTAGGGGGTGTGCACTACTGTGTTTGAGTGACATACCTCGGCGGGAAGCACTACTATGTTTGGGTGGCTGGCCCGCGGTACTCGACAGGAGGAGTACCTCAGCAGTCTTAGGTAAGTGAGCAGTACCTCGGAGTCGTGACAGGACCACTATACACTCTAGAGACGGAGCTCTTCAGTAGTTACAGTTTCGATAATGAAAATCCTGGTTTGAGCTGAGACTTTTGACCTATGTGTTTCCTCATGATTGAGATGGGTTACTTGATAACTTAGGTATATGTATGGGCATATACCTGGGTAGTGGTTATCCGTTGATCTCATGATCCTTGTGTTTCCTCATGATTGAGATGAGTTACTTGATAACTTAGGTATATGTATGGGCATATACCTAAGTAGAGGTTATCTATTGAGATCTTCTTTGTGGTTATCTTTGTTGGATTTAGTGAGACCTTGAGGGTCTCGGGGTACCTACTGAGTATCGTTATACTCACCCCTGCACGGGCTATGCCCGCACCTCGTTGTGTTGGTTGCAGACGACAGGCAGTGCTGACGGAGGCCGAGTGTTCGAGGACTGGACGGTACCCGGAGGTGGACTACACGACAAGTCAGTGTCCGGAGGTGGACTTCACGGCGAGACGACACTCAGAGGAGGTTGACGGACGAGAGCACTATGGAGGCTATCTGTACCTACCCTTTAGGTAGGATTCGTTGTGGACGATCCAGGAGCTGCACCATATGTACCTACCCTTCAGGTAGGATCCGAGGAGGACGAACCAGGAGCCGCTTCCGTCCCTCCAGCTGTTGTACTTTGTTCAGTTGTAGTTGTACTTTCTTTTGGGTTTGTATTCTGGCCCATTTACTTTTCAGCACTTCTTTTTGTACTTAGTGTTTTACTTCCTCTTGTACTCTGTGGTGTTTTGTTACTTTTATAAAGGCAATGCCTTCCAATTTATCGGGATTTACGCCTTTGGTGCTAGTCTCTAGCCCCTGGACTATGGAAGGCGGGCTTGGGGTAGTCACGGCACGGGCCCCGTGGACGGGTCGTGACAAATTGGTATCAGAGGCGGTCGGTTCTATTGTAGACTCTGATCTTTCTTTCTGTGAAGCAATAGTGTTAAGGGTACCGAGTGTGGTTTTCAGTTCAGGGAGTCCAGTGTTGGTGCGGGCGGCCGACGTATCCATACACCAGGACCCTGGAAACTGATTTTCGACTTTGTGCACGAAAACACTGTTTGCGTGTGTGTTTTCAAAGGTTTCCCCTTAAAACAGCTCAAACCAGGTCAGCTCACCAGGTATAATCATTTGACCGTGTTACGTTGTTTCTTTCAGGATGCCTTTTCTCGGATGACTAGCTAGAGCCCACAGGGATGTGCGTGCTGACAGCCTGTCGAGTGACGAGGCTTTGGTATAGGGCCCTCTTGCAGTTGAGGCACCAGCAGAGGTGCCAGCGGTACTACCATACGTTGGGCCACCGATGCCACCAGCCCCAGCAGTAGGCGATGCCCGCTACTTGAGCGCACTGCATGTCTTCCAGCGCCAGAGGCCACCCAGGTTCGGGGGAGAGATGGACCCGAAGGCAGCTGGGGATTGGCTGGAGGCTGTGGTGGGAGTCTTCAGGCTAGTGGGGACACCATCAGACTTCATGGTGACCTTTGCTGCCAGCCTTCTTCAGGCAGCAGCAGGCAGGTGGTGGAGCAACTTGTTCCAGTTTTGCGATGGGATGGCTTTCACATGGGAAGACTTCGAGACCTTCTTCAGGGTGGAGTTTGTGCCAGTAGCCCTACACCCCGAGCATGTTCCGGAGCTGCTGCCTTTGCCGCGTGTTTTTCGATCAGAAGCCGAGTCATCTGTGGGCAGTAGACAGATGATGCAAGGTCCAGGAGGACCAGACCAGCAGTTGGGCGATCTCGGGTTTTAGGACCGGTGGTGTGGGGAACCCGGGGTGGGGTCAGAGCCAGGCGTGCCAGAAGCAGACTTTGTTACTCGTGTGGTGGAAAGGGGCACCTGGCACGTGACTGTCCGACTCCTCGTACAGTTGACCCATAGGCTTTTGAGGAGCCACCTAGGTAGAGGCAACGACGAATGATTGAGCAACAGTAGAGCAGTGGACAAGGAAGTAGAGCTCCTGGAGCAGGTAGACAGGAGTGGAACTAGTGGATACGTCTCTTGTACTTCTAGTTCCATGTTGATGTTGTTTTTTGTGTCTTTGTACCATGAGCTGCAATAAAATAAAGACACTTATCTTGTGATGTTTGCTTTCCTGTCCTCTATTGTGATGTTACTAAGTGGTCCTGGTTAAGACTGTTGACTTGACCCTCACTTTCGAAATTCCAACTGGAGGAGACCCAGTGACCTCACACTGATGCCGACAGTGTGACTCGACCCTTGGAGGCGAGAGTGACAGTTGGATCTCTTAGTAGTTGCGTCGAGGCCTTACGACGTCATCCATGGCATGAATGCATCATTTATGTCAGGATTGACTGTATTAGGCAATGAATGTGGTTCATCCAGGGGATGAGACCAGATTTCTCTTATCGGCAAAGAAGAAATCATAGCAGATCTTGTGAGACTAAAGGAGGTGCAGTTCATCCAGGAGAGGATGAAGACTGCACAGTGCAGTAAGAAACAAGGAACCAGTGCCAGTCTTAGAGACTTGGGCGTGATAAATGTTTCAAGAAGAGGTAGCTTTAAATAGAGATGAGTCTGCAAAGCAGCAGACGTGGAGGTACAGCTAGGAGAGAAGCATGAGGTAGTGTACATCCTAACATGGTACAACCACCCGCCTCAGTTATTCCTGCCAGGCTCATGGAGCTAGAGGGCGGTGGAAGAATGCGGCTGCATGCGGTCAAGAAGTGTGACCCAATGGCTCTAGAAATGATTCAAGGGACAGTCTGTGTCCACTACTAGCTGCTGTAGTAACAGACGTTGATATGAATCATTCCTCACTTTCACAAATCTTGTTCTAGACCTAGAGTTTCCGGTAAGCCGTGTACTTGACCCTCACGTCTGGAGATACCTTGAGAGGAGACTCGATAATCACACTTACGCCGACGGTGTGGTCAGACCCTCGAGGCGAGAGTTCTGGTTGGAATCTCTTGGTGGCAGCGTCGAGGCCTTACGACGTTAGTTTGAGTATGGAGTGGGAAATAACTGTTCATACTCAAATTGACGGTTTTAGGAAAACGTCGGGATGGGTTTTCCTTGGTCGGCGGAAAAGGAAACCCCAGGAAGCGCAGGGTAACTCTTTCCTATGAGGGTGTGACCGATCACTCTTGAGTCGGTCAACCTTACTCTCGTGGCAGCAGTCGTTTTGAGTTTTAGTTCCAGCAAGAATTGGAGACCTCTGGAGTTCGAGGATGACGATCACGTCCTTATACGGGTCTCACCTCGACGAGGGTTACAGAGATGTGGCCAAGGCGGAAAGTGATCTCCGAGGTTCAACGGACCTTTCTAGGTCCTCATCTGGGTAGGCAAGATGGTTTACCACTTGGTCCATCCACCTCAGTTGCACTAGGTGCACGACGTTTCCACGTATCTCAGTGGAGGAGATACGTGCACGACCCGACACAAATCTTTGACCATGGGGAGCTGGTCTTTGGTGATGAGGTGACTTTTACGGAGGTTCCTGTGGGGATCGAGGATTGACAGGAGCGGATCCTAGGAGGATGGTCGATTCCTCTTGTGCACTTTCTTTGGCAGTGCGGGAACCTCCAGGTGAGAACATGGGAGCGGAAGGCTCAGATGCGTGCTCAGTACCGCTTTGTTTCCCTAAGTTTGTGTTGGAGATTTACGGGGACGTAAATCCCTGTGGTGGGAGTAATGTAAAGACCCGTAAATTTCAAGGAAATTTTTTTCTTAATTTTCTTTGGAATTTTACAAGAGCGCAGCTTCTGACGACACCTGATTCTGAGGCCCGGTGTGCCCGTAATCATTTTCTGAAGTTTGGCTCGGGTACGTTCAGTGAACGAACGTGCGGGTTTTTATAACTTTTGAACCGGTGCCCGAAATCGAATTCTGAGGGCTCCGATGAAATCTCAGCGCCGGTATTCGCTTAGAAACACCTCTTCCGGAGTTGCGTTTGCTCGGGTGTGGTTTTTAATTTTTGGGATTAAAGTTAAGAAATAAAATAATTTTGCGACAACTTTATTTTATTTCGCTTAAGCCACTTGGAAGCCACTTAAAGGCGGCTTGAACTGAGTTGAACTGGATAGGATGCTATCCAGAAATATCCTACCCCTTGGTAGGATATTTGTGAGGTGGGGCCCGCACGAGCCCCGCCGTTTCTTTCCGCTAAGAAACGCACCCGTGAAAACCCGTCTTAATGAAAGTCAACTGACGCGTTTCTTAAAATCTTAACAGACAATTTAATTGGGCTGTTTCTTTCGTGAATTAAATGGTCTGTTTCTTTCGTGAATTAAATGGCCTGTTTCTTTCGTTGAATTAATTCAACGAATTAATTCAATCGTTTCTTACCCCCCCTTTCGTGTGTTGGCATATTAATAAAATAAGACCAACCTATCTTTTTTTTGGAGGATTTCTCGTTGAGACAGAATCCTTGTATCTTCTTCCTCCTTCGCGAAGAACACGAAGAACGCGAAGAACGCCGAACCCGGAAATCGACGACGCGACGCCGTGATCCGCGACGCCGACAACGTTCTTCTGCGACGTCTCTTCCTCCGCGACGGGTCTTCGATCGGCTGCTTGAGTTCGCCGACTCAACACCGTGTTCCGCGACGACGCGACGCCTTTCCGCGACGATGCGACGATCCCCCCCTCTTCCGCGACAAGCAATTCCGCGACGAACGCTCACGCAAGACGACTCCGAGGTAGGGATTTTATATTTTGGAATACCCCTCTTTATATTCCCGTGAACGTTCTTTAAAACTCAAAGAATCGGTTTCAAATGAACAATTTCATTTTATTAAAATTGTCGGTTCATGTGTTGAATAATTGCTCCCGTTGCTTTTATCTAACGCGGAGGGTGCGGGTCAAACGAACACGGCCCGACAACCCTCCGCCGTTCTTCGTGTTTTGCGGATTTGGCAGGCGACGACGGAACTTGCTGCAACAGATGTTTGATGATCCTGCAGTAAAGAACGGAACCCGGGAGGAACAACGGTGCAGACGGGAAGGAAAACGAGCCACCGGAGCGACTCCGGCGGCCAGAGGCGGCGGCACCCCGCGGGTGTCCAGGGCGACACCCCGCGGGTGCCGCGGGTGTCCAGGGCGACACCCCGCGGGTGCTGCGGGGTTGTCACGCGGCACCCCGCGGGTGTCCAGCGCGGCACCCTCGCGGGTGCCGCGAGTGTCCAGCGCGACACCCCGCGGGTGCCGCGGGGTTGTCACGCGGGGCAGCGGCTTTCCCCCGCGACGGCCGCTCGGCCGCTCGGCCGAGCCGAGCCGGACCTAGCCAACCGGGTCGGACCCGACCCGGTTCGGGCCAACCAGGGGGGGGGGTCGGGCCGGGCCCAAACCCCCCGTCTTCGGACGACTTTCGTTCAAACGCCCGTAACTTGAGCTTCGGGCCTCCAAACGACTCACCGTCAGTGGCAACGCAATCCTTGGAGCAATACGGTCGTTTCGGTTTATCGCACTCAAGGTTTCGGAATACTTTGGGTTCGGCCGGGTTGGTTCGTACACGAAACCAACCGGGCCCTCGGAGCAGAAACACTCATATCTTGAGCTACGGACGTCCGATTGACGTACCGTCATCTTTGTTACTTTCCTCTTAGTGAGACGGATCTGTTGGCTCACTCCGCCCAGGGTTTGGGCGCAGGTGGAGTACGGTCGGGTTGGTTTTGACTTAAAAACCAACCGGGCCCCTGGGACGAAAAAACCAATAACTCTCAGACCGGGCGTCCGATTGACGCGCCGTCTATTGCGTTGAGTTCCTGTTGACGATACGGAACTTTTGGAATCCTTCACCCGAGTTTTGGATACAGTTGGTAGTGGCCGGGTTGGATCGCACCCGAAATCCAACCGGGCCCCTGGAACGGAAAAGCTGATATCTTTCAGACAGGACGTCCGTTTGACGAACCGTCAGCGGCGTTGACGATCACGTTGAGAAACGGTCTCTATGAGTATACCCTATGAGAGCTCGGGGTACAGTTGAGATGCGCCTGGGTTTGGTTCGCTCACGAAACCAACTGGGCCCCTGGGACGAAAAGGCTAATAACTCACAGACCGGGCATCCGATCGACGCACCGTCTGTGGCGTTGAGACCCCTGTGATGAGGTGGTCATTTGAGTTACTTCTTCGTGGGACCTTGAGATACTTGGAGTATCGACTTGCAGCTCGTGGAGCGGACCCTCCCAGAGACGAGCGTGCGGAGTACGGAGACCGTGTAGCCGACTGAGACCTGACGACTGCTTGACCGACTCGACTTGGAGTGAGTCGACTAGCCCAGTGGACGGAGCACTACTTTGTTTGGGTGCAGACCCATGGCGGACGGAGCACTACCTGTGTGATAGTGCAGACCCGCGGTACTCGTCCGGAGAGTACCTCTGCAGGCTACTAGGGGGTGTGCACTACTGTGTTTGAGTGACATACCTCGGCGGGAAGCACTAATGTGTTTGGGTGGCTGGACCGCGGTACTCGACAAGAGGAGTACCTCAGTAGTCTTAGGTTAGTGAGCAGTACCTCAGAGTCGTGACAGGACCACTGTACACTCTAGAGACGGAGCTCTTCAGTAGTTACGGTTTCGATAATGAAAATCCTGGTTTGAGATGAGACTTTTGACCTTTGTGTTTCCTCATGATTGAGATGGGTTACTTGATAACTTAGGTATATGTTTGGGCATATACCTGGTTAGTGGTTATCTGTTGATCTCATGATCCTTGTGTTTCCTCATGATTGAGATGAGTTACTTGATAACTTAGGTATATGTATGGGCATATACCTAAGTAGAGGTTATCTGTTGAGATCTTCTTTGTGGTTATCCTTGTTGGATTTAGTGAGACCTTGAGGGTCTCGGGGTCCCTACTGAGTATCGTTATACTCACCCCTGCACGGGCTATGCCCGCACCTCGTTGTGTTGGTTGCAGATGACAGGCAGTGCTGACGGAGGCCGAGTGTTCGAGGATTGGACGGTACCCGGAGGTGGACTACACGACAAGTCAGTGTCCGGAGGTGGACTTCACGGCGAGACGACACTCAGAGGAGGTTGACGGACGAGACCACTGTGGAGGCTATCTGTACCTACCCTTCAGGTAGGATTCGTGGTGGAAGATCCAGGAGCTGCGCCATCTGTACCTACCCTTCAGGTAGGATCCGAGGAGGATGACCTAGGAGCCGCTTCCGTCCCTCCAGCTGTTGTACTTTGTTCAGTTGTAGTTGTACTTTCTTTTGGGTTTGTATTCTGGCCCATTTACTTTTCAGCACTTCTTTTTGTACTTAGTGTTTTACTTCCGCTTGTACTCTATGGTGTTTTGTTACTTTTATAAAGGCAATGCCTTCCCATTTATCGGGATTTACGCCTTTGGTGCTAGTCGCCAGCTCCTGGCCTATGGAAGGCGGGCTTGGGGTAGTCACGGCACGGGCCCCGTGGATGGGTCGTGACATGATATATGATTTCATTTCCCATTTGATGAAATTGTAAAAGGATCTGGGTTATTATAGATACATAATAATAAATCAGTATATATTAGTTAATATTTTTATTATATTATCACAATTTAAGAAGGTTTTACGGAGGTGTAAGAATAAATAAAACAAATACGTATGTTTAAGAGTTTTACCCCTTCTTCAGAGATCCTATTTATATTTATACCTAAATCCTTATTTGGAAGAATTACTAAATATAAAATGCTTCAATGATGTTTTTAGGGAATTAAGGATTGGATTTAGGTTGGTATTGGCAGAACCAAATGGTTTTTAAGTGTGAATAAAGATGGTAGGGGTTGGAATTTTATATGTGGAGGAGAGGACACCCTTGAAATTTTTAAAAAGATAAAGTGATTCCCATGTTTTTCTCATGAAAAAACCTAAAAACCGGTCATTATAAAAAATTAGAGATTATAGGGTCTAAATATGGACATTAAATGAATGTTGATCAATTTTTTAGGTTATTTAAACCCTTATCATCTTAGTTTGACTTCATGGTAAATCCATTTTTTCCTTAACCATGATAATTAATATTTTTTGTTTTCATTATTAATTATGGTAAAAAATTAAGTTGAAATTATTAGATAATATAAATTATTATTATTCCAAATATTTAATTCATTTTTCCTAATTCAATTAATTGATTTTTCAGAATTGAAATTAAAATTAAAATACAGGCACAATTAAAGGGCAATTTTCCAAAGAGAAAATTCTCATAAATATAAAATGTTTTAATATCAAAATTCGATTTTAAATTGATTCTAATGAGATAAATTAGTTAAATTCTAATACTATTGAACTAATTTTACTTTAAAATAAATTTAAAATATAATTTAACTTTGTTCAGAATGTGTCGATTCAACAATTTTGTGAATTTATTTTTGGTTTTGATACTCACAAACACCCACATTTGTGTTACAAATGAATTTACATTTAATTGAATTTTAGTAAATTTTTATTCATAAAAATATTTATTCTATAAATATATTCAAGACATTGATCTAAATGAAATATTTTTTAATGTATTCGGGACATGTTTTAGCATATTATGGAATCACTGTTCATACCCTACTTGTGCAAGCATAGCGTAATGAGGAACACAACATTTGAAATTTTTTGTATGGATCATATACCCTATAATGTCGAGAAAGTATGGTTTAACAACCCTACATTCCACATAAACCCTATGTTTGAGTAAAAAAACATATGATACATCAACACTACTTTTTCATTCAAATATACATTTTCAAACCTACATTTGGAGTTTGGTTATCACATGACATAACCCTATATTTGAATTTTCAAGGATGGAGTTTTAAATCTGTGATATTATCCGAGATTTATGCCATGATATTGAAAAAAGTAAAAATCTATTCAAATCTGTCTTTAGACCAATTCAAAGGCCCATTATGATTATTTTAAAGTCTAATTTTCAATAGAATAAATTGTTATTATTCTTATAATAAGTTAAGACTCTATTGAATGATTTTAAATTCAAATATTCATGATTTATTGTATGATATTTCTAGAAATGGTTTGTCCTATATCATTTTGATCCATTGTATAAATATCAAGATACTATTAATAAAAATTTATATATAGTTTAGAATATGTATATAAAGAATAGTATATACTAAAACAACACCTGTGTCATTGATTTTAGAGTTACACATTGGAGACATACATGTTTTTAGTCTATCGACTCACTAGTGTTCCTATTGGTATCACCGATACTTCATTTTATCACTAAATATTCTTCTAAAAAAATGAAAAAGAATTTTTTAATGATACACTTTGGATAAATACATATTTTTACATTTGTCTAGTGTTTTATCTATTTTTGTTTGAGGAAAGGTCTATACGGCGTTTAAGATCTATTTGCTACTGTGCTTTATTGAAGATCTAAATACAACCATTAGTTGTTTCTGAAACTATGAAGTTTAATATATATTCTCAACAAAGTTAATATCTATTGATTTGGTGGATTTTTTAATACTCAGGCTTAGTACTAGTGAAGTTTCAAATTCTTGTACAAAGCTGTGGATATTTTATTCCTTGTAAAAGAACCATAAGACTCTTTAAAGCCTTGTTGTAAAGGTCTCAAATGCCTTCACTTAGTTGTTATTTGAAGGTCTTAGGAAAAGATGAACTGATAGTAAAATAACCCAGATCATGGAGTTGATAATTTTTGGAGTAGACTAGGGGATATTTATGCCCTGAACCACTATATATTGTTGTGTTCATTTCCTTTATTTATTTTTGCTGCTCACTCATCTTTAAGAGAAAAGGAAAGGTTCTCTACTAAAAAGAGAGGTATTTTGAACTATAATTTTTTTGAAATAAAACATCACCCCATATTTTTTTCTTGGTCTCCATCATCATCATCTTGACATAAAAAAATTAGTAAATAATTTAAAAGAAAATTCAATTTTCAATAAAACTTATTATTTTTCACTATTCATGAAAAATTTATTCTTTTTAGAAAATTATAAAAAACTCACCCAAATATAATTTTGAAATTTATATTTTAAAAATTAATTTTATTTTTTCAAATAAAATTTATAATAGAGGTAAAAAATAATTTCAATTTATACGAGTAAAGTGTGACTAAAACATCTTTTATAAAAATAATGTTTTTTAGATTACATTTATTTTCCTTTAAAATGATTCTTATTTTAATTATAATCATTATATATCTAGTGAATTTATTTTATAGGTTTTTAAATTTTATAATTTTAATAATTCAGTTTTTACTAATCATACCCACCATCTTAATGGCTAGGTTATAATGGCCATGTTTAAATAATAATATTTTAATATAACATCACATTTCGTTCAAACCCAGTGTTTCATGAATTGAAATGTATGAAAGAGATTGAATATATTTTAAAATAAATATATTATAAATTATAGGGGTGTTATATTGTCATATAATCTTGGTGTTTTGTGTCATATACAGTATTGAACATGAAGTTTCTCTTTTAAAATCTCGAGGTGTTACATTCTACCCCCCTAAATAAATTATTTCCTCGTAATTTAATCTTGATATGAATAATAAAGGGTTTGAAAATTGAAAATACCATTCTTTAAATACCAAATATTTATAATGGTTAATAAAAAATTTTGTTAAGAAAAGATAAATAGAGGTAGGAAGGCCATCTGGAATAATCAAATGACTTGGTTTCCAAGTAGGAGATCATAGGTGAGAAGTCTAGTTTTGAAAATGGATGAAAATTCTAAAGCCCAAATAATAATTGAGGGTGATAGAGGTCATTGATCACAAGAAAGTTATTGATCAAGATAAATTCAAAAACAAAAAAACCATGAATATATGATGAGTTAAGGGACCATTAGATTCATCATAAATAAAGGTAGTAGGATAAATTTTTTATTCCAATATCTTTTTTCTATAGTTGAGGAATTCCTTTACCATTTAGACAGATACCATATGAAAATAAAATTAAATGATACCTTTCCATTTCATAAGAATAATTTCCTCCTTTTTTCACTTTGATATATTCCCACTCCATTTATTACTCCATGAAATGAATATCCAAAATAAATTTTTATGCCCAAAGCACATTTAATAGATCATTATAACGACAAGTCATTCCTCCTATATGTAGATATTTTCCAAAACCAAAATGGTTAGAAAAAGTTATCCAATAACACCCAAATTTAAAATTAATCCCATCCATATATATTTAACCTTAAGATTCATCCAAAATATATCTATCTAAATTTTAAGTCCAAAAATTTTGAAGGATGGTCACTACAAAAACATAATATTCCCCATCCAATATAAAGTGGATCTTAATGTCACATTCCAAATTTGTGAATAAATTTTTCATCACAAAACCTTAATGAAAGCACACATTCTTCTAAAAATAAAATCTCAGGTTTTTGAATATATTCCTTAAATCAATACTTGTGGAAAAATCAAAGAAAGATGACATAAACCATCAAACCTCTAATTAATTTCATGGTTACCAACAGTTTACCACAAAAAATATCAACATTATCTCAATATGAGGAACATATTAAGTAATATCCTCCCTTACTCATGTGTTTTCCAAGAGGTTAAACTTATCACAAAATCAAGTTTCTTGGTCATAAGTACCATTCAAGATATTCTCTAAAATTATTTAAGAAATAATACTTTAGTAAAATCATTATACATTTCTTTATTCTTATAAATAAAATATCATAAATAAAATTCTTCTATAACATAATTCTCAAACCCAAACAGAATAAAATTATTCATTAAACTTTTCATGTGGTAATAGAAGAATCTTGAACACGATCCCTTATCTTATTTTGAGGTATATTCCCTATAATCTTGGGGAATTCATTTATGTAATGCCCAATCTCCTTAAATTTGTAAAATTAAACATTGTAAATTTATTTATATCTCTTACAATTATGAGAATGTTTACATTTCTATATAAACTTATAGCAAACTCTTATTCCCTTAATGAAAGTACCAAGGTGTTTCTTTCCACAGTTATCATATGTGGGAAAAACATTCTTTACCTTATCCATTTATTTTTATTTTTAATCCACTTCTTTTCTTATTTCTATTATAAGCTATAATAATTGATGAATTATTTCTTTGTTTTTTAGGATATGATTCTATGTCATTATATGATGATAATATTTTGGAGAAAATTCCCCTTCAAAAGGTTTTTTAGCCCATTAAATAAATGGTCATTCTTACTCTTTTTATTATGTACATTTACATGGTTCTCAATCCTTCTTCTTGGATCCATTTTTAAATAATAGAATACACTAGATTAGCTCATAACATTATTTATCATAATGTATAAACCAAAAACTAGTGAAACAATAAATATAAATTGAAAATTTTATGAATGGAAAATCTCATAATCATAAACATGGTTTATTTATGAATGTTTTCAACTCAAAAAAATATGTTAAAGTACTTCATAATGTGTTTTAAATAAAATGTAAATTAACCAAAGAATATCCCCTAGGAGTGTCAAACCAGGTGCACAGTAAGGAATATTTTCATATACCAGGTAACACTAGAGTCAAGATTAATTCCCATTTTTTAGAGTTATTATCCCTAGGTATATATATTCTAACACCAAATCCACTTATAGTATCTAGATATAGATAGATTACTATGAAAAACCACATAATATTTTCCTTACCAAAAATTTAGGATGTTATTCTATAAAAACCCTGGTCTTTATTTCACATAAATACATGAATTATTACATATGGTTATAATTAATACAACCCAGAAGATTGATAAGTCTAGTGTATTTGGGAATTAGGTACATTAAATAACAAATTAAAATAGGAAAAATATCATCTTTATTAAAAATATCTTTATCACACTCGCACTTAAAACTCCATGGGATAACCTATGTACATACATTTGAAAGGGGTGAGATACAAAACAATACAATGGAATAAACATGTAATAACATGAAGAGAATAAATTTTATACAATATGCATATCAAAAGGAGTAATAATCATAAACATGAATAATGAGACATGATATAACATGATATTAAGAAAGGCATCATGGGAAATGTGGAAATAAATTAAAACAATACATCATAAACATAGGTCAAGGATAAATTCTAATAAATTATAATGGAAAAATTCCCCTGAAGTAATCCGGTTCAATACCTATCCCAACATTAAGTATCACGATGCCAAATTACCCAATACATTGGAGCTCTATATAATTATGGGCGCACCCATAACATTCATTTCATTTTCATGCTCAAGTGTGCCACATAGACCATAAAACATAGATTCATTAATTATAATAATATTTATACAATATTTTAGTGTGGAATAAATGAATGTAAGTACCTAATAAAAAAGTATATGTCAAAAAAGTTTAATTCCCTTGATAGAAATGGGTACGGTATTCACTACACAATTGTTTTGGAAGGAAAAATCGTGGTGAAATTTCGACAGCATAACAATGTCACTTAAAGATTCATAAAAATGGGTTGATGAGAGATAAAGGGGTATATCATCATATATAAATAAAATGGGAAGTAGTTGGGACATGGGAAAGATTAACCCTTCATTAGGAATGTAGAAATTTAAGGCATAATGTAATGAAGAAACTTGAATAATGTAAAGAATCCTAACTATATTTCGACATGGTAATAGGTGAACATACAGGATAATGGGGGGATTAATGAGATTTAAAGTGAGATATAATCATTTATAAATAAAATTTACATTAATGGGAATATGTAGAAACATATCTCAATATAAGAAAATAAAATTAAAGATACATAACATTAAAGTGCTTCTTGAATGGAAATGAGAAGAGATAAATCCCTTATTTTAGTCTGCAACTCCAAATACTTGTCATGGAATTATTGATAGGCAAGGGTAACCTTATGAGGTCTATAGAGAGTGTATAGAAGAGTATGGATGTGATTTATGTCATTTTAGTGATGATAAATGAGATCTTTTGTGGGTTTATATAGGGGGTATTTCTTTGTTATTTAGGTTTTGGACTCTACATAATAAAATAACTCCAACCACAAACCATTCCATTTTTTCCCATGGATTCTACCAAATGTTAGTTTTTATAATTATTTTATAAGTACAAGGTAAGAAATTAATAAAATAATGTCTTTTTCTATGCAAAGGTGAGTTAGACTCTTAAAGAAATGATTTAAAAACCTTAAAATATTTTATAAGTTTTGGGGGATTCATAATTGATTTATAAAATAAATAATATAAAAATAAAACAAAATTATTTCATATTAAAAACATATATTTGGTCTTGGATACATTTTATAGTATTTATTAAGCTACTTTTGTGCCATTATGATGTCATAATACACAAAGTATATTTAGACGGTATTTAATTTTTACCCGAAATTTTGACTATATCATAAAATTATGAAACATTAATGGTTGGGTAATATCAATGTTATGATTCCAAAAATACTATTTATTTTATCTAAATAATTTAATTATTATGTGATTTTTCACTTTTAAAATAAAATCGACATTTATTATGAAATGATGGGTGTTTTTACAATAACAGTTTCAAACTCTTATAAAAATTACAATTGAATTCATATAAATTATATGATCATTTATATTTAATAATTTTTTAATAATAATATTTTATTAATAGATTATTTATTAAAAAAATCCATTAATTCATCAAAATATATTCCTTAATTGAATTTGAATATTATCCAAAAATACTATTTGTGTTTTATTGTATCAAAATAAAAATCATTTATAAAGTAACAATAATAGGTTGAATATATATTCATTATTCTATAATGTACATACCCATATCACTTGGGTCTTGATACATATCGCATTAATACACCCAAAAACACCCTAAGAGTAAGGTACACGATGGTGAGTCTTTCATGGGATGGCTCGACATACATGGTTTGGGTTGTGATCTCGATAAGCTTGAACTTCTCCCATAAAGGGTTTCACTCATGTTTAAGTTGTTGGATCATGGTTCAGGATTGGTCAAGGGAAAATAACAGTGATTCTATGTCCCTTCAAATATCTAATAAATGGGCTTTATTGGGTACAAAATTATTGTTTTAGACTATCACTTTTTTTTGTCTATGTCAATTGGATTTGTTAAAACCATATATTTATACTAATCTTGTGATCACTATTCAATGGATATTTTATAAATAGTAATATTTCTTAATGGACAATTAAATATGATAGGATATACTAAAACCAAATCAGTGCATGTGTTTTCTATAACCATATTACATAATAAACTATTTTACAAAATCACACAGGAAATTTTATTTATAACAAGTCGGGTCAATAAAATATTCCACCCTTTATAAATTTCACCCTAAAAGTTTTCTTTTACCATATTATAATAGTTGAGGGTAACTCTATTTAATCACCTCCACTGGTTCCCACGTTTCTTATTAAAACTTTTGTTTTCCCCACAACACTTTGATAAGTTGTGTTGTCTTATTTCATTGAACTTTTTCGCTATGATATAAGATTTCCACCAGCTAATAATCATAAGAAAGGTCATTCTACAATGGTACCAACACTAGATTGAGAACATTTGAGGGTTTTGGTTTGTACTTTCTCAATAGGGATACATAGAAAACATCATATACTTGAGATAGGTAATGTGGGAGAGCTATTCGGTAGGCCACCACTCTAATGCTATCAAGGATATCAAAGGGGTCGATGTATGTTGGAATAAGGTTTGCCTTATTTCTAAATCTAATTAACTTCTTATATAGATATATGTGGAGGAATACCATGTATCCAACATCAAACTCTATATATTTTTGACGATTAACAACATAGATCTTCTATTTACTCTGAGAATTCTTGATGTGCTGCTGAATGGTCTTAACATTTTCCACCATTTCTTTGACCATTTCAGTAGCTTGGAGTGTTCATTCCCCATCTTCATCCCAATATGAATGTTTTCTGCACCTCTTCCCATAAAAGGGATTTATATTTATCCATTTGGATGGTTGAGTGGAACTATTGTTGTGTGAGAAGTCTACAAGAGGTAGATATTGGTCCCATCCTCATTTAAAGTTCATAGATCATGATCCCAACATGTCTTCCATTTTCGTAGTTGTTTGATCAGATTGGACATCATTTTGAGGGTGATAATCCATTCCAAAGTTCAACTCAGTGTTTAGATCATGTTGAATAATTTTGTAGCAATTAGAGGTGAATCTCAGATCTTGATCAGATATAATCGATAGTGGTACTCCATGAAGCCTTACCACTTATCCAATGTATATATGTGGAAGTTGATCCAGTGATAAATCCTCTCGAATTATAATAAATTGAATTTTATTTGTAATATGATTCATAACAAAAAATATAGAATTATTCCCTCTTTATGTCTTTAGAAGACCAATGATAATGTACATGGTGATGTTTTCCCATTTCAATGTTGGTATGGGTAATGGTTACATCATCCTATTAGATTTTTACTTTTCTGATTTCACAAGATGACATACAATAAATATTTTTGTATATTTCATGAACTTTTTCTCCATTTTGTCCCACCAATAGTACTCTCATATATCTGGATACATCCCTTTTCTTTCTGGGTGAATGAAGAATGTTGAACTATTTGTATCATCTTGTAGTTACTTATTTAACTCCGTATTTGATGGTACACATAATCTTCACGCAAATCTCACAACTCCTTCTTCATTAACATTGAACTCTGAGGATTTCAGTTTTCTTATAGTATAAACTTTCTTCATAATTCGCAAATCATTTCTTTGAACATCCATTAACCTCTACGGAAGGTATGGTTAACAAATCCTTTGTGAAATTATTAATGATGTTCCTTCCTTTATGATTCCCATATCCATCCTTTCCAAATATAAGAAGATAGATCCTTATAAATTCTCATCAATGATAGAATTATCAGATCCTTTATACATAGATAATCTTCCACTTTATTCAATTTCCCAGGATAGTAGTGTATTGAAAATTCATAGTACTTGATCAACTCTAACTATCTTCCTTGGTGCATATTCAACTCTTTATAAGTGAATATATATACTTTAAGATTTTATGATTCTTATATATTTCACAATTATCCTCAAAGTGATAGTGCTTCAATATTTTCAAAGTGAAGATCACTATATCCAACTCTAGATCATGTATTGTATAGTTCTATTCATATACTTTCAACTACCTTGAAGCATTGGATATGACCTTTTCATTTCGCATTAACACATATCCAAAGCCCTTATTTACAGAATCACTGAATATGATGAAAGGTTTTCCACTTGTGGGTAGTGTGAGAACATGGGAAGTGATAAGACTCCATTTCATCTCCCTAAGGATCTCTTCATATTCCTCAGTCCAAGAAAACTTTACCCCCTTCTGATTTAGCTTGGTTAGAGGACTTGACAATTGCAAGAAATTTCTCACAAATTGATGATAATACCCAGCTAACCCAAGGAAATGATGGATATCTACCATGAATATTGGACTCATCCATCCTTAAATTAATTCTGTTTTTAAGGGTCCACATACATCCCCTTTCTTTTGATGATATACTCTAATAATGAGACTTCCTTCAACTAGAACTCACATTTTCTATACTTTTTATAAAGCTTCTTCTTTCACAAGGTCTTTATCAGAATACTCAGATTCTCCTCATGACCCCCTTGCTTTATGATTATATTAGAATAGAATCTATAAAGAGTAGAATTTTTTAAAGTTAATCTATTCATCATGTCCATGAATATTATTGGAGGATTAGTGAGTCTGAAAGGAATTACTATGAACTCGTAGTGCCCATACCATGTAAAAAAAGGAGTCTTGGGGATATTATCATTATTCACCCTAAATTCTTAATATCTCAACCATAGATCCACCTTTTAGAAGTATTTTGATCCACATAACTGATTGAATAAGTCATCAATCCATTATATAGGATACTTGTTCTTTATTGTAATCTTGTTGAGATTGTGATAGTCAATTAAAAGGTGTACTGCCCTATCATTATTCTTGATAAAGAGAATTGGTTCACCCCATGCTGAAACACTTGGGGAATATGAAACCTTTAAATATATTCTAATATAGTTTTTTATATCCTCAATTTCTACAACATCCATTCTATATAGAGTTTTGGTTAATGACATCACCCTTGGTACAATATCTATATAAAATTCAACTTCTCGGCTAGGAGGAAGACCAGGAAATTCCTCAATATATAGATCATCATATTACCTCAAAATAAGAATGTCTTTGAGAATGGTTCATTCCTTAGACTCAATCATTTGAGGTATATACACTTGCTCATAGGGAAATAATATCAATTCTTGATATGTTGGTACTAAAGAAGATTCATCCTCCTCCTTACACTTGTACAAAATTGGGGGTTTATTCATAATACAGAGAGTGATTTTCTTCTCATGGAAATTTATGTTGACTCTATATAGGGAAACCTAATCCATACCAAAAATTGCATTAAATTCCACCAAAATATATAAGACAAGGTTATTTGGAAAGTCCATCCCAAAAATTTTGACAGGGGATGAGTTGTATACTTGAGATTCAATAATTTCTCCTTTTTCCGATTTCACCAAAAACATTACTTCTATTCTTTGTAGAAGTGTTTGAATAGTTCTACTAAACTTTCATGATATGAAGGAATGCATCAAACCAAAATAAAAAAGTACATTCTCTATCATTGAATGAATAACTACCGCACCTGTCACGACTTCGTTGTTAGGATCTACCTCAATGATTTTGTTGGAAAAAGGTTTCCCTTACTACTGTGGAGGTTTCTGGTTGTCTTTGGAAGCCTTTATCATAGGGAATTGGTTTTCTAAGTGACTTTGTTCATTGCAGTTGAAGTAATAAACAACATGCTAAGGTTTTACCATAAAATCCTTTCCTCCATCGCATTAGTGGGTTTCTCATATCGTGGGTCATTATCTTGTTGACTTTCCTTCCCAAAACTAAGTAATTTCCTCATCCCCATTTGGAAATTTCTAGTGTGCTTTTTTATACACCATTGACAAGTGAGATGTTGAAATTTTATAGCACCGTTATATTTCTCCACCGGGTTATAAGAATTAAACTCCAATTTCTATTTCTTATCCACATGATACCCTTGATATTTTATGATCTTCACTTTGAATTTAGGGGAACATCAAAAAATTTCCTCATAGTTATCAAAGTCAAGGTTTTCTAGGGATTATCATAGACTAGGTTTTAGCACACAAGAGAAGCGGTCAACCTTGAATTTAAGGGGTAATGAAAAAGTTGTAGGCATATCATGCAAGTCTTGTGATGTTTTCCTCATACATCCTGATAGATTCTCCATCTTTGTAATTAAGATTAATGAAATCCCTTTCCATTTTAAGATGGAGAGCTTGAAGAAAATATTTATTGAAAAACATTTTCTAGAATTTCTTCTACTACATCACTTCAATCTATTCCTCAAGATTTATATTTTTGATCAATGTCCACCACTGATCAGCTTCTCCCTAGTTATGATAAAAATATTATAGAACATTCGCTTTCTTATAACATTAAAGGATAGAGAATATCTTATCACTGGAGTTTATATACTATTCCATAATTAAGGGATCAGGCGATCCATTGAATGTTGGAGACCTTTGTGGCATAAAGCACTCAATTGTATCTATTTATTTCTTAAGAGGATTTGGGTACTCCACCTGATCTAGGTTTCTATTTATATCTTGCGTTATATGAGATAGTATCATCACAACATTTGCGATTCCCACTCCCAATGGGTTGGGCATCTCATTGGGGAAATCATCACATTTCCCATCCGATTGATTATTTACCCGATTACTCCTATTTATAGCCATTGGATAGAATACAAGAAAAATTAGAGATTAGTATTTTTAAATAATTAAAAACATAAACGGGAATCTAATTACATTTAAGGGATAACATATAAATTATATGTATTTCCTTAACTTATGAATTTCTAGGGTTCAATCTATGTTATCCACGATATATTTCCTAACATATTTTATTATTAAAAATTTTTGTACCCTTAATAATGGTTTGTAATTAGCTTATGAATTTACCAAAGAATATCCCTCAGGATTATCAAACTAGGTGAAAAATGAGGCCCATTGTCGTGTACAATGTTACACTGAGTATGAACCGACACACCATGTTAGAGTTTTTACCCCTAGGTACATTTTTTCCCAAACCAAATCCACTTGTAGTATCCAAACATGGATGTAATTTCTTGATAAACCAATTAATATATACTTATAAAAATTTAGGGATGTTTTCTTATACTTATTCTTGTCCCTAATCCTTTTTCTATAGTTTTCTTATTCTAAACTAAAAAATAACTAAAATTTTCCTCTGGTACCAACTATAATAACCCTGCTATTTATTTCACATAAATACATGAATTTTTAAATAAGGTCACACTTAATAAAACATAGAAGATTGATACGTCTTGTGATTATGGAATTAGGTGTTTTATATAACAAATTTAAACAAGGAAAACATAATCTTTAGTAAAAACATCCTTAACATTCTTACACTTAATATAGAATCCGAAAGCCTGGGGACATACATAAGAAATGGGTGAGCTACAAATACTAGTAAGGGATTAAACACGGAATAACCTGAATATAATAATAAATGTAAGATAATAAGAATATCAATAAGAGTAAGAATCATAAACATGAACAATTAGACATGATATCACATGATATTCATAAAGGTAACATGGGAAATGTGGAAACAACTTAAAACACTGCATCATAAACATAGGTTAAGGATAACTTCCAAGAAATCATAACAAAAAAATTCCCATAAAGGAATTAGGTTCACTACCTATCCAAAAATGATGTTTCATGATACTTAACACTACCCAATGCATTGGAGATCTATATAATTCTGGGTTCACCCATCACATTCATTTCATTCGCATGCTGAAGTGTGACACATAGATCATACAAAATGAATTTTTTCATCATAATAATTATTCCATGATCATGGAGTGTGGAATAAACTCATGTAAGTACCCAATAAAAAGTATATGTGCATTAATGTGAACACATTTGATAGGAAATGGTTATTTTATTCACCATACAATTGTTTTATCAGGGAAAATCATGGTGAAATTTCAGTAGCCACAACGTCACATAAAGAATCATAAAAATAGGCTGATGAGAGAGAAATGGGTCTATAATAACATATAAATAAAATTGGAAGTAATAGGGAAAAGTAAAAACATATCAAAAAATTATAAATTTGGAAATAAAATGAATAAGGTAAAGAAGAAACTTGAATAAATAAAATAATCTTAACAATATATCAACATGGTAACGAGCGAACATAAAGGATCATGGGAGGCTTAATGATTGTGAAAGGGAGATATCATCATTTATTAATTAAATATAAAGTAATGTGAATATTAAAGAACATATAACAACATAAGAAAATATAATTTAATATACATAACATAAATTGAGTGCTTGAATGGAAATGAGAAGAGAGAAATCCCTTACTTGAGTGTGTGACTTTTAATTTTTAGAAAGAGCTTCTTGAGTGATTGGGGGAACCTTGGGAAGACAACAGAAAGTGGAGGGTAGAGTTTGGACATGCTCCAAATACCTTTAGTGAATAAAAATTATATATTGGGTGGGTTTATATAGGAAAATAGGGGGATATCATTATTATTTATTTTTTGGACTCTACATAATTAAAAAAACTAAAAACACAAACCATCCCATGGTTTGTGCCCATGGTTTCTTCAAAATTGGAGTGGTTTTAATTTTTTAATATGTAGAAGGGAATTCCATTGATTATGTGGAGAAGAGTCACACTCTTAATGGAATGATTTAAAAACCTTAAAATATATTATAAGTTTGGGATGATTCATAATGGACTTATAAAATAAGTTAAATAAACATAAAACCAAATTATTTTATAGGAAAAACTTATAGTTGGTCTTGGATAACTTTTATAGTATTTATTACATCACTTTTGGGTCATTATGTTGTTATAATACATGAGGTATATTTATACGGTGTTTAATTTTTACCTGAACATTAAACCGTATTAGAAAATTATGAAAAATTTACTATTGGATAATTTCAATGCTCTGATTAAAAAAATAATTTTCATTTTATCTAAATAATTTTATAAATATTTGAATGTTTAATTTTTAAATTAATATCATAATTTATTAAGAAATGTTGGGTTTTTTGAAAATAATAGTTTTTAAACCATTATAAAAATTACATTTGACTTCATAAAAATTATATGATCATTTATATTTAATGAAAATTATTTAATGATAATATTTTATTAAAAGTATATTTATTTTAAGAATCAATTAATTCATTAAAATAAATTCATTTATTGAATTTGAATATTATCCAAAAATACCATTTGTGTTTTATTATATCAAAATAAAATTCATATATAAAGTAACAATAATAGAATGAAAATGTTTACACTGTTCTATAATGTACATAATAATATCACTAGTGTCTTGATACATATCTCTTTAATACACCCACAAACTCCCTAATAGTAAGGTGTATGGTGATGGGACTTTCATGGGGTGGTTCAACATACATGGTTTGGGCTGTGATCTCTGTGGGCTTTAACTTCTCCCTTAAATAGTTTCGTTCAGGCTTAAGTTGTTAAGTCTCAGTTTGGGCATGGTAAATGGAAATTCCCAATGATTTTATCTCCCTTGGAAGATATGATAAATGTGCTTCATAGGGTACAATCCTACTAGTTGAGGAAATCAATTCCTTTGTTTGTGTCAATTGGATTTGTTAAAAACCTATCTTAATAATAATCATGTGATCACGGTCTAACAACTATTTTATAAATGATAATGATGCTTAACAGTCAATTGAATCTGATAGAATATGCTAAAACAAAATAAGTTCATGTGCTTTCTATGACCATTTTACATAATAATACACTTTACTTAATCATAAGGTAAATTTTATTTATAACAGTTTGAGTTGTTACATATTCTATACTTGTACTCAAAGTATATCATAAGGTTATGTTCACTAATCTATATATTCCTAAATCTATATCCCAAAGTTTATACTAAACCTTCTTTGATACAAACTATAATGAACCTAACTCCAATAGCCTAGTGACGATGGTTAAATTTTTACATTGGCACTAGATAAAAGGTATAAACTCATCCCGAAGGACTAAATATATTATTAGTATTGGTAAAATTAAATAAATATTTGATTTTACAATAAATTTAAAAACACAAAATATTAAATTTGTTTTCTTTGTAAAAACCATTCTTCCACTTATTATATCCCTGCATAAAATTTATAACACACTTCTTGGTATCCTAGGTAAAATTAAACATAACAAATGGGTAGACTAAGATTCTTAGTAAGAGTAAACATAAAACAAATGATATAATGAATAAATAAGAATAATTAATTTGGAAATTTAAATAACTGAAACACATTCCATTTAATCAATAAACTGAAAAAAGATGATAGAAATAAATGATGATCAAATAAAGTCATGTAAATAATAATATGACCTTGAAACTTATCAGTGTATATTCTAAATAATTTAATAATCACATTGAAATAAATATCTCAACTCATAATGTGGGAATTCATAATTATGAATATCTGAAACATTCTATCAAGACCATTTACAAGTTAGTTTAAATCTCTGGGTAGAAAACCATCAAATTTGGCCGACTGATTTGTCTCATGAGACTCGTAGATACATTGAGGGGATATCTATAACAAGTATCTACCTATAAATTACTAAATCCAATTCATTCCTTATAATAAACGTGTAAAACATAACCAATATAAACATTCATATTGAAAAACTAACATAAAAAATGTTAATACTTACCCCAAAAAAATCAACATAATCATAAACTATCTAGAATAATACGTTAGATGGTGTAGTTGGGGTTTGGCTTAGTGGTAAGAACCCCATAATCCTACATGAAAAATGGGGGTTCAAAACCCATGGGGCGTAGGTTACTGTAGCAGTACTGTAGTGGTACTATAGCAGTGGTGGTACTGTTGCTCGGCGGGGACTGTAGCGGCAACAAGGTAATGTAGCAGCGGCGGGCACTGTAGCAGCCGGGTTACTATTCACAGAATGGGCCTTAGGCCAAAAATTTGGGCCTACGGGCTATGTAATGGGCTACAAGCCCACTCGGCCTTCGGGCTATGTAATGGGTCTCCCTCTACCCAGTTAAAACAGGTCTTTGCTTTGCTTTAATAATAAAATGAGGCTTCGACCCCAACCTTTTAAAAACAAACATGGTAGATGGTTATAAAATTTTATATTCTTAGTAAAAATGATATTAAACCATCCTAATAATGAATAAAGATGATATCAATACAACATATCACTAGTAAATCATAAGTACCGTAGAGGGTTGATGTTATCGATGAATAGAAATACCATAAAAATGTCATTAAAAAAAATCTTGAGGAAAATAACCTTTTAAATTTTAAAATAAAATTTAAAAACATAATTTTTCAAAATTTGTTGATAATGATTTCATTTTAAAATAACCTTTTAAACTTATAAAATATTCTTTAATACATTTAGTGGTCACGATGATGGGAAATTTCGTTCATGCACATATTTGGTAATTGTCAATTGAGCCTTGTTTCGAAAATTTCATTAAGATTACATTCAAAATATTTATTAAAAAGTAAAAACGGGTAAAAATTTCTTTAAAAAATAATTTTTAAGAGGTTCAAAATCATTTTTTGAGATTTTTTTAGAAAACATGGATTTTAATGAAAAGGGAATTTTGATCGAAGATAGAAATGAAATCATATTTTATTCAAAACATATTCTCAATTATTTTAAGTACAAAAGAGTAGAAAAAATAGTATTATTACTTGAAAGAGACCATGAATAACCATATGATAATAAAATATATTAATTTTAATATATAAAAATCAAATAATTCCCCCAAGGGAGGATTAATCAAAAAAAATCTGGAATAATTATGAGATTGTGAAATAAGCCCTTACCACTTTGGCGACTTTTGAATCATACAACCCATAAAATAAATAAAATCAAATTTAAATTTAAATAATATGAAGAGAAATAATTTCAGGATACAACATATCAAAATGGGAATTATATACACCACCCAAAATAATAAGTGGAGAATTTGACGTATGTGTCACAGAATTAAGAGTGAGATGCGAAAACCCTTTGCTCAGGTTCGTATTCATTCATATGTGTCTGAACCTTATATATAATAAATATAGGTTTATTATACATCTATTACAGAACCATAATAATATATATCATACCATATAAAATTTAATTATAATACTTTATCACTTATTTGTTAACAAATCTTTATTAAAATCACTATTTTAAGTTATAATTGCTTTGTTTTTCAATTATGTTTTACTTTAGAAATTTTGGTCCTTTTAATTTGATCATGGTTAAATAATATCCATAATTTTAACCATAAAATACATATAATATATGTTCATTATATGTGTATTTATAGTAATCTATGAAATTTAGAGATAGAAAATGGATTACATCGTTCGTGGATATGGTAGTCCGTATGTACGCATGAACTTTGTTTCCAATTTCTAGATGGATTGAATGAAAGGAAAATAAAAATAAATTAATAATTATCTTATAATAATTTTATATATACATACAATTTATATTAATAAAACCCATCTTTATTACCATCCAGGTAAAAATTGAATGAAAAACATTTCACATCGCTATGTGGAGGTCGTAGTCCACACATCCACACGAGCGACTTTATCATTTTCCAAAGGATATGAAGGTAAGAAGTTATATGAGATATTATAATTCAGTAAGTATTATTATATAATAAATTTAACATATATTAATTAACCTTAACCTTAATTCCTTTCATGTAAAGAGTAAATTTAAATGAATCACAATGCTTTGCGAGGTGGTAGTCCGCCGTACACATGAGCAGCGTTATCATATCCCCCACAGAATGTAAATTAAGAAGGTATATATAATATAATAATTAAAAAATTATAATAATGTCATAAATATAATATAAATATGTTAAATCCCTCCTTATATCAAAACTAGAATTGAGGTTATAGAAATGAATGATATCAGTTTCACGAGGCGGTAGTCTGCTATACACAAGATCGATGGCGTCATTTCCCATTTGATGGAAGTGTGTATAGATATGCATTAATAAATTAACATAATAAAATATAATTACATATGAGATAATTTTTTATATTATCATATACGAATAATTTTTTAATTATGCGGAAGAAGAAATGAAACAAATACACAAGTTTAAGAAATTCACCACTTCTTCAGAGAGCCCCTTTAGGTTTACACCTAAAAAATAATTTAGTGGGATTATTTCTCAAATTAAGGAATATAGGATTTTTGGAGGGATTAAATTAAGGTATTTTTTAGTTATTGTATAAAATAAATGGTTTTGGAAGTTTAAATAAGGAATGAGAGTGGGTGGCCTTTTATAAGTGGGGGAGAGGGCACACCTGATAGTTTTGAAAAGCTAATGTGATACCCATGTTTTTATAAAAAAAGCTTATAAAATATGTATTTATAGAAAATTATAGATAATAAGTTCTAAATATTTCTATAAAATGGGGTTTAGACAAGTTGGTAGGTCATTTAAACCCTTATCTTCTAAGTTCAACAATTAATAGTCCTATTTTTACCTTAACCGTAATAATTATTTTTTTAATATATTCACTATTTATTATGATAAATAATTAAATTGAAATTATTAGATAATATAAATTATTATGATTATAAATATTGAATTATTTTTTACAAACTCAATTCAAAAAAGTGGTAGAATTCAATTTAAAATTAAACCGTTGATGAGACAAAAGATCATTTTTCCAAAGACAGAATTCTCGTAAGTATTGAATAATTTAATATATAAATTTAAAATAAAATTGATTAAAATGACCTAAATTAGCTAAAATATAATAAAATTCAACTAATTTAACTTTAAAACTAATTTAAAAATATTATTTAACTTTGTAAATAATTTAAAAGAAAACAAAAATTTCAATTAAAATGAATATTTTTCACTATTCATAAAAAATTAAACTTTTTAGAAAATTATCAAATATTTACCCAAATATAATTTTGACATGTATATTTCAAAAATTAATTTTATTTGATAAAATAAATTTTCTAAAATTGGAAAAAAATAATTTTAAATTATGTGCCCAAAGTGTGACTAAACATTCTTTTTAAATAAATATTGTTTTTCAAAAAAACATTTCTTTTTCGTTCAAATGATTATTATTTTATTTATAATAAATATTTATATAGTGAATTTATTTTATACATATTTAAATCATTTAATTTTTTATAACTTAGTTATTACTATTTATACCCTCTATCTTAACGGCTCGGTTATAATGGTCATGTTTAAATTATAATATTTTTCTAGAGTATCATGTTTCATTCAAATATGGTTTTTCATGTATTGAAAGATATAAAATAGATTGAGTTTATTTAAAAATAAATATATTTTTAATTATAGGGGTGTTACATTCCCTTATATTCTTGGTGTTTCATGTTATATACTCTATCTAAAATGATTTTCCTCTTTAAAAATCTCAAGGTGTTACATACGTGGTGAAGATTTGTGTATGAAGCTTCATCATTGTACACCCCATGGTAGTATTTTTATTTTATTCTTTGAAATATCCATATTTTAGTTTTTTTAATTTTTAATTTGATATATGAGTTTATGGAAGTTGCATGAGAGCCTCAGTGAAGTGTTTTGGACTGAGTCAAGGGTTATTAGGGCATTATTGGGGATTTCTATTTTGTAAAACCCAACTACAAGGAATATGGTTCATGAAAGAACACTATGTTTTATTTATTTTTGGTGAAAGGTAGAAGTTGAAGTCTATACGACATATGTGTTTGGGAAAAAATATTTAAGGGTGACTCAAGGTGTGTTTGGGTACTCGACCAAAAACTCAGTGTTACGTTATATGGCCGTGTAATGTACATGACCAGACCCCATGTATATAACACAGAGATAGGTCATGTAGGATACTTACCTTATACTTTCTAAGGTACATGGCCAGGTACACTTTATATATTACACACCATGTGGGGTTGAGAAACACCATGTACATAGGAATTACATTCCAGGTTAGGATGTGATACAATTTTGGGGAAGATTTCTAGGGGTACATGACATGAAATTAAGTTGAACACCATGTAATTTCCATCCTTATATATTTATCACTTATTTTTAACCATGGAGAAAAAATGGATTTTTGAGTACTGTCTTATTAATTTTTTTACACGTAAGACATGATGTTGAGGATGTCATGGTGTTTAAAGTTATTTCATGAGATGTTTTGGAGTTGGGAAAGGCTTAGAGGAAGGTTTTGTTTAGTGGATCCTTAAACCACTTCTTGTTTTTATAATTAAAAACTTTTCTTAAAAAAGTCGTAAGTTTTAATATACATTTATTTTTTTAGTTATAATTTATTAAAAATTTATTATTTGTTATCTTTAGGTTGTAATATTTTGTATCGATTAAGGTAGATTATATTTTGGTTCTTATATTTCATTTTTTAAAATATATTTAAATTTGATGATTTGATTGTTTATAATGTGTTAGTAAAGTTTCATATAGATTTACTAGGATAAAAATGTTATTTATGACTTTTAAATATAATTTTATAATGTTTAATAAAGGAAACACTATGTTTATACAAGTTACATAAGGGTAGATTGATTTTTATGGTTTTTTATAACGGTAAAATTGATTTTCCTTATATTACATGAGGTTAAAAATAAGTTTCTATATGTTACATAATGTTGAGAATAATTTTCTATATTCTATGCAAGGGTAACCATAAGTTTCTATATTCTATGTAAAGGAAACCATTACTTTCTATATGTTATATAAAGGTAACCAATTATTTATATTAGTTACATATAGGTAATCATAGAGTTATATTAGTTTCATAATGGTAAGTTATACTTTATATTTTTTATGTAAAGGTAATGTTTAAATTTCAATGATTTCTTAAAGGAATACTTGGGTAAAGGTAATTGAACCTGTGTAAGGGTAATCTATGTCACATGTAAAGGTAACTAGACCTGCATATAGCAACCCAGAGTTTATAAATTATAATTGACTCTTGAAATAAATGAATGTTATAATATAGTATATAGTATTATAAAAATAAATAAACTAAAAATAATTTATTTCCTTAATAAATAATTTCACATTAATCAAGAATGAAATAAATTAAAATTCAAAACATTACAATTGAAAAAAAATAGAAAAGTTAAAATGGGGAAATATGGATAGTCTCAATCTTATAGAATCATAACCCCCACTTCCAACAATATATAAAAGAAACAAAATATCAGTAAACCAATCAATATCTTAGAAAATTAAAATATAAAAATTGATAGGAATTGAGTTGAATAATGAATGAAGGAAAGTATTAGTATTTATAGTGTAATGTGACTGTTGGAATAGTAATATGACCATTGGAATAGTAATTTTACATCAAAATAATAAATTAGGATATAAATAATATTTATCATGATTAATTTAGGTAAATTTAAATATTAAAATTCCAAAAAAGTAAATATCACGATTAAGAAACTCAATGGAAATATAAACACAATTTTAATAAACTCTATTTTAAAGAATTTTTAAAAAATCATTATTTTCATATTGAAAATTAAAATGACTTTTTTTTTCTAAATTTATTGAGATAAAATTAATATCATTTTTGAAATCAGAATATCAAAATTTTTCGAGGGTGATTTTTGTTTAATTTTCTCAAATACTTTAATTTTTAGGTGAATAGTAAAAATACAGTTCTTTACATAACTAGTGTATCTTAAATTACATCATTCATGATGTAACAATGAACTAATTCTTTCTATAACTTCATGTTCAGACATGATATATTTTATTTCATAAATTTATCATTAAAATACAATAAACAAAATTTCCAAACATGAAAAATAACTTTCCAAAACCTAGATTCAAAAGTGATTCCTTAAAATATCAATTTTTATTACTTTACACTTTTATTTTTAATAATATAATAAATTATAATTATAAAGATCTTTAAAGTCTTAAAAACCATTATATTAAATTTATATTTTATTTATATTGTCAAAAATTTACTATTAAAAGTTTTACCTTTGATATATTATTTTATTTAACATTTTATTAAAAAAATACCCCTATCCTCAAGTATAAATAACGGCTCTCCCTCCACTTAGAAAATCACTAATCCATATCTTACTAAATACAATACTATAAAATTCCTCCATCTTTATAACCTTATAATACCTAGTTAATTTCTAGAGTAAACTAACTCCAAACATCAAGGGTGTTGTAGTGGCATACAAGAGATTCTACATTAAGGATTAAGTAAGTTTTGATCAACTCTAATTCAATATTATTTCTTCTTATTGTGATTTTTTTCACCAAAACCTTTAAAAAAACATATAAAATTATTCCAAAAACAATTTAACATTATATTAATTATATTAACCTACTATAAGTACCACATTTATGATATATATAAATTCAAAACTTCCCTTTCCCACTCTCCCAAAAATGTCCCATTAAAGATCTGTTAACCACCTACAGATACATTTACATGCCAATACTTATAACCATTATCATGTATGGATGTTATTAATTATATATTATATATAAAAATTTAATTATATTTATTATAATATTTTGGAATTAATTATACTAATTTATAAATTTTATTTAACAAAATTTCAAAATTGAGGCAAAAAGAGAAATTTTTAAGTAAAACATGATATCAAAATTACTACCCTATAAGAAAAGAAATTAAGAAATATAATAAAATGAAAATAATTTATAAATAGTGGTGAAAATTAAAATAATTTACTAATAGATCAATTTTTTAAAAAATATATTTTTATTATCTAGGAGGCACAAAAGCGACGAAACAAAAAGGGAATTAGAGTAAGGGTATTCTCAAACCCAACTCCGATTTATTGGGTTTTCCCTATTTCACATCAATTTACATATGTATATTCATTTAATGTTCCTTAAATATCATATAATTTTTCTTCCCATTTATTTCTAGGATATAATTGTTTTCCACCTTGATTTTTAAGCCAAATTAAATGATTTTCCAAAAATACTATTCTTTCCAAAACAAATCATCAAATTCTCACGTGTTGTTTCTTACCCAAATAAAAAGGATCTTTTATTCCAAATTATGATCTCAATTTTTCATTTAGTAACCCCAAAGTTTTTTCATGAATTTATTCTTTATTCATTATGAATCCCATTCCTTTCCTTGGATTATTTCATGATTAAGATTGTTATTCATTCTATGTTGATGGAATGATTATGTAAATATTATGATGTTATGGGTGGGCCCAGAATTATGAATCCCTCCAATGCATTAGGTGATGAGATTTATATCATGATATAATGTGTTTTATACATGAACATGAAGCTAGATATTTTCACAAGGATGATTTTATGTGTATGAACATATGTTATGCATGAACATTATGCTCTCTTTGTTCACAACTGTGTGTGGTATTTGACTACTATGAAATAATATATCATTTTTATGAATTACTATATTCCATTATTTTTTCAAATGTTTCCCTCATTATATTTATGATGATCATATGTTTATGATATATTGATGATAATTATTCTCACTCATGTTATATTGATTCATGTCCCTTATTCAACCTCTTACTAGGATTTTAGCTCAGCCCTTTCTTTGATGTATATCCTCAAGTGATTACATTTACTAAGGAGAATGTGATATTTTCGAAGGATAAAGAAGAAGGATTTAAATAAATATTTATATTTTATTATGTACATGTTATGTATGACCCTAATTTTTCCAAGACACCAAACCTTTTGATCCTAGATTTGTATATCTATTATGTTGTTTATCTTAAAATGATGTAATAGTTTTGAAAGAAAAAGCAGGGTTTCTATAGTTGGTATCAGAGAACGATTTAGTTAATTATGGAATTGGGATTAGAAAACAAGAGTCAAAACAATAAGTATAAGTCTATGTATAGGTAAAACATGATAGAATATTTTTTATAAAAGGATAAACATTGGAAACCCATAATATATTCCATTATTGTTAATTTTGTAAAATAATAAATTATTAATACTTTATTAAACTCTATTTTGTTCAAAAATCTTCATCCTAATAGAATGGTGGAACCATAATCAATAAAAGGATTGGTGAAAGGTACTCTTATTATTAACTCATTATTAATTTAAATAGAGTCATACATGTTCCTTTATATCATGAAATGTTGATTGAACTTTTAAATTGAAGCCTCAATACCTCGATGTGGATATATATTCAAAATCACATAGTAGTGCAATAATTGCAACCCAAGTGTTGGAGTCTTATTCTATAAGTTTTTTTAGGAATATTCTTCTAAAAAATATTTTAATACTATCCCTGGAGGAATTCGATGCTATACTGGTAATGAATTGGATCTCATTATATAGAAAAAACATTAAATTTTAAGAAAAGGAAATCTCTTTCTTTATTCTGAACCATACCATGTTTCTCTAAAAATGAAATAAATATCATGAATATCCTTTTAAAAATCCATCAATGGTGTGGGTGTTCATATTCTGTAGAGAAACATATATTATTCAAATGGTTGAGTCAATGGAAGTTATCAACCTAGAGGAAATTAAAACTGTCAGGGAATACACTGATGTATTTCTTAAAGAGTTACCCGGACTTCCCATAGATCACGATGTATAGTTCTCAATAGAGATCATACCTAATTCCAACCCTATCTCAAAATCCCCCTATAGTATGGACCCAATCAAATTAAGAGATATAAATAAGTAGCTACAAGATTATTTGGACAATGGTTTTATATTCCCTAGTGAATATCCTTGAGGCACACCAATACTCTTTTCAAAGAAAAAGGATGGATCTATGTTGTTGTGTATCGATTATTAGAATCTCAACAAGATCACCCGAGTGAACAAGTATTCTTTGGAAATGATTGATGTCTTGTTAAACCACCTATGAGGAGCCCAGTAAATCTCAAATGTTGATCTTGAATCTCGATATCGTCAATTAATTGTGAAGAAGGAAGATATTTAGTATAATTATTTTTATACAAGGTATGGTCACTATAAGTTCATAGTGATTCCATTCATATATACTAATTACCCCTACAACCTTCTTGGATTTTATGAATAGAGTCTTTATAGACTACCTCACATAATTTGTGGTAGGTTTTATTGAATATATTATCATTTACTCCAATATATAATAGGAACATGAAGAGAATATAAGAGTAGTGCTAGTGAAATTATGGAAGGTGAAAATGTACACTATGTTCAGTAAGAGTGACTTTTGGATGTATCAATTTTCATTATTAGGGAACACGATCACATGTGAGGGAATTTTAGTGGACCCTTAAAAGATAAAATCAATTGAGGAATGGACCAAAGCCACTAGTATCACAAAAATCTATATTTTACTTAGATTAGCTGGGTACTAGTGAAACTTTGTATGTAATTTCTCATGATTGTCTAACCCAATAACTATGTTAACAAAGAAAGGGGTAAAATAAGTATTGATAGATAAATGTGAATAAATATTTAAGGAGATCAAGAAGAGGATAATCACTGCGTCTGTACTCAGACTACAAAAAAGTGGAGAAGTTTTTGTGATATAAATTGATGTTTCAAAGAGAGGCTTGGGTTGTATACTCATGTGGAATGATAAAGTTATAGTCTATGGGTAATGATAATTGAGTTTCCCTGAGAAGTGTTACACAACACATGATCTAGAGTTAGGAGTTGTGGTCTTTTCTATGAGTATTTTGAGGAACTACCATTATGGTGAAAAGTGTGATATATATACTGATCACAAGTGTATAAATTATATATTCACACATAAGTATCTCAACATGTGTCAAATAATAAGGTTAGAGCTGATCAAGGACAACAATTTCTCTATTCACTACCATATAGGAAAAGAGAACAAGGTAGCTGATGCTCTTAACATAAAAGAACCTGCTACTCTATCCCAGATGTAGATTGAGAGAGACCCTATCTTCTTGGATATGTAATGGATAGATTTTTAAATACTAATGATAGGGATTAAATATTACCATACCCAAATGATTTCCCAACCATATATCCAAGATAAGATCAAGAAGGCACAAAGGGATGATCTGGAGATAGAAAAGAAGGTGAAAGAAGTAAAGGAAGGGAAGATAAATGAGTTTGATATCGATGATGATGGAGAAATTTAGTTTGGATTGAGGATTTGTGTTCCTTCATCACCTCAAATAAAGAATGATCTATTGGATAGTGTGCATATCTCACCTTTTTCTATCTATCCCGAAAGTACCAAGATATACCATGATCTTTGATAGAACATATTTTTTGATAACTTGAAGTGGGATATTGTGGAGTATATCTCATAGTGTTTGGTATTTTATCTAGTCAAAGTATAGCAATAGAAGTCCAAATGGATATTTCAAACATTTCCCATACCCATGTGGAAATGAGAGAATTTTACCGTGTACTTTTTCACTAGTCTCTCGAAAACATCTAAAGGAAAGAATTTGATATGGGTTGTGGTGGATCAAATTACCAAGACTTACAACTTTATCATTATTTATAAATATTTCTTTTTTGACAAAATTTCCAAGATATATGTGAAGGAACTGGTGAGGATACATGGTTTTCTAGATTGAGTCATCTCTAATTATGATCAGAGGTTCACCTATAAATCCTAGAGAATCCATCAAAATGGTTTGAGTACTGAATTGAATTTTAGAATGACATATCACCCCCAAACTCATGGACTATCTACAAGGATCTTTCAGACACTTGGGGACATGATAAGAGCCAGCTCAATGGAATTTAAAAGGAGGATGAGGTCATAGTGTCCCATTGGTTTATTTCTCATATAACAACCTCTTCCACTTGTGTAGAGACCCAAATCTTGACGTACATGGACAATACATTACTTTTGTGGAATAATTAATACATAACAAAAACAGACACACAAGGATCGTAATAGTTTAGTGTCTTTGGAAACTCGGAATAAAGTCTCCTAATCGTGCTGAAAGATCATCAACATCTCCCAATAAAGATCTTCCCCTTTTTTTTCTTATCTAAAAACTTTCTTTATATCCTGGTGAAAATAAAACATAAAAGGGGTGAGATCAAATGCCCAGTAAGGGTAAATATAGAGAATATAAAACAATCCATAAACATTGGAATGAAAAAACTTGAACATAAAATCTAAACATCAAAATCTTGAGCAAAGACATGAATCTTGGAAGTAAGTAAGGCATATATCATAAGGTAACATAAATCATGATAAAATAGCATGGGAATAAAACATGTAATTGTGGCAACCATTAAGCACATGATATTATTTCCATAGTAGCCAAGGCATTACTGCCAAGACCATCTTAGTGTAAAAATTACCTTTCTGAATCGAGTTCACTCCTCATTCCAGTCCTGTATTACTGAACCGTTTTAACCTACCGTTCCAGCCATGTCTATCTCATGAGATATAAATATTTACCCAATGCATTGGAGGGAGATATATGTCCCACCCATCTCATAATGAAATCATTCTAACTTGTCCCACAAAATAAACTTATAAAATTCATCATAACCCAAAGAATAAAATGGGTTTCATAAACATCATCCCATCATTTCATAATACATATAAAACAAATGGACATTTCATCATAAGAAAAGTGAAACCATGTAAATCATAGAGACATTATACTTGAAACATACACATATGAAGTAATGTCATCTTAGATGGAGAATGGTTTTGATAAAACACTTGAAATGAATTCTTGATGAAAATATCCTTTCTTCTTCAAAATAAGTTTCTTTTCACAAAAAGTCATGCAATTTTAAAAGAAAGAGATTTTGTGGAAAATAGTCATGAAATATTTTGGAGGAAGATTCATGAAAATAAGGATTTATAAAACCAGAAAAATCCTTTTATGCTCTATACGTTAAAAAAACATTCTTCTTGTACTTTTGTCGGAAAAGTCAAAAAGTACCTTGTAGGGTAAATAAAAGAAATATTCCTTCCATACCATTGGGTAAAAGTCAAAATGGGTAAAAATTAATTTAAACATACATGAATACACTTTTATAAAACATAGACATGGATGATAGTAATAACCCCAGTAAATACTTATGAACAAGCAATCTCGAATAAAAATGAGATTTGCAAAATTATCCCTTACCTTAGGTCCGATATGCTTCATACGTATCCGAACCTCCTGTATAATGATTTAAATAATTTAATTGACTTATTAAAGAATCATATTCATTGTTATGATATCATATATGTTTCAATTATTACTTTATATTACCCGTTCTTTTGTAAATTCCATGTTAAAACAACATTTTGGGTAAAATCATTTTATTTATCGTATGTGTTTCGACTTGTCGTTCTTGATATTAAAACTTATATCCTGATTTAAATAATTCCAGAATGTAAAACATGATTTATATATAATATATATTCATCATATACATATATATATTATAGATCGATAAAAGGAATGAAATACACCGTTCATGGAGACGGTAGGCCGTACGTACACATAAACGTTGTTTTCGTTTCCTTATTGAATTGATTGAAACTAAATAGACGACATACATATATATATATATATACATAAATCCAGTAGAAATATTATTTCATATATTTCATTATTATTCATTATATAAACTTTATTATCCTTCATGTATGGTTAACATGGAGAATGAATCTCATCGCGTCGTAGAGACAGTAGTCCGTACGTACGCACGAGCGATGATATCGTTCCCATAATTATTGAATAGAATTGGAGTGGATGGTATAATATATCAGAATCAGTATGATGTTATAATAACCACATATAGTTATTATTTACACCATTATACCCATCCATGTAAGGTGTTGGTGGAAAAACAGATTTCACCACGGCGTGGAGACGATATTCCGTACGTACGCACGCGTGGTGATTTCATTTTCCGTAGGATGGATAGATGGTAAAATAGGCCTGTCTCATACTTATAATAACATATCAGTATATGAGTTATACTGATTTTATTACTTCATAATGAAACAACTAAAGAATAAGAAGTGGAAGAAGAAATAATGTTGAAAGAATCAGCAACAGACATTACCTCTTCTTTGAAGCGCCTCTTTGAGACCTCCTCTTAGGGCACTAAAATTGGTCTTTGAAGAAGACCAGAACCTCTAAGATATTTATATGGAAGTGGAGAAGAGAATTTTTCAGGGTTTGGCCGAGCTTGAAGGATCAAAGTGGTGTGAGGAAGAGAGGGAGGAGGTTCCCTTTTATAAGGGAGGAGAGGAGCACCTTTGGAAAAACTAAAAATATTATTTTATTATAAAGTAATATTCGGTTTTTAATAGCTCAAAATTGATTTATTTCGAAGATAAGGTGGGTATGGGTCTAAATACTCTCATCCAATATAATTTAGACAAGTTTAGGTTTCTATTTTAACCTTATCATTTAGATTTAACCATAAGTTAAATAATTTTACTTTTACCATGTCTTCTTGTTTTCTTACACTATAAGGTTAATAAACTTACTATAACAAGCTAAACGAACCCCAAGTTGTTTATTATTAATATATATAACCTTATATAATCCATTTGACCAAACCTTATATTTTTAGGAATAAAATAACAATTAATAATATAATATTTGTTTTAAAAACTATTTTATGTCTATTTTGACACAATTTGGTAATTGATTTTTTTGAAAATCATAACCGAATTATTAGTTCGAAAAAAGTTAACTAAATCAATAATAACATGTCATATTAACCTATAAAATTAGTTTAATTCATTAAAAGTCTAAAATTAAATTTATTTGGGTATTTATAACATCAATTATGTCAATATTTCATTAATAAGATAATTACTGCATCATGTTTGTATCATAAATAAATTAAATTATTTAATGTCTAAAAATTATAAATAAAATTCCATTATGTAGGAAATATTTTTATCTTTCTAATTAAAATTTATAGTTGAATTTATCTTATATATAACCCTATATTAAAAATTATTTACTTATTAAACTTTGATTTTAACTATTTTAACCCTTCTTTAAATAAATTAATATTAAATGTCCTAATATAATAGAAGTGGGCCTAAATAGTCATATTTTATTCCTAAGGTTGTTTTTGGTCGAATTAAACTTATCCAATAGAATTTGGATATGTGTTAGGGTAATAATAATATCATTTTTACCCTTAATTATCCTATTTACTTTTAACTGTGGTAAATAAAAGTAAAAAGTAACTATTCACCAAAAAATATTTTCATCTCATTGAACCAAATTTTAATCCTTTATATTAGCCGTGTCTCTCAGATTTTCTAAATTCCACTCACAGAAGCGGTAAAATTATGTTTTATGAAAAATTCAGTTTTTTAACTACCACTTAGTGGTTTCACTATTCACCAAAAAATGAAAGTTTCCAGAAAAATACAAAAACATAGGCCTAAGATATATTTGATATTATGAATTCAAAAATTATGTCTATTTTACTAAATTCAAAACATATCAGTTGCATTAATTAATTTAAAAATTAATTCCCATCATCAAAACAAATAGCGTGTTTTTAAGAGATAATAACTATCAAAAGATTGACACTTGTTTATGTCTGGTTTAAATGTGAAATTACATCCAATGACCAACATTGGATTAAATGGTAAACATATATTCTAAATATACTTTAAAACCACTCAAATTAATAATTTTTCACTATTAATTATTTCTATTAAAAAAGTTGTTTTTAATTAAAATTTAGTAATTTTCACTATTCATCAGAATATGAAAGTTATCCGAAAAGTACCAAAATTTTACCCTAAGCTAATTTCGATATTTATAATCCAAAAATGAATTCCATTTTGAAAGATAAAATTTATAAAATTTCAAAAAGTGGGTATTACTATTCATAATGGCTAGTTCATAATAATATTATAATAATATCTCGTTTAGTGAAACTCGGTATTGCGTACTACACACGCTATCGAGGAAGGTTTTTATTGCGTGTAATGCAAGAAAAGTCAGGGATGCGTGTTGTGAAAGCTCCTTTTGGTGTAGAATACAACACAAGACATTAATGAAATTAAAAAGAATATTTTTCATAAAATCTCGGGGTGTTACAACTTGAGTATTTAAATGGCTTCATATGAAGCTTTATACGGGAAGTGATGTATAACTCAAAATTGTTGGGGAACGAGGGATACTTGAACCTAATATTGTGCAATAGATTAAATAGAAGGTTCAAGGCATACAAACACATATAAAAGATGTTGAGAGTTGAAAAAATATCTATGCTTAAAACTGTTGAAGCAACTTGGAGTTTGATGTTGGAGATAAAATTTTCCTTCAAATATCACCATGGAAGAGTGTCATGTGGTTTGAAAAGAAAGGGAAGATTAGACCAATGTATGTTGTCCCATTTTAGATCCTTTATTGCATAGTAAAACTGGCCTATCACCTTTCACTTCCACCAAATATGGATAATGTTTATGACGTGTTCTGTTTATCACTCCTAAGGAAGTGCATACCCAATCCATCAGATGTACTAAATCCAATGGTGGTACAAATAGGGAATGAAATCTCATATGAAGAGAAATCAATGATGATCTTGGATTGTAGAGAAACATTTCTATGAAACAAGAACTATTACAAAACCTACATTTAACAGCGTTGGTATTTATATGTGCTAGAAAAAACCACTAATAAATGACATATTTATCAGCATTAGGAAAAGAACTGATAAATTTAACCTTTTATCTATGTTTTTCTGTAGCACTGATAAAGGCTATCCTTTATGAGTGCTTTATTTTTAGCACTGATAAAGGGTACCCTTTATCAATGCTTTATTTTTAGTGCTGATAAAGGGTACTCTTTATCAACTTTTTATTTTTAGTACTGATTAATTTTCTTTCATCAGCTCTTTTTTTAAGCACCTAAAGATCCAAATAAATAAAATGAAATAATTAAATAACTAAAAAAATAAAAAACGAGTTTATTAAGAAAAATATTACATATTTTATTCATTAAATAATTATTGATTAAAATGAATAAATAGATTATACAAAATTAAATATTAAACATTTTATTAATTATATAATTATGATAATTAATGTTATTAAATATTATATTATATACATATATATATTAATTTATATAAATATGATTTATATATTAAAAAATATTTACGCGCTTTATATTAAATAGTCATATATTTATTGAATAATGTATTATAATTAAAAATTAATATGAATTAAAAATATTGACTAATTTTATAGTACTCGACACAGTACAATAGTTCATGGAGGGGGATTACATAGATAAAAAGAAACTATTTTACCTACAAGTACTTAGGGAGACTCAATCGTGAGACCTCCCACGATACCCCTCAAAGATGTAACCACTAGGCTACACCCTTGGAGGAACATAGTACTCGACACATAATTTAATATCATTTGATTTTTAAATTTAAAATATATCGATCAAATCTGAGTTATGTTAACTTCACATATATGCAATTGATGCATTTTTATCTACAATTCACACACATAAAACGTATCCCTATTTTCAATATTATTAATGTGTACTTAATATCAGTTTATTTAATTCCAATCATTATTAACATATATGCAAGCACATAAAATTAGATATTCATTAATAATGTTGAAAATGTATTTGTAAAAAAATATTTACAAATAAAAATATTTATAAATGTACATTTACTATATTTTTACAATTATATATTTATAATTATAAATAAATAAATTTTTTTTTAAAAATATTTATATAATTATAAATAAATAATTATATATATTTAAATTATTATTAAATTTGCAATAAACTTAATTAAATAATGAATATATTTTCTATATTTATATATACTTATTAAATATATATATACACATAGTTATATAAATATATACAATGATATAAATATTATTTTTTAAAAATTTATCAATAATTATAAATAAATATTTATAAAATTATAATAAATATAATTAAAAAGGAATATGATTTCTATATATTTATTAAGTATATATACATATTTAAATTTTTTTATTTATAATTATAATTATAAATCCTTTATCAGCTCTTATGTAATAAGGGCTGATAAAAACATCCCTATTAGTGCTTTTTTCAGATTGATAAAGATTAGGCTTTATCGATGCTAAAAAGTGCAATGATAAAATTAACGTTTATCAACGCTATAATTTTAGCACTGATAAATATTGATTTTTTTCTTATTTTTTAGTACTGATAAAGACCTACCTTTATCATCGCTAAAAAAGTGCTGATAAAGAGTCCTTTTATTAGAACATACATAATAAGCACTGATAAGAGGACTCTTTATCATTTCTTATTTATAAGCATTGAGAAATGTGTCCTAATCTAATTAAAAATACCTAACCATTTACAAACCCATCATGATATCAGAAACTTTATATGGAAGCCACACACTTCATGTGCTCCTCCTCGTAGAATCGAACCTCAAATCACACCAATTGACTACCTCTCGAACATCTCATACGACATCTGGTGTTCTATTGAATTTTGGGTTTTCATAGAGGGTTTTAGATTTTATTTAACCTATTGAGGTAAGTCTTCTGATTTCCTTTGTGAAATTTTTGTTTTATTTTTAATTTATTCTTTGATGATGTATTTATTTGTGGTCTGGTGATTGTATACTAGCAAGGTAGGCCTTCCGATTCTCTCATTTTCTAATTTTGATTCAAATCTTGATCATTCAGGGAGAGTTTATTGTTTCTAGACTTGATGGTGACATATGGAGTCACATGGAGGTTAGTTGGTTGATTTATTTTTTTTATATTTTGTAAATTGATCTCCCAAAGCTATCATACATATTTTTCATTCTTTATTTTATCTATGGTATTCCATATATGAAAAATTTTAGATATTGAAACTAAGGATTTTGTGTGTGAAGGAGTTGAAGGTAGGCTTATAGATTTCTTTTTTATTATATTGATTCATATATTCTTTTTTCTACTTATTTGGGTTGGTTTGGGAATCCAATGTATAGAAGCATCATGCATGTTTTTATTTATATTTTCTTTATACTAGTTTTATTTATTATTTTGGGCCAAATCATTCCCATTGTGTGTTTTTTTCATGCCCTGGTACTTGTTTCTAGCCTGAGGGGGATTTAGAATTTCCATTGGATACTATCATGGAAAAGTTCAGGTGTTTGATATATGGTTGTCTTGGATTATTTGGGAAACTATATCTATTGTTAAATATTTTTTAACTTTTCTCAATAATCCAACTTCCTATGTCTCTACAATTTAAAACAATCTATTTTATTTTTCTCCCACTTTATATTAATCCAACATTTTTTATAAATCCTTTTAATAATAATATATGAAATATTATACCTTGATGCTATGTAATATTTTACAACTACATTATTATTTTCATCATCATCCCACTCCCCCTCTCTCAAAAATTTATAAAAAAAATATGCTTTTTAGATTACCCCTTTCTAGTGATACCACTTTTTTTGAGACCTATATACTACTATAAGACATTATAATTGCTTTCTCAGAAATATAGATTTTGAAGAATGTTTCCCCCATTTTGAGTATTTATTTATCTAATAACAAGTGGATTTACATGGAATCAATTTGATAACAATCTATATAAGATGTAGAAAAATAGCATGTCAAAATTTTTTACTATAAAGAAAGTTGGTATATAATGAATCTCCCACACTCCATGATATATATTAAAATTTCATCCCCATCATTTGAAAATTTTATTCAATTTTTAATGTGTGTCAACATGGGGTTTCAATCTTCCTTTTGAAATCTATAAAACACTTCCCTCACATATATGGATTGAGAAATAAATATCCCATGAATTCTATGAGTCACCTATAAGCTAAAGAAAAGGTAAACTCACTAATCATCAATATTTAAACATTGGTAATTATTAATGATGAAAATTATTATCATCATTCATCTCTTGTACCACTAAATATTATGTCATCCACATTGATAAACACTTTTAAAATATCCATAAAATAATTTTTTTTGTAATAATTATGATCAATTCCTTTTTTTTAAATTAATGTTTCTTTAATAATTCATATAAAGTTTAATTCCAAACTCTTAGTTCCTGTTTCAATTCATTCATCACCTATTTTAATTTAAAAAAAATTATTCTCATTTCAAAGAACAAGAAAACTATTTATTTGTTTGATGAAAACTTACTATTCATGTAATCTATTAGTAAATGATAATTTTAAATCTAGTTGGGGCACCTTGAATTTCATTGGGATGGGTCGGTGTGGTGATATGGCATCCTAAGAGTCTTGAAATGTTTTCAAATATTAATATACCATTAATTTTAAATGTAATAATACTATAGGTTGCTACCTCACTTGTTCCAATACAATTTTATATCTTCTAGTTGATTGAATGAGAGTTTATTATTCTTGTTTATCATATTTGAGTTTCTTATTACTCCTTAATTGCCTATATTATATTTTAATTTGTTTAGGGGATTTAAGAAAGATACTATGTGTAGTAATTATTTTCTTAAATTCAATTACCAATTTTATTTAACATGGTAAAATTCAATGAAACAATTAAATATTGAGTTTCCCTCATTAGAATTTTCTATAACTTTCACTTTTGATAATGAATATCTTATGTGTATTCATTTTTATATTGTACAAAATCAATATTTTATGAACCTAATAGGTTGTATATGAACCTAAAATGGATGCATTATAATCATTTTATAGATGAATATTAAGATAGAGTTGAAGAGTTCATCTTGTTTTCAGAATAGCATGAAGACGACCCAATAGATCAAAGCTATAAATGTTAGAATAAACATGGTGAAAACTAAATTTGGACATCTATTGGGATGATACTATGGTTTATGAATCATTTGATATGAATAACTTTGGAAAAGATAATAGAGATCCAATGTAATAAATGAAAATGAAAATTAAAGATGACCATCGTGATTGTCCAAAGATAATTGAGGAGCTAAATAGCTGTACCAAGAAACGATTGTATACCTATTGTTATAAATACCCAACATTGTCAGCTGTATTGAAGTTATATAATATCTAGCAACGGATGAGTGACACCAGCTTTATAGCACTACTTGGTCATCTAAAATATATGATACAAAAATAAAATGAACTACCATGAAGAACACATGATGCTAAATGAATGTTACGTTCAATGGGAATCATCAATAAAAAATAAATGATTTTCCAAATGAGTTTATATTGTTTCTCAAGGACTTTTAATCCCTAAAAAAATTCCCTTAGTGTAGCACATATCGATACAAGAAAAATTAGTCAAGTCCTTTTAAATATGTATGGGTTTTCCTATTATTCCATGGTTTAGAAGAATATATGGATGTTAGGAAACCAGAAGTCAATTAACATGTCATGCTGATATAATAATTAAAGATGGGAACCTACATCATCCATAAAATTCTCCTCAATTAAAGAAAATTGATTACGTGTTTCTTGAATTTAGAGATGAGAAAAGAAACATTCATATTGAATTATCTACAGATAGAATAAATCCTTTTGGTGTATTGAGTAGTAATCATAGTACATGGACTGTCATGTTGGTAAATTATAACTTGATGCCATGGTTATGCATAAAGAACAAATACATTATGTTGTCTCTGCTTATATTTGGACCAAAGCAACCTCGTAATGATATTGATGTCTATTTGGATCCATTGATCGAAGATATGACATTGATGTGGGATACATGTGTTAAAATGTATGATACTCATACAATTGAAGAATTCACATCGAGGTCCATGTTTTAGGGAACATTAAATGACTTCCCTGTTTATGGAGATTTATTAGGATGTAGTATTAAAGGAATATTAGGGTGTCCCATTTTTGAAAAATACACAAACTCAGTTTAGTTAAAAAATTATTTGAAGATTATGTCTTTAGGACATCAGAAATTTTTACCTCAATGAAATAAATACCAATCCTAGATGACATAATTTTATGGGAATATTGAACAAGGTACAACACTATCTCTAGTAATGAGTGATCAACTATATAAAAAAGTACATAAATTAACTCTAGTTTTGGTAAACATTTTTAAAAAAACTTTACAAAATATTGTTGATAGAAGACATCAATTTTATTCAAATTAACATATTGGAATTGTTTGTATTTAAGGAATTTTCTTGATTTCATGAATGTAGAAAAAAATTTATTTTATAGTGTTGTTAGGACGCTTCTAAATATTCCTGGAAAAAAGAAAGATGGCATCATGGATAGGTTGGAATTGATTGAAATGGGGATAAGGGAAGAGTTGGCACCGATGTAGGGTAAAAGGTAGACTTTTCTTCCTCCAACAGCTTACACTCTATACATATATTAAAACTTTCAATTATTCATTTTTCTTACTAGTGTAAAAGTTCCATATGGGTATTAATGAAATATCAATAATGTCGTTTTGATGACTAATTTGAAGTTACAGGAACTTATATCACACACAATTCATGTTTTGATTCAATATTTAATGCTTGTGGATTTGCATTTCATTTTTCCTCACAATGCATGACATACATTAACCAGACTATACTTATTTTCAAATCCATATATAGTAAATTTGTGGACCTAAAAAAGTTTCCCATCATGAATAAGAATATTTTAGTCATATTATGTGATTTAAATATTCTCTTCCTACTATTAGTATTTGATATAATGGTCCACTTGATGGTTCACTTGGCAAGAGAGGTTCAATTATGTGTTCCTATCCATTATAGATGGATGTACCCCATTGAACAGTATATGGATATTTTGAAAGGGTATGTCAAGAATCAAAGTCATCCAGAAGGTAATATTGTAGAATAATATATTGTGGAATAAGCTATTGAATTCTGTACCGATTACATATTAGACATTGAAGGCATCAGTCTGCCAAAGTCTCATCACAATGAATCCCTTATGGGAAATAGGATTTGCGAAAGAGATGTTGTTACAATTAACATGATAGAGTGGGGACAAGAACATATTTACATATTATATAATAGTAAAGATGTTGATCCCTACATTGAATCCCACAAATAAATTCTTATAGATTTTAATCTATCAAGGGATAAAGGATGGATATCAAATACACATAATCAACAGTTTATAGGATGGTTTATAGATCAAATTTATAAGGATTTATATGAAAATATAAATTCAATTGTCGAACAACTTCAATGGATATCCATAGGACTAAAAGAAAATATTATATCTTACACTAGCTTTTTAATAAATGGACATAAATTATATACAAAAGAACATGATGAATTTAGTGCGATGCAAAACAGCGGTGTTACACTTGTTTATGAAGTTATCCACATATCTAGTTTAAAGGATAGAAATCCAATTTATGCAAATATGTCATATTTTGGCATTATCAAATAAATATACGAGTTGAATTATTCAACATTTTAAGTTCCCATTTTCTGTTACAAATGAGTTGACAATATCAATAGAGTGAAAGTTGATAAAATGGGATTTGTAAAGGTTAATTTTAGTGTGGAAGGGGAAAAATATGATTTTCTCATAATGGAATCACAATAAGTGCAAGAATTTTATGTATTTGTTCCAAAAAACAAGAATTGGTTGATTTTCCTGCTGGTGACTAAAACAAATGTTGAGTCAGATGAAAATTCAATCAAGGGTGACCATTTCATTTGGAAATCATAATCAGTTCATGTCATTCCCAATGTAGACAATGTATTTTACATTAGAGGGGACCATAAATAAGGGATTTGGATTCTCTATAGAGGAACCAAATCCTTGAAACCTTCAAAAAAAGAAAGTTCAATGATAAGATAAAAGTGTTTTTAAATATATTATGTTTTCCCTGATAATATTATATGATCTCAACTAAATTAACATAATCTAAATTAAAATTTTGACTACTAATTAATACAATTTCTTCTTCACCTAATATAAGAACAAACTATAATAAAAGAATCCCTTTGTAAATATGTAAATGTAATGTTACAATATAAATTCTCTAATTTTCTGACAAATTATATAATGAAACATTGATTTAATTTTCATTAATACTTGTAGATTTAATTTATTTTAGAATATTTTTGTTTATGTGTCATGCCTTTGCAGGAAGATCAATGATGCTTCCTCTACTCAATCGTAGAGGTAATCTTAGCATTTTCACAGTAAAATCATTGTCCATAAAATTAATGTATTATTTCAAATTTTTGTTTAATTTATTTCCTTTTATTATTACTCACATATTAAATGTTTCTTATATAGGTGGATTATTTTTTTTGAGTTAGGGTGATCTGTCTAACTTTCATTCTTCTTATCACTAATTTTTTTTTCACCCCTATAGCGGTGAATTTATCCCTTTATTTCAAGTTTCTTCCACTTCCTTTTTAGGAAGAGCAATGATTCTATCAATACTGAATCACATAGGTAATCTTGATTCTTTCATAGTAAAATAATTATCCATAAAATTAATGTTTTATTTCACATTTATGTTTAATTTTATTCTCTTTAGTATTACTCACATAATAAATGGTTTCTTATAGAGTTGGATTTTTTCAAGTTGGGGTTCTCTATTCAAATTTCATGCCTTTTATCCCTTAAAACATTTTCACCCCTATATTAGTGCATTTATCACTTTCTTTAAAGTTACCTCTACTAAAAGTTTATGAATAGAAACAAAACTTTCTCTACTCAATCAAAAAATTAATCTTGATATTTTCATAGTAAAATCATTTTCCATATAATTAATGTTTTGTTTCACACTTATGTTTAATTAATTTATTTTTAGTATTACTCACATAATAATTGTTTTCTTATACCAGTGGATTATTTTTTTCAAGTTGGGGTACTCTATCCAACTTTTATGCTTCTTCTCCCTTAAATCATTTTCACCCCTATAGTGGTGCATTTATCACTTTCTTTCAAGTTACCTCCACTGCCTTTTCATGAAGAGAAACAAAGTTTTCTCTAATCAATTTCAGAGGTAATGTTTATGTTTTCATAGTAAAACCATTATCAATATAATTAATGTATTATCTCTTATTTATTCTTAATTTATTTTTATTTATTATTTCTCACATAATAATTGTTTTCTTATACATGTGGATTCTTTTTTTCAAGTTGGGGTTGTCTGTCCAACTTTCATGCTTCTTCTAACTTAAAATATTTTTACCCTGTAGTGGTTCATTGATCAATTTATTTCAAGTTACCTCCACTGCTTTTGATGGAAGAGAAACAATGCTTCCTCTACTCAATTATAGAGGTAATAATGATGTTTTCATAGTAAAATAATTATCCATAGGATTAATGTATTTTTCATATTCATATTTAATTTATTTATTTTTATCATTACTCACATAATAATTGTTTTCTTATATAGGTGGATTCTTTTTTTTGAGTTGGGGTACTCTGTCCAACCTTCATGGTTCTTCACCCTTAAAACCTTTTCACCCCTGCAGTGGATAAATTATCACTTTATTTAAAGTTAACTCCACTTCCTTTGCAAGAAGAGCAACAAATATGCCTCTGCTCAATTAGAGAGAAAATCTTGATGTTTTCATTGTAAAATCACTATCCATATAGTTAATGTATTGTTTCATATTTATATATAAATAATTATTTTTATTACACATATAATAATTTTTTTCTAATATAGGTGGACTATTTTTTTGAGTTGATGTGGTTTTTTCGAATCTACTCATGAAATGTAGGTAGTTTGATAAATAAAGTCAATGGAAATCATAGTAACATTGATAGTTAGGATTGTTTTGAGACAATGGGACATGTAGGAATCCTCTGCACCTCAATCCGACACATAATATGACCTACATGACTCCAAGTACTTCTTTATATTTTAAAATGAAATTAATTTTCGTAAAAAAGACTACTTACTCAATGTGTCCATTATGAGTTTAAAATCGACATTTGACATTAAAATGTTTCACTCAATGAAAACTAAGAAAACACGCACTTATTTTATTTATAATTTCGGTCATCGATATATAAATCATTTTTGACATATATGAATTGGTCTCAAGTAAATCCGATACATGATGTGATCCCTATGAGTCAAAGTGCGTGTTTCAAATTTAAAATGAAATCTTAGTAAGAAAAAAGTGACATACTCAAAACTGAGAAAAATCATTCTGATTGTTTTTATAAATTAATAAAACAATACTTAAGTGATTTTGAACATGTAGGAATCAGTCACACCACAATATGATTTATGGTGTGAATGGTATGACTCTAAGTGCATCTTGATTTAAAATTGAGATCAATTTTAGTATAAAAACAAACTGAACAACTCAAAAATGAACAAAAGCATTCATATTGTTTTGATACTTTAGGAAAATGATCGATATTTGAGACATGAATGAATAAACTGTACCTCAATCCGATGTACGGTGTGACCAATATGACTCCAAGTGGATGGTTTTAGTTAAAATTGACACCAATTTTAGTAAAATAGCCAATTGACCAACTCAAAACTGAGAAAACACATTAAAATTGTTTAAAAACTATAATAAAATGATTTATAAGTCATTTGTGATATGTAAGAATCAGCCACACCTTATTCTGACGCACAGTGTGACCGGTATGACTCTAAGTGAGTCTTTTAATTTAAGAGTGACATCAATTTTAATAAAATCAATAGTTTTTGTTAATTTATTCCTTTATATTATTACTAGCATTAGAATTTTTTTCTTAAGAATTTGCATTTTTTTTCTCGATTAGGGGTCTTTTGTTCAGTAATAGCACGATATAGGTCAGTATTAAATGGAACATTGATGTATTTTAATGCATCTAATAATTTGTATTCATGTAATTGTATGAACCATTTTTTGAAATGTCTATAATATAGTGTTTTTCTAGGTTTTTTTTTGGGAATTTCATTTCATTTAAATCCTATATTGGGATTTGTTTTCATATCTGGTGTATTTCCGGTGCTACAGGGTGCTATTACATCACACTGTAGTATGGTACTTTACCAGCGCTTTTAAAAGCGCTGATAAAATCCACATTTATCAGTGCTTCTATAAGCGCTGATAAAATTCTATTTTATCAGTGCTCATAAAAGTACTAACAAAGTCTATTTAATCATCCCTCATAAAATCACTAATTAACTCCCTTTATTAGTGCTTTTATAAGCACTGATAAATGGTTCCTTTGGTGGCACTAAATTAAAGTGCTGGTAAATTGTTCTTTTATCAGTGATTTTAAAAGTGCTGATAATGGCCCCTTTTACCAGCTCTTTTTATCACTAATAAATTCCCCTTTATTAGCGATTTTTCAACACTAATAAAAGGCTAGGACTCTTAACCTCACTCATGTAGTTATATGTTTTCTAGTGCTGATAAAGGCCATTTCTAGCATCGTTAAATACCAGTTTTGTCGTAGTGATGACAACTCATCTTGTTAAAGTGTTGTGGAGGAACTATTAGTATGAATATGTGACATGGGAACTAGAGGCAATAATGAAACAGAAGTACCCTCATCCATTATCAACTGAGAATACAAGTTGAAATTTTAGGGTTGAAATTTCTAGAGGGGGGAAAATGTAATAACTTAGATTTTATAAATGATATTTGTGTCTTGAAATAAACGAGGGTTATAATATACTACATAGTATTAAAAACATAAAGAAACAAAAAATAATCTATTTCATTAAAAAATATTATCACATTAATCCAAAATGAAACTAATAAAAATTCTAGACATTACAATTGGAGAAACAAAATAAAATATAAAAGCTAAAATAAGAAAATATGGATCACCCCAATCTGCTAGCATCATTAGTCCAACTACCAAAACAATAGAAAAGAAACCAAATATTAGTTATCAAATAAAAATCTTATAAAATGAAAATATATAACCATGATATAAATTTAGTTGAATAATGAATGAAGGAATGTTAAAGTATTTATTGGAAGTAATGTGACTGTTGGAATAATAATGTGACCGTTGGAATTGTAATTTTACCTCAAAATAATAAATTTGAATATAATTAATATTTATCATGATCAATTTAATTAAATATAAATATTATAATTCCAAAAAAATTAATATCATAATTAAAAAACTTAAAAAAATAAAAGCACATTTTAAATAAACTGTATTTTCAAGTACTTTGTAAAAATAATTATTTATATATTAAAAATTAAAATTACCAATTTTAGAAATTTATTTTGATAAAATAAATATCAATTTTGAAATCAGAAATTCAAAATTTTCCAGGGGTGATTTTTTGGTAATTTTATAAAATACTTCAATTTTCTGGTGAATAGTAAAAATATTAAATTTTACATAACAGGTGTGTCTTAAATTACACTGTTCATGATGTATCATTGAATTAATACTTTATAGAACTTGATTATCAGACATGATATATTTTATTTCATAAATTATCCATTAAAATGCAATAAATTTAACTTCCAAAACTAAAAATAATTTTCCAAAACCTAAAGTTAAATGCGATTCCTTATAATAATAATTTTTTATCTTTCCACATTCCTCTTTAATAAACTACTTAATTAGAATTGTACTGGTTTTTAATGCATTGAAAACCAATGTATTATATTTATATATTTATAAAATTTTCATTAAAATATTTACCTTTGATATATTATTTTATTTAATATTCTATTCAAAAACACCCCTCCCCAAATGTATAAATAACCCCTCTACCTCCCCTTGGAAAATCACTAATAACTCACTTATCAAATCCAATCATCTGTAAAATTACTCCCGATAAATACCCTTATAATACCTAGATATGTTTTGGACTAAATCAACTCCAAAATTCAAGGTAATTGTGGTGGCGTACAGGAGAAACTACACCGAGTATTAAGTAAATTTTTATCAACTCTTATTTTTTTATTTCTTCTTCTTGTTATCTTTTTCTTAATCATTGCGTTTCAAATCCAAACCTTATAAAATTAATGAGGTAGTAAATTTTACATTATATCAATGATGTTAATGTACTTGAATTATAACATTTATGATATATATAAATTTTAAACTTCCCTTTATCTCTCCCCCGACAATGTCCCGTCAAAGGTCTGTTAACCACCTATAAAGATATTTCCAAGTTAATAATTATAACCATCATTATGGATGAATATTAGGAATTATATATAATATATAAACATATATTTAAATGTATTATAAGCTTTTAAAATTAGGTTTACTGATATAAAAATTTCATTTGACAAAATAGTGAAATCAAGGAAAAATGAGAAATTTTTATATAAATCAAGATATTTAAATGACTACCCTATAACCAAGGAAATACAAAAATATAATCAAATTAAAATAATTGATAAATAGTGGTAAAAATAAAATTAATTATGTTCTAGATCATTGTTTAAAAAAATATATGTTTATTATCTAGGTGACACTAAAGCAACAAAATAAAGAAGGAATAAAAGTAAGGGAATTATCGAACCTAACTCCATTTCAATGGGGATTCCCTCTTTCACATAAATTTCAGTACATATGTTCCTTTAATTTCCATTAAATAAAATTTCATTATTAATCCCTTTATTTCATTTATATTCATGTTCTACACCGTGATTTTCAATCCAAATAGAATGATTTCCCAAAAGAGTATTCTTTCTAAACAAATCTTTGACTCGTCATGTGTCAATTCTTACCCAAATAAAAATTATATTTAATTCAAAAGTTTGATCTCCCTTTTTCATTTTGGAAACCAAAAGTTAATTAATTAATGTATAATTTATGAAATCCTTATGATACCCATTCTTTTCCAAGGGTTATTTCATGACTATGATTGTTATACGTTCTTTGTGGAATACATGACTGTGTAAATATTATGATGTAACATGTGGGCCCATAATTATGAATATCTATAAGGAATTGGATAACGTGATGTATCTCTTGAGATAATGTGTATTATGTGTGAGCATGATTCAAGATTTGTGACAATTATGGTGTTATGATTATTCACATATGTTACACATGAACATAATGCTATATTTTTTCACAACTTTGTGTGGTCTTTTACCACTATGACCTGATGTTTAATTTTTATTTATTTCTAAATTCCATTCCTTTATTTCACGTTTTCATAATTATATTGATGATGATCTTATGCTTATGATATTATGATGATGATTATTCATACCTAGGTTATTTTTATTAATGTCCCATATTAATCATATTTTTGGGATTTTAGCTCACCCCTTTCTTTTATGTATATCCCCCCATGATTACATGTACTAAAGAGAATATGAAATTTTTTAACTATAAATAAGAAGGATTTGAATAAATTTTTATGTTTTATTATTTACAAGGTATGTATTAGCCTAGTTTTCCCAATACACTAAAACTTTTGATCCAAGATTTGTGTCTCCATTATGTTGTTCTTCTTAAAATGATGTAATAGATATAAAAGAAAAGGTAGGGTATTTATACTTCATAACGGTACTCTCTATCTCATGTAAAGGTAACTTAACCAATATAAGGGTAATCTCTTTCTCTCATAAAGGTAACTAAAACAACTTAAGTGTACTCTATATTTCACATAAATGTAATTGTTTAATGTAAGGGTAACTGCACCTCATGCAATGGAAAAAGGATTTCAGGATTAAATTGTGTAAGGGTACCAATATACTTATGTAAGGGAAATTGTGTATTTCTTATACTTTTCCAGCATACTTTTCTAAGGGAACAAGTTCACTTCCATACTCCTGTAAGGGTATTATAAATTTCTCAAAACCAATGTAAGAGAAACCAAAGTCTCACGTTAGGGTAAGAAAGATTGTCTAATATCATTATAAGTGTTGTAATCCATGTTTGATTAGAAATATGTTTCCCATACACAATGATTATGTTTCACATAAGGGTATGTTTTTCATATGTTTTTCTTCATATTTACACTTAATAAAAGTTTATTAGAAATATAATCAGTGTTTTATTTGTTCTAAAATTTCTTATTAATTATTTAGTATCCATGTGAACATGGTTAAAATCATTTTATAATAAATTAAATAATATCTTCACGAGATTTACTAATATTGATACTTAACTAAAATTTTAGATCTTGTGATATTTAAAAATACTAGTTGAAATATTAAGAGTTTGCCTAAAATATTGTTAGGGGTATTTTCATTGATGTTAATATTGATTTTTAACTATTATATTAATTTTTCTAAATTAAAATTTCCATAAAAATTGTATTTTATTTCAAAAAATATTGAGAGTAAACTCTCAGGGATATTAATTATCTATATTTTAAGAAAAATACACCCGAATCATTTCTCTATGAAATAATGATGAATAATATGAATTTATGGAAATTAAAATGTTTAAATTATAATTATTTCTGGAATATGAATAGTTAGTCTTACATGAATTATGGGTGATTTTCCAAGGAATTTATTATCAACATTTAAGGATGTATTTACTATTTTATTAATTATTCTAATGATTATTTGTGTATATCATAGTTTCTCATTTTTAGAGTATAATAAATGATTATTCCATGTGAAGAATCTATCATTGTAATTTATAAAGAAAATATCCATTGCTAGTTTGATTTATAAAAGGATCAAGGCCTACGATGAAGAAACATAGATGTAACTCTGCCTTTCTCTCATGTGAAACAAAGTTTGTAAAGGAGTGTTGTAGATTAATCATTAAACTTCTTGATGAAGTAAACTATTAGATTCCATGGCCTCATTATTTCAACATATGTAAGGGACTGATCACTGTATGATAAAAACACCAACATATTAATTGAAAATCATTCACTAGGTTAAATTGTTTTATTATTTATTTTTGATGTATTTTTTTGGGATGTATCTTCATACTTAGTGCATATTACATGGGGTTATACTACCCTAAAAAAGGTTCACCTATGTTTAGTCTAAGATTGCACATTATTTAACATTCCTATAAGAGTATAGGTTTATTATGTTCCCTTAGAACATCATGTTCCTCAAGACCTATAAAATATAAGATGTTTGGACTTACCCTTTGGAATTTGAGGTTAGTTATTCACATATAAAATACTGGTTAAGGTTTTCCCCAAAAAATATGGGGTTTCATCTAAACACAAAAAGGATAGAAATTAGGATTGAGTTTTTATATGTTTAGGTTAGGTCTTCTCTTATAAAATGTTCAGTTTTTGGATAAACCCATAAATTACAAGGGAATTAGGTTAAGCCTATCAGCGTGAAAAAAGAGGATATAAAGAGTTTTAACTCTCCTTAAAAAGAAATATACCATAGTGGGTTTCATAAATTGGGTTGGTGTGTGAAGTGTGAATTAAGATCATTTATATCCAAACCACGATAAAATTATTTTGTTTTTATTTTACTTTCTTACATTTTAATATATATCTCTCTTCTAATATCGATGTGGTTTAATTTTTTAACATTTTAATGGATCACTTTTCACTTTTAAAGTTGAAACCCTTATTAAATTTTAAAGAAATATAATTCACCCTATTGTCCATTTTTATCACCCCTATAGGAACTTCACATTGGTAGTAGAGGATGAGCCTTTGAGGATTATCAATTTTTTTATACCTCTCCATTTAATCCTGCAGTCGACTCTTTTTACAATATATTGTTCTTCATTAGATTATTTATATTAATTATTCTAACTTTTTATCCCATTCATTAACAAGACTATGGGAAAGTTATTTTTCACTGATGGAAAACATAAAGAACGAAAATGGATTAAATCCAAAATTTCCTCTATATTTGAATGGTATTAAGTATACTAAGTGGAAAATTTAGATATAATCTTATCTAAAGAGTATTGATATTATATTTTGAGATATTATGATTAAATCTAATGATTTACCTAAATCCAATCACTATTAGAGAGGTGGGCTATAACAATGGACCTATACCCACACTTTTCAATAAACATTGGTATAGGTGGTCATATCCCAATGGTTCAACATAACTTTTGGGATATGCAATTTATATCAATCCTATTCCAATGATTTTAAAAAACCTTTGGAATATATATTTTTATACCAATTATTTTTTAAAACCATTGGTATAGATTTTACTATAATAATGGTTTTAAAAATACATTGATATAGTATTTACACAAATACCTAACCCGCATGGGCTCCCCACCTCCCATCACATTTGCATCAAAAACCCTATTACCTTTCAGATTTCTAACATCTTCCCCACCTGTGGTGATCACTCATCAATTCCTGTTTTAATTATATTCTTCTTCAATATTAAATCGATGAATTATAAATCAATTTGATATTCTATCAACAATAAATTCCATCTTTATTATAGATCTAAAAAACTATGGTTGAATTTTTTTTGTCTACATTAAATTTCATTTTATATGTCAAAATCTGCTTTTGGCTATTGCAAGCAGGGTTTTCTATACTTATATTGAAGGATAATTTGTTTATTTTTTGGTTTTCATTCATTATTTATATTATTTTTATATGGAAATAAATGACCTATATAATTTTAGTTTGTTAGTGTATTCTTTTCTTAGATCAATCCCTCTAGGGTACTTTTTTAGTGATAAGTTTCAAGGTATAATTAGAAGCCTTTCATTTTTTGATATGTGGAACCTAATTTTACTCAATTGGGCAGTTTTTTCACTTATAATTTTCTATTTTTGGTATTGAACTAACATGTGCAAAAGTATTCACTTTAACAACCTTCAACATGAGATGGGTTTCTCACCATAATTATCCCCCATGACTGTAGTTTTTAACTTACCTATAGTCGATCACTATTCCCTATTGAAGGGTAGAGTCACTAAGGTTCCTATATGTAGGTCCTTTATGTATCATCAATTTATTTAATCAATTACACCTCATTTAAATAACACGCCTAGGTATGTATATTTCATAAGTCACATTATCATAATTAAAGACTTGACCCTCGATGGACAAGGAATGAAGCTAGTGCTCACATTCCTCTCTGGATTTAGTACATTATCTGATTAAACTCCTTATAAATCATCATGAAATATATAATTCACTAATTGTTAAAAGGGTCAATTTTACAATTTTGAAAGACCACACATATCACAATCACAATAAAAAATATGTATAACACTAAGGGGTTGTTTTAAAAGACCAATTGTCTTATAATTGTAGCAATCTCCTCTTTATGTACCAATTAGTCATCACTTTTTAGACCTTTCCAAGTGTGATGGTTATTTACCTCCCACATGGGGTCATATCTCATGCTAAGAACTTTTAAAAAACAAATTAAAACATTTATAATAACTCATAAATTTAATTTAAATTGAAGTAAATAATGGTTAAGTCATTGACTAACCATACTACACAAAAATTGTGACTAAAAATATGGTTCTCCTAATACTTCTCCATGTGTTGAAACTCAGATACTTTCATCCTCACACATTTTTCAATCTTAATAATCCAAGCCTAATGTACTTTCAATAACTGATCATTATTATCTCATGGATTGATCTTTCCATTACACATGAACCATCACTTATTTCATCCCTCGCTATGATGACACACATAAAATTGGATCCTAGACTCTATGAAAGTAGGAATTGTATTTTAAAACATCAATCCATATACCAAATATGGATGCTCACAATTCTATAACACAATTGAGGCCCCATGTACAAAACACATGAAACCTAAATATAATTTAAGTATTATTGGTTTAAACTCCCATAATACTCAATCCATATTTCATATGAAATAATGAATTCCATGTGTGTGATTTCCACCTAGATTACATAAAAACTTAATAATTTCACACTCCTATATAAATAGAGAGGGAATATATTCCCATTCTCTACGAGTCATATAACGACCCATACTTTACATACATTGTTAGTACTTCAAAACTGAAGTACACTTATTACAACATATAACAAAACCATGAAAGGACCGTATAGGTATAGTGTATTTAGAAACTGGGAAACATAAACAACTGGTTCATAAAGCGTCTACACTATCTCTCATTTATTTCATCATATCTATAGTCCCTTTTGGCATATCTTACTTAATAACCTTCTTCCTGACCTAGGGAAAGAAAACGTACAAAAGGGTGAGATCAAATGCTCAGTAAGGGTAAACAAAAGAAATATCAATCACATCATATTCATAAGAACATAACATTTTTGGAAATCTTACCTTGCAAAAGAGATCAAAATTTCATAACATGGGATAAATCATGGTAGTGAAATGTAATCACAATAATCATAACTTAAAACATGAAGCTTTGTGGTATACACACATAATCATATAGAATCATTTCTTATTAGTCAAGACTCATTTCCAAGACTATCTTAGTGGACAAAGTACATTTCTGAACTGAGTTCATTCCTCATTTCAGTCCTGTTTCACTGAACCGGTTTAACGTGCCGTTCCAGCCATGTCTATCTCATGAGATATAAAATCTTTACCCAATGCATTGGAGGGAGATATAGTATAACAACCCATACATTACACACATGGTTAATACTTAGAAATTGAAGTATACTTATTACAAAATATAACAAAACCATGAAAGGACTTTATAGGTATAGTGTCTTTAGAAACTGGGAAACATAAACAACTGGTTCATAAAGCATCTACACTGTCTCCCATTTATTTAATCATATCTATAGTCCCTTTTTGGCATATCTTACTTAATAACCTTCTTCCTAACCTGGGGAAGGAAAACATACAAAAGGGTGAGCTCAAATGCTCAGTAAGGGTAAACAGAAGAAATATCAATCAGATCAAATTTATAAGAACATAACATTTTAAAAATCTTACCCTGCAAAAGAGATCATAATTTCAAAACATGGGATAAATCTTGGTAGTGAAATATAATACCAATAATCATAACTTAAAACATGAAACTTTGTGACATACACACATAATCATATAGAATCATTTCTTTTTAGTCAAGACTCATAACCAAGACTATCTTAGTGGACAAAGTCTATTTCTGAACCGAGTTCACTCCTCGTTTCAGTCCTGTTTCACTAAACCGGTTTAACCTCCCGTTCCATCCATTTCTATCTCATGAGTTATAAAATATTTACCCAATGCATTGGAGGGAGATATAGGTCCCACCCATATCATAATGATACCATTCTTATGTGTGCCACAAAATCATAAACCATACATCATAGCATAACCTATGTAATAAAAATGGGATTATTAAACATCGTGACATCATAAAACAATTCATATAAGATAAAGGAACACATAAAAATAATTCCATAACAACATAATCAAATCAATGTAATAATAGGGATAAAAACAGAACCCTTTATTATCTTAGATGGAAAATAATTTTGATAAAACACTTGAACTCCATTCTTGAGGAAAATATCCTTTCTAGTTCAAAAACACTTTTCCTTTCTTAAAATGTCATACAATTATAAACTAAAATAAGTTGATTAAAAATAATCTTGAAAAATTGTAAAGGAAGATTCTTGGAAATAATTTTTTAAAAATCCATTCATGCCGTATAAGTTAAAAAAACATTCTTCTCGTACTTTTGTCGGAAAAGTCAAAAAGTACCTCGTACAAAAAACGACAAAAGATTCCTTTCATATCTTTTAATAAAAACTCACCAAAGGGAAAAATTGGATTTAAAAAATTGTAGGTGGATGGAAATAATATAACATATTGAGGAAACATGGATGTGGATGATAAAATACACCCCAGTAAATTCCAAAGTATAAACAATCTCGGATAGAAATGATATTGTGATATTTCCCTTACCTCAGGTCCGATATGCTTTGTACGTGTCCAAACCTCTTGTATAATGATTTAAATAATGTTATTGACTTATTAAAGAATCATATTCATTGTTATGATACCATATATGGTCATATTCTTAGCTTCTTATTAGTAATATTTCATTACTACTTGTTATTCGGGTGTTTATTACTTTTTGTTCTTATGCGTGTTTTGTCGAATAAATTCTCATTACTCGTTATAGGATATAGATACATAATTTACATAATTCTATTAGTGTAATATATATAATATTAATTCATTCAATTCATTTATATAATCATTATTCAATGAATATCATATAGAACGAGTCGCATCACATCGTGGAGACGGTAGGCCGTACGTACGCACGAGCGATGATATCGTTCCCATGATCGTGGAATTGTATTGAAGTGTATGTATACTATTTATGAATCAATATCACTTTATAGTAATCATATATAGTTATTATTTACACCATTATACCGATCCAAGTAAGGTGGTGGTGGAAAACAGATTACACCACGGCGTGGAGATGATATTCCGTACGTACGCACGCGCGATGATTTTGTTTTCCGTAGGATGGATAATAGGTGAAATATGGTTGTTTCATATTTATAATAACATATCAGTATATGAGGGATACTGATGTTATTACCTCATAATGAAACAACTAAAGAAGAGGGAGTATAAGAAGAATGGAACTTGAAGAAAATGGTAGAAGGTATTACCTCTTTCTCGAAGTGCCTCCTTTAAACTTTCTCTTAAGGCACTAGAGTTGGTCTTTTGATAAGAAAAGTACCTCTAGTAGGTTTCTAAGGAAGTGGGGAAGTAAAATGGGCAGGGGTTGACCAAGCTTGAAGGCTCAAATTGGTGTGAGGAAGAGGGGGAGGAGGTGCCCTTTTATAAGGGAGGAGAGGGGCACCTTTGGAAAGTGTGGAAATATTATTTTATTATAAACATATATTCGATTTCAAAAGGTCCAAAAATTATTAAAGATGAAGATAAGATGACTCATAGTCGAAATAAAAATCATCCAATCGTAATTTGACATGTTTTGGAAAATATTTTAATCATTATAATCTTATTTATTTAAATCATTTATTAGTGAGGTAAATACTTCATCATTATTGTGTCATAAATAATTTAATTTATTTGGTGTCTAAAAATTATAAAAAAATACCATTATGTAGGAAATATTTTTAGATTTCCAATGAATATTTATAGTCGAAAATATAATTTATATAACCCCTTATAAAAATTAATTACAAAAAGATTTTTTTAATGTCAATTTTGTCTTTACATTAAATTAATTAATCCAAATTGTCATTGTCACTACCAAGTGGCTCAATGGGGTCCCAAAATCGACCCAAGGATGACCATGGTCGGCCACTACCCATCTAATAAGGTTAGGACAAGTGAAAAGGAAATTTTGAATTATTATAATATTATTTTAACCTTGAATTACCCTATTTACCTTTAACCGTAGTAAATAAAAATTACCGTAGTTACTATTCATAATATCAAAAAATAAAAATAAAAGTAACCTATTAACATAATTTGGACACAATGATTCCAAATATGGAATCCATTTTTCAAAATTCAAAACACAGAAGTTGCAGTATTTAATTTAAAATTAATCCCGCTGTTAAGAAAACGAGTTTTAAAAGTTAAAACATTACCAAAGATTGAAATGTTTTTACCTATGAATTCAATGTGAAATTAATGATAATGACATACATTATATTAAATGGTAAAAATATATCCTATTTATACTTTAAAAACATTCAATATTATAATTTAATCAAATAAAGTATTGCGATGAAAAAAGTTGTTTTTAATTAAAATATAGCGTGTTTTTACTATTCATTAAAATATGAAAGTTATCAAAATAATATTAAAAATTTATCCAAAGTAAAATTTTATATCTTTATTCTAAAGAATAATTTTTTTTTGTCAAATTGAACTTATAAACTTTTCAAAAACTAGATTTAATGTGGGTGTGCCATCAAAAGGCGGTAAAACTGCATTTTTTGAAAAATACATCTTTTATCCAAAAAACTGATTTTGTTTTCATACCTCATTCTAGAAAATGTATAAGATGAATTAAAATATTATAAAATTAAAAATTCAGTTATTACTATTCATAACGGCTAATATTATCATATATCGTTGTTTAGTGAAACTCAGTTATTGCGTACGACGCAAGCTATCAAGGAAGGCCGCAGTTGCATGTAAAGAAAGACAAGCTGGTGTTGTGTGTAGTGAAAGATTCCTTTGGTGATTTATATATCATAAAAACAAAATATTTCTCATAAAATTATCAGGTGTTACATTCTAAAGCCCTTAAAATGAATTTCGTCCTCGAAATTTGTCACTTCGTAACAGACAGATGAGGATACCTCTCCCTCATCATACCCTAAAGGTCCCATGTAGCTTATTCTAATTGGTGGTTCCTCCATAAAACTTTCACCAAGCGAGTGGTCTTGTTCCGTAGGACTTTTTCACTATGATCCAGAATCTCTATCGGCTGTTCTTTATAAGAAAGATCTTGTTCCAGTGGTACAACTTCTGAGTTGAGTACATGTGAAGGATCAGGTATGTACTTTCTCAGGAGAGATACATGGAACACATTGTGAACTTGAGAGAGATTCGGTGGAAGCACCAATCGGTAAGCTACCTTCCCAACACGATCCAGAATTTCAAAAGGACCGATATATCTAGGGCACAACTTTTCCTTCTTTCCAAATCTCATTACTCTTTTCCAAGGAGATATTCGTAAGAACATTTTATCAACCACTTCAAACTCTAGGCCTTTTCTTCAGTTGTCGGCATAACTTTTTTGTCGACTCTGAGCTACTCTTATGTGTTGTTGAATAGATCTGACCTTTTCTGCCATCTCATAAACAAGATCAGGTCCTAATATCTTTCTTTCCCCAAATTCATCCCAGCAAGTTGGATTCCTGCATTTCTTTCCATAGAGAGCTTCATAAGGAGCCATCTAAATACTGGAGTGAAAGCTATTATTATTAGACAATTCCACCAAAGGTAGGTGTTGATCCCAACCACCTTTGAAATCCATAGAGCAAGATCTCAACATATCTTCTAGAGTTTGAATTGTCCTCTCAGACTGACCGTCTGTCTGAGGATGATAAGTAGTGCTGAAACTTAACTCTGTATCTAGAGTATGCTGAAGACTTCACCAGAACATTGAGGTAAACCTCGGATCCCGATCAGATATAATAGAAAGTGGTACTCCATGAAATCTTACTACTTCCGTTACATATATCCTGGCAAGCTGATCTAGAGAGAAATCATCTCTAATAGAAATGAAGTGTGATGACTTTGTAAGACGATCAACTATGACCCAGATAGAATTATTGCCTTTGGATGTTTTAGGAAGTCCAGTGACAAAGTCCATAGTGATGTTTTCCCATTTCCATTCAGGTATGGGTAATGGTTGTAACATCCCCTTAGAATTCTATCTCTCAGCTTTAACTTGCTGACAAACCAAGCATCGAGAGACATATTCAGCAACATCTCTTTTCATGCCATCCCATGAGAAGTACACTTTCAGGTCCCTATACATCTTCGTGCTTCTAGGATGAATAGAGAATGAAGAACTATGAGCCTCATCCAGCAGCTCCTTCTTTAATTCAGGGATGAGAGGAACACAAACCCGATTCCTGAACTTTATTATCCCATCACAATCAAGGTTGAGTTCAGGAACATTTCTCACCTTATTTTGTAACTCAACATCTTCTTTCTGCACCTCTTTAATCTTCACATGTATAGATGGTTGAACATTCATTTGAGAAAGATACGATTTTCCACTTTCATTATAATTCCAAGATCCATCCTTTGTAAATCCATAAATATTGGATCTTTTGTGATCCTCATCATGGATAAGCTATAATGGTCTTATCGACTTAATGCATCTGCCACCTTGTTTGCTTTCCCAGGGTGGTAATGAATTGAGCAGTCGTAATCCTTAATTAGCTCTAACCATCTTCTTTGGCGCATATTCAGCTCCTTTTGTGTGAAAATATAGTTTAAACTTTTATGATCATTATAAATTTCACACTTTTCTCCATAAAGATAATTCCACCAAATCTTTAATGCAAAGATTACCGCAGCTAACTACAAATCATGAGTTGGATAATTTTTCTCATGGATTTTCAACTGTCGTGAGGCATAAGCTATCACCATATCATTTTGCATGAGAACACATCCCAGTCCCTTATTGGATGCATCACTGTAGATCAAAAACCTTTCTCCACTGCAAGGTAGTGTGAGCACAGATGCACTGGCTAACCTTCTTTTTAGCTCTTTGAAATTTTATTCATATTCCTCCGTCTAAACAAACTTAACTCCTTTTTGAGTTAACATGGTGAGTGGGTTAGATAACCTTGAAAAATCTTTCACAAAACGTCGGTAATATCCATCCAAACCAAGAAAACATCAGATCTCAGTTTCTGTTCTTGGTCTCGACCATCTTTCGATAACCTCTGTTTTTGCTGGATCCATAGATATCCCCTCTTTTGAGATTATGTGACCCAAAAATGAAACTTTTTGAAGCCAAAATTCACACTTGGTAAATTTTTCATAAAGCTTATCCTTTCTTAGGGTCTTTAATATAATTCTCAATTGATCTTCATGTTCTTCCTTTCTCTTTGAATAGACAAGAATATCATCTATAAAGACTACCAAAAACTGATCAAGATAGTCTCTAAAGAATCTATTCATCAGATCCATGAAGATAGCAGGGGAATTAGTAAGACCAAATGGCATCACTATAAATTCATAGTGTCCATACCTTGTACGGAAATCCGTATTTGGTATATCCTCCCTTTTGACCCTTAATTGATGATAACTTGAATGAAGATCAATCTTGGAAAAGTATTGAGCTTCGCGTAGTTGGTCAAATAGGTTATCAATGCGTGGGATAGGATATTTTTTCTTGATAGTGATCTTGTTAAGTTCTCAATAATCAATGCAGAGTCTCATTGATCCGTCTTTCTTCTTAACAAGCAGAACAGGTTCTCCTCAAGGTGATGCACTAGGGCGTATGAATCCTTTATCAATATTCTCTTGGAGTTGCTTCTTCAATTCCTGCAACTCAATTGGGGCCATTCTATAAGGTGTCTTTGAAATAAGCAAAGCACCCGGTACGAGTTCTATTGAAAACTCAACTTCACGATTTGGTGGAAGACCTGTAAATTCCTCTGGAAAGAAATTGTAAAACTCCCATACAATGTGCATATTCTTAATCATGAGTTTCTCACCAACCATTTGAGATAAATAACCTTCATTTAGTGGGATCAAGACCCATAAGATGGAATAAATTTACACAGGAAGGTTCTGTTCATCCTTGCATCGATAGACGATCATAGATTGATCTGGAATATCAAAAGTGACTTTCCTTCTTTGGAAATTGATATGAGATCCATATAAAGAAATCCAATCCATGTCAAGAATCACATCAAATTCCACTATAGGAAGGATCACAAGATTTGCAGGAAGCACTTTCCCAGAAACTACAATCGGAGAAGAATTATAAAATTTTGATGTGACCATTGTGCCATTAGGAGTTGTCACAACCAACTCAACATCTAATTTTTGAGGTTATATGGTGATACCCTTAGAAACTTCTTCAGAAATAATAGAGTGGGTGGATCCAGAATCAAATAAATCATTTCCTACTTTAGAGTGGATGGAAAGTGTACCTCTCACCACTTCGTTGTCGTACTCCACATCGCCGATAGTAATTGCATGTGACTTTCCTTTTTCTTTGGCCTTAAGAGTTTGTTGACATTGATCATCATCATCAACCCTTGGATTTAAGCATTGATTGGCGTAATTCCCCATCTTCTTGCACTTGAAACATTGAATTTTAGTAGGTTCATTCTGTGTATCCCTTCTTTTTTTTGCATCATTACACATATTCTTCCCATTATTTCGACATTCAATTTCCCGATAACCTTATTTTCCACACTTATAACATTTTCTTGTCACCTTAAGACAATTTCCTCCATGTTTCTTTCAACACTTTGAGAAAAAGGGAAAAATCATCTTCTTTTCAATGTGGTCTTTAGATTTTCCTTTGAATTCCATTTTCCTCTTCTTATCAAACCCATGTGACTGATGGGTTACACCAATCTCCATCACAACCTTGAGAGAACACCAAACAATTTCCTTGTATCTATTGAAGTCCCTTATGGCTGGCGCCCTTCAAAGACTTGGTTTTAAGCAACTAAAGAATCGATTGATCTTACTCTCAGGTTGGATAATAATTCCGGAAGCGTACCTTGAAAGTCTTGTAAAAGTTTTTTCGTAGGTACCACCGGATTCATTATCCTTTTGATTTAGTTTAAGAAACTCGTTCTCCATATTTGTTCAAAGAATACGAGGGAAATAATTATTGAAAAATAAGTTCTTGAACTCGTCCCATTCCATGGACTCAATTTCATCCCTTTGCCTCGTATTCTTAATAAGATTCTACCATTGATCAGCATCACCTTTCAAACGATACACTGCTAAGATGACTTTATCATGTTCAGAAAATTGAAGAACTGAAAATATCTTTTTCGTGGTACTGATCCATTGTTTAGCCACTAATGGATCAGAAGACCCGCTGAATGAAGGTGGACGCTGCCTCATGAAGGATTCGACAGAATGTTGCTCCTTCCTTTGCTCATTTTGAAGTCCAGCATGGTTCATAGCTTGAGAAAGTTGTGTGAGCATGGCTGCAAGATTTTGTATTCCAGCTCCCATAACATTTGGTTGCTCAGGGGGACAATCATTTCATTGCCCGTCGCATTCCGCATTAACACAGTTTCTTCGGGTTCCAGCCATTGACTAAAACCAAGAAGAGTGTGAGCAAAACTAATTATAATAGGAAAACCACATAATCAAGAATAAAATTTCAAACTTAAGGTCTTATCATAGGTTGTTCATGGGCATTTCTAAAACACTAAGATTGTGTTCTATGCTTAGACATATCCTTAGGTTTCTTACTACGGCTTTCACATCCTAGTTTCCAAAGGTTGACTATACCTTTCCTCTGATACCAACTATAATGACCCATACATTACACACATGGTTAATAAATCAAAATTGAAGCATACTTATTACAACATATAACAAAACCATGAAAGGACCGTATAGGTATAGTGTCTTTAGAAACTGGGAAACATAAACAACTGGTTCATAAATCATCTACACTATCTCCCATTTATTTCATCATATCTATAGTCCCTCTTTGGAATATCTTACTTAATAAACTTATTCCGGACCTGGGGAAGGAAAACATACAAAAGGGTGAGCTCAAATGCTCAGTAAGGGTAAAGAAAATAAATATCAATCACATCAAATTTGTAAGAACATAACATTTTAGAAATCTTACCCTGCAAAAGAGATCACAGTTTCATAACATGGGATAAATCATGGTAGTGAAATGTAATCCCAATAATCATAACTTAAAACATGAAACTTTGTGGAATATACACATAATCATAGAGAATCATTTCTTATTAGTTAAGACTCATATCCAAGACTATCTTAGTGGACAAAGTCCATTTCTGAACCGAGTTCACTCCTCGTTTCAGTCCTGTTTCACTGAACCGGTTTAACCTTCCGTTCCATCCATATCTATCTCATGACATATAAAATATTTACCCAATGCATTGGAGGGATATATAGGTACCACCCATCTCATAATGATACCATTCTTATGTGTGCCACAAAATCATAAACCATACATCATAGCATAACCCATGTAATAAAAATGGGATTCTTAAACATTGTGTCATCATAAAACAATTCAAATAAGGTAAAGGAATTCATAAAAATAATTCCATCACAAAATAATCAAATCAATTTAATAATAGGGATAAAAACAGCACCCTTTATTATCTTAGATGGAAAATAATTTTGATAAAACACTTGAACTCCATTCTTGAGGAAAATATCCTTTCTACTTCAAAAACACTTTTCCTTTCTAAACATCTCATACAATTCTAAACTAAAAGAAGTTGATTAAAAATAAACTTGAAAACTTGTAACGTAAGCTTCTTGGAAATAATGTTTTAAAAATACATTCATGCCGTATAAGTTAAAAAACATTCCTCGTACTTTTTTCTGAAAAGTCAAAAAGTACCTCATACGAAAAAGGACAAAAGATTCCTTTCATATCTTTTACTAAAAACTCACCAATGGGAAAAATTGGATTTAAAAAATTTTAGGTGGATGGAAATAGTATTACATATTGAGGAAACATGGATGTGGATGATAAAATACACCCCAGTAAATTCCAAAGTATAAGCAATCTCGGATAAAAATGAGATTGTGATATTTCCCTTACCCCAGGTCCGATATGATTTGTACGTGTCCGAACCTCCTGTATAATGATTTAAATAATGTCATTGACTTATTACAGAATCATATTCATTGTTATGATACCATATATGTTCATATTCTTAGCTTCTTATTAGTAATATTTCATTACTAATTGTTATTCGAGTGTTTATTACTTTTTGTTCTTAAGCGTGTTTTGTCGAATAAATTCTTATTACTCTTTATAGGATATATATAAATCATTGAAAGAATAGTATCAGTGTAATATATATCATATTAATTCATTAAATTCATTTATATAATCATTATTCAATGAAGATCATATAGAACGACTCGCATCACATTGTGGAGACGATAGGCCGTACGTACGCACGAGCGATGATATCGTTCCCACGATCGTGGAATTGTATTGAAGTGTATGTATACTATTTAAGAATCAATATCACTTTACAATAATCATATATAGTTATTCTTCACACCATTATACCCATCCATGTAAGGTGGTGGTGGAAAACAGATTACACCACGGCGTGGAGACGATATTCTGTACGTAAGCACGCGAGGTGATTTCATTTTTCGTAGGATGGATAAGAGGTGAAATAGGGTTGTTTCATATTTTTAATAACATATCAGTATATTAGGGATACTGATGTTATTACCTCAAAATGAAACAACTAAATAAGAGGGAGTGGAAGAATAATGGAACTTGAAGAAAATTGTAGAAGGTATTACCTCTTTCTGGAAGTGCCTCCTTTAAACTTTCCCTTAAGGCACTAGAGTTGGTCTTTTGATAATAAAAGTACCTATAATAGGTTTCTAAGGATGTGGGGATGTAAAATGGGTAGGGGTTGGTCGAGATTGATGTCTCAAATTGGTGTGAGGAAGAGAGGGAGGAGGTTCCTTTTTATAAGGGAGGAGAGGGGCACCTTTGGAAAGTGTGGAAATATTATTTTATTATAAACTTATCTTCGGTTTAAAAAGGTCCAAAAATCATTAAAGATTAATATAAGATGACTCATAGTCGAAATAAAATCATCCAATAATAATTGGACATGTTTTGGAAAATATTTTAATCACTATAATATTATTTATTTAAATCATTTATTAATGAGGTAAATACTTCATCATTATTGTGTCATAAATAATTTAATTTATTTGGTGTCTAAAAATTATAAAATAATATCATTATGTAGGAAATATTTTAATCTTTCCAATGAATATTTTTAGTCAAAAATATAATTTATATAACCCCTTATAAAACTTAATTACTAAAATATTTTTGTTAATGTCAATTTTGTCTTTACATTAAATTAATTAATCCAAATTGTCATTGTCACTACCAAATGGCTAAATGGAGTCCCAAAATCGACTCAAGGATGCCCATGGTCGGCCAATACTAATCCAATAAGGTTAGGACAAGTGTCAAGGAAATTTTGAATAATTATAATATTCTTTTAACCTTGAATTACCCTATTTACCTTTAACCGTAGTAAATAAAAATTACCGTAGTTACTATTCATAATATCAAAAAATAAAAGTAAAAGTAACCTATTAACATAATTTGGACCCACTGATTCCAAATATGGAATCCATTTTTCAAAATTCAAAACACCTAAGTTTCATTAATTAATTTAAAATTAATCCTGTTGTTAAGCAAACGAGTTTTAAAAGTTAAAACATTGCCAAAGATTGAAATGTTTTTACCTATGAATTCAATGTAAAATTAATTCTAATGACATACATTATATTAAATGGTAAAAATATTTCCTATTTATACTTTAAAAACATTAAATATTATAATTTAACCATATAAAGTATTGCGATGAAAAAAGATGTTTTTAATTAAAATATAGCTTGTTTTTACTATTCATTAAAATATGAATGTTATCAGAATAATATGAAAAAATTATCCAAAGTAAATTTCTATATCTTTATTCTAAATAAGAATTTTATTTTGTCAATTTGAACTTATAAACTTGTAAAAAACTATATTTAATGTGGGTGCGCCATCAAAAGGCGGTAGAACTGCATTTTTTGAAAAATACTTCTTTTATCCAAAAAACTGATTTTGTTTTCATACCTCATTTTAGAAAATGTATAAGATGAATTAAAATGTTATAAAATTCAAAATATAGTTAATACTATTCATAATGGCTAATATTATAACATATCGTTGTTTAGTGAAACCCGGTTATTGCGTACGATGCAAGCTATCGAGGAAGGCCGCAATTGCGTGTAAAGAAAGACAAGCTAGTGTTGTGTGTAGTGAAAGATTCCTTTGATGATTTATATATCATAAAAATAAAATATTTCTCATAAAACTCTCGGGTGTTACATATAGGTCCCACCCATCTCATAATGATACCATTCTTATGTGTGCCACAAAATCATAAACCATACATCATAGCATAACCCATGTAATAAAAATGGGATTCTTAAACATCATGACATCATAAAACAATTCATATAAGATAAAGGAATTAATAAAAATAATTCCATCACAACATAATAAAATAAATGTAATAATAGGGATAGAAACAAAACCCTTTATTATCTTAGATGGAAAATAATTTTGATAAAACACTTGAACTCCATTCTTGAGGAAAATATCCTTTCTACTTCAAAAACACTTTTCCTTTCTTAACATGTCATACAATTCTAAACTAAAAGAAGTTGATTAAAAATAAACTTGAAAAATTATATAGGAAGATTCTTGGAAATCATGTTTTTTAAAAATCCATTCATGCCGTATAAGTTAAAAAAACATTCTTCTCGTACTTTTGTCAGAAAAGTCAAAAAGTACCTCGTACGAAAAACGAAAAAAGATTCCTTGAATATGTTTTACTAAAACTCACCGAAGGGTAAAATTGGATTTAAAAAATTTTAGGTGGATGGAAATAATAATACATATTGAGGAAACATAGATGTGGATGATAAAATACACCCCAGTAAATGCCAAAGTGTAAACAATCTCGGATAAAAATGAGATTGTGATATTTTCCCTTACCTTAGGTCCGATTTGCTTCGTAAGTGTCCGAAACTCATGTATAATGATTTAAATAATGTTATTGACTTAATACATAATCATACTTATTGTTATGATATCATATATGGTCATATTCTTAGCTTCTTATTAGTAATATTTCATTACTACTTGTTATTCAGGTGTTTATTACTTTTTGTTCTTATGCGTGTTTTGTTGAATAAATTCTTATTATTCTCTTTTGGTTATAGATACCTCATTTCCAGAATTGTATTAGTGTAATATATATAATATTAATTCATTCAATTAATTTATATAATCATTATGCAATGATGATCATGTAGAACGAATCCCATCACATCGTGGAGACGGTATTCCTTACGTACGCACGAGCGATGATATCGTTCCCATGATCGTGGAATTGTATTGGAGTGTATGTATACTATTTAAGAATAAATAACACTTTACAATAATCACATATAGTTATTATTTACACCAGTATACCCATCCATGTAAGGTGGCTGTGGAAAATAGATTACACCACGGCGTGGAGACGGTATTCTGTATGTACGCACGCGTGGTGGTTTCATTTTCCGTAGGATGGATAGATGATGAAATAGGGTTGTTTCATACTTATAATAAAATATAAGTATATGAGTGATACTGATGTTATTAATTCATAATTAAAAAACTAAAGAAGAATAAGTGGAAGAAGAAATAAAGTTGAAATAATCGGTAACGGACATTACCTCTTTTTTGAAGCGCCTCTTTGAGACCTCCTCTTAGGGCACTACAATTGGTATTTGAAGAAGACCAAGACCTCTAGGATGTTTTTAGGGAAGTGGGTAAGTGAAATGGGCAGGGATTGGGAGAGCTTGAAGGCTCAAATTATTTTGAGGAGGAGAGGGAGGAGGTGCCCTTTTATAAGGGGGGAAAGGGGCACCTTTGGAAATATAAGAAATATTAGTTTATATTAAATCCCAACCCCACTTAAAAACTTCCAAAATGACTCATATCCGAAGATTATATGAGACAGGGTTGTAATCTCATCATCCAATAAAATTTAGACATGTTAGGAATTTATTTTAAACATTATCAACTTGATTTATCCTTATTTATCAATTTAATTTTATTTGTGGCAATAATATTCTAAATTTTAAATTTTTATAAATAATTACATATGTCTTTTGAATTTTTCATAATTTGACACTTTATGATAGTTTAGACCATATAAATTTTAATTTATAATTTTTAAATATTTTGGTGATTTTTAAACAATTTTATAATATGTTATTTTTATAAAGTAACAATAGTGTCAATTTTGACACTATTCATTTATTTGAATTTAAATAAAATATTTATAGAAGATATGTTAGAAATAAATGCTTTAATAGACTCATAAAATTTCATATGTATCTAAAAAATTAGAGGAACGCATTAAATAGTTCATATAATATTTATTTTAATATTTTTAAAACCATTTATTTGATATTTTAATTAATAAAATAATTTCAACATCACTATTGTGTCATAATTAATGATAATTATTTAATCCCTAAAAATTCTAAATAAATTTCTATGATGTAGATAATTATATTATCTTTCTGGATACTATTCATGTTCTAAGTTTCATTAAGTTTATGACTAAATTAAAATTATTATACTTATAAGTTTTAAGAAAGTTACATGTTGTCACATTCTTTGGTTTTAATAATAATTAAATTTTTTTCTTGGACAAAAGTCCATTAAATGAATATAATCCAACCCTTAGGTGATATTAGTTGACTTTTAGTCATCCAAAATAATTTTGGCAGGTGTTAGGGTAATTTTATAATCTTATATTTACCCTTAATTACCCGATTTACCTTTAACTATGGTAAATAAAATTTACCGTAGTTACTATTCATAATGCCCCAAAATAAAAAGTAGCCTATTAACATAATTTTGACCCACTAATTCAAAATATGGAATCCATTTTTAAAAATTCAAAACACATATGTTGCAGCAATTAATTTAAAATTAATCCTGTTGTTAAGAAAACGGGTTTTAGAAGTTAAAACATTGCCAAAGATTGAAATGATTTTACCTGTGAATTCAATGTGAAATTAATGATAATGACATAAATTATATTAAATGGTAAAAATATATTATATTTATACTTTAAAACCATTCAATATTATAATTTAACCATATAAACTATCTCAATGAAACAAGTTGTTTTTAATTAAAAATTAGGGTATATTTACTATTCATCAAAATATGAAAGTTATCAAAAATATATCAAAAATTTATCCAAAGTAAATTTTTATATCCTGATTCAAAAGAAGAATTTTATTTTGTCAAATTGAACTTATAAACATGTCAAAAATTATATTTAATGTGGGTGCGCCATCAAAAGGCGGCAAAACTTCATTTTTTTGAAAAATACTTATTTTACCTGAAAAATTTATTTTGTTCTCTTACCATGTTCTAGAAAATCTGTAAGATGAATAATAATGTTATAAAATTCAAACTGTAGTTAATACTATTCATAACGGCTAGTCCCTAATAATATATCGTAGTTTAGTGAAACCCGGTATTACGTACTTCACACGCTATCGAGGAAGGTCGCGATTGTGTGTAATGCAAGCCAAGTCCGTATTGTGTGCTGTGAAAGATTCCTATGGTGATTTATATAACATAAAAACAAAATATTTCTCATAAAATTCTCGGGTGTTACATTCTACCCCCCTTAAAATGAATTTCGCCCTCGAAATTCACCACTTTGTGACAAACAGATGAAGATACCTCTCCCTCATCATATCCTCAAGCTCCCATGTAGCTTATTCTAATTGGTGGTTCATCCATAAAACTTTCACCAAGTGAGTGGTCTTGTTTCGTAGGACCTTTTCACTATGATCGAGAATCTCTATCAGCTGTTCTTCATAAGAAAGATCTTGTTCCAGCGGTACAACTTCGGAGCTGAGTACATGTGAAGGATCAGGTATGTAATTTCTCAGGAGAGATACATGGAACACATCGTGAACTTGAGAGAGATTCGGTGGAAGTTCCAATCGGTAAGCTACCTTTCCAACACGATCCAGAATTTCAAAAGGACCGATATATATAGGTCTCAACTTTCCCTTCTTTCCAAATTTCATGACCCTCTTCCATGGAGATATTCGTAAGAACACTTTATCATCCACTTCAAACTATTGGTCCTTTCTTCGGTTGTCGACATAACTTTTCTGTTGACTCTGAGCTACTCTTATGTGTTGTTGAATAGATCTGACCTTTTCTGACATTTCATCAACGATATCAGGTCCTAATAGCTTTCTTTCCCCAACTTCATCCCAACAAGTTGGAGTCTTGCATTTCTTTCCATAGAGAGCTTCATAAGGATCCATCTGAATACTGGAGTGAAAGATATTATTATAAGAAAATTCCACCAAAGGTAGGTGTTGATCCCAACCACCTTTGAAATCTATAGAGCAAGCTCTCAACATATCTTCTAGAGTTTTAATTGTCCTCTCAGACTGACCGTCTGTCTGAGGATGATAAGCAGTGCAGAAACTCAACTCTGTATTCAGAGTATACTGAAGACTTCGTCAGAACTTTGTGGTAAACCTAGGATCCTGATCAGATATAATAGAAAGTGGTACTCCATGCAATCTTACCACTTCCTTTACATATATCATGGTAGGCTGATCTAGATATAAATCCTCTCTAATAGCAATGAAGTGTGCAGACTTTGTAAGACGATCAAATATGACCCAGATAGAATTTTTTCCTTTGGATATTTTAGGAAGTCCAGTGAAAAAGGCCATAATGATGTTTTCCCATTTCCATTCAGGTATGGGTAATGGTTGTAACATCCCCTTAGACTTCTGTCTCTCAGCTTTAACTTGTTGAAAAACCAAGCATCGAGAGACATATTCAGCAACATCTCTTTTCATTCCATCCCACCAGAAGTACTCTTTCAGATCCCTATACATATTCGTGCTTCTTAGATGAATAGAGAATGAAGAACTATGAGCCTCATCCAGTAGATCCTTCTTTAATTCTGGGATCGGAGGAACACAAAACCGATTCCTAAACATTATTATCCCATCACAATCAAGGTTGAATTCATGAACATTTCTCACCTTCTTTTGTAACTCGACATCTTCTTTCTGCGCCTCTTTAATCTTCACATTTATAGATGGTTGAACATTCATTTGAGAAAGATACGATTTTCCCCTTCCATTATAATTCCAAGATCCATCCTTTGTAAATCCATAAATATTGGATCTTTTGTGATCCTCATCATGGATAAGCTAGCATTGTCTTGTCGACTTAATGCATCTGCCACCTTGTTTGCTTTCCCAGGGTGGTAATGAATTGAGCAGTCGTAATCCTTAATTAGCTCCAACCATCTTCTTTGGTGCATATTCAGCTCCTTTTGTGTGAAAATATACTTTAAGATTTTATGATCAATATAAATATCACACCTTTCACCATAAAGGTAATGCCTCCAAATATTTAATGCCAAGATTACTGCAGCTAACTCCAAATCATGAGTTGGGTAATTTTGCTCATGGATTTTCAACTGTCGTGAGGCATAAGCTATCACCATATCATTTTGCATGAGAACACATCCCAGTCCCTTCTTGGATGCATCACTATAGATCACAAACCTTTCTCCACTGTAAGGTAGTGTGAGTACAGGTGCACTGGTTAACCTTCTTTTTAGCTCTTTGAAATTTTATTCACATTCCTCCGTCCAAACAAACTTAACTCCTTTTCGAGTCAACTTGGTGATTGGGTTAGATAACCTTGAAAAATATTTTACAAAACATCAGTAATATCCATCCAAACCAAGAAAACATCGGATCTCAGTTACTGTTGTTGGTCTCGACCATCTTTTGATAACCTCTGTTTTTGCTGGATCCACAGATATCCCCTCTTTTGAGATTATGTGACCAAAAAATGAAACTTTTTGAAGCCAAAATTCACATTTGTTAAATGTGGCATAAATATTCTCCTTTCTCAGGGTCTTCAATATAATTCTCAAGTGATCTTCATGTTCTTCCTTTCCCTTTGAATAGACAAGAATATCGTCTATAAAGACTACCAAAAACTGATCAAGATAGTCTCTAAAGACTCTATTCATCAGATCCATGAAGATAGCAGGGGCATTAGTAAGACCAAATGGAATCACTATAAATTCATAGTGTCCATACCTTGTACGGAAATCCACCTTTGGTATATCCTCCCTTTTGACCCTTAATTAATGATACCCTGAATGAAGATCAATCTTGGAAAAGTATTGAGCTTCTCGTTGTTGGTCAAATAGGTCATCAATGCGAGGGAGAGGATATTTGTTCTTGATAGTGATATTGATAAGTTCTCGATAATCAATGCAGAGTCTCATTGATCCTGCTTTCTTCTTAACAAACAGAACAGGTGCTCCCAAGGTGATGCACTAGGGCGTATGAATCCTTTATCAAGATTCTATTGGAGTTTCTTCTTCAATTCCTGAAACTCAATTGGGGCCATTCTATAAGGTGTCTTTGAAATAGGCAAAGCACCCGGTATGAGTTCTATTGAAAACTCAACTTCACGAATTGGTGGAACACCTGGAAATTCCTCTAGAAAGAAATCATCAAACTCCCGTAAAATGGGCATATTCTCAATCGTGAGTTTCTCACCAACCAATTTAGATAAATAACCTTCATTTAGTGGAATCAAGACCCATAAGATGGATGAAATTTTCACTGGACGGTTATGTTCATCCTTGCATTGATAGAAGATCATAGATTGATCTAGAATATGAAATGTTACTTCCATTCTTTGGCAATTGATATGATATCCACATAAAGAAATCTAATCCATGCCAAGATTCACATCAAATTCCACTATAGGAAGGATCACAAGATTTGCAGGAAGCACTTTCCCAAAAACTTCAACCAGAGAAGAATTGTAAACTTTTGATGCGACTGTTATGCCATTAGGAGTTGTCACAGCCAACTCAACATCTAATTGTTGAGGTAATACGGTGATACCCTTAGAAAATTCTTCAAAAATAAAAGAGTGGGTGGATCCAGAATCAAATAAAATATTTTCTACTTTAGAGTGGATGGTAAGTGTACCTCTCACCACTTCGTTGTCATACTCCACATCACCGATAGTAATTGCATGTGACTTTCCTTTGTCTTTGTCCTTAAGTGTTTGTTGACGTTGATCATCATCATCAACCCTTGGATTTGGGCATTGATTGTCATAATGCGCCATCTCCTTTCACTTGCAACATTGAAGTGTAGTAGGTTCATTCTATTTATCCCTCCTTTGTTTGCATCATTAGACATCTTCTTCCCATTATTTCAACATTCAATTTCCAGATGACCTTATTTTCCACAATTATAACATTTTATTGTCCCCTTAAGACAATTTACTCCGTGTTTCTTTCCACACTTTGAGCATAAGGGAATACTCATCTTCTTTTCAGTGTGGTCTTTAGATTTTCCTTTGAATTCCATTTTCCACTTCTTATCAAACCCATGTGACTGATGCGTTACACCAATATCCATCTCAACCTTGAGAGTACATCGAAAAATTTCCTTGTAGCTATTGAAGTCCCTTATGGATAACGCCATTCGAAGATTTGGTTTTAAGCCACTAAAGAATCGATCGATATTACTCTCAGGTTGGATAATAATTCCAGAAGCGTACCTTGCAAGTCTTGTAAAATTTTCTTCGTAGGTACCAACAGATTCATCATCCTTTTGCTTCAGTTCAAGAAACTCCTTCTCTATATTTGTTTGAAGAATAAGAGGGAAATACTTATTGAAAAATAAGTTCTTGAACTCGTCCCATTCCATGGACTCAATTTCATACCTTTTCCTCGTATTCTTAATAAGATTCCACCATTGATCAGCATCACCTTCCAAACGATACACTGCTATGATGAATTTATCATGTTCAGAACATTGAAGAACTAAAAATATCTTTTCAGTGGTATTGATCCATTGTTCATCCACTAATGGATCAGAATACCCACTGATTGAAGGTAGACGCTGCCTCATGAAGGATTCAACAGAATGTTTCTCCTTCCTTTTCTCATTTGGAAGTCCAACATGATTCATAGCTTGAGACAGTTGTGTGATCATGGCTACAAGATTTTTCATTCCATCTCCCATAACGTTTGGTTCCTCAGGGGGACAATTGTTGCATTGCCCGTCGCATTCCGCATTAACACAGTTTCTTTGGGTTCCATCCATTGACTAAAACCAAGAAGAATAGTGTGAGCAACACTAATTATAATAGGAAAACCACATAATCAAGAATAAAATTTCACACTTAAGGTCTTATCATAGGTTGTTCATGGCCATTTCTAAAACACTAAGATTGTGTTCTATGCTTAGAAATATCCTTAGGTTTCTTACTAAGGATTTCACATCCTAGTTTCCAAAGGTTGGCTATATCTTTCCTCTGATACCAACTATAACGACCCATACTTTACATACATTTTTAGTAATTTAAAATTTAAGTACACTTATTACAACATATAACAAATCCATGAAAGGACCATATAGGTATAGTGTCTTTAGAAACTGGGAAACATAAACAATTGGTTCATAAAATGTCTACACTGTCTCCCATTTATTTCATCATATCTATAGTCCCTTTTGTCATATCTTACTTAAAAACCTCTTCCTGACCTGGGGAAAGAAAACGTACAAAAGGGTGAGCTCAAATGCTCAGTAAGGGTAAACAATAGAAATATCAATCACATCATATTCATAAGAACATAACATTTTGTAAATCTTACCCTGCAAAAGAGATCAAAATTTCATAACATGGGATAAATCATGGTAGTGAAATGTAATCACAATAATCATAACTTAAAACATGAAGCTTTTTTTAATACACACATAATCATAGAGAATAATTTCTTATTAGTCAAGACTCATTTACAAGACTATCTTAGTGGACAAAGTCCATTTCTGAACCGAGTTCATTCCTCGTTTCAGTCTTGTTTCACTGAACCGGTTTGACATGCCGTTACAGCCATGTCTATCTCATGAGATATAAAATATTTACCCAATGCATTGGAGGGGGATATAGGTCCCACCCATCTCATAATGATAGCATTCTTATGTGTGCCACAAAATCATAAACCATACATCATAGCATAACCCATGTAATAAAAATGGGATTCTTAATCATCGTGACATCATAAAACAATTCATATAAGATAATGGAATTCATAAAAATAATTCCATCACAACATAATCAAATAAATGTAATAATAGGGATAAAAACATAACCCTTTATTATCTTAGATGGAAAATAATTTTGATAAAACACTTGAACTCCATTCTTGAGGAAAATATCCTTTCTACTTCAAAAACAATTTTCCTTTCTTAACATGTCATAAAATTATAAACTAAAAGAAGTTGATTAAAAATAAACTTTAAAAATTATATAGGAATATTCTTGGAAATAATGTTTTTTAAAAATCCATTCATTCCGTATAAGTTAAAAAAACATTCTTCTCGTACTTTTGTCGAAAAAGTCAAAAAGTACCTCGTACGAAAAACGACAAAAGATTCCTTTCAAATATTTTACTAAAACTCACCGAAGGGTAAAATTGGAATCAAAAAATTTTAGGTGGATGGAAATAATATTACATATTGAGGAAACATGGATGTGGATGATTAAATACACCCCAGTAAATACCAAAGTATAAACAATCTCGGATAAAAATGGGATTGTGATATTTTCCCTTACCTTAGGTCCGATTTGCTTCGTAAGTGTCCGAACATCCTGTATAATGATTTAAATAATGTTATTTACTTATTACAGAATCATAATTATTGTTATGATATCATATATGGTCATATTCTTAGCTTCATATTAGTAATATTTCATTACTACTTGTTATTTGGGTGTTTATTACCTTTTGTTCTTATGTGTGTTTTGTCGAATAAATTATTATTCTTCTCTTTAGGTTATAGATACCTAATTTACAGAAGGGTATTAGTGTAATATATATCATATTAATTAATTAAATTCATTTATATAACCATTATGCAATGAAGATCATGTAGAACGAATCGCATCACATCGTGGAGACGGTATTCCATACGTACGCACGAGCGATGATATCATTCCCATGATCGTGGAATTGTATTGGAGTGTGTGTATACTTTTTCAGAATCAATACCACTTTACAATAATCACATATAGTTGTTATTTACACCATTATACCCATCCAAGTAATGTGGTGGTGGAAAATAGATTACACCACGGCGTGGAAACGGTATTTCGTACGTACGCACACGCAGTGATTTCATTTTCCGTAGGATGGATAGATTGTGAAATAGGGTTGTTTCATACTTATAATAACATATCAGTATATGAGTGATACTGATGTTATTAATTCATAATGAAACAACTAAAGAAGAAGAAGTGGAAGAAGAAATAAAGTTGAAAGAATCGGTAACGGACATTACCTCTTCTTTGAAGCGCCTCTTTGAGACCTCCTATTAGGGTACTAAAATTTGTATTTAAAGAAGACCAGGACCTCTAGGATGTTTCTAAGGAAGTGGGAAAGTAAAATGGGTAGGGATTTTCCGAGCTTGAAGGCTCAAATTGGTGTGAGGAGGAGAGGGAGGAGGTGCCCTTTTATAAGGGAGGAGAGGGGCACCTTTTGAAATATAAGAAATATTAGTTTATATTAAATCACAACCCCACTTAAAAACTTCCAAAATGACTCATATCCGAATATTAGATGAGATAGGGTTGTAATATCATCATCCAATAAAATTTATACATGTTAGGAATTTATTTTAAACATTATCAACTTGATTTATCCTTATTTATCAATTTAATTTTATTTGTGGTAATAATATTCTAAATTTAAAATAATTATAAATAATTACATTTGTGTTTTGAATTTTTCATAATTTGACACTTTATGACATTTTCGACCATATAAATTTTAATTTATATTTTTAAAATATTTTTGTGATTTTTAAACAATTTTATAATATAATATTTTTATAAAATAACAATAGTGTCAATTTTGAAACTATTCATTTATTTGAATTTAAATAAAATATATACAGAAGATATGTTCGAACTAAAAACTTTAATAGATTAATAAAATGTCATATGTATCTATAAAATTAGTGGATCACATTAAATAGTTCATATATAATATTTATTTTAATATTTTTAAAACCATTTATTTGATATTTTAATTAATAAAATAATTTCAACATCACTGTTGTGTCATAATTAATGATAAATATCTAATCCCTAAAAATTAAAAATAAATTCCTATGATGTAGATAATTGTATTATATTTCTGGAAACTATTCATGTTCTAAGTTTCATTAAGTTTATCACTAAATTAAAATTATTATACTTATAAGACTTAAGAAAGTGACATATTGTCACATTCTTTGATTTTAATAATAATTAAATTATTTTCATGGAAAAAAGTCCATTAAATGAATCTAATATGACCCTTAGGTGATATGTGTCTACTTTTAGTCATCCAATAGGATTTTTTCAGGTGTTAGGGTAATTTTATAATCTTATATTTACCCTTAATTACATGATTTACCTTTAACTATGGTAAATAAAATTTACTCTAGTTACTATTCATAATGCCCAAAAATAAAAAGTAGCCTATTAACATAATTTGGACCCACTGATTCCAAATATGGAAACCAATTTTCAAAATTCAAAACACATAAGTTTCAGTAATTAATTTATAATTAATCCCGTTGTTACGAAAATGGGTTTTAGAAGTTAAAACATTGCCAAAGATTGAAATGTTTTTATCTATGAATTCAATGTGAAATTAATGATAATGACATAGATTATATTAAATGGTAGAAATATATTCTATTTATACTTTAAAACCATTCAATATTATAATTTAACCATATAAAGTATCTCAATGAAAAAAGTTGTTTTTAATTAAAAATTAGCGTATTTTTACTATTCATCAAAATATGAAAGTTATCAGAAAAATATCAAAAATCTATCCAAAGTAAATTTTTATATCCTGATTCAAAAGAAGAATTTTATTTTTTCATATTGAACTTATAAACAGGTCAAAAAATATATTTAATGTGGGTGCGCCATCAAAAGGCGACAAAACTTCATTTTTTTGAAAAATACTTATTTTACCCGAAAAATTTATTTTGTTCTCTTACCTTGTTCTAGAAAATGTGTAAGATGAATAATAATGTTATAAAATTCAAAATTTAGTTAATAATATTCATAACATCTAGTCCATAATAATATATCGCTGTTTAGTGAAACCCGTTATTGCGTACTTCACACGCTATCGAGGAAGGTCGCGATTGCGTGTAATGCAAGCCAAGCCCGTATTGTGTGCTGTGAAAGATTCCTTTGGTGATTTATATAACATGAAAACAAAATATTTCTCATAAAAGTCTCGGTTATTACATTCTATCCCCCTTAAAATGAATTTCTCCCTCAAAATTTGTCACTTTGTAACAAACAGATGAGGATACCTCTCCCTCATTATATCCTCAAGCTCCCATGTAGCTTCTTCTAATTGGTGGTTCCTACATAAAACATTCACCAAGAGAGTGGTCTTGTTCCGTAAGAAATTTTCACTATGATCGAGAATCTCTATCGGCTGTTCTTCATAAGAAAGATCTTGTTCCAGCGGTACAACTTCTGAGCTGAGTACATGTGAAGGATCAGGTATGTACTTTCTCAGGAGAGATACATGGAACACATCGTAAACTTGAGAGAGATTCGGTGGAAGCACCAATCAGTAAGCTACCTTCCCAACACGATCTAGAATTTCAAAAGGACCGATATATCTAGGGATCAACTTTACCTTCTTTCCAAATCTCATGGCCCTCTTCCAGGGAGATATTTGTAAGAACACTTTATCACCCACTTCAAACTCTAGGTCCTTTCTTCGGCTGTCGACATAACTTTTCTATCGACTCTGAGCTGCTCTTATGTGTTGTTGAATAGATCTAACCTTTTATGCCATTTCATCAATGAGATCAGGTCCTAATAGATTTCTTTCCCCAACTTCATCCCAGAAAGTTGAAGTCCTGCATTTCTTTCCATAGAGAGCTTCATAAGGAGCCATCTGAATACTGGAGTGAAAGCTATTATTATAAGAAAATTACACCAAAGGTAGGTGTTGATACCAACCACCCTTGAAATCTATAGTGAAAGATCTCAACATATCTTCTAGAGTTTAAATTGTCCTCTCAGACTGACCGTCTGTCTGAGGATGATAAGCAGTGCTGAAACTCAACTCTGTATCCAGAGTATGCTGATGACTTTGCCAGAACTTTGAGGTAAACCTCGGATCCCAATAAGATATAACAGAATGTGGTACTACATGCAATCTTACCCCTTCCTTTACATATATCCTGGAAAGCTGATCTAAAAAGAAATCCTCTCTAATATCAATTAAGTGTGCAGACTTTGTAAGACGATCAACTACGACCCATATAGCATTATTGCCTTTGGATGTTTTAGGAAGTCCAGTGACGAAGTCCATAGTGATGTTTTCCAAATATAAATTTGTCATCTACTATCTAATAATTTGTGGGTGGAAATTATTTAGTTTTTACATTTTTATAGAGATATTTTTATTAAGAATTTATCCATGTTTTTCTTGATTTTTTGGGAAGATTTACCATTAATTTTGTGTGAGTTAGAGAAAATATTTCCTTCATCATTTTTCACATGCATGTTGCATTTAACTATCCATATTTAAACCAATATATATCTTAGAGGACCCATTTATTTTAATTGGAATAATCCAAATGAATGAAATATGTACACATTAAAGTCTTATATCCAAAATAAGAATAATACCAAAGGTTCTATCATGAAAGGTTACTTGACTCAAGAATGTATGGATTTATGTTCAATGTATTTGACTGATGTGACTACATGAAAAAACTGAACAATGATAAATGAAGAATATAAATATGAGAAAATTGATCCTAGTTTTCCATCACTTCCCCAAACATTGTGAATTCCTAGATTATATATATCTACTACATTAATCCTTGAAGAGAGGGAGATGGAACACCACACATTTTTTGATTTTTGATTTTTTTGATGACTATATTAAGTATGTAAATTTAATATGCATATATGATATCATCAAATGTAATTATACATATTTGTTAACGAAAGTACCCAGTCAGTATAATTGAATCAACAAGAGGGGGAGGGGGTTAATCTGCGATATCTTTTCTTTTTTATGTTTCATTGAAAATGAAACAACCATAACTTCCTATTAAATATTTCATTACTTATTGAAAAAAATAAAACACACATCCATAGGAACATAAGAATTTATAAGGTTTACTATTCAATAAAAATAGCTATATCCTTGGTATTGTTTGGAAATAGTCCAGTTCGATAAAATCCACTAAAAAACAACCCTTTTGTGTGGAATACAACAAATAATATATGCCCTTTCAGTTATGTATCACTATTTAAACAATCTAATAGTGTGTGTGATAATTTTAAAACGAATTATGTAATATAGTGTTTGTATAACAAAACATGTAACCTGTGATTCATTATCAACTTCCACCAATGTATTCCTTTAAACATAATTATTGATTTTCTTACCTAGAATCTAGTAAGATCTTTGAGGAGATTGATATGAAACTCAATTTGATTTATTAGTTTTATTTCTCAATACAAAAAATATATATATTCTAGAATATGGTTGAGACAATTCTTAACACCTTCTTCCCTAGTACAGAAAAACAAATCTAAGGTCTTGGTCCGATTATATATCCCAATATAAGGACCAATCGAATATAATGACAAGAAGAATATGATAGTTATGTGAATATAATGATCTAATAAATAAGATGATCAGATGAATATGTTACAATATTTTTTGTTCTCCTTTCACTTCTATTCGATGAAACTTCTTTAACAATGATCAATATGGAAACTTGTTCTTTTCTCTCTAAAATTCTTCCTCACTCAGCCTTCTCTCCTCTTCACCGTGAACAATAATTAAGTCAGAAAAGTTCTATTTAATTCTATCTTTTTATAATTTTTCCAAATATGGTTTTGGTAGGATTTCTGAAATTTTTTAATTTTAACCAAATTACCCAAATTCTCATGATTCCTTGAGTTTCAGGTGCATATTGAATTCATCCACGCTTCTAAATTATTCTCATTTATTCTCGATCCTTCTTGAATCTTCTAAGAACTCCTTCTCTTATTCATACTTTCTTTTAGAAACACAAATCTAACTCTGATTCTCCATACCAATTATTGATACGATTACGGTACTATTTTCTTATTGTAATTTTGTATGTACGTTCTGCAAGATGAACCAATATCAACTCTGATACGATGTCTCTTTCCCCAATTAATAAAATAATTTGAAAAAAATTAAGGTTCTTATTTCTATTATGAATATGATACACATTAGCTTCATTCATTGAATATTTATATCTTTTGGATTTTGTTCTGAATGAAAACCCTTACCTTCGTTTTCTCACATTTTACAAAAATATTTCTAACCTTAAAATTTCAATCTCCCTCTTTAAAAATACATTCAACTATCTCCTTAATATTCTAACCAAACTCAAGTCCTATTAGTGTTACAATTATAATATAACTCATTATAATGTAGGTGACAAATCATAATTGGTTGACTACTTTTTTGATCGATCACTATCATTAAATTTTGAATCGACATCAATAGTTTCAATTTCTTTACTATCAGTCTTGATGTAAAAAATTCTTCCTTTGATGAATATGATTGCATGCTAAATAAAATGGACCTGTTTTAGTAGCCCAGTCATCAGAAAAATATTTAATTTCTTCATTATGATCATCCTTCTTAGACCTTAAACACATCTATATCTAGAAAACTCATTACAATGACCTTGAGGATGAAACAATTCATCTTCAGTAACTTTATTTTTTCAAAAACACCATCTTGTATCATGAATTCCATCATGAATTTGAATACATTGAAAATAAACTTTAACGTTATCTAACATAAAATTAAAAATATTGCAACCTTCTAATCTTTCATTAATAGTTTTCTTTCCTTCTTATCCTAAATACAATTGGCATAGTTACGATAAGGATAAATATAATCTCCATCACCTCTTCTCCACCTTTGTTTCATTTAGATTACATCACATGTTTTCTGATCACTTATGATTTATGAGAGCTCCAATATTAGAGAAGCATCATCAAATTAAAATTGCAGTCATACAAACTCTGATTCTTCTATATTACTATCAACCTTTCATTATGGACTCATGATGAATCCAATGAACATTTAATTCCAGCAAGTTTTGTCTGCAATATAATTAAAATTTTCTAGTATTGTGAGTTTGATTCTAGGAATAAGATGGTCAGTTTTATTTTATATAAATAAAAAGTGAGGTGATTTTCTTTTCTTCTTAAACTTCTTGGACAATAAAATACAATACCTAAATATGATCACCTTTCTCATCAGCATGGTCCTAATAACCTCCCCCATTGGATTTTTTTTCAACTATCATGAACAATACTGGGACTTCATCTGAATCGGAACCCAACTCGGTCTATGGTATGGAATGGAGGGTGTTATAGATCCCTAAGAACTGGAAAAATTTCATGGGTATAAAAAATATAACATTAAAAGGATTTCACATAATTAAATAAACATAGGAAACAAATAATAATAAATAAACAAAAGCTGGTTAATCATAACCAAATAAGGGATAACAAATTTACATATTCAATTTTTCAATTTTTAAAGAAAAACCCAAAGAGGTATAAAATAAAAGTGAAGTAGACATTATCCCAAGAACCACCATATGAAAACAAGAGTGTCGTCCTCAAGCCACCACCACAAGACCTGAAATGTATGACCACTGTCATCCCGAACCACCTTCTCAAATCATCTTTCCATTACCCGTCTCAAATATAACCGAGTCTACTTACATCCGTGGGTATAAGTAGGGTGTGAACCAAGGCCCAATAGGATTACACGCAATAAACAGATTCCATTCTATAAATATTATATGATAAATTAATATTCATGTTTTATGAAAGTAAAACTAGAAATGTTTTTATAGAAATCATATTAAAATAAAACATGTTTTCTTTTGGAATAACCAACCAAGTGCACCGTATGTCGACATTAAGAGTAATATCATCAAAGATAACCAAGTCATGGTGAAACCCTCTAGGAACTAGATAGAAATGGGACACTATTAAAATCGTATCATAGTGAAATGTGGTATATTAACCATGATAAACAATATTCTCAAGCACAAGAAACTAGGAAGGGAAACCCAATGGGCCCAATGGTTTCCAAACATCGATGTTATTTTGTGAGTGTTATATCATCAATCCTACTAGAATAAGTTGGGCTGAACCACTTCTGAGTCATCTAGAATACTAGTCCCAGTCTACCCACCTAGTTACCGAGGTTTACCTTTTTCTTGTTCAATTTTATTTCCAAATGTTAGAAGGATCACAACAATTTTCATAGACACATTCTGAACAATGAAAACACACTTGATGAATCACTATTTTCCACATCCAAACATCTACTTTGAAACAAAATGTACACAAAAACCATTTTAGAACATGGTTCACACCATTCTAACAATTTATGAAACACCTTGAAGGACTCAAATAAAGAAGAATATATGAAACACATTTGGAATATTACTCATTTCTTTTAAAAAACCATTTTTCAACCCCAAAGAACCTTGAACCAATCCAAAAACCCATTTCTTACCATGAAACCAATGCATAGAACATATTTCAACACTCAAGTAAGAAAAATTAAAATCATCAAATATTTATTAAGCACAAAACCTTCTACCTAGAATGAATAAAATTCCCAAATCTAGTGAAAAACATCAAACACACCTCAATCACACCATAAAGAGAAAATATATAACCTTAGGCATCAATATTAATCTCTAAAAATCTATATCTAACCCTATAAATTACACCCTACCTACTGAAGGAGTTAACCCCCAAGAAATAAGAGGGAAAACCCAAGAAAAGTGGGAGAAACCATGAGAGGAGGGACTTACTTGAGGGTTTTTTTAATAATATAAGGCAAATATCCCACCAAAATGGATCCCAGGAGGGGAAAGAGGAAGGGGGAGTTTCACCTAAGATGAGGAATTCATAAGGGGAATAGAATTGGGGGATTAGGGTTAAAAAATGGGGAGAGAGAAAACCCAAAAATCAAATTTTTTATTGACTTGGATTGGCCACAGAGTTTTCCGACATGGTTTTACAAACCATAAAAAAACGATACTCCCATTACTATCCAAGCAGGGCGTGCCGCACGGTTAGAACACACAATTTAAAAATAGTTATCTAACCACATGATAAGCCCCTTCCCACAAACATCAATTGGCCGTACGATTACCTGGGAAGGAGAACACATTTTGGAATACTATGAACCAACCATGTTCACCATGTTGTTTACCCAAAATTACTCATTTTCATCGGAAATCTCAAGAAAAACTCAAAGGAAATGTAAAAGAACAATACAAATAGAATAAATACCTCAATGAGAAATCATGGGTGTGAAAGTTCTCCCCACCATGAAAACTTTATATCCTTCGAAAGTCATCCTGAATTTTGATTAGATAATAAAATAGATAATCTTTTTCAACCAACGACTTCTGCTCCCAAGTCTCATTTATATAATAACTTAAATATATTAGAATACAGACCAATGAAATATACTTCCCATGAAACACCTTATCTTGGGAATCTATAACCCACACTCATCTTTCAAAAACAAATAATTCAGGTTCTATTTCCAAATCATCTCAATTTAGCATGTGAGACAGATTAGGGTTATACTTATTTAATTGGGAAACATGAAAAACATCATGAATTGACGTCAAATTCCAAAGTAAGGCTAACCTGTATTCCACCTTACCAACATGCTCGATGATATTGAAAGGTTTAACATACCTTCGAATTTGTTTTCCTTACTTTCCCAAACAACGGTGACCCTAGCGAGGTGCCACTTTCAGGAACCCCTAGTCACCCACCAAAAAATCAAGTTATCTGTGTATTTGATAAGCATAAGACTTGTGGAAACTCTAAGATTTCTACAAGAACTACCAGATCAAATTGACCTTGTCACACTTCTCTTGTACTATGTTCAGTCCCGATAATGGGGTTTCACCTACCTTAGCCCAACACAAATGAGACCAAAATGGCCAACCATAGATCATATTAAAGGGAACCATTCGAATTGAATATTGGTAGCTATTGTTATATGAAACTTTTACCAATCCCAAATGAATTTCCCAAGAACCACCGAAATCCAAAACACATGCACAGAGCATGTCTTCTAGAATCTAATTTTCTCTCTCTTTATAACCATCCATTTGAGAATAGTATTCCATTCTCAATTTCACTTAATACCCCATTTTATTTTGAAGGCCTTCCCAAAACCGAGAGGTGAAACAGGGAGTCCCTATCAAAAATGATTGTCGATAACACACCATGGTTCCTCACTACCCCATGAACATATAATCGGCCCAACTCATCCACCTTTGTTGAAACTCTGATCAGAATTAAATTGTATGATTTGGTCAGATGATCGATCAATACACATATATAATTATTCCCTCAAGCTGTACAAGGAAATATAATAATTAAGTCCCTGGAGATATCATCCCACTTTCAGGTAGGAATGGGTAGTGGCTAAAGAAAACCTGAGGGTCTTTGATACTCTGCTTTTACCTGCTGACCTGTATAACACCCCAACATGTTGTCAGCTACATCCCACCACATACCAAGACACCAGAACTACTAACATACATCATATTACAACTTGGTATCTCCAGGATGAACAACCCACTGAGACTGGTGGTTATCCCACATCACTAATATCCCCAGAGATAACAACACCTAGCAACCTTTAAAACAAAAGATCCCCAAGGGTGACAATGACCAATTGTACGGTGTATCCCCACCACAAAGATACTACATATACTTCCATAATATCTCATCAATAGGAGTCTCCCACTAAATCATCTCCAAAAGAGAAGGAGCCAACCAGACACTAGCCAATAATGCACCTCCATCACGATCCTTGGTCTCTAAGTGCATCTGAGAAAAGAGCCCCATCAAAGTCCAACCATCACTGGACTCTTTCAATGCATGCACCAACACCTTAATACTTAAGGAATCCATTACCACATAAAAATTACCTAGGATATATATGATATAAAATTCGAACCCCTGAAGGTACTCCACTAAATTAAACTGGCTTAGATTCAAATATTTTTGAGAGAAAATGTAGGCTAGGATTTTATATTCAGAATAAACTAAAAATTTTTCCCTAAAAAGATATTTAATCCATGTATTTAGGGAATTCATTACTACCTCCAACTCAAGGTCATGGGTTAGGTAGCTCTTTTCATGTGGTAATTGTTAGTGAGCACCATACACCACCACATGGTCATCCTGTATATGCACACACCCAAGAACCATACCTGAGGCATCATAATAAACCAAAAATGCCTTTCCAGATTCTGGTAGGATCAACACTGGGGGGGTATTAAACCTCCACTTTTTATCCTCGAGGTAGACCTAACATTCTTGTATCTATTAAAATTTCACTCCTTTTTGAGCGGGTTAGGTTATGCATTAAGTAAGCAAAGAGAAGTCCCAAACAAGCCACTTGTAATATCCATCCAGGCCTAGAAAGCTTCTAATCTCAAAAACATTCCCAAGTAACTCCCATCACATTATAGCAATGATCTTATCAGGGTCCATTGAAACCCCTTGTCCTGAAGTTAGATGGATGAGAAACATTACCTATAAAATCCATAAGGATCACTTTGAAAACATAGAATAATGGCGATGGTCCCAAAGAGTTCCCAAAGCAATCCACAAATGTTGCTTATATTCCTCCTCAGATCCAAAATAGACTGGGATGTCATCCAAGAATACCAGGACAAAATAATTGAGATACTGGTGGAACACCCTATTCATGAGTTCCATAAAAACCACTCGAGCATTTTCAAGCTAAAAGGCATGACCAAGTACTAAAAATGTCCATACCTTCTTCAGAAATCCATTTTTGGAATGTCCATATCTCTCATCCTGACTTGGGGATAACCATAATGCAAGTAAATTTTTAAAAATCACCTTGCTCCTTTTAACTGATCAAACAAGTCATCAATTCGGGGTAAAGGGTAATTGTTTTTTATGGTTACCTTGTTCAGCTTCTGATAGTCAATACATAATCAGAGAGATCCATTGACCTTCTTCATAGACAAAACTAGGGAAAAATAAGGAGAGACACTCAGGGAGAATTAATACTTTGGATTCCAAGCCGTCCAGTTATATCTTTAATTCTATCAATTCATTGGGGGAACATATGATATGAGGGAAGAGATATCAGGTGTGTTCTATGAGACAAATTGACCGAGAACTCTGTATATTTCTCCATAAGAAACCCTGAAATGTCATCTAGAAATATCTATGGGAAATTATCCCCAGGAAGAGGTAATCCACCCACATAAGCATTACAATCATCCTACAACATGAGCAATGTAAACCGAAGAACTAGATTATGCAATTCAAGGAGTGGTGGTCCATCATGACCCGACTGAGGATCCCATTCACAATTAAAAACATAGTTAATCCCATTAGGTTTACTGAAACTTACCCTCCACCTATAGTAATAAATATGTTCCCAAAAGTGAACCATCCAATCAATACCTAGGATTACATCAAAGTGGTCCATATTGAAGACTAGGAAATCCCATTCCATTTTAACTCTTAACACGATGAGTGTACAATATAGACACCTAAGACACTAGTCCCACTTCTTAACAATATGTGTTACAAAGTTCATCACATAAGACATGATATCAATCGATGAATTCAACAATTTTACAAGGAAAAAATAGATAAATGAAACAAAAGCACTAGTATCAAACAAAATTGCAAATATATATGATGTAATCAAAATGGTACCTCAAACCATAAAAGGGATTGCATCTGATCCAACTGGTGATAGTTCCATTGAATGAATATGATTCACCTCAGCCTGTGATTGAAAACAACCCCTCATCTGAGGCTCTAACCTAAGAAGGATTTTCCTAGAAGAGGATACAATCATACTTCTATGAACACCAAAATGATATCCCACCATCCTAGGTGGCTCAAACTAGGTGTGAATTCCCCTGTAAGACACAAACCTTGCACCACTATAATATGGGCATATCAACATCAAAAAACACCATATGTGACCCATATCTCTATACCTAAGGCAGGGTTTGGGAGGAGATGTACATAGAGGACAAATTTTACCCACCTTACTACACTGATGGAACAAAACTGAACCTACAACAAAATCCATAAACGAGGACTTCTGGGAATGGTGACATGAACTACCACATCCATTTTTCTCCTACTCATCCCATTTACTCTTTTTCTCATATGAAATTCTACTTCCCATTACTGACATAGACATAGATTAATGGGACCTTTCCTTGAGATCAATATTTAGTATAAAATCATAGAAAACCACTTCAGAATAGGTCTTTAACTTTCATAGAAAGACCTGAGAATAGATCTCTATCCACAACCCCCTTTATAATATCTATGCCTTCATGTTATCATTGTAAATGATTTTAGGTGGATGGAGAGATAAATTAGAAAATTAGTTGGTGAATTCCATAAAATAATAATCACATAGATCAAGGTTCATAAAATCCTGGTATTTGGCAAAGGCTAACACCTCCGGACAATAATAGTCATTGAAGATAGCCTTGAAGTCATTCCAGTTCATCTACTCATTATTCCCATCTTAAACCACTGAGTCCCACCACCTCTAACTAGGACCTTATAGTAAGAACGAGGAACATTTCAAATTTAATTCCTTAGGTGTTGAGGAGTTAAAATATCTTATCTGACTTCTCAAGACATTCCTCAGCTTCATGAGGTTTCATGCTTCCTTAGAAAGAAGGAGTCTTGTTCTTAAAAAACTCCTGGGATTTCTTCCATCCTAGGACCAGGTTCAGGTTCTCTAACTAGAGGGGGATCAAGACCCACTCCCTATCCAATATCTTGAATATCATAGGCCATAAATTCCCTTGGTCTCTGATCAATTGGAAATAGATAACTCTATTCAACCTCTTCCTATAGCTACACAATAAGTCTTTAGGGTGTAATTATCCTACAACAAGAAGCAATCACAAAGAAAACCATCAATATGATTTTTCTAAAACATTTCAGTAACAATTATAGAAAACATCATTATATAAATATAAACAAATAAAACTCATCAAAATAACATGAAATCCAAACCAATTTTCCTCCCACCCAGTGCCTAGATACAGTCTATAACTCGTACATCCCATATGTAGGAAAAGTAAAAAATAAATCCAAACATCTCAAGGGGACTTGAGTTATGTCACAAGGTGTGATGGCTAGGAACCCTATTGTCAATAAGTGCTGGGGTATCAACAATATAACTTGGGAACGATTTCACTTGATTATATAAACATAAATAATCAACAATAATAAATAAATAAAAGTTTTATAATCACTACCAAACAAGGGATAATTTCTTGATTCAAGTATAATTTTTTTAACTAAAAACCCAAAGAGGTATACAATAAATGAGGACTATACACTATCCTAAGAACGACTATATGATAAGAGGAGTGTTGGCCTCAATCCACCACCATAATACCCAAAAGATAAGACCACTAGGATCCTGAACCACCATCTCCAAACATCTTTCCTTTTCTCGTGTCCAACATAACCAAGTCTACTTACACCCAAGAGTGTAAGTAGTGTGTGACCCTAAACCTAGTCGGTTTCCACCAAATAAATAGATTCCATTCTATAAACATTATAAGATAAATAAACATGCAAGTTTTATAAATGAAAAAATAGATATGTTTTTATGGAAATTTTTTTAAAATAAAACTAGCTTACTTTTGGAATAACCAACAAAGTGAGCCACATGATTATGATAAGAGTAATATCATAAAATAAAATCAATTCATGGAAAAAAACTCTTGGAAATAGCTAGTAATGAGGCACTATGAACATTATATCTTAGTGAAATGTGGTATAGTAACAATCAATAACATTTTTATAATACATGATACACTAAGAGGTGAAACCCCATGGGTCCAGTTGATTCCAATAGTCAATATCATTTAGTTAGTTTTGTATCATCAATCCTGTTAGATTAATCTGGGAGAAACCACTTTCAATTCATCTATAATACTAGTTCTAGTTCACCAACCTAGTTACTTGGGATTCCTTTTTTTTTTGTGCCCAATTTCCATTCCACATGTCACAAGGATCACAACAATTTACATACACACATGCTAAACAATAAAAACACACTTAATGAATCACCATTTCCACATCCAAATATACACTTTGAGACCAACCGCACATGAAAACAATTTTAAAACATGGTTCACATCATTTTTACAATTTATCAAACACCTTGATGGCATAAAATAAGGAATCATATATAAAACACACTTGGAACATTACTCATTTTCTTTGAAAACCCATTATTCAACACCAAAGCACCTTGAACCATTAAAAAATCTATTTTCACCATGTACCCAATGCATAGAACTTATTTAAGAACTCAAGAGATGATATTAAAATCATGAAATAATGTTTAAGAACATAACCACTTACCATGAATGAATAAAATTATATAATCTTCTTTAAAACATCAACCACACCTCAATTATACCCTAAAGAGGCAAAATCAAACCTTAGGCATCAAGATTAAACTCTAAAAACCAAGATCTAACCCAAAAAATTACACCCTACCCACTGGAGTGAAACCCTAATAAAAGAGGGAGAAAACCCTAGAAAATGGGGAAAACCAAGATATTAGTGAATTACATGAGGGTTTCTCGAAGAATCAAAGATAAATATTCCTCCAAAATGGAGCCCAAGGGTGGAAGGAGGAATGGGGAGGTGCTCATAGGATGATAAATCTGAAAGTGGGAGAGAAATGGGGGTTAGGGTTAAAATTGATGAGATAGAAAACCTAAAAATCCAATTTTTAATGACTTGAATAGGCTGTATGGTTTCCATGCATCGTTTTCCAAATTTTTTTGAAACCGTGCACCCCTTACTATCCATGCATGACATTTCACATGCTTTGCACATGCAGTTTACAAACCATGCTCTAATTATGTGATAAAACTATGCTAAAAAAAATCATTTGGCTGTACGGTTAACTAGGAAAGGGCACATAGTTTGGAAAAATGTTTGCCAACCATGTGCACTATGCTGTTTACCCAAAACTCCTCATTTTCTTCCAAAAACTCAAGAAAAAATCAATGTAAAAGTGAAAGACCAAAATAAATAGAATAAATACCTCAAAGAAAAATCATTGGAATATCATCAACTAAGTTTTATAAATCAATGAACTTTGTTTCCTCAAGATATAGATTAATTATCAATAATTATATGCCTATATGAGCTAACTCATTGTAATAAATAAGAATAATTGGAAGTAAAACCATCATGTCCAAAAATAGAGATCATAAAAACATCCTCAGCCTTCTTCATATTCATCAAATTCCATAATTATCTTTTTTTCTTAGTTATTCTTCCTAGAATGATTTTTTTTGTTTCCTACACCCACCCCAATAAATAGTTATAATATTTCACACATTTATAATTCTGAATTCACAGCTTACCCATTACTCCCCCATTTAGATTCTTATATAAGGATAGATTTAAGAAAAAATTCCCCCATGAAAACACTATCCAAAGAAAATATCAGAGAGGGGATAGTAACACATACATCAACCTTAATGTGAAAGTGTTTGGATGCGCATGGTCAATCTCAATTTTGAAAAGGATTTATTCGGTAAATGTTTTGTGAAAATGTCAGCTACTTGTTCTGATGTTAGAACATAATACAACATCAATTAATTATTCTCCACATGATCTTTGAATAAATTATATTTTATGTAAATGGATTTTGAATGATAATTTTAAATCATATTCTTGGTGGTATTGATTGTACTTTGATTATCACAACCTAAGAGTAAGGGTAACATTAATTCAATAAGTAAACCTTATAATTGGTATTCATCCACATAAGTATGGTAGTAGCTTGAGTTGCAATAATATATTTAGCTTAAATCATATTGAGAGTTAATGAATTTTATTTCCTTGAATTAAAAATAGAACAATTCATTCCTAGAAAGAATAATATACCAGATGTGGATCGTATATCATAAACATTTTCTGCCCAATCAGTATCAAAATATCCAAAAAAATAAATTCTTTATGAGTTTTCAAACTTGATTCTAACATTTTTTATGTATTTGATATATCTAATAATTATTTTTATAGAATATAAATATGATTATTTAGGATCAATTTGAAATATTTCACATAATTCAACCTCATAATTGATTTCGAGTCTTAGGGCAGTCAAATAAAAAAAACCTTCAATCACCTTTCAAAATTATTTCTAATCAAATTCTTTTCCTTATGTATCTTTAGAAAAATTTATTCCCACTGAAATAAGTGTGTAAATAGGCTTTGATGTTTCCATTATAAATTTAGTAAGATGTTCCTTATCATACTTTTCATAAGAAATAAAAATGCCTTTATCCTTTTGTAAAATTTTCAAACCTAGAATGTATTTCATTTCCCCTAGCATGGACATATCAAACCTCTTTTTCATTTCATCATCAAATATTTCACATGATATTTCATAATTACCAGTAAAGATAATGTCATCAATATAAACAATTTTTATGAGCGAATACTCTAGAATTTATTTTATATAATGATTGCTATCACCTATTCCTTTCTTAAAACTCATCTTCCTTAAGAAAGTATCCAATTCAGAATACCCTTCCCTCAAAGCCTATTTCAGCACATAAAATTCTTTATTTAATCTATAAAAATAAATTTTATCTTTCTGAATAAAGAATCCACTAGGTTTTTCATTGTAAAATTCCTCATCTAGATTCCCATTCAGAAATACAGCCTTTATATCCATTTGAAATATTTTGTAACTTCGTGGTATAGTAATAACATGAAAAATTTGAATTGTTTCTATCCTTTCTACTAGATAAAAACTTTCATCAAATTAAACACCTTCAATTTGTGAGTAACCATTTCACACTAATATTTTTTTTCTTATCACTTATCCTCCTTTATTTAGCTTGTTCTATAAAACACTCTTTATACCAATAACATTTTTGTTTTCTGGGTTATGAACAAGTTCCCATGTATCATTATTTTCAATCTTATCGGGATCTTATTTCCTTGTCTAAAAACATTCCATATACTCAAATTCTTCTTCCACATAAATTTTCTTGACTTTTGAATTTAAGAAAGTGTGGTTAATAACATTTTTGTTCTTCTTGATTGAAATTTTTGATGTTGGTCAACAATTATATTCAAAGATTCCACTAACTTCCTTAGCTTAGGATTATATATTTGAGTATCTTCCTCATCACTAGAAATAATTGAGTCTGATTCTACTTACTGTGTAGGATTAAAATTGTCTATATCCTTATAATAATTGCTTTCCTCATCTTTCTCAATTTACTTATCTTCATGAGTCTGTTTATCTTCCTTAGTCTCTTTAATAAATTTAACATCACAAGAATAAATAATTCTTCATATTTTGTTGTTGTAAAATATATATCCTCTAATTTCTAGATTATAGAAAAAAATATTACATCTTCACCTTTTTGTTTAAACTTTCTTAAGTTTCCTCCTTCCAAATTTATAATGCATAGACTTCCAAAAACTCTGAAGTGTTTCAAACATGGAGTTTTCCATAAATTGATACATATGGAGTCATATCATATCTTTTCCTATAGAAACATCAATTTTGACTGTATAAAAAAGTACTCAGGGATTGCCTCTAATAGTAATGAGAAAGACCATGTTCAAGTAACACAGTTCAACCCATTTTCACAAAACTTATATTATTTATTTCAAAAACCCCATTTTGTTTAGGAGTGTACAAGGAACTATAATCATTCTAAATTCCATATCTTTAAAGAAAACTTTAAAATTATTCATTTTTATATTCACCACTATTGCTTGTTCTCAACTTATTCACTGAATACTCACATTCCTTCTCATCCTTCCTATAAAAACATTTAAAAAATTTCAGAGCATCTGATTTATGTTTCATATACATAACATAATTAATGTGGGTAAATTCATCAAGGAAAGAGAGGAAATATTTATCTCTATTATTTGATTATTTTCTCATTGTTCCACATACATCGTAATAGATAAGTTCCATGGGTTGTTTTGAATAAATATAAACTTTCTTATTCAAAAAATTCATAATTTTTTTATAAAAAATAGCACAACATTAATCTCTTTCTCTTGGAAAATTAAGAATTGATAAAACACTATTTATTACAGATTACTTTCTCATGTTTCTTTGATAGATGTTTCCTAGTATTTTATGCTACAATTTATTTTCTTCCACCATGTCCAAGTAAAAAGAGTTTTGGATCTCCCCAACTAGAAATAAATTTCCCATTGTATGTTGGCCACTTGTAACTATCTTTCCATTATTCCCACTTTTCACAAAAAATCAATGTTTCCTAAAAGTATCTTACTTAAAATCTTCACACAATTGTGAAACACTCAATAAGTTATGTTTCATCCCAGCAACATATAATGCTTTCTTAGAATTAAATTTTTATTTTCCAATGATTGTTGATTGAACACTTTTGATTATTAATGATTCATCAATGCCGAATGTCATTGTTCTTTATTTAAAGTTTTTAAAATAATTTAAAAACATTAAATATCCTTTCATATGAGTATAACACCCACAATTTATAATCCAAATTCATTAATCTTTTATAGATTTCAGATCTGTTTCTACAATAATATATTTTTCTTCATCCATCTCTTTCTTTACATTCATCTTTTGAGAATTGTTATGAATCTTTTGTTGAACCGGTAACAAAACAAGACAACCCTTAGAAAGGTGTCTAGGTTTTCCCATATTTCACAAAAATTTCCAATAGGATGGAACCTGTTTTCAACTTTCACACCAACCTTATCAGTTTTATTTCAAATATCATTTTCATACTTCTTCTTTTCAGAGGGTTAACTCCACCTCAAAACTTTTCCTTTCATCACTTGTATAATAATTGTAATATTATTGGCTTAATAAACACATAATTTACATATGTTTGAATCCACCATAATAATAGTACTATCCATATAAATTGTACTATCCTATGAAACTTCCATACTGACTAGAATTGTAAATATGTTTCTCTTCAACCTTATTGTATTTCTTATCTGACCCACCAAATATTCTTTTACCAATCAGAATATTCTTTATCTTTTAAACCTTATCATAATTAGAATTATTCAGATTCATTTTAGATCCAAAATTTTTAGATTAGTTTTTGGACTGATGGTATTATGATACTTTTGAATTCCCAACTTTGTTGTTCTTGGCCGCATACATAACTTTCCCAGTTTTCATCATTTTAGAAACAATTCTATCTTTATTCTCATATTTAAAAAGAAAATTTCAATGAAACTTATTACGTTTCTACATTAGATATATTTTGACAATTTCAGAGAGAGTTTTTTTGAAACATGTATTTCTTTTTTCATATTGATATATTTTTTTGAAAAAGTTCCAAATCTTCTTCTTTCACCTTTAGCTTCACTTCTAGTTGCTCATTACGATTATTTTTTTCCTCAATATATTTTTTCAAATCATCACTTTCTTTCACCAGATTAAAATTATCATCAAGAAAACATTATTGATTTTTTATTGTGGGACAATCATCTTCAAAATTATTGTTTTTATTTTCATGCCTTCTAATCTTTCTCATACATTCTATCAATTATAATTTGAAATGAAATTCAAGATGAGTTTCTTCTTATTTAGAACTACTGCTTCCAAATTCTTCATCATTCACTATTTCAATAAAATTATTCTCAACACAATAATGAAATTTTCTGATTCAATGTCACTACCTTCTTATTATTTTTCTTTATATAAGGATCTTCTTCTTTTGGATTTGAATAATTTTCTATCTTTCCCTAGGGAATATGATTTTCCTTAATCTTATTATTTATTCCCTGACGATATAGGTCTTTTTTTTCTTCATCATAGTCTTATTATTTCTTTCTTTGAAGGAAATTAGTTATAAAGTTTGCAAAAACTCCACATTTAAAATATTTATAGGGAAGTTTCCATTTATATTTTACTTTAACTCTTTTCACATTTTTTGAAAACAATTATAAAATATCATCAATATTTTTACATACCTCATTTTTAGAATCATCTTCACCATAATTATCTTCAATAATAAACTTATTCAACTTCTATTTCTTAGAAAACTTGAAAGACATTTCTCTCTCAAATTGTGTTTTACTTTTTAAAACTCTCTCCCTTCTCATTTTATAAATAATAATAGTGTTACAAAAATAATCTAGAGATAATGTTTCAAGATCTCTTTCTTCCAAAGAATAAAATTTTTCATAAAACTTATTGTTAATGATTCATAATATCTTTAATATAAATGTTGAATCTTATAAATATTCACAAATACATATGATAGTGCTAATAATTCACCTAGGTAAAAAGACCCCAATAGATTCATACACACCCACTTTCAAATCTTCATACTTCAACCTCTAGTTTTTTAATTTTTAAATTTATCACTTTTGTATTTACTTCATATATGTTTTTTAATTTATCCTATATACCTTTGGATTTTCTAACACCTATCACTATTTATAATTCACATTCAAAAAGTGATGATAGTAAATAATTCTTAACCCTTCAATTATTTTCTAGATTTTTCTTATCAACTGATGTAAGATAAAATTTATCATCATTTGGAGGAAACCCATCCGTTACAGCTTCATGAAAATAATATCCCATAGACATTAGATAATGAAACATTTTATCTTTATAGATATGATAATTATTACCATCAAAAACTGAAATAACTTTACTGTTCACACAATTCAGACTCTCCATCATATTCACTTAAAAACTTCAGCAGTGAACAAGAGAAGGAACCCTTTGATCTAATACCAATTATATGTTCACAGTAATGATAATTGTATTTATAATAGGGGAAGAGGGTGAATCAATGATATATTTTCTTTTTTATGTTTTCTTACAAATAAAACAACCTTCGCCTCCTATTAGACATTTCTTTCCCTGCTGAAAAAAATCAAACACACATCCATAGGAACACAAGGATTTACATGTTTCACTATTCAATAAGAATAGACACGTCCTTGGTATATTTTTTAAATCTTCCAATACCACATAATCTAATAGAGAAAAAAAATCCTTTTATGTGGAATAAAAAGAGTGGGATATTCCCATGCATTCATATATAACTATTTATGCCATCTAATATTGTGTGTTCTTCTTCTAGCACAAATGATGTAATACAATGTTTTTGTAACAAATATTTTTACCTATGATTCTTTATAAACTTCCCAAAATGTATTCATTTGAACACAATTTGTCACTTTGTCACCCAGAAGATGGTAATAACTTTTTGGACTTTGATATTTAGCTTAATCTGATTTCCTAGTCTGATTTTCCCAGTCCATTTTCTCAATATAGAAAATATATATCTATTAGAATATTATTGATTAAATTATGAAAAAATTCTTCCTAAGTATAGAAATACAAATCCAATAGTCCTAATATAATTTTTTTAGCATGATATGATGAACAACCAAATACGATGACAAAAAGAGTATGATAGTTAGATAAATATGACGATCCACTGAATATAGTGATCAAATGAATATGTTAGAATCTTGTCTCTTCCCTTTTCAATTCCTTATGACAAAACTTCTTCAAAAAATCTCAATACAGAAAATTATTATTTTCTATCTAAAATTACTTAGTGATACACCTTCTCTCCTATTTACTATGAATAGTACTTTAGTTAGAAAAATATGTTGTACTTTATAAGTTTATACTCAACCCAGATATAGTTTGGGTTTGGTTCCTGAAATTGTTTTTACCTAATGAAATTCCCTAAATTTTCATGACTCCTTTAATTTTAAGTTCATATTCTCTTAAACCATTCTTCTTAATTCTTCTCATTTTTTATTAATCATACTTAAATCTTCTAAACACTTTATCTCTTCTTCGGAATTTCATTTAGAAACACCAATCTGGATCTGATACTCTATACTGATTTCCAAAATGATTACATTGCAATATTCCCATTTTGATTTAGTCATTACAATCAGTAAGATGAGATAGTATCAACATTGATACGATATCTCTTGACCCAATTGATAAAATCATTTGAAAACAAATCAAAGTCTTCTTTCTATTCTAATTATGATACAAGACTACTCGATTAGCTAAAGATTTATATCTTTTGGATTTTTGTCTGACTGAAAACCAGTACCTTCAGTTTCTCACATTTGACACAAATCTTCCTAGACTTAAAATTTAAAGCTCCCTATTTAACAACACATATAACCATATCCTTCACACTCTTAGAAAAATCATGTCCAATTCATGTTTTGATTATAATATGTCTCATTATGATTTATTTCACACCTGATAAATGGTTAAATACATTGTTGATCAGTCTCTATCATTATATTTTGAACTGGCTTTAACAGTTTCAATTCCTTTACCATAGAACATGATGTAAACAATTCTTCCATTTATGAATGCAATAGTACATGAAACACAATGAAATGTTGTCAGCAGATCTAAATTTTGTATTTTCTTTTATTTCTTCATCATGATCATCATTCTTAGCCTTTAAACAAATCAGCATCTGTAAAACTCATTATGATGAAATTGAGGCCAATAAACTTCAACTTCACCAACTTTATTCTTTAAAAAAAATCTGATTGTATCATGAATTCCTTCATGACTTTGAATACATTTAAGATCTTTTTTAGCATCATCTTACTTACAATGGAAAGTATTTTAACTTCCCAAGATATCATCAAAATATTTCTTTCCTTATCATCCTGAATACAATTTTCATGATTATGATCAGGCTGAATATGATCTTCAACACCTCATATCCCCTTTCTTTCATCAAGTTTTCATCACATGTTTTCTGAATAATTGTGATTTATGAGAGTTCCAAGATCTATAAAGCATCATCACATTAAAATCATAGTCAGGAAAAATTAGATTCTTCCCCATTATGATCAACCTTCCATTTCAGACTCAAGATGAATGCAATGACCATTTACTTCCAAAAATATTATTCTTCAATAAAATCAACCTTTTCTAGCATTGTAAGTTTGATTTTTTGAATACGATGGTCAATATAATTTTCTTTAGATACAAAGTGAGGCAATATTCATTTATTCTTAAACTTATTTTAGAACAAAATAAAATACCTCAATATGATCACCTTACTCATAAGTTTGGTCTTAATAAATAAACTATTTATTTTTTATAGGGAACATAAAAAAAATTATAAATAAAAATTTTCATTATTTATCTTTGAGAAGGAGATATACTTTTCATATCAAGTATTTTTCTACTTGGTTGAAATTGAATTTTAAAGTATTAATATAACAAATTAATAAAATAAAAATTTAGTTATTTTTAATATTCATTTATATTTTAGTTATTTAGTTTTCCTACTAACATTATCTCTAAGGAAATAAGATATTTGGATTTTGGTCATAATTCTATTGTTCATGAATGAAAATCAGTTGTTATAAATGGTAAAATTTTATTATCACGGAATGATAAATGAACATTAGAAAACAACAAGATGGTGTTATGTTAACTTCCATAGAATATTTTTATGCCAGTGCATGGGATATTAGAACTTAATTTGAAAAGGTATCTAATTATAGAGTCATTGATAAAATACTAATTTTGGATTACTACTCTCTTGGTCAGGTCAATATGAATAAATTAAACTATTTTGATTCTATTGAGTCATGACACATTTATGGATGATTTTAGATTTAGATATATTGACATGATGAAAAATATTTATACTAATGAGCCATATATTGGAATCAATGGGGAATCATGTTTTTTATTTGAAATATCATCCATGACATGAATTTGGTGTCATTGTTAAAGTAATTCCAAGAAACATTTTTGATGATGGTGATGATGAAATTAACACCATCACTTCTCCCATTATCCCTGATCGATTTTTTTACTTTTAATGACTATAATATTTCAATTTTCAGAGTATAATATGAAACTAATGTTGTGGTGGGAAGTATATAGAATCATCTATCTATGTTCTCAATTCATTGGGTTTATCTCGAATTGGGGTTTTAGGTTGGTACAATTCAAATTACTTTACTATTAATTAAAAATATTTTTTTCCAACTTGAATTCATGTGTAATTTAAATATATATTGGTTAAGATTTTCTTGGAGTTTAATTTTATAATATTGAATTGAAGTTTACTATAACCTACCTAACCAAACAAAACTGAAACAATTATATTAGAAAAAAATGAATTGAATTGAAACATATTAAATTAGTTATACTGAAAATCAAAACCAATGAAAAGAATGGCATAACAAAAAAAATGAAAAAAATGACCAAATATAAAATATGAAATGATCTTCCTAACCTTATTAAATAAAAAATGACCCAATCAATTAAACAAAGTGATCCAAATCACCAAACCAAAATAGTATTAGATTGAATTGAAAATAAAGGAAAACTACACCATAATGATGCTAACCATTCTAATTTTAACATATTTATTTCCTATGACACATCTTTTATGTTTTGATATTCTTCCCACTAAATATAATATGATTTTTTATATCACTATGTATCTATTATTTGGTTTGAAAATTAGTATTCCTTAATTATTTCATGTATAATATTCATTCTAGTTTGACTTATAGATTATTAATGATTTTATAATTAATTCCATATATGTTTTGAAATGTTGAAAATGAAAAAAATTAAAGAGATACAATGGAAGAGGATGAAACACAATAATCAATACAAGATATAGATGGGCATTACTCCTTTGGTTTCTTTTATGAGTATTTTCTTTAATATATATATATATATATCAATAAAATTTGTCATGTGATTAATTTTTTTAATGATTAATCTGGATCCACCACCCATGATACAATTATTCTCCAACAAGATTGGTGGTTGTGGTGATCAGCCATATGATGTGGGGGGGGGGGGGGTACAAGAGATATGAAAACCACATAGAATACCTGATAACACCCTATCCCTTCATCTGATATACTATATAGAAAACCTTCTTATCATATAGTGTTTTTGGAGGCACCAAGGATATTTAGGATGATTATATTCTCACCACCATTTTCATCTGATCCTCCTCATCTTTCTTTCCCTTATCCAATGATAGATACAACTCCCAATTTGTGTTATAAATTTATACAGACGTCTATGACAACTTATTCTCTTTCTTATTATTTTTCACTGAGATTTTATATTCACGCTCCTTCGAATTTTACTCCAACAAATTCTGATGCTCACCAAGAGACATTGGATCCACCTCATACTATACAAGTTGATGATCCTTCATAGCCTTTGGATCTAGTTCCACCCACTGATCATACTGGTTTGGGAATAATTATAGATCCCTAGTAATTTTTTTAACCACAATTTGTTTTCACTATAATATGTATTGATATAGTATTTTTCCTTTTCCTTCATAGATGGATCTTCATTAGGAGGCATGTGAATTTTTACATGCATGAGGTGTGGAACCATCGCACATAGATTCTGGTTTCGTAGAACGAGGATAATAAAATAATTGAAAAAATAGGGGGATAATGTTGGAGTTTTATGGAGAATCTTGTTAAATACTCTCATATCATTCCCACCTGGAAACTCTCCTAGAGACACCTTTAAAATTAAGTAAAGAATAATCCATGGTCACAAATATGGGTATGAAAATTAATTATATTTAATGTTATATTATTATTTTATTTATCTGAATTAATATTTTGGCAGCAACTTCCTTATAATTTTATCGATGGTGAGGTTGTGAGGAGAAAATGACTCATGGAATATGGTTATATATGGAGTGAATATAATAATTAGTTGTATGGTGGCTAGTGTTCTAGAATGGGATATGTTAATGATATATATATATTATAGGGATCTATAAAATGGGGTTTAACATATAATATTTTCTTGTGGAATCTTATATAACCTCTTAATAATTTGAACAGGGGAAATATTGGTTGAACCTAGACAATGAGACTGATTTATATACTAAAAATAATAATAAAATTATTGAAATAAAATAATATTCATGATAATATTATAGAAAAAACAATTCAATATATCTTTGAAAAATCATTTGATTAAAATCCCAAGCGGGAAATTAGGTATATTTTTAACACGATTAGTGGTAGGTAGGAATCACGTCTGAATATTATATGTGTTACTTAGGATAATATGGGAAAATAGAGCAGGGTTCCTCTTATGAGGTAATTGAAAAGTGGTTGGTGGGTAATTGCTATGATATATTTCAATGATATCAAACGTGTCTAAAATTTTTAGAAACATTAAACCAGTCAAAAATATAATCTCTTAGAAGAATAGAAACTAAACATGAAAAATGTAAATACAACACAACTTATATCCATTAACCATTAAATTAGATGATTTATGATGATTAGGTAAAAGTAACCAATATGTTCTTGCTTTGTAAGGTAATCCACCAACATTGAAATATATAAATAACATTTGAAGAATTATTTTTCTCTCCAACGGTATTCTAATACAGCCTATAAATCATGAGAAGTAATAATATTAAAATTGATTAATTTATTATAACTCGTTATATTTTTTGTATATCTTTAAACCAATCAAATAAATCACTACTATAATCATTATTCATTAAATAATTGTCCTCTAAATTTTTTTAACATCTATAAAATGCATTAGTTGAAATAACCATATATTTAATACATCACTCCAAGAAATAAATATCACATAAAATGATTTAAACAGGTTCCTTCAGAGTATTTGATTCAATAGTGTTCTATGTTTTTATTATAAAATCAGTCAACACTGGATACTTAGAGATTTTTTTTGTTAATAACTCCAATGGTGAGGAAAAAATCTTGATTGAGATCCTAAATTATCATTGATAATTTATATACTAGTATCAATGAAACCATTTACAATTATTTATTACTCAACTATAATAACTAATGATACATATTTAATTATTCTTAAGCATTTAAGAATATTTTCTAGAGTGATCTTGATACATTTACCAAATTTTTTTAGTATCAAATATTTATTAAAAAAATAATATGAAAATTCTTGATTAGTATGAAACATGATATACATGATTGATCATATTATAAAATCATAAGTAATATTTTTCATATTTCTCATTTATATCTTAGTTAATGTATATTTGTTTTATGATAACATGCACCATGTAACACTAGTAAAAAAATATACTATAGTTTTATATAGTAAATCTATTTTAAATAATACCACTATATATATTCAAAATCAGACTAAGAAACACCTTAAATAAATCTCTATAAATCCAAATACTCTGTATCTAAGATGTTTCACCCATTTCTTTAATCAAGAATCATTGCACGAACTAATCCTTTATAAGTATCATAGTAGAGGTATTATTTTTACAAGTAGTGTGTCATATGCATCTAATTATTATTTTTTATACTCCATGTTTCTCACACAGACACATATATATCCAATATTTAACTCATTTATTATTAACCAAATCCCTTTGAATGAATCATCAAATTTTTTTTACCTACTCTGAGATGATTTCATCAATCCTTAAATGAGATATTACAACTTAAATACCTTTACATCTCTATATAGATAATAAAAACATTTAGGTTATATCATACCTCCATCCTTGGATAGACTTTTATAAAAGAATTTAGTTTTGAAATCCATTGGTATATTTCATAATAATAATATCCTACTAAAAAACAAAGAAAATCCTATCAGAAATTATCATCTCTAGCACATTCACTTATGTCTATAAACTCTGACAAGTATTAATAAAACAAATTTTAACATAAATGTGGACCAATATAATTTTGGAATATTATAGGATGTAATTACATACTTTTTATCATTGAAAATTTTAGAAATTACCATATTAAACCCTTATTTAAACAACTTATTATTACAATTTAAGAACTCACTCTCTCCCTTAAAACTCCCACATGATTTAGTCACCTATACCACTCTTGATATCATGTTTTAATAAAATTATTGTAGTGGACACAAGTTATTTAACCCAAATAATAATGTAAATAATGTAAAATACATTTTACATGTCAATATGTGACATGATGATTTAAAAAAATCATTATAAAAAATTAATGATCACTCACCACACACAAAACAATATTAAAAAAATATGTTCCAACACATCAATATGATTTAGTATGATTAATTCCAAAATTGACACTTTATCTCCTACAAACACTATTACATTAATTTACCCATTTAAATCGCATGTAATGATTATTAAATACTATATAATAAAATTTTTATAGAATAAATTCAATAAACAAAACATTATAAACAATTTATTCCACTCAAGGTATCTATTAAATCACACAAATCGTTTTATTTAACAACATACTTAATTCCATACAATATTATATGGTAAACAGAACATATTTTCACATTTTTTTTCATTATTAATATAAAACAAATCATATTAGCACACCACTCTTTGAATTATTAGAAAATTTCATATAAAAACCAGAAAAAAACTAAATTCAATTATCAAATTAACCATAATACACCAGAGTAGTGAATTATAATATCAAATAAGTTAAAAATCACTTACCTCAAGGTGTGTTACCATTCTTAATAACGATTAGAATAATAATTACCACTCTAATCACCAAATATCATTAATCAACTATAAACAAGAATAAAAACTATAATTAGAACATAAAAGAAACTGAAACTCTTTACCTTTTACCTAAACCATAAGGAAAACAATATACACATCATTTCAACAAAACAACCAAATTCCTAGTCTTCCGATAACATAAAATTTGAATTTTACATACTCTTATTATAACTAAATATAAACTCTCATTATCCAAATAAAAAATATATCCAATTCTTTTATGTGTCTTTTTTACAAAAACAAGAACCAATTTTGACGATACACTTTTCTCAATATCCATCAATGAATTTTTTCCTTTTTTACCTATTTGAACCACATTAAAATTAAATCATAGAAATATAAAATCACCCTAATAGTAACACATATAGAATAAATTTCACCTTTACATATTACCATATTACTCATGTATTTAATCTTGATTAGTTTTTATTCAATAATGACATTCCATTTCCATTATTCAACAATTAAATTTCCCTAAAATTAATGGAAATAATATACACAAACTATAATCCTTAAATTTCAATTTAAGTAAACTCAAGAATTCATTATTGAATCATATTTTCAATTCTACCAATTTATTATATAAAATTTCTTTTGTTAACGAACTCATATCATACTTGCACAAAGTAATCAATCATTATAATAAATCATATTGCATCATCGAATATATCCATTTGATTTTAGTTATTAAATTAATTATTAATGACTTATTTTGAGTAATGGTTTTCTACATTAAATTTAACTATAGTGGCAGGTTTTGAATATTGAAGCACATGTGCCTCAAACAAATATTTTTGCTCGAGCAGATAGAAGAAAGTTGGAAGCTTGGTAAATGAACATACACAATAAGATATTTTACGTTTTAATTTTATAATTTAAAAATGTAATATCTATTTTGTAACTAAATAGTTTATAAAATTTATAAAAGAGTTCTTTAGAGGTCCTTGATGAGAATGAGAATGATATATTTAATCCAAACGATCATTTATGATAGGTATTAGGATACGAGCACCATTGAAGATAACACTATTGACTAGGGAGGAGTTTTATTCCTACTATATATTGGACCACTTTAGGTTCCAGTTCTAGTAGAACAAATTTTGAAACATCTCATCTATAGAAAGCACATGCGTAGGCTGAGGAAGAAGAGTCAAAAAATTGGCATACATGAGTGTGAACGGAATCAAAAGGCGAACGATAAATTTATGAAATTTATATGCCAAATATTTCAATGGACTGTGATGCATATATGTCAATGATGAATACATTATGTGGTTCACTGGGAAATGTTACTATTGGTGGTTAGAATGATAACATTTTTAGTGATGGAGATGGCAATGGAAATGGTGATGGTGATGGCGATGACGATGGAGATGATGCGGATAATGGTGAGGATGATGGTGGGGATAATGATGAGGATGATGGTGAGGATGGTGGTGAGGAAGATTATGATGGTAATGAAAATGATATTGATGGCGATTAGAAAGATATTGACCCTTTACATTTTTTATAGATATTTATGAGATTTTATGTTTCAGAATTATTTGGCAATGAATATTTGTGATCTCTTTAATATGTGTTATCACTGGTTGAAGGAATTAATTAGTTTTTTGGGTTATAATTATTTTCATATTGGTTGGTGATGTCTGTTTCCACTATTTTGTGATTTTTCAGGTAATTGGTGATGTTGGTAGTACTACTTCTTATTTGGTGATTTCTGCAGGCTGTTTGGGAAAGGTGGGGGTGTTGTGTCATGGGAATCTATATATGGTCTATACTAACATTTTGAAAACCATTGGTACATACCTATATAAATATTTTTATAAAACTATTTGTATATCTTTTATCCAGTTAACTTTATTTTAACAGTTTATAAACCATTTTTATATGGATTTAGAAATAGGTTTTCAGACCATTGGGAATTACTTATACAAATGGTTTTAACAGAACCATTGGTATCATAAAATTTCAAAAGGAATATACCAATAGTTTACTATAAACCATTGGTATAGTCATATAGCTATTAAACCTAATCCAATGATTTAGATAACCATTAGTATACTCTATACCAATGGTTCTCCAATATATACTAATAGTTATAAACCATTGGTATATCCCAATTTTACAGAAGTGATTCCAATTTATTTGAAAGGAGAAGATGAAGTTAAATATGATCTTAGTTTTATGGTCATGAATATTCTTTGTTTTTCTTTTTCTGGAAATATTTTTGGAAAAACTTTTAGTTACACCACAACTCAATAAATTTTTAAATTTATTTAAATAAATACCTTTAAAGAATGATATTCTAGGAAATCTACAAACTTTAATTATAAAAGGTATAAATACATTAACAAAGGGAATCTAAGTAAGAAAGAGGAAAAAACTCATTTTACAAAAAAAGATATCACTCAAAGTAATTCATAAATTAATTTATATTATTAAAATATTACTTATTATGGGTGTAGGAATAAATGAAATATTAGAAACCAATTTTTGAATAAAAAAAAGAGATAGGTAAAATAAATAAATCTATAACTAATTAGGGTGATTCTGAAATCTTATACATAGAGGATAAAATTCAATATAAAACTGGAAATATTGAATTTATTGAAAAATATTCTATGGTAATATATTCAACTCCCCATTATTTTTCAAGTGATCTTGGTTCATATGCTATAAAAGATAAAAATATATGAGTGAAAAGTATAACTAAAGATAGTGATTTTAGTTCTAATTTTCTTACTTCTATAAATTCTTGAAATGATGATCCTAGTATTAAAGACTTTAAGGAATTATGTAATTCAAATGAAGAAAATATAATATAAATGACTTCTATAAACTCAAATAAAAATATAAAAATATTTATGAAAAGAAGAATCATTTATTTCTTAAATTAAAGAATGTTGATTTAGAAAAACATAAAGATTAAGTATGGAATTAAAATCATAGAAACATAATATATTAAATACATTAAAATGTTTGTGATGATTTAGAATTTGTCTAAAAATAAAATCAAAGGCTAATGAATGAATTAGATAAATTTATAAATTAAAATGTTTTCTTGAAAATGAAAATTTATTATAAATGCTCTTCAAATGTCAATATTGGAAAGAATTATTATTTCAAGAAGTGTAATTATAAATGTAATGTAATTAGTTTTGGTTCCTTTATTCCAAGTATATATAGAAGAAAATTTGAATGAAAAAATTATTGGAATTCATTTAGTAATTCTTTAAATGAAGATATTATGGTCATTATTCTTGTGGATTTTCTTTGATGTTCACTAAATATTTTGGCCACAAAATGAATTTCATGTCTTTATCAGATTTCGAGGATAAACTATCTAAATAGTCTACTACTTGGGTACCTAAAGGTATATATTATGACTCATATTAATAAATTCTTTAAACCCAAGTAATAGATAATTTCTATTTCTTATATTTAATTTTCATGCCATTGTATTTTTATTCTAACCATGTTGTCATGAGAATTAGAGGCTTTATTATTTAATTTTGGATAAGTTTGAATACCATTTTTCCTTATAGGATACTACCATATTTTTATTTTTTTATTGAACTAGAGTAATATTATGATTTTTTAAATATTTTATGACATAAAATTAAAATCTATTATAGCATGTATAATTTTTTCCTTCTATTATTTATGTTGAAAAGAACTATAATATTTTTATGATTAGATGAATTTATATACATATATTGAAAACATTTATAAAGATAATATTCATTTTTAATTATATAATGAACTTGGTTTTGGTTTTTTTTTCTTTGGAATTTGGAATTCTGGATTTAAAGGAAGAAATGTTGAAAAAATAAAAAACCAGGCTTTACGTGTCATGTATCACTTACAGAACATGTATAATAAATTCACAACATGCATGTAGAGATAGAAACTAGCCTTTGATTCCTCTGCAAGAAGTGAAGACAATACAAAATATGTGAATCCATTACATGATGTGCAACTTTCAAAGATCATAATCCCCCCAAGAGTGAAACAAATACTCGACATGAAAGGTTTTCATGATTTACAACTTTTGAAGGCACACCCTGTCAAAGATATGAACAAATTCATCAATAGGAAAAGTGGATCTCAATTATACGTCAAGAAACCAATTTAAATGACATGAATATATTAGGACCGAAGTCACTTAAGCCTATACACTATGTGCATTACATACATGTTGTGTAATTATTTTTCCTATTAATATTTTTAGTGCTCCTCTGCACACAAAATGAGAAACAATTTATTTTTCTCTCATTTTCTCGGACCGTTTCTTCTTGTTTTCCATACTTTTCATTATAAAGTAGATTTATTTCATTTCTTTAATTTATTTTATTGATTTTATTTTAATTTTTATTCATTAATCGCCTATTATTAATTGGTTTAAATACCATTTTCAATCACATTGTTTGTTTTAATTTCATATACCATTCGTTATCAAAGCTTTCATCATCATTAAACATTTCTTAATTGAGGGAATGTTTGGGATAGTTTCATACTTGTGTTAATTAAGGATTTCTCTTCCTTTATTATTTCATCATGTGAAGTCATTTTATTATTTGAGTTATATTAGTTACAATTTATTAAATGTTTATTATTTCTTGTTTAATCTTAGATTGCCTCTTTTACATCTTTTTTATGATTATGCACAACATGATTAATGATTAATCTCTTTTGATCATTACTGCCTTGCATGGCTAATACACCTAGGGTAAGGGGTCGAGAGTAGGGGTGTTTCCAAACCTAATGAATCTATATATTTAACCCTTATAACCCTATATATATCAATTAGGTTAATAATAATTGTTTATTACATTCTTTTAAAAAACCTTGACTGTTGGAAGTGAGATTGAATAAACCTAACTTAATTATAGTTGAGTTGGACTATAACCATTATCATGTGAAGCTTTCGGCACTGATGTATAGCATAATATAGTTTTTTTATAGCTATACCTAGACCATTGCATAGTTGTATAATAGGTAGATACAATTGGTTTGACTAAAAAAAATTGATCACTTTTTCACCACTTCAAAGCCGAAGCCATATGACTATCACAACTTAAGTCTAGGATTATCTTTTTTCAAGAGACCTGAAATGAACCCGAATACCTTCCTTTTTTTATCCAAATTAAAACCAAATTACATATTCTTAGTCTAAACCAACCCAAAGATTGAAAGTGAGGAATCCTTTTTAATGTTATTGTTTGATTGACTATCGACTTTCCAATAGTCCTCATGGGTTCGACCCCACACTACCACATAAAATGACCTAATAGTAAGTGTTGTTTAGAACTATATGTTGTAATTTGATCTCAATCTATGTGAATTACACAATTAATAAGGGAGTGTAAAATTTCAGCACTATTTTCTGGGATTAATGTTACTTAGGAATAATGAATTAGGATCGAACCGTGGATTACCTCACCCCTCATCTATTTTTTATATTTTAAAAGTTTTCTCCTTTAGGTGTACATGCATCCTGTCTTCTTATTTCTCTATTTATTTCTTTTCTTTTTATCTAGTTCATTTACCAAATACCCTTTACTCACCATATATTCCTAGACTCACAAGAAAAAATTATCTTCATTCCTGAGATAGATAGTACCAATCCTGTGTGCTGCCACTTCACAATGGTAGAACATGACAATCTTGAACTACCACACCTTTAGGCCCCCAATTATGCACCATCTACCGATCAGGGTGAACGACCGACACTATAAAAGTAAACTATTATGGACTATGATTTTCTGTCCATTAGTGATGACATTCCTATCATTGTGTGTACACCTATTTAGGTGCACACATTTGAGACAAAACCTGGAATCATTCACATGGTCTAGAATATGGTGCAATTTAGTGATATTAAAATTGAAGACCACCACAAGCACATTTTAAACATTTTTGAGGTTTGTGATACCTTTTTCAACCAAATAATATCATTATACACTATTCAATTAAGATTATTTCCTTTCTTTTTACACAATCGATCTAATTATTGGATAAAAAGTAAATCTATTAAGTCATTCATGATTTGGGATGAATTAGCTATGAAATTTCTTAAAAAATACTTCCCATGAATCCAAACATGGAAGATCTAGAATGAAATTTAAAACTTTTCTATGGAGGATGAAGAATTAGCATGGGAAGCATGAGATAAAATGAAGAAGCTTACCTGAAAGTTCCTGCATCACAGACTAGATGCATGGCTTCAATTACATACATTATATCAATGAATCCAGCCTACTTCATAAACTGTAGTAGTCACTATTACAGATGGAAGACTCATTCTCAATACAATATACGTTGGATAGGAAATTTTAGATGAAGTTTCCCATAATTCCAGTCTATGTAAAAGTGAGTGAGGACTGTTTCAGTGTGGAATCCACCAATTTTTAGAGGCATCCCAGCTCACAAATCAAGTTGAGGCTCTTACTAAGAAGATAGAATCATTTCAATTACCTTCTAGGCCTCCACCAACTCCTTTTATAGTAATAAATATTCTATCCTATGATATGCGAGGAGGCCCACATTATTATAATGATTGTAGGACAGGGTTGGAATAAACCCAAACTAAATATTATAATTATATTAATTACAATAAATAAGTCCAATAATACCATCTTCCCCAGTATTAATAACAACAAAATTACTAGTAGAGACCATGTTAACAATATAAAACCAAAGTAATTTTCAACAGAGTGGAAAATTACCAAAAATAAATTAGGTACCACCTGGGTACACATCACAGGGTCCAACTCCTTGACCAATTGAAAAATTACTACAAAATTTTCCTAGATCTGAATAGTAACCACCAGAACCAAAGAAGAAATTCCAAAAAGATCCACTAAGAAAACCTCAGTAATCTCAGACTCCCAAAAAAAAACATGAAGACCTAATCACTACCTTTGCAAAGAAAGATGACCAAAGGATGAAAATCTAGGAGATGGATATGTAAAACCACAGGGAGACACTACTCAACCTAGAGAATCAAACGAGTCAAATATAGAAAACCCTATGTGATTTAATGTAGGGTAGATTGTCTGGTAAAACTATGGTTAATATAAGGGAAGAGTATAAGGTGATAATTGTTAAAGGTGAAAATGTGATGGATTTTTGGAAACTATACAGAGTTGAAAAAAAGAGTTGAAAGAATTTGATGAAGCTAGTTAAGGGAAAACTAAAGAAGTAGAGCGAACTGAGGAAGCTCAAAAAAATAACAACTTGAGAATGAAAATGTTTTCATAGAATTTCCACATTAAAATCCACCACTTTTATTTACTGAATTGATGAAACATGGAAAAAATGATGGGGAATATAAAAAATTCCTAGATTTGTTCAAATAATTGTATTATAATTTCCATTTTGCAGAGGAAGTCATGTACGTATATTCTTATGAAAGATTATTTATGGATTTTCTCTAGTTTAAACATAAATTTGAAGAATAAGGAATCATCTCTCTAAACGAATAATTATCCATTATTGTACAGTATAAATTGCCTAAAAAATGAGTGTTCCTGGATTTTTTTCAATTCCTTTCACTATTGGGACATATGCTTTTGAAAATGAATTGTGCGATCTAGGTGAAAGTTTCAATATAATTTCATTGAGTTTCTAAAAGAAGACGAGGATTAAATAATTGAAACCAACAAGGGTGTTGATTAATTTTAACATGTGAATATTTATTTTTAGAGTTAGTGAATAGCATGTTGTTTTTGATGTGGATAAGGCTGTTAATAAAAGCAATGAGTTGTTAAATTCTCAAATCATATATCTTATTGATAATATAGATAATCATTAAATCATTAAAAATTGAAAAAAGATACTACCTCATATTAACAAGGGATGCAATGTTCCAAAGAATGAAAATTTAATTACACTTGTAATAGGAAGGTTCATCCCACCTTTCATCCCCTTCATTTTCAAGAATAATTTTATAAGGGATATAAACTCAAAACTAAACTGTTCTACTTATAAAAATGTCTAGCTATAGAAAATAAATAATGAACTAACTAGGAGATATCCCATAATGTGTTTAATAGGATGGGGTAGGGTTGTTAACTCTTTAGTATGGTTTAGAGTGTGTTGATAGTTTTTTGAGAGGACCTGGGCCAAAAGGGGAACAAAATATAAAATACGCGCCGTGTAATCAATACATGACTTGTAGATGTTGAGGACTTGAAAAATAAAAAATTGATTAATACACATTGTGTACCAAATAAATTATATGTACCATTTGATGGTATTTAAAATCCCATTAATTTACGATTCACGCTGAACGCCTCCCCTCCCATTGAACCCCCTTTCACGCGACACACCCCCTCTCCCAAGCTCCCTCCCACTGACTACGTACCCCTCCCTACCAACCAGTGACCTCACATCCTTCTCTTCACTTATACTTATCCCCCTCTCCTATACCCTCTTACTCCTTCCCAACCATTCGAATTTCTATGCATATAAACCATTCCCACCCCTCCAGTTGAATATGACCCCAAGCGCGAGGGCGCACCTCCACCATCCAAGAGGTGGATAGCCATACCTCCTCAATCACTCACAGATCCATACTTATCATCTTATGCTTCCTCTATTACACCTGCTTCCACTTAAGGGGACTCATAGTTATCTTTTGATTGATCTTATATCCATTCCCTTCCTCACCTTCATCGTTGCTTTCATATTTTGACCATGCACATCTAGTTCAGTTGGTCCACTTGCAGGCCAAGATAATGTGGACTAACAAGAAGTTTGTCCTTACCGTTATAGAGTACGTACAAATTCACCATGAGGTCCTTTTCATCATGGGACACCTGCACCAGACCCCAATCACACAGGCATGAGATTAGACTTATAGGGAGGTCTTCCTGGAGTTCCTTACCACATTTGAGAAGGGAATCAACTTTGTTCACTTTAGGCTTGCAGATCAGCCATGAGATCTCAACATGGGAGATTTTTCATTTGGCCTTGGAATTGACTCAAATGAGTCCATTCCCTCCCACATATTTTTGAATTTATATATTGATCCTAATAATCCTGAGGCTGCATGATATTGGGCTAGTATTTCTAGATACTGCTAGAGTATTTATGACCCTCACACCAAGAAGAGAACAATGCTCCAAGGTTCTGCCCTCCGAATCCTACATAGGGACCTCACATATGCTTGGATGGACTATTGTGATGATCATGGTAAGGTAAGATAGATCAGGGTCCTCATTATCACATCATATATGGGAAGCGCGACTATCAATATGGCTAAAATTTTGTCTAGTTATCCCAAACATTGTTGAATAGGAATTATATCACTATAATGGGAGTTTATTTCATCACCTATTTGTCTAGGCATCTCAGTTCCTTTGAGGCCTCTAAACCCAACACATAACTCAATCCTATCAAGGAAATCAACCTTTTTTTCTCCAAAATATGGGGCTACTCATAAATGATAATGATATCTACTGATGGAAACCATCATTTTTGGAGGATTCTAATGAAGCCCCCACTCAACATATGGCTGACCTAGCTGCACCAGGATCCCCTGCTAATGTCCCCACTACCACCACCTCCACTACATCCTCTACCCCTACCACCTCTTCAATCCCACTATGCACTATTACCCGATCCATGTTTTTACAATCACCCCCACTGGACGCACCATACCTATATTCACCTCACCCTTTCCATCCCACTTATGAACAAATATCTAGTGTATGCTGGAGAACCTGTTCCGGGTCTTGCAATACCTCAAAATTCCCTTAGTTGAGATATATATTTTCACTACCCTCCCACAAAACCAACCACTACTTTCTTCCACACATTGGATTCTACATGACCATATTCTGCCTCCATCTGTTGCACCTTCAACCCCCCAACCTACCTACCCTCTGAGCTCAAAGATCTTGCAGACCAATAGAGTTTTCTAGCAGAGTAGACCTGGAGGGTAAAGGGCCCAACCCTTCCACATTCTATTGAGGTACCATTCAATGAATATGATTCTAAACACATGAAAACCATAAATATTAGTACTGATCCTCAATGTACCTCCGTGTTGGCTTCCAGAACCTTGAAAACTTTAGCTGTCATCAATGATCCTATTTCTATGTCCATATTGGACATCTATATGGTAGTACAGATTGAGGGACCAATTGTTTGAGAGGTTAATTTAGATACAAAAGTTATTGACTGTTCCCCTTAGTCTTTGATTACCTTGCAACCTCCCTATTTTGTATTCTATGTGGGTGACACTTTTTGTAATAGTTCTATTCCATACCACACTGATGTATAATTTCATTATCTATACATGGGATACAAATATTTTACATACTACTCTTTGTATTATTTCAATTTCATTATTGTATTAAATTTTCCATGTTTATCTCATCTACCTCATCTATGGTCGTTGATGTGTCTGTTCTGCCACTACATACATTTCTACTTCGGATGACTCAACATCATGTTAACGTCGAGCACCATCTTTAAGATATTTCACTAGAGATATATACTCTACAGAGCTCTCCACCATAATGGGATAAATGATTTTATTACCACACAAGATTCATTATTAGTACACTCCTCAATTGCTTAACACCACCAAGAATTTATGCAAGCTCGATGAAATAGCCACCAGTTCTTTTAGGAAGTAGAAGACTTCTAATAGATGGATGACACTACCTGATCCTTTTGTATATCCATATGACTAACAATGTCATTTTTATCACTTTATGGGAGTCGACCCTTATTTTTGATAGTATTTTTTAGTATTTTTTATATGATTTTTTTTTTCATTTTAGTTGTTTTGTTATTCATAGGCCGTCCTAGAACGTCACTGTACCCACATATCTATATGTATCAGAGTTGTTTTTCATTACTATTCACTGTGTGTACCTTATCATTTCACAAATTTCATCCTATTTAAACCCTGTGGACTAATGTTTTATCTAGTAATTTTTTTTCATTCAATCAGTTTATGTAGGTAGCCAAAATAGAAATTATCATCCATCAAGCACCCCATCACATGGCACTCATCATAGGGAGAACTCGATTCCTTAAAAACAATTTTATGTTTCCATTCTATTTTTAGATAATATATTTATGATATATATCCCATAATAATTTCCAGGGAAGTGTAGAAGATTTATCATTTTAAGCAAGGGGGATTTTTTCTTAAGAGTTTTTGTCCACATGCATGGATTATTTCTTGTTTTCACCTATCCGGGAGACCTTTTTCACTAAAAGCATTATTTAAACTTGAAAATCACTTCCACCCTTTTAAATAAAAGAAAAATATTGGATATAAATTTTTGAAATCTATGTTTTACTTATGTTTTGTTTTTTAGAATGACTTATAAATTTAATAGTTTAATTACAATTCAAAATATTTGAATTTTTTTCGATTGAATTATTACTTGATTTGATACCCTAAGTGATTGAAAGTTATTTTTTATACTCTAATTCTTGAGAGGATTATAGAATCTTGATCTCTTATTCTTTTCTGAGAATATTTCTTCAGAGACACATGGGGAATATAAACCTATTGAAACTTGAATTGATATCTTATTGAAGCTATGACTAAACAAATAAATTTTTAATATTATTGAGGAAATATTTTTTGAGTCAATTTTTCCAGATACCCACCATATATATTTCTTTATTTAGCTTATATTTTCCATGAATAAATTTTTTAGGATGAATCCATTTCACTCTGATTATCCCTTTCTACCATGATCTTGGTATTATACATTATTATCCTTTGTACATGTGTGGGGGAATTTTCAGTTGATGGATATGAGATGTTATGATTGAGGAGATTTATTTTTTAATTTATACTTGGATGATATGGTGTGATCCATGATTCCACAAGGAATTTATTCCTACCCCATCCCTTTGAAAAAATAAAATAAAAAATAAAAAGATCTTGGGTTGTGTATTAGGATGGTAAAAAATCTCAATTTATAGATTGATGAGTCCCACAATAGATCATATGTTGTTAGGGGATGTATGTGAGATCTATACTGAAAATTAATTTTGAAAAACAAAATAAAAAACAAATCAAAACAAAGGGAAAAGGTTCATTTGTAATACATACTTAATATAGTCATGGATCTACTAGAATAGTTTGGAGCATGGACACCATTTGGTCTTGGAGGAGTTACTTCAATGCACTTTTCATGAATTTTATAGATTTTAATTTTGATATTACCCACCATTTAATCTTGATTTTTTAGTTTCCCCCCACCTTCCCTCAGCCTCAGAGTCATTTTAAACCTTTTTACTGAATCCCTTAAGATAGATTTAGTATTTTTATTAACAAAGTATAGATGATAGAACTAATGAAAACATATGGTTAGAAACATAGATTAGAGGTATGAGCAATAATCTAGTAATATTTTACCTTGAGTGATGAGAAAAAAATTTATTGCAAAGTAAATAGAAAAATATGTTTAGAATTTAACAAAAATTAATGAAATTTTAATGAAAAGAATAAGAATATGGATAATGAACTAAACTATGAGGCATAACTGATTTTCTCTACATGATTAATTTTGGAGGACTGAATTTTTCTTATTATAGTTAGTTTTCTTCTCTTAGTTGTAATGATTTCTTTCGGTTTAAATAATTATTTCTTTTGGAATACCTATTGGGATGGTTTTTTAATGAGGGTGAAAAATTGTTCAATTTTGGGGGAATTTGATTAGGTGAATTTATATACATATATTGGAAACATTTATTAAGATATTATTCATGTTTAATTGGAATATTCATTGGGAATTGGTTTGTTTTAAAAGGATTTAGGAGATATAGACTTAAAGTAATAAATGTTTGAAAAGTTACAAAAACATTATTTTCACACTGTGTATCACATACACGACATGTAGACTTCATTCACAATATGCCTAGAGAGCCACATACCGGCCCTTGATACTTCTACTTGATGTGAAGACAATACACAATGTGTGAATCTATTACATGATGAGAATCTTTTAAAGACCCTAATCACACCAAAAGTGATATGAATATATGATGTTCAAGGTTTGCACAATGTGAAATGTTTAAAGGCTCACTTGAACAAATAAATAAATAGATTATTTGGTGAGAAAAGTGGATCTGAATTACACGGTGTGAAACCAACTTAAATGATGCGTAGATTCTAGTACCGAAGCCACTTAATCCTATACAAGAAAATGAATGACTTACATGATGTGTAATTCTTGGGCCTATTAATATTTATAGCACTCCACCAAGCATAGAGAGAGTCATAATTTATTTTTCTCTACTTTTCTTCCACTGTTTCTTCTAATTTTCAATTCATTTGTATTGTAAAGTTGATTTATTTTCATTACTTTTATTATTTTATAGAATACTTTTGAGTTTTTATTCATTCTGCACCTATTATTCATCTATTTCAATAAGGTTTTCAATCTTGATGCCTATTTCAACACTGCAAACCATTCTTTATTAAGGATTGCATTATTCTTCAACACTTATTCATTAACAGTAAGTTAGAGATTGTTTCTTACTTGTGTTAATTTATGAAATATTATTCATCATTATTTTATCAAGATAAGTTTGTTTATAATTGTATTTATATTGGTTTAAATTGTTGAAATGTTGATTTATACTTTTTTAACCCTGGATTGTCTCTTCTACAACCGTTTTATGATTATGCACAACATAATTAATAATTCCTCATTTTTGATAATCAAAATGATGCATATATAATCCGCCTCCTGTTAGGGGTTGAGAGTAGAGGTTCTTTCTAACATAATGAATCTATCAATTAAATCTTGGTATCTTTATGGCTAGAAATGATGATAATAATAAGTGTTTATGTCATTATTTTTCACAACCATGACCATGGGATGTATGATTGATCAAACCTAACCTAATTAGAGTCGAGAATGATTATGAACATTAACCTGTAATGATTTTGTAATATAATCCAAGTGTAATTCACTTATCTTTTAATCTATACCCTGAACATGGGAAAATTGTATCATAGGTAGATCCAATTGGTTTGAGTAAAACCAATTGGTGAATTTTTTACCCCTTCATAATCTAATCCGTAAGAATATTCCATGTTATGTCTTGGATTCTATATTATAAATAGACCAAAAATTCATCCCAATCCATTCATTTTTCATATAAATTAATTCCAAAATACTTAGTCTTAGTTAAAACCAAACCTAAAGAGTGAAAGTGGGGAATCTTTATTAATGATTTTTTCAATTATTTATTGACCTACTTATAGTCCTCATGGATTTGACCCCACACTTCTACTTTACTATTCCATTTTAGAAATTCCAATTTGGGACTGTAAATTCTAATATGACCTTATCATGCATAAATCCAATGATTCTTGTGGGAGTGTCAATTTAATATCAAAATATGGATTGTAAATAAGTTATTTTAGTTATAAATTATATATTAATTTAATGATTTCATCATTTTGTTACTTTCAAAATTTATTTAATATATTATAAAATGTTTCATGTCTCCATGTGAGATTAAATTTTATTTTTCTATAATTTTTCATAGTTGGAGTTAAAATTATACTTTTAATACTATGATATTTTGATTTGAAGTAAAAAAATCAATTTAAGGGGATTTACTCTTATTCATAATTAAGGATCTATTTTGAATATTTTAGTTATTAAAACTTTAAATACAACATTTATTTTTTTATTTTTAAAAAAAGTAAAACTACTCTAAATAAAAAATATATGTAGATTTAATTTTTAAAATTATAAAATAAAAATGAACTATATATTATATCTGGGTAGAAGGAAACAAAAATTACAGGGGAAGAAATACTTTTTTATTATTTTTAAATTTATTCCATGATTCTGAACTTTTTAACATTCAATTTACATATTTTTAATTTACCATTTAACATCTACTAAATTTAATTGTGAAGAATTTTGTGGTTTTGAATCTGTTTTTCAAATTTCAAATACGTACACATTTTAAATTTTAAATCAAAATTTTCAAGTTAAATATGTGTGTTTAAAAGGTGTATTCACTATTTTTATTCTAAGATGAAATTGAGGTGAAGATTTTGGTTTAAAAAAATATTATTTAACTTGATATATATAGAATACATGAATTAAAGGAGAGTACACCATATTTTGAATCTAAAAAATTTCCCATTATTTTTTCCTTCTTTTAAGCCTATTTTGGGGTTGTTTGAATCTGATTTGTATTTTTTTGGTAATTTTGAAAATTTAATCAGTAATTTAGTATATAGCATATAAAATGATGTGTAATTTTATCTGTTTTATTTTTTTAATTAGTTATTCATGTTTTACATGTGTATTTTTCAATTTAAAAAATATAATTAAAAAATGTTTAATTATAAACAACATTAGTTTTAAATTATGTATAATTATTTTCATTTTTAAAGGTTGATTGTGTATACTGAACCAATTCAAGTTTTGATTATATTATAATAATGAATAATCACGTTTAATTCTAAAATTTAGGGTATCATGAATGAGTTTTATGTGATGAATTTTTTAGATATTCTTAAAATTTGTTAGATGTGGATTTTTTTCCAGTTTTCAATTTTTTTAAATTTATGCACACATTTTTTTTTATTTTACTATTTTAAGTATTATAATACATATTAGTTTATTTCTTCTAACTGTATTAACCTTTATTTCCCAAAAATTTATATTTTATGAAGGTTTTACTTAAAATTTCACAAACATCTTTTAAATTATGCACACTGTATACAACTCTTGTTTTAAGTACAAAAGGCTTCAATGTGGATAATTAGAATATGTTTTTAATGATTTTAGTATAAAAAAGTTTATTATTATTCTTATGTAAAATTTATAAATATTTTATTCTCTAAATATATTTTCAAGAATGTTTAATAACTTGGGAATTTGATTTGTGAGATAAATTTCTTAAATTTTAAGAATTAGTTTCCTTCCCAATAATTTCAAATATATTTTTTATTGAAATATTATCTTTTTGATAATTAATTTTTTTTATATGTTTTGAAATTATAGATTTTTTTTTAAATTTTAAAAAATAGAGAGAATTTTGAGTGGCTTATTTTACCACTTCTTGTGATTATAATTATAAAAAATTTCTTAATATAAGTCATAAGTTTTAATATACATTGATTTGTGTAATTATAATTTTTCATAACTTTATGAAGTGTTATTTTTAGGTTTTTATATTTAATATTTATTAAGGTCGATTTTATTTTTATCATTATATTTTATTATTTAAAATAAATTTATATTTTATGATCTTATTGATTATAACACGTTCTTGAAGTTTCATGTTGAGTTCCTTGGCTAATTATGTAATGTATGAATTTTAAAAAACATTATCTAGTCTTGTGTAAAGGTAAAAATATATTTAAATAGGTTACATAAGGGTATATTGATTTTTATATTGTTCTATAAAGGTAATGTGGATTTTACATATGTTACAAAAGGGTAACCATAAGTTTTTATATGTTACTTAAGGGTAACTATAACATTATATATGTCACATAAGGGTCACCATAGGTTTTACTATGATGCGTTTAGGTAAACATTACTCTCTATATGTTACATAAAGGTAAATAATAATTTTTATTAGTTATATAAAGGTAATAATACCTTTATATTAGTTGAATAATGGTATGTAATAATTTTTATTAGTTACATAATGTTAACCTTCAAATATTAATTCTTGCAAAAAGGAATAGTAATGTAAAGGTAATTCACCAATGTAAGGGTACTATCTGTCTCACAAAAAGGTAATTTTACACATGTAAGGGTGATATTTGTCTCATGTTAAGGTAACTAAACCTATTTAAGTGTAATCTCAGTCTTGCGTAAATGTAACAGAACCTGGGTATGGGTACTCCTAGTTTTATGTAAGGGTAACTATTTTGGATGAGTGAATTTGAACCGCCCGTAAATGTAAAATCACACAGGATCATATTGCATAAGGGTACTAGTATACTTCCATTAGGGTACTACTGTATAAAGGTAATAAGGATTATACAATTTCTTTTTAGGGGTAGTGAACTATATAAGGGTAGAAATCTGTTACCTCCAAATAGGTTGTATGTTTTATTCAAGGGAATAAAATAATTTACCTATATTTCTATAGGATATTCTAAACATTAAAGTATGAACTATTTTTCATATTATTTTATATTTAAACTTACTTCAATTTTACTATAAATATATTTAGTGTTTTATTTATTGTAAAATTACTTATTAATTTTTTATAATCCATGATAATATGTTTTTTTGATAAAATAAATAAGATCTTTATGTGATTTACATGTATTGATATTTATGATGATGTTTGGGAAATTTTGGTATTTAGATAACAACCTATCGAAATAATAAGAGTTTGTCTCGAATATTTTTAGAGGGTTTCTTAAGGATTGTAAAATTTATTGTTAACTAATGTGTTAATTTACCTAAACATTATCTATACATTATGTATTTTGTTTCACAAAAATCAAGAGTAAACAAACATGGATATTAATTATCTATATTGTATGAAATATACATCTGAATAATTAAATATAAGAAATAAGAATAAATATTATGAATGTTTATAATTTTAAAAATTAAAATTAGAATTAATTTTAGAATATGAAGTGTTTGTCTCACATGAATTATGGTTGTTTTTAAAAGAAATTTATTATAAAAAATATATGATGTATTTAATATTGTTATAATTTTTTTAATGATTATTTTTTGTAGAATGGTATTTCATTTTTATAGTATAATGAATAATTATTTCATGTGAAGATTTAGTCATTGGAATTTATAAAGAAAATAACTATTTCTATTTTCACATATAAATGGACCAAGGGATGTAGTGATGAAACATTGATATGACTATTCCTTTTCTCTTACATGATGCATAGTTTGCAATTGAGTCCTGGTTTATTATCACTAAAATTCTTCTTGCGGTAAACTAATGGTTTTCTGAGATTCATTATTTCAGATTCTTGAAGGACTGTTGTACTACCTGATCTAAACACCAACATATTCATCAATAATCATTCAGTAGGTTAATTTTTTTTTATTTTTTTATTATGTTTTATTTTTCTAGGATGTATCATCACACATAGTGTTTCTTGAATATCTATGTTTATTCTATCTAATTAGAATACCAATTTCCCTTTAACCTTTAAAATAGAAGAGGAATAAACACTCTTATAAGGGTTTGAGTTTATCCTATCCTCTTAGAAGACTTAGTTATTCTTAAACCATAACATATAAGAGGTTTGGATTTAGACTATGAAATTCCAGGTTGGGGATTTACCCATAAAAGGCTGGGAAATATTTTCCCCCATACAATAAAGGGTTCCATCTAAACCAAAAAAGGTATGTGGTTAGGATTGAGCCTATAAAAGTCGATGTTGGGTCTTATCCTATAAAGGTATGTGTTTTTTAATCCATAAAAGACAAGGGAATTGGGTTAAGACTCTAGGTGAGAAAAATGAAGATTAAAGAGTTTTCACTCCCCTTCAAAAGTGATATACCATTATGGGTCCCATAAACATGATTGGTGCATGAATAGTAATGTTGGATAATTTAGATCCAAACTATTATAAAATTATTGTGTTAATATTTTACTTTCTTTTATTTTAATCTCTCTCTATATCTCTCCCACTCTATTATTATATTGGTTTGGTTGAATTATTTAACATCTGAACCAATTAATTTCCACTATTAATGTTTAAACTCTAATTAATTTTTCAAAACAGAAAATTAACAACCTATTTTACATTTATATCATCACTTTATAACATAACACAATTTCACTATGATTTTTGGTTTAGTGATTTCCTAGGATATTGGTTTGAGAGTTCTCTAGAGATAGGTATGGCACAATACCCAAGTGAGGTAATGAGATTGATGGATGGCTTGGATTGGGAATTATAAAGGGACTAGTTTGGATTTATTTTGATGATTTTTAAATGGTGGGACCATGTAGATACTTTGATGCGTTTATGAAAAAATTAATTGAGGTTTAATTTAATTGGAATATTTGGTTTGGGATGAGACTGTGGGGTGATAGGTTAGGTTGGGTTCCATTGAGTAAATTTTGATATAGGTAAGAGGGACCCTTGAGGATTCCCTTACAGGTGAAGTGATAGTCAAGGATGGGGTGTGTTCGATGGAGTATAGAAGTTGTTTTATTATGATGGTCTTGGACCGAGTTTTGTATTTTTTGAAAGATACCTATAGGATTTCCTATTTATATTATGTAATAGGGGAACATTTATGGTTCCCCATGTTTTCTTGAATAAGGGGGAGTGCTAATGATTTAGTGTGGTTGATGATGTGTTCAAGAACTGTAAATATATTATTTTTATTGTTCATTAAAAGGATGTTTGAGGATGTTCTTTCTTAGGTATGAAGGTGATGGGAGTATTTTAGGACATCATTGGAATGGAAACTATCCCTAAGATTGATTTGATGTTATATTATATTGGATGGATGGTGTTTGGTTGGTCTAGGGAGCCAATGAATGATATTTATGAGTATAAAACATCTAAATAGGATTATTCTTTGAACAAGGGTTTGGTTTCTATAGTCCTATAAGTTGGTATAGCCCATGGATCTTGTTTATCTCCCTAATGATTATGAATATTATTTATTTTGACAAGACTATAGGGATATGGATGATTTATATTTGTGTTAGAACAAAGATCATATCACCAGTTTAGTCCATTCTATTTGAGTCTTAGATGTTGGTGGTGGTATGTTTCATTATCTTAAACACTTGTGGTGTGATATTAGGTTTTTAATTTTGTTTGATTTTTTATGCATATTGGATCTTCCTTTTAGTCTCTTGGATGGGCATAATTTTATATAGCCCAGTGATACATGTTCTCTAAGGATCCTTGATCTAGACGGATCTATCTTGGCTAATCTTATGTATAGAGAGCCAAATTTATCTTATGTTACTAGTTCTCCATTTTCTGATATATAACATAATAGCAATAAAATCTATAATTGAATGGTTTAGTATCTTGGGAAAATTAGGTTCATATATCCCTTATACACAATAAAACATAAAAATTAATTAAATCCTTCTCTTTAATCCTCTTATGGGGTCTCATGTTATATTTAGAACATGTAATCATATCTGGATATAACATCAAATAAATGGGTAATCTAAATTTATATTAAGGGGTGGAAGAACATGGGTGGATTACGGGACATGAATTAATAGTACATGTGTGAGAATAATCCTAATCATCATATCATAAGAATTGGACCATCATCATAATAATGAGGGAAACATTTGATAATGTCTTGGAATGTGGAATATGAAAAAATAGAAACATCATAACGTAGTTTTCAAATACCACACATAGTTGTAATTAAATATAACATCATGTTCACACATAACATATGTCTATAAATCCTAACATTGTAACTGTGAAAAAATCTAGAATAATTTTCTTAAATAATACACATAATATCATTTGATATATAACATTTCCCCAAACATTGAATGGATATATAATTCTTTTACCACCCATCACATCGTAAAATTCCCATAATCATATATGCCACATGGTAATGGATTATATAACAGTCGTAGTCTTGAAATAAAATCATGGAAATGAATGAGTTTCATAAAGTCTATGTAGAGAATAATTTAATGAATAACCATTTAGGTTCCTAAATGAATAATGGAAATAATATTTTTATATAAAATATCATCATTTTTAAATAGAGAAGATACAAATCAAGGGGATTTAAATAATTTTTTTAGATAATTAAAGTATTTTGGAATATTCTTTGAAATTAGCTTAGAAATAATTTTAAGATGGTAGAACCATGTATATCCCTAGAAGGATAATGGAATGAATATTGAAAATATATTTTGAGTATATTATAGAAATATCTATACTGAAAATAATTTTAATGGGGAGATAACCCAAAAAGAAAGAGTTAGGTTTGAGAATCCCCTTACCGTATATTTTCATTTATTTCATCGCTTTTACACCTCATGTATAATAAAATTATGTTTATTAATACATAAAACCAGAAGTTAAAAATGTTCAATTTTTTTCAATTTGTTTCAATTATAATAAGTATATTATATTCCTTAATTCCATTTGTTAATGGTGAAACTTTTTAATATCATATTTTCCCTAAAATATCCAATATTTCTTTGATTTAATGATCTTTCTTTGTTTCTATTTAAAAATTACTAATATTAACTCAAAAATCATGGAAATACATATATTTATGAATTTATATATAATAAATTGTTTATTATAATCATTCATAAGTGTGGTGGTAAGAAAGAAATTTGTCAATGTCCTTACTGGTTGTAAATCGACCTTTAATAGGACATTATCCAAAGAGGCGGTATAAGATATATATTATGTGATTATATTATAAATAATATTTTTGTAGGATATTAATATTTTTAGTATCATGTTAAAATATATTTAATTTTTTTAATAATTCTTGTATTATAAACTAAATGTAGGATATGTAATTAGAAAAGGAAAATTAAATAAAATTATGAAAGGATATTACCACTTTATTAAAGTTGTTCCTTTTATATGGTTCTTATCTTTTTTACGTCTTGGAGTTTTATTGATTATAAATTTCTGTAAAGATTATAGGGGAATAATGATATGGTAAGTATGAATATATTGGAGTTTTTAAGTGTAAGTGAATTGGTTTTCCAAGCGGAGGTATAAGGGGTATTTATACATGAGGAGATGGGTCATTTTAAGATAAAATGTTGTATAAAATAAAATTTCCATCATAAACATTTTAATAGTAATATTATTGAAAATCTAAGTCATATCTAAATAAAATAAAATTATTTTAAGAATTTTATGGATTTACAAAACAAAAATCCTTATTTTATTGAAAAGAAGAGTGAAAAAATACTAGATTGTTATTTTAATGGAATAATTTAGGCATTAGAATTTCAAAAATAATTTTGTTGTCTGAAGATAAAGTTAATTGTATTTAAATGATATATTTCTCTAATTAAATATTTTTTATTTTATCTAATATTTTTATAATTTATTAGGTCATTTTAACATCATGAATTATATAATATAAAAAACACAAGTTATGAAAAAACATTTTTTTACTATTCACCTAAAAATAAAAGTATTCTAAAATGGTATAAAAAAATCAACCTTAGAAATTTTAAATGTGATTCTTCTAAAAATAATTTTCATTTTATTAAAATAATTTTCTGAAAAAGGTATTTTTTATTTTTATTAAAAAAATATTTTTTTTTATGAAATACATTAAAATATAGTTTATCAAAAATGTGCGTATAGTTTTTTTGAGTTTTTAGTCAAGATATTTATTTTATGTAATTATATTTTTTATATTTTCTTAAATTAATCATGATAAATATTATTTATATTAAAATTTGTTATTTTAAGGCCATATTACTATTCCAATAGTCATGATACTATTCCCAGTGGTTGGGTTACTATTTATGATAGTAATGTTACAAATGGTCACATTACAATTCCAACAGTCACATTACAATTCCAATGATTACATGTCCTCCTATAAATACCTCTTTCTTATTTCATACATCATTCCCTAAACTTCCTATGAAGGTTCTATGTTTTAATTTTCTAAAATTTTTATTTGTTTACTAATAATTTTTTTCTTTTATGAGTGGTAGTTGTATTAGATAAGGATCATCTAAACATTCCTATTATAATTTAATTATTATTTTTTATTTTTTGTCCCATTATAATATTTTGAATTTTCATGGGTTTAGTTTTTGACTAATATAATGATCTCAATTAATGAATTGAATTATTGTTGATTTTAATAAATTCTATATGTCTAAAATACTATATAATATAACATAACACATATTAGGAAAAAAAATATCATTTATAATGTTTGGGTCATTAAATTCTCTCATTTTAGAAATTTCTTCCCAGAAATTTCGACTCATATTCTTGGTTGATAATAGACGAGGGTACTTTTTTTAATAGTTTCCCCCAATTCCCATGTTTCTAAATCATATTTATGGTTATACCATAATAATTTGGAAATGTAAGATGTCTTATTGAATTGAAATTTATCTCTATGAAATAAGATATTCACCATTTCCTCCTCATTAGTGAGGTCATGATAAATTTATTCCACGTAGAATTTTTTACATTTGAGGTATCAGGTATGCACTTACTCAGGAGTGATATATGAACTACTACATGAAATTGAGCTAGTTTTGGTGAAAATGATAGCTGATAAACTACTAATCTTATGTGATCGGGGATTTAAAAGTTACCGCTGTTCTAAGGGTTAAGCTTTCCTTTCTTTCTGAACAACATGGCTCTATTTTATGTAGATATTACAAGGAATTTTTTTTCTTTATCGTCAAAATACAAGTTGCTTTGATGGTTGTCAATGTAGCTATTTCGATGACTCTGAGCAGTTTTTAGATGTTGTTGTATAGATTGAACATTATTTGTCATTTATTTCCCAAGATTAGGGCCTATTAGTTTCCATTCACCAATGTCATCCCAATACACAAGACATATACATTTCTTCCTATATATAGCTTCATATGGAGCTATTTTAATAATTGAGTGGAAGATGTTATTGTATTAGAACTCAAAGAATGGAAAATATTGATCCCATAATCATTTTAATTCTATTGAGAAGGCTCCCAATAGGTCCTCAAGTGTCTGAATGGTCCTTTCATAATTTATATTAATTTGGGGGAGATAAGAAATTATGAAATTAAATTCAGAATTCATTTATTGTTTAAGAATTATCAAGAATTTAAAGGTGAACCATGGATGATGACCAGAGACAATCCAAGGTGGTTATCTATGAAGCATAACCACTACCTCTTTATATATCTTGGAACCTTTTTCATGTGAGAAATACTCTCGAATAATGATGAAGTGGGAAGTCTTGGTGAGTGGATCCACCATAATGCATATAAAATTTCTTCCATTAGATGTATTAGGGTGAAAAATGATAATGTCCACGATGATGTACTCCCATTTCCATGTGTCTATAGAAAATGGTTACATCATCAAATTATATTTCTATCACTCAACTTTATCTTTTTGGCATACCAAGCACTTTGTGGTTTATGAAAAAGGTCTAATTATTCATCTTTTCTCAAATAAATTACTCTTGAACATCATGTTACATCATGGTAATTATAGGATGGATTGAGAAATATAAATTATCCAGTATATGTTATTTATATAATGTTATCATGGAACAAAGAGTATTGGTCCAAAATTGAGTTAAACCATCTTCATCATTGGGCAATTCATAAAGTGTTCCTTCCCTTACTTCCTTAAACTTATTTTAAAGTTCTAAATCATTCCATTATGCCTCCTTGATATTAAAATATATATAAGGTTAGAAAATTATTTGGGAAATGTAGTATATATTCACTGACATTATTATTTCTATATCCGTACTTTGTATATCCATAAAGATATGGTTTTCTTGATCTACACAATGGATATATTAGCTTGTTCCATTCTTCAAAGAACATCAAATTCCTTGTTAACCTTTATAGGATGGTAATGAATAGATATTTTATAGTCCTTAATAATCTATAACCATATTCATTGATACATGTTGATATCTTACCATTAGAATATATACTTTTTACTATTGTGAACTTTATATATATATCACACTTCACACCATAGAGATAGAACAACCAAATCTTCAAAGAAAAGATGACAAATTCAAACTCCGTATCATGTGTTAGGTAGGTATGATCATGGATATTTAAATTTCATGTGGAATATACTATCTATATATCAGTATACATGAGTATAGAACCCGAAAAATTCTTTGAATCATCGTGGTATATCACAAAACCAACTCAACTTTAGGGTAGTGCGAATATAAGTGTCATGATTATCCATTTCTTGATATCATTAAAGGTTTCCTAAAATTATTCCATATAAAAATAATTTACACCTTTCTATGTTAATATAGTTATTGGGATAGAAAAACCTAATAAATTTATCACAAATTGTCATTAGTACACTACTAATCCAAGAAAATTAAGAAGTTTCTTGATGTTTGAGGGTCTAATTTATCCTCAATTTCCTTTTTTGAAGGGTCTATAAAAATTCTCTCAGTTGTGATCATGTTACCCATGAATGTGGCTTTCTTCATCCAAAAGACACACTTTCTATACATATCATACATTTTCTACTTTATTAATGTTTCTAGTAAAATATTTAGATTATCCTTATATTTCTCCATTCTCTTGGAGTAAATGAGAACATCATTGATAAATACTACCAAACATTTCTCAAGGTAGTCTTTAAATACTCTATTAATTAAATCCATAAATATTTCAAAGTAATTATTAATAATTAAGGACATAAATATGAAAAAATAGTTTCCATACCTTATACAAAATGCTATATTCTCAATATCTTTATTATACACATTCAACTGCTTATATCTAGCACGAACATCCACCTTTGAGAAGTACTACGCTCCACAAAGATGATCAAAAAAGTCATAAATATTTGGAAGGGTATATTTTTTCTTAATAGTGATATTGTTTAGATCCTATTAGTTAATGAAAAATCACATTTATCCATCATTTTTCTTGAAAAATATCACCAACGCACCCCATTGTGACACACTAGGTCGTATGAACTCCATTTAAAAATACTCTTAAAACTACTTATTTAACTATTTTAGTTTTATTGGGGATATCCTATAGGGATATTTGTATATAGAAGTGGATATGAGAATAAGATATATTGGGAACTCATCCTCATGATCTGCTGCAAGGATGGGAAACTCTTCATTGAAAACATAGGCATATAACCTTAAAATGGGAATTTCTTGAAGGTGGGTGGTTTCTATTGAGACAACCATTTTGGAAGGATATTATTCTTCATTGGGTATTGATACCAACACTATTGATGTATATTACAAATGAGATTGATGATCATACTTACATTTATATAGGAGAATGTAAAGGTTTAAAATATAGTAAGATATTTCTTTTTCTCAATATTTGATGTGATATATATAGAATGAAATCTAATCTATTCCAACTATTTTTTAAAATTAAAAAAAAGAAGTATTATGAGATTTAGTGGATGAATATTCCCAAATATTCTAATAGGAGAAGAGTCCAACAATTGGGTTGTAATAACCACATGACCAGGTGTTTTTAGGGATATTCATACTACAAGACATTAGAGTTGTGATTAAATAGTTATAGAAAACTTTTAAAATATAAAGGAATGAGTAGAACTATAATAAAATATTATTTTTTCTATTGTTAAGTTAATAATAAGTTTATCTTTTATGACATCATTATTAATGTTCCACCTCAGTGTTGGTGATGGCACAATATTTCCCTTTTCTCCTTCATTTTTGGTGGGTGTTGATATTGAGTAACCTCAAAGGCCCATTGTTTTGTGCATTGGATTGCATAATTTTCTTTCTAATTATATATGAAGAATTAAATTTGGGGTGGTGCATTCCTTTAATACATCATGTTGAATTAATTCTTTATGTATATTCAATATTCTTGAGCTTTGTGGCCTTTTCTCTCACACTTGAAGAATTTCCCTGTACCTTTGACGAAATACCATTGATGATTCTTCCTATATATTTTTCATGTGGGTGGTTGGATATTTTTTTCTCCATTTTCATTTGATCCCCCAAAATTAAATTCCATTCTTATATTATTGTCTCTATGTCCATTATAACATTATCCAAAATACATCTCTACTTTGAGAGAACATAAGTGTTTTCTTTTTAACACCCAATGTCTTAGTAGCTAGATCTTTCCACATGCATGGTTTTAAATCACCAAATAATCTATATATTTTTCTATCATTTTTGATAAAAAATATAAGTAATATATCGAAATACTTATTATATTTTTCATTATGGATATGATACATTCACTATCCTTTTACTTATTATCAAGGAATTATCTCTCCAAATTTATTTGTAGGGCTCACGGGAAATACTAATTAATAAATAACTATCTGGACTCTCCCTACTACATTTATTTTATTTCTTATTTTAGATTCATATTATTTATTAATACCCACCATTAATTGACCTCTCTATCTAAATGATAAAATAACAGAGTAAACTTATCCTTTTTAGAAAAATAGAGTATATAAATTCTTTTCCGTTGATTTCACCCATTATTATATGATATGTTCATTAGAACACCCACTAAATATCAGTGTCTATTTTCAAAAAAATGAATAGATTTCTAGTTTATCCTTTCTGGTTGAAGGAATATATTTTAAATAGTTCAGGATATTGCTCATATATTGAGACAACTAGGTAAGAATCATTATGATGTTTTTAACTCCACCTCCCAATGCATTGGGAATGTCTTCAGACAATCATTGGATTATATATCCAATGGGTTGTTGCAATAGTTTCAATTAGTTACAAAAATTTTCAAAAATATATAATGTTTGAAAAAACATATATCAATTATGAATTAATAAAAGAGGCATTTTATATTTTAATAAAAAATTGAGCGGATTCCCTTTTATATTTAAAATAATACTAATATATTTTTATAGAAAGATTAATTATTTATTCATATCTTATTGAATCCATTTATTTAAACTTTTTATCAAACAATGCATCTAGGATCATATACTTTAATCTTTTATAATTTTAAAATAAATCATTATTTTATCTATATATACTTTATAATGGTCTATATGGAGTTTTTGATCATCCGAATACTACCCCATAGAGTGTCAAACTAGGTGTATAACAAGGCCTATTTATCATGCACTAGGTGATGATAGAGTTAATACCAAATCCACCATTTTCTTGTTCACTACCCCTAGGTACATATTTTCTAGAGTCACATCTACATGTAGTATCTATATGTATATTTTATTTCTCAGAAACCACATGATCTTATAATTTACTAAAATGTCAATATATTTCTATTAAAACTCAAAATTATCCTTAGGGTTTTCAATAATGTTTCTAGTAATAATTCCCAAATTAAATTTATCATTATTTTATAGAAACTATAAAGACCCAATGTTTTCTTACATGACTGTTACATCATTTTTAAGATAAGTAACACAATATTAATACATTATAAAATCAAATGGTTTAGTATCATAAGAAAATTAGGTATGTAAATAACTAATACATAATAGAACATAAAAATTATTTAAATCATTCTTCTTTTTCCTACTAAAATATCTCACATTATTCATTGTACATTTAATCACATAAGGATATACCTCAATGAAATGGGTGATAAAAAATATTAGTAAGGGGAGGAATATCATCGGAGGAGTAAGGGACGTGAATCAATAGTACAAGGGAGAGAATAATCATCATCGTATCATAAAAAAATGATCAACATCATAATCCTAATGGAATCATTTGAGAAAGGAATGAAAATTTTAATATCTATAATAATTAAATATCATAACATACTGTTCAAATAGTACACAATTTTTTGAACAGAGATAACTTCACTTTCACACATAACATATGTGCATACATCATAACATCGTAATTGTGAAAAAATATTTCATTAATTCCAAAAATAAAAAACATAATCAAATGATATATATTAAGTTAACCTAGAAATTGGAGGTATATAAAATTCTTATCCCACCCATCATATTATAAAATTCTTGTAATCACGCATGCCACAAGGGAATGGATCATATAACATTTATATACATGAAATAAAACTATAGAAGGAAATGATTTTCATAAATGTTTTGTAAAAAATACATTCATTTATAAACTTTGGGGTTACCAAATAAACAAGGGCAATAATATTATGACATAAATAATCGTCATTATTGAGTGGATAAGAAACAATTTAAGAGGAGTCAAAGATGTGTTTTCGAGAAATAAAGTATTTCTGAAAATTATTTGAAATAGGATTCTAAATCATTTTAAAAATGTACAAATATGAATATCCCATTATGTAAAATGGATAGAATAGTTAAAATACATTTTTAGCGTATTTGAGTAATATCCAAACTAAAACTAATTTTAACTTGGAGATAACTCAAAAAGAAAGAGTTGTGTTTGATAATCCCGTTACCTTAGATCCCGATCTATTTTATCACTTTTCCACCACCGGTATAATAAGATTAAGTATATTAATGTTAAAACTGAGAGTTCTTCATATTTTTTAGGTATTTTTATTTTATTTTTTTTAATTTGAAAAATGATTCACAATTTTTTTTTATTATTTAAAATAATAATTTTAAACATATTTTATGAATCTCAATATTTTTATTTATTTATTTTATTTATAAAAATTTATTATTTAATTATATTTAATTAATTTTATTTATCATTGATTCAATTACTCCTTTTTGATAAAATATTTTTCATGATATATATTTTTTATAAGTTTAATTCATTACCCATATATAGTTTTTGGAATCCAATTCTACCATTTCACAACTAAGTTCTACCTTTACACGTGTTTTGGATTTTATTATTTACCCTATGAAACTCCTTGATTTCCCTTATACATGATTTAAAATTATATTTTACCCTTAATTAACATTCATTACCCTTATGAAAGTCTTATATCATTATGTGTACCCATATAAAACTTTCCTCTTACCCTTACACCACACAATTTTACCCTCACATGAACATGATTTCACCTTTACATAGACTATATATATTATTCTTTACCATTACCTAAGCTTCCAAGTTACACTCACTCATTTTTTAGTTATCATTATGAATGTTCCTATTTACCGTTACATAGGTTATAAAAATTTCATCTCACCTTTTTGCATGAGATTTTTTACGTTTACCCCTGATTTTTTACCTTTACGTATTCCATTCAAATTTTTTGTTACCTTTATATAGCCAATTTAAAATATTTCCTATCTTTATTGATGGTATTCAAATTTTTTTCACCATTATAAAAAATATACAGAACCTATTTTACCATTATAGATTCATTAAATAATGACCCATGCATAGTTTTGAAAACTAGGCTTTTCCATGATACTTTGTTTTATCATTTTTCATGATATATTAATGTGATTCATGTTTATATTACACGTATAAATTGTTATAACAATTATTTAAATATATCTTAATTATATATCATATATTAAAATTTTTAGTATTTTATTTTAAACTTATTGACATGAAAATCAATGATTTTCTTATTATTTCCCATGAAATTTGAACCTTGAACTCAGAAACTTGATTTTGTCATTTTGTGTTTTTATGTTGGATTTTATTTTTTTCAAAATTAATATAAGATGTTATATAAATTATTCAACAATTTTTATAGTATTTAATATATTATTATTTTTTTAAATTCTTTAAGTCTATACCTCTATATTATGTATTTTTTTTAAAATTTAAAATTTAAAATTATAAATAATAATTTTTTTTATTTTCATAGGATTTATCTTAAACCTTTTATATTTATTTTTTTTCCTATTATAAAGATGATTTAAAATTAGTTTGAATTATTATTCATGGTTTTAAATTTTGTATGAGATTCGGATGATAGTTTTAAAATTATAATATTATTTTCTCACTTGGATAATTTTAAACTGTGTTTTTGAATTTTATTTGTTTATCCTTTTGAACAACCTTATTATTTTTCTAGTTTATTTAAGGAGTTTAAAAATGGATCCAAAGGTGTTTGTGAAAATCTAAAATAATTATTCTTTGATAACATATTACCTAATATTTGTGTGAAACTATTGAAATATTACAATGGTGTGATACAGTGATACTACTGTGCAATTATTTATGTGCAAACAATTCTCTCTTCCAATGGGTGATCTCTTAAGGACTGAGCCTAAATTTTTTTGACTTCTCCTTCTTTGATGGGACGAGCTAATCAAATACTCAAGAAAAAGTACATGTGATTCTTTAGTTTATCTTATATTTTTTTCCATTGGTTTCTTATTTTTGTAACACTTATTCTAATCTATCAAACGTTCTTTCACTTTTTATTTATGATTTTACATAAAAAAGAATTTTATTTATTTGGGTTGTGACTCATGGATTCTAAATTTATTACTATTTTGTTTGTAATCCACACTATTTAAATTTGGTGGTGTAATTGGGTTACGACTCTCCATACAAAATTCAGGCACATTTTGGGTTATTCTTCCCCTTGAAAAAGTTGGTTGTAATTAGGTTATGATTCCCCATAAAAAATAAGTAAAGTACACAATGTATTGCTCATTCATTTGAGAGGTATAAGAGTAGATTGTGTCCACTTTAGAAAAAACTACTATAAAAATACCTATGTTATTTATTTTATTTTCCATTGATAATTAACATTGATAATTAATTTAGATTATTAATTAATATCTTAAAATTTTAATTTTCCCTTTTCAACCCCTCTAGAAAATCAACCATCACTTTATGTAACCAAATAATTGGTATCAAAGGTTGTTCCTTTTAAATTTTCTCCAATCCTTATAGTGTATTTCATTTCCTCATTTTACAAGGTATATTATTATTTGTGATAAATTATTCTTAAACCTCATATTCTAAGGATATATATCAAAAAATATGGAATGAATTTATATGAATGATGGATGGATTCCTCAGAAACAACCTCACTTATATGGAAATGACTATGGTTATTAGAAATCTATAATAAAGTACTACATCATGTAGTAAATAATATAACAATAGTTGATTATAGAAAAACAAGAAAACCTACTAGAATCTAGCCCCAATACTCTTATAGAAAAAATTATTTTAAATATGTTTTGAATTAAAAATTTGTAAATATTTTATATTGTGTTATTAATAAAAGTGTTTTTAGTCATGTTTCTTTATATAATATAGATCATGAGAACTGTAAGATATTACAATTAACACATATTGGATATGATAAGATGATATGATCCAAACTCAGAATACTTTGATAATAATGCCAAGATTTTAATACAAGTGAATTTGAAATCCTAAATAAAAATTTCCACTGACTCACAAGAATTGTGAATGAAATTTCTGCCATTAGTGAAACTTTTCATAACCCCATACTTGTTAAAAGATCCCAAATATTTCTACCCAAGAAATGACCTGAAAATAAGGTTATGATCGATGAAAGTATTAATTTAAATTAATAACCATTGGTTGAATTCATAAAATCAATTCTTTAATATGAAATAGAATTGAGGAAGATTAGAGAATAAGAGACTTCAAAGAAGAAAGTTATTTATTTAAAATATGATATAAATATAATTTCTAATACTTTTGAATCCAAGGAATAAAATAGTGACAAATTATAAATATTAAACATAAGAAAATGTATTTATAATTTCCTTAAAACAATGAGAATGTTCAAGAATAGACTACCTAACGATCAAAATAATGACCGAAAATAAAGGAAGGGTAACAAATATGGGCTATATGTATCTTGTTATGAATTTAAAAGGAGGGCCATAGTAAATAATACTTTCTAAACCTCAAAAAAAAAGTTAGAGATAAAAAATCAAAGAACTAATTAAAAAGTGATTATCATATTGGATAGATTATCACTATAGAATACAATTAAAGTGATGAATTTTAAAGTGATAAAGAATCATCTAAGATTTTTTTGATGTTGAAAAATAAAATTTTTTTTTATTTCAAATATGATTCAAATTTTTATTATGATAGTGATTTTATAACTCTTTTGAGGTGTAGGAAAAAAATAAAAAACATCAAAAGGGTGTTTTATGAATTAATTAAATGTATAAAGAATTAAAAGAATATAATGAGAGGATTATCAAGGAATAAAATAAATTTAATAAAGAGAATTATGACATTAATGGAGAAATAAGAAATTATTCACTATGTTCTAAAGGTATGATCTATGATTATTTTGAGTATGTTTATAAGGAAAATGATAATATTATAAATGAAGTTGTAATATTAAAAGAAACATTGTCTAATTTTGTTCATGTAAAATAAAAATATAATGAGATGGGAGTTATGATGAAACCGAGTAAAGATAACAAAATTGGTTATAATCTATAGAGTCATAAGTTATAGAATGATGTTTTTTTAAAAATCTATTAGGTTTCTTATAGTACATTATTTAAATTTTTCTTTCAAATAAATTATGATATTTAATTTTCGTTTAGATTTCCTCAATATCATGGTTATAAAAGTTATTTTATTTGAAATAATTTATATTCTAGTGTACATTAAAATAAAATTTTTAAAACCATTTTAGAACCTAATATTTCTATTGTAAACCGAGTTTGACCCAAAATAGTGTGGGTACCAAAAATTTTATCTTCCTGATTTATCTTTTCTAGATAAACACCATAAGAATATCAAGGAAACCTGGTATATTGATATAATCTATACCTTAAACTTGACTATCAACCTATAAAAGTTTTTCTCTTATACCAAATGTTATATAGGATCAATCACATTGGAGAAAAATATAAAGGAATGGTCAAATATTTCAATAAATTAGGTATTTATAATATTATTTTAGTATCTAAGGTATTATATGTTAAATTTTTTAAACATAACACAATTAGTATTTCATACTTATGTGATGATGGAATGTATGATAAATTTTAAGATAACAAATGTCTAGTTTTCAAAAATTAAAATATTTCACTTTTTACTAATAGGAAGGATAATATTTATTCTATTAATTTATATTATCTATCTAATAAAAATGTTAAAAGTCTCAATGTCATAGAAACATATGATGTTCTATGGAATAAAATGATTATAAATGATAAATTTTCAATGATATATTAAATATCCAAACATGAAAATGTTCTATATTTACCCTAGTTAATGGTAATAAATATTTTTTATTGATTCATGCCTCAAAGATCGGTAGAAAAAGGAATATTTTAAATATATAAATCATGTTTTTATTTATAGACATCTTGAATTATTACTTATTGATTTATTTGATCCAATTAAAAATTCTATTTTGTGTGGTAAGAATTTTTTTATTGTTGATGATTTCAGTTTATTTATATGAGTTTATTTTATGCGTCATAATCATGAAACTTGGTAAATATTTATTTCTTTATATAAGGTAGTTCAAAATATGAATGGTTTTTTAATTGTTTTTATTTAACATGATATTGGAGGTATATTTCCATTTTTTAAATTTGTTTTCTTGAATAAATTGATTATGCTCATAATTTTTATACTCTAAAAAAAGTGGTTTTATAGAATGGAAAATTGAACTACTCTAGAAATGTCCCAAACTATGTTAAATGAATAAAGTTTAAATAATTATTTTTGGGATGAATATGTTAACAATACTTGTTATGTTTTGAATATATTTTATGATATAACATTTTGAAGAAAACCCCTTATGAATTGTTTGATGGTTTAAAATTGATGGTTTGGTATTTTAAGGATATTAGTTGCAAATTTTTTATCATGGATATCAAGGAAAATTATATTATTTTGATAACAAATTTTTTGAACATTCACCATAGATATTATTATAACAATAAATTTTATATATTTTCCATATATAATACCATGAATATTAAAGAATAGGTGCATATAAAATTTAATAAATCTTGTGATGTCTAGAAATATATTTTGGAAAATATTGAAGATAACTTGAGGGATTTTAATTTTGGTTAATAAAATACCTTGTATAATGTGTCATCCAAGTATGAGAAATTTGATTGTAGTTCTTTTAGGATTCATTATGATCATAATAATGATTATTTTATTTTAAATTTTTGTTTAGTTAGAAAACAAAAATCTATGTTTTAAAATTATTTCTTAATTTTTCATTTGTTTCTTATTATGTGCTGATGTTTTATATTCATTGAACGATGATAACTGTATTATTACAATGATTGTTGAAAATAGGTTTTATTCTAGAAATAATGTGTGGAATTTAGTTTAGCTCTAATTAAATAAGCATTTTACTAGAACTAAAGGGATTTTTGGAAACAAAATAAATGAATCCGGTCTAATTTTTAAAATTAAATATAGTTATGTTTATCGATGTTATTATCAACAATATGTTGTATATTTTGATGAATATTTTCTTCTAATTCTCATATTTAATTTATTTTAATTTTATTATCTTTTTCTATCTTTTCATGGTTTTATGTTATTTCAAATGGATGTTAAAAGTGAATTTTTAAATGGTTTCATTTTTAAAGAAGTTTATGTTTCCTAAACCCTTGGTTTTGGGAATGAAAAATTTCCTAATCATGTTTTTAAATTATAAAAAAACATTATATGTTTTAAGAAACCACCTCATTCCTTGTATGATATACCTAATATTTTTCCAAAAAAAGATTTAAGAAAAAGGTAAGGTAGATCCTACTTTGTTTATCAAAATAATTTCAAATGATATTTGGATTGTTAAATTTTATATTGACAATATTGTTTTTGTCTCTTTAAATTATCTGATTTGTAAATAATTTTATAATTTCATGGATATTGGATTTTATATGAGTTGCATAGTTGAACTCAATTTCTTTTTGGGTCTTTAAATTAATCAAATAAATGATGGTTTTGTATTGAATCAATCTAAATATGATCAATAGTTGGTTAAAAATTTTGGTCATGATTTTGGTAAAACTTTGAAACCCTGGTTTTAAATTAGATTCTTATGTTTATAAAAAATCTATTAATTAAAAATTATTTAGAGACATGGTTGTAAGTTTGTTGTATTTTACTACTTTTAGACCTAATATTATGTTTAGTTTTTTATGAGCTATATTTCAATCTAATCCTATATAATTTCACTTAATAGATGTTAAAAATTTTGTTAGATTTGTTAGAGGAACTATTAATACTTGATTATTTTATTATAGAAAAAATTGTTTTTATTTATTAAGTTAATCTAACTCTGATTTTGGGGTATGCTGACATGATAGAAAAATTACTTTATAAATGGGTCAATTCATCAAAAAAATTAGTATCAAAGAGTTAGAGAAAACAAATTCTATTGATTTTACTAATAGAGAGAGTGAATATATTTATACAACATCATGTTGTTATGCATCATTATATATTAAGAAAACATTATCTAATTTGTGTTTTTATTTTGAAAAGATACATTTTAACTTTGTTACTTTTTCTATTATTTATATTTTGAAAAATACTTTTCAACATTATTAAACTAAGCATATTAATATGAGATTTCACTTTAATCAAGTCTGTGTTAATAATGGAGGTTGTATTTTGGAATAATTTCCAACTAGAAATCAACATAAAGTTAATTTTTTCTAAACCATTGGATTTTTCTTAATTTTAGGAAATAAATATTTAATTTGGAATATATTATTTTTTTAAAATAAATATTTTGTTTATTAATTTTACTAAGGGGATATTTACTTTTTAATATAAATATATCCTATATTTATTTTTGATAAATTTCAAAAAGGGGAGACTTGTTGAAAAATATTTTTCATTTTGTAATTTCCCAAGGGGGGGGGGGGTTGCTAGAATCGAGAGTTTATTTGATTGATTTTAGAGTGTATATATTTTATGTTTGGAATATTACAAATACCTCATAATATTTTTATTATTATTTGAATTAATAAATTTTAAATATATTTTATGCTTCTTAATATTTTAATTTAATTATTTTATTAGTCATTATTTTCTATTTAGTTATATTTTATTAATTTTATTTATCATTTATTTTATTTTTTCTTTAATTAATTTATTTTTCAATAAAACATATTTTATGTTTTTATATTATATCTATGTTTATTTCATTACAATTACACAGTTTTTGGAACTCAATTTTACCATGACACAACTTGTTTCTACGTTTACATGAGTTTTTTTTATTATTTACCATCACATAACTCCTTACATACCCATATTCATGTTTTGGAAATTTTATGTTACCCTTACATAACTTTGAAAACCCATACACAATTCTGGAATTATTTTTTTCACCCTTAGACTGTAATGTCTCGGATATTTCCGTTTATTATTTTAAATATTATATGGAATTAATTCGAGACCGGGCGTGAAGACGACACATCATTCCGAGGTCCAGTGAGCCCGAAATGGTGGTTTGAACTTTTTTTAAGTTAAGTGAGTCAGCACTTGTGCGCGGTTGTGGAAGTTTCCAAACGGATGGCTGGATTTAAAATCTGAGCGCACCGTTGCGTCCGAGAGAGCGACTTTACCTAAGAATGAGGCTAACCTCGATCGGCGCGGGTCGAGGGAAAAAGTTAATTTTCGGACGTTTTAAGTAAAATAAAAATAAAATAAATTAACATGTTTATTTTATTGTCATTTAAGGAAACATCCGCTACAGTGCGGCAACGGCGCAACTGTTTCCTAAATTAATGGTGTGTCATAATAACTTCAAAATGGGGAGTCAATGTCTTTAATGCTGCCGCGTAATTAAATGACAACATGTTTCCATTTTTAATGGGTTAAGAAATTGTTGATCGTTGGAAACGGCTGAGAGGAACCTCTGCCGAATCCGTGAGGCGTTGGAGGAAATTCTCAGCGACGAACAACGATGGATCGAAGTCGAGAATAGATACGCCAACAACGTGGAAGGATCCTGACGACAATAGAAGTGATACACCTTCTTCAACGAACGATCCTTTCGAGAGGTAGGGGATTGTTATTTCAATTCCTTTTCCCCGTTTTGAGTTTAAACGACGAATGTGGATCAACCACGAACAAGTTGATCGGCGGATTCGTACGTTCTTGCGGGAGGGTTTTCTTTAGGACGATTTTGGGGAATTGATCGATGTTTTATGTTGTTGTTGATTATTTCTCCATTTAAACCTATTTACGGGAGCAGATCAACACTGTGACGAACGACGGCAGAGGTTTGTTCCTCAATTTTTGTTATTGGATTTCTTTCCCCCATTCTTTTCTCGCACATTCATCGCGTTCTTCGCGGGTCGACAAACAACGGATCATTGCGTATCTGTTCTGTGACGCAACGATCCCAAATCGAAGGTTCGACACCTCAACGACCTTGCAGAGGTGCTTCGACGATAGAAGACGACAAATCAGATCAGATCAGAAAGAGCGTTCTTTGAGCGTTCTTCATGCGGGAAGATCAGAACACGTTTTTGGAGCCGATCGGAGGCCCGAAAATGACGGAAATGGACTCATGGAGTCAGGGTGACCAAAACCTAGAATTTTTGTGGCAATAAGACGACCGATTTTGATGATCGGAGCAGCACGGGAGGTGCGCCGGAGAAGAGCGCCATTTCTGGAAATTTCCAGAATACACGGCGTGTACTTCCGAAGAACATGTCGTGTAGTACTAGAATAAGCGGCTAGGGTATTGGGGTCATAGAGGAAGAACACGGCATGTGACCCCGGTCACACGACATGTTGGACTTTCCCCGAAGCTCGGTGTGTACTTTGGGTAGTACACAGAAACGGGATGATCTACACGGCTTCAGGCGGAACGGTGTGTACATCTTAGCAGAGGAGTCTACGCGGGACTCTGCGTGTACCCAGCTGGTACACGGAAACAGGATGGAGTACATGACTGTGTACTCCATCACACGGCTAGGCGAGGCCAGCAGCGTGAGTCACCGGTGTGCCGACTACACGGGTTGGAGTACACGGGTTGATGACCGTGTACGGGTGCATGGCCAATGTACACGGGGCCAACCCCAGTCACTCGGACATGGCGTGTACATCGTACTACACGCCGTGTACTTAGTTTTTCCTACATGACCAGCCTAAGACATGATCCTTTGTACACAAGCAGTACCTGGGGTCAGAAAAAACGGTGTGTATATTTTCTATATGCCGTGTACTTTTTGGAAATCAGCATGGTCCTCTTGTTCACCGTATACTGGACATATTTCGTTTCGGTTAGTGCCCCTTCTTGTTGTTCCCCTAAAGTTTAGGCATCGTTTCCTTCTACAAGAGTATGATCCCTTCAGCCGGACTTTCTGTGATAGAGTCGACATCCCTCCGAGAGGCCCAGAGCGAGATCCTCTATCCATTCTTGACCCTAGGTAGAGTCACGCATCAACATGACCAACTCTACCAGGCTTTGATCCTCTACTTAGATGGTGTATCACTTAACTGGTGAATCCGGATGAGTCGCGGTATCTGCCATGGCCCTAACAGTGATCCTCATCTGTGTATCGTGATCTTTCCCACTCAGGAGTGTGTCTCCCGTAATGAGTGATTTATATCTATCGTAACCTTTCCACTCATGAGTGTGTCTCCCGTAATGAGTGTAACCATCTCCCGTGACGGTTTCCGACAAACAGCACTTCTAGGACAAACGTCCTCAGAGTTATAAGACTCGTGGAGTGTGTTCTCCCAGAACGAGTGCATCACAGAATCTTCGAACAGAATCCCTTGCGGGGGTATGCGGTTGTGTGACTTGTCTCTAGACTACGGTCTGGGTTTTGAGTATTATCTGGTTTGTTCTATATGGTCTCTAGACATATACTGTGTATAGCTGACTGTACCTTTACCTTGTTTACTTCTTTTTGGTTTTCAGGGTCCTCTACTGAGTATTGTTAGACTCACCCTTGCACGGTCTTTGCCCGCACATCTGGTGTCTTGTGCTAACGAGCAGCCTTTTGACAGAGTACAAGGAGGACCAGGGAAGGACTTAGGTTTCTGAGTTCCCTACAGGTCGAGGCGTTCCTACAGATAGGAGCAGCAGTACTAGTATATTTTGTTTATAGGTTGGACTTTTCTGTTTTCAGACTCTTGTTTGTTTGCTTTTTAGAGGGATTCTTTTTTTTGGGCCAGTTTACTTTCAAAGTACTCTACCTTTCATCGTAATCTATTGGTTGTGTTTAGTTGTATACATGCACTCTTTTTTCCTTAGTGGTTTTTATATTTCAGAATTTGTGGGCTTGGAGATGTGTGTGTGTGTACATGTACTTAGGAAATGCCTCCCATGTTAGTGATATGCCTACTCGGTGCTAGTCACCAGCCCCTGGCCTATTGGAGGTGGGCCTGGGGAGTCATGGCATGGGCACCACTGGGACGGGTCGTGACAGAGTGGTATCAGAGGTGGTCGGTTCTACTTTAGGACTAAGAGTCTGTGATTTTGGTTTGGGGCAACAGTGTTAAGTGTTTCGGGTTTGGCTTTCAGGCCAGGGACCCCAGTGTTGGTGCGGCGGCCGACGTATCCAAACACCAGGACTCTGATAACCTTCTTTTCGACTCGGTACAGGAAAACACTGGTTGCGGGGAAATAAAAAGGTACATGCATCATATAGGAATGGTTTGTGGTTTCCATGTCCTTTGTTTCAGCTATCTAGATATACTCTTTGACCGTGGTACATCTTGTTTCCTTACAGGATGCCTCCACCATGCATACCTGCTAGGGTTCAACAACACGATCATGAGGATGACCCCATCAATGTCGAGGCTTCGATACAGGGAACAACTCCCCAGGTGTTTCCACGAGGTGGTGAACCTGCTATGCCACCACTAGTGGAGCAGCCAGTGGTACCTGAAGTATCGACCGGCGAGGAGCGAAGACTTATCATGCTCCATGAGTTTCAGAGACAGAGACCCCTCAGGTTCTGAGGCGAGCCCGACCCTCGGGCGGCTGAGGACTAGCTTGAAGCGGTGACCGGAGTTTTCTGTCTAGTGAGAACCCCAGCATACCAGATGGTGATCCTAGGAGCGATCCTTCTTCAGGGTTTGACGGGACAATGGTGGAGTCTAACCAAACAGACTCATAACGAGGAGACTCTTTCATGGATGGAGTTTGAGTGACTCTTCATGGAGGATTTCTCTCCAATTAAGCTGAGAGATGTACGCATCCAGAAGCTTCTTCAGCTCCAGCAGTGTAGTATGACAATGGATGATTATTCCTTGAGGTTCACCAACCTCTCCAGGTACTCGAAGGATATGGTCAGGGATCAGTACTTCAGAGCTCGGACCTTCGAGCGAGGTTTGCGATGAGACATCCGAGATAGTGTCGTTCCTCTATGCATATCGACTTATGCTGGAGTTCTCGAGCAAGCTTTGGTGGTCGAGTGCTTCTTGGCCGAGCAGAGACAGCTGCTGGCAGTCAGCAGCAGGCAGACAGGTGCAGAGACCTTGGCGGCAGGGAGCCGATGTCAGGCACATGGATCTGGATGTGAGAGACGTTGGAGGAGGACCTAGGATAGGGGATCGACAGTCCATGTCTCTCAGGATGGATCCAGTCAGCCTAGGGAGAAGTGATGCTATGCATGCGACGGTAGGGGACATCTCTCTAGAGATTGCCCGACCCATCGAGCTGCAGACAGGGAAGCGGTGGATGGAACACTGATGTAGAGGCAGAGAATAGGACAGGAAGACCCGCCTGGCGGCGGACGTGGAAGAGGATCAAGGGGAGCTATAGGTGGTGGAAGACGCTTCGACTTACTTCCACCACCACCCCCAGGAGGTCCGCACTAGGCTCAGGGAGGTGGGGGACAGGGGCTAGGGCAAATGCATGCGGTCGAGGAATACAACCCTGGGGATCCAGGGAATATTCGAGGTACGATCTATGTATTTTCTACCTTATCTAACATACTCATAGACACAGGTTCCAGTCATTCCATTATATCCTCATGTCTTGTACAAAACCTCAAGATTCTGGTAGAACCGTTGACATGATCCTTACACTTGGAGACACCTACAGGAGGAGACTCGACGATCACGCACCTTTGCAGACAGTGTGATCTTACCCTTGGAGGTGAGAGTTTCGGTTGGAACCTCTTGGTGTTAGGATCGAGGCCTTACAACGTCATTCTCAGTATGGATTTGTTATCTTTGGTCCATGCCCAAATTGACTGTTTTAGGTGAAGAGTGCAGTGTGTCCGTAGTGATGGAATGAGGTTTTCCTTTGTCGGAGAAATGGAAACCCAGGAATCACAAAATGGGCTCATGTATAGGAGGGTGTAGCCGATCACTCATGAGTTGGGTAGCCTTACCCTCGGAGCAATAGATGTTGTGAGCTCTCAGTTCCCAGCAGTAGTGGCAGATTATGAGGACGTCTTTCCCGAAGATGTTCTAGGATTACCTCCCCTCCGGGAAATTGACTTCTTCATCGACTTACACACCAGGACGAAATTTATTTCCTCATCGGAATATCAGATGGCCCCCACAGAGCTTCGCGAGCTGAGGGTGCAGTTGGAGGATTTGCAGAGAAAGGGTTTTGTGAGACCCAGCGTTTCACCCTGGACGACCCCAGTTTTGTTTTCCAAGAAGGCTGACGAGAGTTTGAGACTGTGCGTGGATTACTAGCGCCTGAAATAGGTGACGGTGAAGAACAAGTATCCACTGCCGAGAATTGAAGACCTCTTCGATCAGCTAAGAGGGGAACAGTGGTTCTCGAAATTTGACCTTCGATCAGGCTATCACCAGCTACGAGTGCGGTACGAGGATATACCGAAGACGACATTCAGATACCGCTATGGTCAATATGATTACTTAGTGATTCTTTTTGACATGACGAACGCCCCCAAAATGTTCATGGGGCTGATGAACCAGATCTTCCATCCGTACTTGGACCAGTTCATAGTAGTTTTCATCGAAGACATCCTCGGGTACTCAACGCCAGAGGAGGAGCACACGAGACACCTGTGGATGGTTCATGACATACTCCGAGAGCACCAGCTTTATGGGAAGCTCTCGAAGTGCCAGTTCTGGATTCAGGAGGTCCACTTTCTGGGACATGTCATCTCGGCAGATGGAGTAGCTGTGGACCCAGCCAAGGTGGAGGCTGCGTTAGCATGGGAGCCACCTCAGAGCGTGGCAGAGGTGCAGATATTCCTTGGGTTGCTAGGATATTACCGTAGATTCATTCCTGACTTCTCCCGGATATCAGCACTTATGATTGACTTGACTAAGAAGGGGAAACCCTTCATGTGGATGGAGAAGTGCTAACAGGATTTTGAGCAGTTGAGGTAGAGTTTGATGAGCGCCCCAGTCTTGAGATTGCCGAACGTGGGTGTCGAGTACGTAGTTTTCTACGATGCATCAGCGACCGGGCTTGGCTGTGCCCTGATGAAGTGGCACACAGTGATTGCTTATTTTTCGCGCCAACTTATGCCACATTAGCAGAACTATGTGACCCATGATCTCGAGTTGGCAGCGGTAGTCCTCACATTGAAGATGTGGCGACACTACCTCGTGGGCGAGCGATTTATTATCTACTCTGACCACAAGAGCCTTGAGTACATCTTTTTGCAAAAAGATCCGAATAAGAGTTAGAGGCAATGGCTAGAGTTCCTTCAGGACTATGATTTCGATATCATCTATACTCCTGGAAAGGGGAACAAGGTGAAAGATTCCCTTAGCAGAAAGTCGATCTCATAGCTGTTGAGTGAGGCAACACTGTAGTTAGCCACGTTACAGTTATCCTTCAGGGATGGAGAGGATACAACTTATCTAAAGTCGATGGTTGTCACCTCTCCAATCTTATAATGAATTAGTGGGGCATAGATTAGGGATGTCGACTGTGTCGATTTACGTGCTAAATTATCCAAAGGACATGCTCCTAATGGATATTCACAAGGTGGGGAGCGCGTACTTCTTTTCAGAGGACGTACTATTGTACCAGTGGCGTTGTAGGAGGAGATCCTGAGGGAGTTTCATACATCCCCTTTGGTGGTACATCCTGGAGTGGAAAAGATGTACCAGGATTTCCAATGCCTGTTCTGGTGGTCAGGCATAAAGATGGCATTAGCAGAGTTTGTTTCTCTATGCCTCACATTCCAGCAGGTGAAGGCTGAGCACCAGGTTCTAGCAGGGTTAGCTCACCCATGGAAGTCCCAGAGTGGAAGTGGGATGTAATATCGATGGATTTCACGACAGGCTTACCACAGACTTCCAAGGGGCACGATTCCATCTAGGTAATCGTTGAAAGACTCACCAAGTCGGCCCACTTCCTAGCTATCAGGGAGCGGAGTTCCGTAGAGGGCTTGGGACGCCTCTACGTGCAGGAGATAGTTCGGCTTCATGGTTTCCCCTCGACTATAGTCTCAGACCGAGACGCCCGCTTTACATCCCGGTTGTGGTAGATATTTCAGGAGGCTTTTGGTACTCAGCTACGATTGAGTACAACGTTTCACCCCCAGAAGGATGGTCATACAGAGAGGACCATTCAGGTTCTAGAGGATATGTTATGAGCCTGCATCTTGGACTTTGGTCGCGGTTGGGAGGACCACCTACCACTGGTGGAGTTTGCGTACAACAACAGCTACCACTCCACCATTGGTTTGGCACCGTTCGAGGCCCTGTATGGGAGACCCTGCCGGTCACCGCTTTTCTGGACCGACCCCGGAGAGTCAACACTCATGGGTCCATAGTTAGTGCAAGCTACCATAGAGAAGGTGAATATCATCCGAGATCAGATGAAGACTGCATAGAGCCGGTAGAAGTCTTATGCTGACAGACGACAGAGACCACTAGAGTTCGAGGAGGGAGAGCACGTCTTTTTTCGGGTCTCACCTCGACAAGGGTTACAGAGATTTGGCCGAGGCGGCAAGCTATTTCCAAGGTTCATCGGACGTTTCCAGATTCTGTGCAGAGTTGGTGAGGTGACGTACCACCTAGCTCTACCGCCACATTTTCATCAGGTACATGATGTCTTCCACATGTCGCAGCTGAGGAGGTAGTGCATGACCCATCGCACGTCATCGACTAGGGCGAGCTGGAAATCGAGGATGGAGGGACCTTTGATGAGTACCTAGTGGAGATCGAGGATCGGCAGGAGAGGATCCTTCATTGGCGATCGATTCCCTTGGTGCGTGTCCGGTGGCAGCACGAGAATCTTCAGGAGAGCACATGGGAGCAAGAGTCTCATATCCATTCCCAGTACGCCCATCTTTTTGAGTAGTATTTGTTTTGGCTTTTCGGGGATGTAAAGCCCCAAGGTGGGGAGAATGTAATGTCTCATATTTTTCGTTTATTATTTTATATATTATATGGAATTAATTCGACACTGGCCGCGAAGATGGAACATCATTCTGAGGTCCAGTGAGCCTAGAATTGTGGTTTGAACTTTTTTTAAGTTAAGTTAGTCAGCACTAGTGCGCTGTTATGGCAGTTTCCAAACGGATGGCCGGATTTAAAATCTGAGCGCACCGTTGCGTCCGAGATAATGACTTTACCTAAGAATGAGGATAACCACGACTGGTGCGGGTCGATGGAAAAAGTTAATTTTCGGACATTTTAAGTAAAATAAAAATAAAATAAATTATCAAGTTTATTTTATTTTCATTTAAGGAAACATCCGATGCAATGCAGAAACGACACAACTGTATCCTAAATTAATGGAACGTAATAATAACTTCAAAATGGAGAGTCAATGTCATTAATGCTACTGCGTAATTAAATGAAAACATGTTTCCCTTTTTAATGGGTTAAGCAATTGTTGATTGTTGGCAATGGATGAGAGGAACCTCTGCCGAATCCACGAGGCCTTGGAGGAAATTCTCAGCGACGAACGACGACGGATCGAAGTCGAGAATCGCTACGAAAACAATATTGAAGGATCCTGATGACAACGGCAGTGCGACAACTTTGTCAACGAACGATCCTTTAGAAAGGTAGGGGATTGTTATTTCAATTCCTTTTCTCTGTTTTGAGTTTAAACGACGAACACGGATCAACCACGAACAAGTTGATCCACAGATTCGTACGTTCTTGTGGGAGGGTTTTCTTTGGGACGATTTTGGGGAATTGATCCATGTTTTATGTTGTTGTTGATTCTTGCTCCGTTTAAACCTATTAACCGGAGCGGATCAACGCCATGACGAACTACGAAGGAGGTTCGTTCCCCAATTTTTGTTATTGGATTTCTTTCCCCCATTCTTTTCTCGCACGTTCTTCACGTTCTTCACGGGTTGACGAACAGCGGATCGTTGCACATTCATTCTGCGATGAAACGATCGCAAATCGGAGGTTCGACACCACAACGACCTTGCGGAGGTGCGGCGACGATGGAGGATGACAAATCAGACCGGATCAGAATGAATGTTCTTTAAGCGTTCTTTGTGCGGGAATATTAGAACACGTTTTTGGAGCCGATCAGATTCCCGGAAATGACGTAAATGGATTCGTGGAGTCAGGTCCACCAAAAACTAGATGTTTTGCAGCGATCGGATGGCCGATTTTGATGATCAGAGCCGCACGAGAGGTGCAGTGGAGAAGAGCAACGTTTCTGGAAATTTCCAGAATACGCGGCGTGTACTTCCGAAGAACACGCAGTGTAGTACTGGCGGTGGCAGCTAGGGTTTTAGGGTTAGAGAGGAAGAACACGGCGTGTGACCTCGGTCACACGGAATGTTGGACTTTCCCCAAATCTCGGCGTGTACTTTGGGTAGTACACGGACACGAGATGATATACACGGCTTCAGGCGGCACGACATGTACAGCTTGGCAGAGGTGGATACACGGGACTCGACATGTACCCAGGGGGTACACGGAAACAGGATGGAGTACATGACCGTAAACTCCATCACACGGCCAGGCGAGGCCAGCAGCGCGGGTCACCCGTGTGCCGACTACACGAGTTGGAGTACACGGGTTGATGACTGTGTATGGGCGCATGGACAATGTACACAGGGCCAACCCCAGTCACTCGGACATGGAGTGTACATCGTACTACACACCATGTACTTAGTTTTTCCTACATGACCAGCCTAAGACACTGTCCGTTGTACACGGGCAGTACCCGGGGTCAGACAACACGACGTGTATATTTTCTACACGCTGTGTACTTTTTGGAAATCAATATGGTCCTCTTGTTCACCGTATACTAGACATATTTTTTTGGGTTAGTGCCCCTTATTCTAGTTCCCCTGAAGGTCATGCATCATTTCGTTTTATAGGATTATGATCCCTTCATCCGGACTTTCTGTGATAGAGTCAGCATCCCTCCGAGAGGCCTGGAGGGATATCCTCTATCCATTCCTGAACCTATGTAGAGCCAGGCATCGACATGACCAACTCTACTGGGCATTGATCCTATACCTAGCTGGTGTCTCTCCTAACTGGTGAATCCGGATGAGTCGCGATATTCTCCATGGCCCCGACAGTGATCCTCATCTGTGTATCGTGATATTTCCCACTCAGGAGTGTGTCTCCCATAATGAGTGATTTCTATCTATCTTAATCTTTCCACTCAGAAGTGTGTCTCCCGTAATGAGTGTAACCATCTCTCATGACGGTTTCTGACGAACATCACTTCTCGGATGGACGCCATCAGAACAATAAGACTAAAGGAGTGTGTTCTCCCGGAACGAGTGCTTCACGGAATCTTTGAACAAAATCCCTTATGGGGGTATGCGGCTGTGTGACTTGTCTCTAGACTACGGTCTGGGTTTTGAGTATTATCTGGTTTTTTCTACATGGTCTGTAGACATATACTGTGCATAGCTGACTGTACCTTTACCTTGTTTACTGCTTTGTGGTTTTCGGGGTCCTCTACTGAGTATTGTTATACTCACCCCTGCACTGGCTTTGACCGCACTTTTGGTGACTTGTGAAGAAGAGAAACCTTTTAACAGAGTCCAGGGTGGACTAGGGTAGGACCGAGATTTTTGAGTTCCCTACAGGCGGAGGCATTCCTACGGCTACGAGCAGCAGTCCCAGTACCTTTTGTTTACTGGTTGGAATTTGCAGTTTTTAGACTCTTGTTTGTTTTCTTTTTGGTGGGCTTGTATTTTTTTTGGCCCAGTTTACTTTTACAGTACTCTACCTTTCGTCGTACTATGTTGGTTGGGTTTAGTTGTATGCATGCACTCTTTTTCCTTACTGGTTTTTACATTTCAGCATTTGTGGGCTTGGAGATCTGTGCGAGTGTACAGGTACTTAGGCAATGCCTCCCATGTTAGTGATATGCCTACTCGATGCTAGTCACCAGCCCCTATCCTATTGGAGACGGGCTTGGGGAGTCACGACGCGGGCCCCACTGGGATGGGTCGTGACATATACAACATACCTCTCACCCTTACACAACATAATTTTACCCTTACATACCCATATTCATGTTTTTTGTTCATTATTATATTTTATATTTATAATTAACTTTTATAATTAACTTTTATAGTGAGTTTAAATTATTAATCAATCACTTAAAATTTTAATCTGGTCTATTCACCTCCACTAGACCACCAAACATCACTTTATATGACCTAAAAACTAAGACATAGAACCATAAGTGAAGTACATTCATTTATTTAACTATTGATCAATTATAATTGTTATGAACATTACCCGGAGACCCTTTCAAACTGGTACCTGACATGAATTTCCATAGACCCGAAGGGCATTCCCAATCCCTAGGGTCTAGCATATAACACTCAGGTATCAATAAAAAATATAGGTAAAAATTTCACCCAACCTAAAGTAGACAACATGATATATATACACATGTACAAAAAGAAAAAGTGAAAAAACATGAACATATATATTTCATAACAGAAAAAACAACAACTTAAGTGATACAACTAAAACAGTAGTAGAAACAATCTCCATGAGACAAGTACAACTGAAAAGGATGAAAAAACTAAACTACTACTCCAACAGTCACCTTATGAGGGCATGAAAAAACTCTCACCATCTCAACATCCATCTACAAAAACCCAACCGACAGAAATCCTCACTGCCTCACTATGGTTTCTTTCCTTTCCATGTATCAAAATAAATATTCAAGTATATTCACCACTGAAGGAGTATGTAGTCTTTATGCTAGAAGGAATAGTAGGGTCCCACCAAGATGTTCCATATCAAGTATATGAAAAATAATCCAAGCATGCTAAAATTTAATGAAAACAGGGAATGCTATACAGTTTAATAGTTTTTATCTCAAAATCATGGAAAAACATTTCATTCCCCATTTTCCACATTTCCAAATAAAGTCAATAAATTAGTTTCAAATAATTTAATATAAATACATCAAAATAGATGTATCAAGTCAAACCAAACCATGTATCACATATCACTTCAAATACATGGAATCAAAATCAAAGTAGTATAAGTCAAAACAGTCCAAATCATCCAAAATAATAGGTAACAACATGATGAGGATCACCCAAGGATAGGTTATCTTGGTAAATCATGAAAAAACAAAGAAAATCGTGCGTGCATCAAGTCTATAGACATTTGAATCGAGTCTAGAGAGAAAAATAAAACCCCAATAATTAAACCCCCAAGAGGTCTAATAAGTCCCTAGAAAAATAGGCCCAGGGAGAAGTGGAATTCCCCATGAGAAAACCCCCCAATAGTGGATGCATCCTATTGACATACCATACACCTAAGTACCTAGGGCTTCACATTTTATCTATTTTACAAACCATTTCATCAATCCATTTCACTCAAACCATTATTTTTAAACCATTTCACAAAACCATTTCATAATGCATTAAAAGTACATTTTTTTACAAAAGAAAAAGGAAACCATCTTTTATCAAAAACCCATTTCATACAAAAATAAAATCATTAATCATCTCTTTTAATTTAATAAAACAATTAATCAAAAACAAAATCAATGATTTTCTCCAACACCAACTAGAGATAGAACCACCCAACTCAAAATACAGGTCGCACATGGCCGAAATGGGATCCACCACAAGAAAGAACCCGACAATGATATCTAATTCCCTAGAATCAATCTACACATCTCAAAATTGATTGAAATAAAAAGATGTTTTGGTAGAGAAGAGGAAAAAAATGCACACTTCAAGAATTCACATCTACCACTCCATAACCAACAAAGGATCGACCCCCAAAATGAATTCGCACAAGATATCTATAAGGGAATAAAGAAAATCAACACCACAGATAAACAAAATCAAGAATTCAATGCAACACCACTACCACGATCAAAGGAAACAAAGAAGAATAAAGGATATCTAACCCTGATAGATGACACAAAACTGCCCTGATGATCCAACACTGAAAGAATCGATCCAGAACAAATAAGGCCCCTAGAATAATAGGAGATGAGCTCTTGGTCAAGATAAAGGAGGCATATAGAAGAATGAATGGAATATAAACCACGAAGTAAACTAAATTCACAACTCATGAAATTTACATGGAATTTAATCCCATTACACGTTGTGTAACATAAAAATTCCATATACTATGAAAACCCCATCATATTTTTATTAAAAATTGATCTTTCATCATTACATATCATGTAGCCCTTACATGGTTTGTAATATTGAACACTATGTAATCAACTCAAGGATTGAGCCTAGAGATTATTACACATTGTGTACTCCTTACAAAATCTATAAATTCTTTGAAAACAGAAAAAACAACAGATCCTTTACAAAGGCCTCAAACCCTATTGAGCATTATCCAAACTTAGGGAGAACCCCATAAAGACATTAAATGTTACTTCTCAGACTCTATTAATTTAAAAAAACATATATCCCAATTTTTTTCATTTCACTCACCAAATGTTCTCCATCCCTAGGAGTCCCAAGAAGCACCCAATTAAAGAGGAAAACAAGTAAATATAATAGAATTACCTGAAAGAGGGTGACGAAGTGTTATGAACTCCCCAAGATAAGATTTTTTTACCAGGGATGTCATGTGGAAGAGTGAAGTATGGTAAATAGGTGATTCCATTTCTGCCTCATAAATGACTCATGCTATCATGTATCATGAAAATCAAATCCATGACTCTATAACACTCTGACCAAAAAATTAACTTCTTATCCAAGAATTTCATTTAATATTCCACAATATCTACTGGATGCTTTATAAGAGAAACATATGGATCTTAATTGATATCTTCCAAACTCAGAATGTGAGAGAAATCAGGATGGTATTTTCTGATCTGTTAAATGTGGAAAACATCATGAAGGCTAGTCAACTGAACTAGCAATACTAATCATTAAGAAAACATCCAAAACTAATCAGTGAAATGAAACAGCCTAACATATCTCTTTGTAAACCATCCACATTTTCCATGATGGGAGTGATCAACCGAGGATAAACTTTCAATAAAACCCATTAAACTATAAAAAACCCAAAGGATGGAATTATTGATCTGCATAAGATTTCTGTCAACTATGCGCTAATAAAAAACAACGACATACATCCTAAATCCGCATAGAACTCTCCTGAACCAAACTTAGACCCACCAAAAAATATTTACCCACCTTTTTCCAAAAAATAGGTTACCTTATTAGGTGAACTTTAATATCCTAAAAAGGGTCCATTCTGATCGAGGAATGATAATTGTTACTATAAGAAAACTCAACTAGTTCTATATAGCTATCCCAGGATCCAGCAAAACCCTAGGCATAAGCACAGATTATATCCACAAATATCATCATAACACCCTCCATATAACCATCTATCTATGGATGTTAAGATGTACTCAATTTAAATAGAGTTCCCATAGCCTCTTGGACTATTCCTTAGAACCTCGATGTGAACCTACGATTCTATTCTAAAACAAAGATATAAGGAACCCCATGTAACCTACCAATCTATTTCACATAATACATACATAGATATTCTACCTTAGTGGTGTCCCTTATCAGAAGGAAATGAGACAGATTTGTCAAATGATCAATCACTTCCCAGATAGAATTATCCCTCGAGGATCCTTTGGAAATCTAAAAATAATCCATTGATAACTCATCCCATTTACAAATCGGTAGCAAAAGAGGTTAAAGAAAACAAGAAGGTTTTAGACAATGTTTCTTTATCATTTGGAAGTTGTAATAGTGGGACACATAATCAGTAATGTCATGCTTCAAATATGGCTACTGGAATCACCGTCTCATGTCATAATACAACTTCGGTGTGCCCAGATGAATAACCCATGATGAATTATGATAATTTAAAAAAATTAGATCATTATACATGCTGGGATGATAAATCGATCCCCAAAACTATGAATACCATCTAAGAGAGAGGCCTAGCAGAAATGGTATCCCCACTATATAGGGTTTCTTGAATTCCTATAAAATCACCATCCTATTGATGAACCTGTAGAATAGAATCAAGGAGAGATGATTGTAATTGGGAATTGGTCAGAACCATACTCAAAACATCCCCCTAAGAGTACAGATGAAACTGAAAAAAATCCCTATAAGGTTCCTCTCATCATTCAATTCCTGAATATCCTATGATAGAAATTTTGGCTAAGAGTATCTATAATAACCTTACCCTTCCATGGGGAGTATGCGAAATCTAAGTAAAATTTCTAAAAGTGTTCCACCCATTCAGTCTATATGATATTCAAGTATTTTTTTGAAAAGATATATCTCAAGATATTATGGTTAGAAAATACTTCAAAACTCTCTCTAAAAACAAAGTAATACCAACAATTAAGAGAATTCATAACTATGGTAAGATCAAAATCATGAATGGGGTAATTATTCTCATGATGTCCAAGAAAGAAAGAGATATAAGATAGAATATGATCATCCTATATGAGATGAAAACCCAAAATAGTGATAATAGATTCACAAAAAAACATATAACTCTTATTTGGCTCAGGTAAGATCATAATAAGATCCAATGTTAGATGTCAGTTCAGAATATCGAAAGAAGACTGATATTTTTAATCCCATATGAATTTCACCCCTATTTTGGAAATATCATTCAACGGTTATGAAAACTTTGGGAAATCCTTGATGAACCGTTGATAGTATCTAGAAAGAAAAATGAAGATACAAATCTCAAAGACATCCTGTTTTCCTTCCCATGGCAAGACAACCTTTACTTTCTTCAGATCAACTGACAAGCCATGATAAAAAATCACATGCCCAAATAAATTCACTTCTCTAATAAATAAATTGCATTTAAAAATATTTCCTTACAAAATGATACTCATTAGGATTTCCAGAACCAAACCCAAGAGGTTCTCGTTCTCATGTTCAGATCTCAAATAAACTAAAATATAATCCATGAACACTATCTAAAAAGAGTCGACATACTGTTAGAATATATGATTCATTAAATCAATAAAAACCATAGGAGTGTTATTCAGATCAAATGGATGTTAATGACATACATCGTCCTAAAATCCTTATATGGTATTTTAATCTCTTGAACACTAAGAAGATGATAACCTGGCTGAAAATCAATCTCTGAAAACTTATTTTTCCTCTTCAACTTCTCAAAATAATCATCCACACGCGAAAAGTGATATATCTTTTTAATCATTACTCAGTTTAACATATGATAGTCCATGTAAAATCGATGTGAACCATATGAACTCTGGGAAAAGAGTACTTGGGCTACCCAAGGTGAAACTCTAGGAAAAAAAACCCTTACCATTAAATCATCGAACTGAATGTTGAGATCCTTAAACTCAGATAATCCCATACGATAGGACGGTATAAAAATAAACTACACACCTGGAACCATGTCAAATATAAAATCAAACTCCCTATATAGAGAAATATCAAAATAATCAAGAGCTTGAATTTCAGGAAAATCCAGAAAAATAGTGGGAAGAACAACAATAAAAGAGATGTAATTGGGATTAACAGCTACAATAGACACAAACTCCCGAGAATTGGGTATGATGGTCCTTCAAGACCAAACCTTAGATCCCATTCTTCCTAAAACACCTGAGATCTCCCATTAATCATAAAAAATGAGACATGCCAATGATAAAAACCATCCTCATCATGATGAGAAAAAATAAAATCCATCATGATAATGAAATTAAACTGATCCAAATCAATTATGGAAAAATATCACACTAACTTCACATTAGTTATACATAACACAAAATAAAGACACTAAAATCCATGAATTTATCTCTTCCTAGGAGGTGTCTCTAACATCATTACAAGGGAATGAGATTTGTTGGAAGGTTAAGCATATCCATAAAATATCCATACATAAATGAGTGGGAAACACCGATTTCAAATAAAGAAACCACTCTGGAAGATTCATTAAAGATCGTAACTCTCACTATCATTGGACTCACATATACCACTATGGGAAACTCATCTACTGTGTGAGCATGATTCACTCTTGGGGATTGTTTATGGACTCCTATAGTCCTTAAAGAATCTGACTACTCAATAATAGTCTTTAGACATGATAATCCATGAAAATATCAAGGTGTATACATAGCTTGATATAAATGTTATGGAAGACCATAATTCCCACAACCATTTAATGTCTTTTCAGGTGAAGGAAAATAATTCTGGGTGCATTCAACCTTGATACACTGATTTCAGGTCAAAGGAACACTACTAGTTGCAACTAGAGGTTCCGAAGAGGCCTCCTGATGAGAATCACCTTCAACACTTCTATGATGATCCCACAACTTCCTCCTTTTCCCTAGGTTCCATTTAAGCTACAACTAGGTGGAAGAGACGGGGACGAATATCCCACCTAACCTTAAATATTAATTTATTCCATTATATCCCTTCCCACTATCTCTACACAGATCAAAATATTTAGCAAAAATACATGTGATCTAATATCTACTCACATACCCTACTAGTACTTCTGAGATTTTAGATGGTCATTCTTTAATACCTCTTGTAGAGACCCAAAGCTTGATGTACATGGAAATTACATTAATTTTAAGGAATAATTAATACATAACAAAAACAGACACAAAAGGTTCGTAATATTTAGTGTCTTTGGAAACTCGGAATATAAACAACTAATCATGTTGAACGATCGTCAACATCTCCCATAATGATCTTCCCCCTTTTGTTTCCTTACCTAAAATCTTTCTTTATTTCCTGGGGAAAATAAAACATAAAAATTGTGAGCTCAAAGTCTCAGTAAGGGTAAACATAGAGAATATAAAACCATCTATAAACATTTGAAAGAAAAAACTTGAACATGAAATATAAACATTAAAACCTTGAGCAAAGACATAAATCTTGGAAGTACGTAAGGCATATATCATAAAAGAACATAAATCACGATAAAATATCATGGGAATAAAACATGTAATTGTGGAAACAATTAAGCACATGTTATGATTTCCATAGTAGCCAAGGCATTGCTGCCAAGACCATCTTAGTGGACAAAGTCCCTTTCTGAATCGAGTTCACTCCTCGTTCCAGTCCTGTATTACTGAACCAGTTTAACTTGCCATTACAGCCATGTCTATCTCATGAGATATAAATCATTACCCAATGCATTGGAGGGAGATATAGGTCCCACCCATCTCATAATTAAATCATTCTTACTTGTTCCAAAAAATAAACTTAAAACATTCATCATAACCCAAAGAATAAAATGGGTTTCATAAAAATCATCCCATCATTTCATAATCCGTATAAAATAAATGGACATTTCATCATAAGAAAATTGAACCATTTAAATCATAGATACATTAAACTTAAAACATAAACATATGAAATAATTTCATCTTAGATGGAAAATGGTTTTTATAAAATATTTGAAATGAATTCTTGAGGAAAATATCCTTTCTTCGTTAAAACCATTTTCTTTTCAAAAATTGTCATGAACTTTTAAAATAAAAGTATTTTGTTGAAAATAATCATAAAATCATGTTGATTAAGCTTCATGAAAATGAGGCATTATTAAACCATAAAAATCCGTTCACGCCGTATAAGTTAAAAAAACATTCTTCTCGTACTTTTGCCGGAAAAGTAAAAAAAGTACCTCGTAACGTAAACAAAAGAAATATTCCTTACAAACCATGTAGTAAAAGCAAAAAATAGGTAAAAAGAACTTTAAACATACATGAAAACACTTTTATAAAACAAGTAAATGTGTGATAGAAATACCCCCAGTAAATACTTACGAATAAGCAATCTCGGATAAAAATGAGATTTGCAAAATTTTCCCTTACCTTAGGTCCGATATGCTTCGTATGGATCCGAACCTCCTGTATAATGATTTAAATAATTTCATTGACTTATTTAAGAATCATATTCATTGTTATGATATCATATATGGTTCACTTATGGCTTTATATTACCCGTTCTTTTGTAAATTTCATGTTAAAGAGTGTTTTGGGTAAAATCGTTTCATTTGTCGTCTGTGTTTTTACTTGTAATTATTCATATGATTACTTAGATCATGATTAATTAAATCCAGAATTTAAAACATGATTTATATATAATATATATTCAGAATATACATATATATAATAGATTGATAAATGGAAGGAAATACACCGTTCATGGAGACGGTAGGTCGTACGTACGCATGAACGTTGTTTTTGTTTCCTTATTGAATTGAATGGAATTATGTAGATGACATACACACATATATATATATATACATAAATCCAGTATCATTATTGTGTCATATATTTCATGATTACTTATTATATTTACTTTATAATCATTCATGAATTGTTAACATGGAAAATGAATCTCATCGCATCGAGGAGACGGTAATCCGTACGTACGCACGAGCGATGATATCATTCCCATAATTATTGAATCGAATTGGAGTGAATGATATAATATCTTAGAATCATTATGATGTTATAATAATCATATGTATGTATTATTTACACCATTATACCCATCCAAGTAAGGTGGTGGTGGAAAAACAGATTACACCCCGGCGTGGAGACGGTATTCCGTACGTACGCACGCGCGATGATTTCAATTTCTGTAGGATGGATAGAAGGTGAAATGGGGTTGCTTAATATTTATAATAACATATTAGTATATTATTTATACTGATGTTATTAAAATATAATGAAACAACTAAAGAAGAATTTGAAGAAGAAAGAAGCTTGAATGAATCAGTAGAAGAAATTACCTCTTCTTCGATATGCCTCTTTGAAACCTCCTCTTAGGGCACTAAGATTGGACTTTGAAGTAGACAAGGACCTATAGGATGTTTCTAGGGAAGTAGAGAAGAGAATTTGGCATGGTTTGGCCGAGCTTGAAGGCTCAAAGTGGTGTGATAAAGAGAGGGAGGAGGTTCCCTTTTATAAGGGAGGAGAGGGGCACCTTTGGAAATATTAAAAATATTAATTTATAATAAATCTAACCCCACTTAAACACTGCAAAAAATGACTCATATTCGAATTTAGATGATATAGGGTTGTAATATCATCAAAAAATAAAATTTATACATGTTATGAATTTATTTTAAACATTATCAACTTGATTTATCCTTATTTAATCAATTTAATTTTATTTGTGGTAAAAATATTCTAAATTTAAAATTATAACAAATAATTACTTATTTGTTGTGAATTTTCCATAATTGGATACGTTATAACATATTTGACCATATAAATTTAAATTTATAATTTTTAAATATTTTTGTGATTTTTAAACAATTTTATAATATGTTATTTTTATAAAATAACAATAGTGTCAATTTTGACACTATTCATATATTTGAATTTAAATAACATATATACAGAATATATCTTCAAAATAAAAGCTCTAATAGATTCATAAAAGGTCATATGTATCTATAAAATTAGTGGAGCACATTAAATAGTTCATATGATATTTATTTTATTATTTTTAAAACCATTTATTTGGTTTATCTCTTAATAAAATAATTATACCACATTTTTGTATAATTATTTCATATACTTATTTGTTGCATAAAAATTAAAAATAAAATCCTATGATGAATATAAATCTATTAAATTTCACAATAATACTTTTACTTGAATTTATCATCTTAAAATAATAATATTTAAATTGTTATATTTATTAAATTATGAAGGTGACAATTTTGGCATCATTTAAAATAAAATAATATAAGTGTCATAATCACATTTATAAGACTCCAAACGGTTATATATTAGGTCATTGGATGCTTATGATGTATATATACACTAAAAATAAGTTTTGGTCAGGTTTGTGGGCCTTTTAATGGGTATTAGTCTTTCAATAAAAACTATATTACTGATTTTTCACTCAATAAATAATTTCTGCATCATTAATGTATCACCTTTAATGACAATTATTTAATCCCTAAAAATTCTAAATAAATTATCATTATTTAGATAATTGTATTTTATTTCTGTATACTATTCATGTCTGAAGTTTCATTAAGTTTATCACTATATTAAAATTATTATACTTATAAGATTTAAGAAAGTGGCATGTTGTCACATTCTTTGGTTTTAATAATAATTAAATTATTTTCAGAGACAAAAGTCCATTAAATGAATCTAATCCGACCCTTAGATGATATGGGTAGACTTTTAGTCATACAATAGGATTTTTCAGGTTTTAGGGTAATTTTATAATCTTATATTTACCCTTAATTACCCAATTTACCTTTATCTATGGTAAATAAAATTTACCGTAGTTACTATTCATAATGCCAAAAAAAAAGTAGCCTATTAACATAATTTGGACCCACTGATTCCAAATATGGAATCCATTTTTCAAAATTCAAAACACATAAGTTGCATTAATTAATTTAAAATTAATCCCGTTGTTAAGAAAATGGGTTTTAGAAGTTAAAACATTGCCAAAGATTGAAATGTTTTTACCTATGAATTCAATGTGAAATTAATGCTAATGACATAAATTATATTAAATGGTAAAAATATATTCTATTTATAATTTAAAACCATTAAATATTATAATTTTACCATATAAATTATCTCAATGAAAAAGTTGTTTTTAATTAAAAATTAGCGTATTTTTACTATTTATCAAAATATGAAAGTTATCAGAAAAATATCAAAAATTTATCCAATGTAAATATTTATATCCTGATTCAAAAGAAGAATTTTATTTTGTCAAATTGAACTTATAAACATGTCAAAAAATAGATTTAATGTGGGTGCGCCATCAAAAGGTGGCAAAACTTCATTTTTTTTGAAAAATACTTATTTTACCCAAAATATTTATTTTGTTCTCTTACCATGTTCTAGAAAATGTGTAAGATTAATAATAATGTTATAAAATTCAAAATGTAGTTAATACTATTCATAATGGCTAGTCCATAATAATATATCGTTGTTTTGTGAAACCCGGTATTGCGTACTTCACTTGCTATCGAGGAAGGTTGCGATTGCGTGTAATGCAAGCCAAGTCCGTATTGTGTGCTGTGAAAGATTCCTCTGCTGATTTATATAACATAAAAACAAAATATTTCTCATAAAAGTCTCGAGTGTTACACCTCTTTTTCAAAACGAACCAGTTCAACAAACCAATTGGTATACGCTAACACTGAATTCTCTTCTTGTTACAAAGATAGGAGCTCTAAAGACATCAACATCATAAATGACTTTGGAATAAACTAATGGGAGAAGAGAGTCTCGAAACCCCCACTATACAAGAATATGTGACTATTCGATTGTATGATGGAATCACACAATATATTATTCGGACCATCAGGTCTAAATTCCATACACTTCACCTTGATACTCTGAAGTGTATCTAGGAAGTCAAAAAATATGATCTATCTTATCCAGCAATTTATATACCTCTTAAGGTTCATTCATTACTTTAAAGGATGGTGTCTTCTCCCAAATTAATTCTCATGATTGATATATCTCTCGTAATGTTCCTATATATACCTCAACAACTACATTATAAGCTTGTGGCATATTCTGATCGATGACATGAATTGACAACATGATAACCTTAATAATGCTCGGATCTATATGAGACAGAAAATTTCATATCAAAATAAAATATATGACCAGAAAAAATAATAATCTACATTCAAACCATAAAACCCAAATGAAAAAACAGATATTTTGGTCAAAAACTAAAAAAAGGAGATTTGCATCCCAACATCACATGGTAACTTGAGTATTATAATGGAAAGATCTGTCCAAGCACTAACCGCAACATAAAACTCATGTTTCGACAATCCTATCTTCAGTCTACCAAATGACCCAAGATATGGAATCTTGAGAAAAAACATTCGTTTGATACAAAAATATGATGAAACTGGCCTATATATCCTTTTAAACTAGTACCCAACCAAAATTTCCATATACCCAAAGAGTGTTCCAAATCCCCATGGGCTGGTATCTAGCACCCGGTCATCAACAACAAATAGAAAGAATAATTTCTCCCAATCTAAAGCAGACACCATTAAATATAAACACATGTATAGAAAGAAAAAATGGAATAAAACACACACACACACACACACATATATATCATAACAGAGAAATAACAGGAGAAGTGATAAAACTGAATTGGTTTCAAAAAAAAATCTTAGAGGCAAGTCCAACTGTAAAGGATGACAGAGCTAAATGATTACTCCAACAGTCTCCATGTGATAGTGTGGAAAAAATCCAACCATATCACCATATTACAACCAAATCCTAGATGATATAAAATCTCACCACCTAACTATAATGCTCTGCCTTTCCTTGTATCGAAAGACATAACTATGCCTACACATCGCCAAAAGGGCATACAGGGTGTGAGTTAACCATCATAGTAGGGTCCCACCAAAGTCTTCCATATCTTGTTTCAAGAAAATAGTAGAAGAATGCTCAAAATTAATGAAAACATGGAATAATGTAAAGTTTCATAGTTTTTATCTCAAAATAATCAAAAACATTTAACTTCCCCTTTTTCAAATTTTTTGAATAAAGTATGTACATAAGTTTCAAAGTATTTCATATACGTATATGAAAACATATATATCAATTTAAACCAAATAATTCATCACATATAATATCAAATACATGGAATTAAAATCAAAATACTATAATCCAAAATATCCTAAATCAACTAGAAGCACAAGAAACATCATTCCATGGATTACACTTGGTCAGGATAGCTAGAATACTAATACCTAAACATAGAAAATCACATAGCCATCGAGCATCTATAATTATACATCAAGTATAGAGAGTAGAGGAACACCCAAGGAAGTGATCCCAAAATAGGTCTAACAATTCCCTAGAATAAAAATCCTTGGGAGTAGAGGAAATCCCCATGAGAAATCCCCCTAATAGTAGATGAGGCCTATCACTACACCTTTTACCTAAGTTCCCATGTCTTCCCATGTGCTCCACTTTCCAAACCATTTTATCCATCTATTTAACTCAAACCATGGTTTGCTTTTTTTGACAAAAACATATGAAAATTATTTAAAATAACCTTTTATTTTACCAAATACTGGTGAAAACCCCTTCTTTATCCAAAATCAATTTACATACACATAAATAAAAAACCTCAATCATGAAATTTCATTTAATAAAACATTATATCAAAAACAGGATCAACACAGTTCACCAACACATGACAGAGATAGAACCACCTACTTAAAAACGTTGGTTCCACATACCTCAAGAATGTACACCTGTCACACCACAACCACCAAATAAATGACCACCAAAATGAGATCTCACAATAGACCAATACAATGATCAATATTAATAACACCATGGATAAAAAAACTAATAGTACAATTAAAAAATTCTACAATAATAAAAATAAATGAAGAAGCAGTAATGATATCTTACCCAGATAGATGAAACACTAATGCCCCAATGATCCAATTCTAAAGGGATTGATCTAGAATTAATAGAGGCCCCAAAAATTGATACAGAGGAGCTCTTGGTCAAGATAAAAGAGGGCTGGAGATGATTGAATGAAATATTAGCCAAGTAGTTCCGTAAAATTTAAACTCATTACATTTTCATGATGAGTAGTCCCATTATGCATTGTGTAATTCATGTCTTCCATATACACCAAAAAACCATCTCTATTTTATTAAAAACCTATATTTTAACATTAAACAATATGTAACCCTTACATGGCGTGTAATATTTCAGGATTTTTTACTTAACAAATGCCTTGAGATTGGTGAGCATTCAACATTGTGTACTCCTTACATGGAATGTAAATTCATAGAATATAGTGAAAATAGAATATTATTTAAAAAAACTCAAACTAAACCAGGATTTACCTAAACATAGGGAGATCCCTGCAAATCCATTACATATTTATATATGGAATTCATTAATTAAAACAAACATACATCCATTAAATTTAGGCCATTTCCTCAGCGAACATTCCCCATCATCGTGAGTCCCAAGACACACCTAATTAATAAGGAAAACATGTGTATAGAAGGGAATTACCTGAAAGAGGGTAATGTGATGTTACAATAATCATTGGATTATATTCCCAAATTCCCTTTGTTAAAGGTGAAATGTTTTGATATCATATTTTCATTAACATTTTCTACCTTGCTTCGATTTAAGGATATTTATTTATTTAAATTTATAAATTATTGAAAATAACTCCAAAATAAATGAAATAAATATATTTATATACTTATATATTTAAAATAATTTATTATAGTCATCCATAAGGGTGGTGATAAGAAAAGAATTAGAAACATCCTTGTTAGAGTCTTACTAACCATGATCTAGACACTGTAAGTAGAGGTGAATCATATATAATATTTGAGTGTATTATAGGTAATATATTTTTTAAGTAATTTAGCATAATCATGATCATGCTAACTTACTATTTAATTTTATATAAGAAGTATGTGATAAAAAAGAAAAGGTGTATAAGGAATTTGATAAGGAAAACTAAATAAAAAGATGATGGGCATGACATATTTCTTAAAGTTGTTCCTTTTCTAAGTCCCTTTACTTCTTAAAATCATGGATTTTTATTACTCCTGAACATTAATAAGTATTATATGGGGTTTATGAATGGTAATTTGGTAGAAATATTATTTTGGTAAGTGTAAGTGGATTGGTTTTCTAAGGAGAGAGAGGGGGTATTTATACTTAAAGAGAGGACTGTTTTATAGATAAAATATTAAATAAAATATAATTTCTAATGAAACCATTTTAATTGTGATATTCATGGAATTTTATGTTATATTTGGGTAAAATAAAATTAATTTATGACTTTTATGGTTTTTTGAAAACTGAATATTTCTTTTACTAAAAAGGAAAGTGGAAAAATAACAAATTGTTATCTTAATGGAGTACATTAGTCAATAGAATTTGGAAAATATTCTTTAGGTTTAGAAAAGTTGGTTATTATATTTAACTGATTAATTTATCTCAATAGTTTATTTTAGATGATCAAAATTTTATAGAATTTATAATTCATTATTATATCATGAATGTTATAATTTAAAAAACACAAATTATGAAGAAAATTTACTTTTACTAATAACCTAAAATTTAAAGTATTTTATAATATTACCAAAAAATAACCAATATATACTTTAGATGTGATGATTATAAAATTAAATTTTATTGTATCAATATAATTTTCTAAGATAAGTAATTTTAATTATAAAAAACAAAATTTGGATTTTTATTAAATACATGAAAATATAGTATATTAAAAACACACTTATTTTTTCAGTCTTGATATTTAATTTATGGATTTATAATATTTAAACTTTCTTTAATTACTCATGATGAAAATTTTTTATGTTACATTTTATTATTTTTAGGCCAAATTACTATTCCAATGGTGAGGTTGCTATTCCCAATGACCATTTCACTATTTCAATGGTCACATTGATATTCGAAAAGTCACATGGCCTCCTATAAATACCTCTTCATTCCTTTATAAATCATTCACTACACTTCATCCCAAGGTTTTATATATATTTTTGTTCAAAAATTTTAATTTGTTTATAAATATCTTGTATCTTTTCCACATTGTTGTTTGTGGGAGTGATAAATCTAGTAGAGAGGTATGATCCAAGTTTTACCATTCTAATTTTATAATTTTATATTTTACCCATTGTAAAATTTAGATTTTTCATGGGTTTGGTTATTGACTAATGTTATCATATCACTTAATGAAATAATGTTTTTATGGTTTCCCTATGTGATTTATCTGTTTAAAACAATATAATATAATATAATATAATATAACACACGTTTTTTCAAGAAAAAAATATCATTTATAAAGTATAGGCCATTACATTGGTTTCTGTTATAACTCAATGGTCAATGGGGGGTCTATTTTTCATTTATGTTGTTTATTTATTTATATCACAATTTTTTTTCTTCCAGTAGTGATTACTAATATATGCATATTAATTTTTTTAGTGGTAGCTGAAGAACCTATTGATCCTATGAGAAAATCTGATTTTGTCGGATTCAATAGACTATCAATAATGTACATGATGTGAATGTTTTTCGATAATTTTTTTTCTAACAAATATTTAATTTTTTTTTCTAAAACCAAGAGGAATAATCATTTCACATTAATTTATAATTAATTTAATATGTAAGAAGAAAGATTTCATTGGTCATTAAGTCTTTGTTTATTGGTGTTTTGTATCATTCTAACCTAGTAAGTGTATCATAATGGCATAGTTATAACCCAAAGTATATCACCTCTAGTGGTGATCCACACGTTCTCCTTTGATCTTCAAAGAACTCTAATGAAATGTTAGGTACTAGCATGACCAATTGATCATATTGAATTATACATTTTGATGGATTCACATCCTGTAAGGATTGAAGGAATCTCTATTGATCTTCTTAGTCTTGGTAATAAAATTTGAAGAAGGAATTATTGAGAGATAATTATTATTCACAATGATCAACATCTTACAAAATGATATAAAAGACTATTTGTTGGAATAGGGTTATGGTTTAATAATTAATTAATTTCAGTAAGACCCTTAATAATATATTAAAACCAAAATGAAACCTTTTCCATGAAATAAAATAAATTTTCATTTTCATTTTATGGTGTTTGATACAATGTTCAATGATAAATATATTTTTTAAAACCTCGTAAATAAAAATGTATCACTAAAAAATCTTGATCTCTTTTCCTCATCAATATTAATTTAATTATTGAATAAATGTTTAATGAAATTTTATTCATTAAATTAATAAATAAATTAAAATTATTTTAAAAGTTTTAAAAATAAATATTTATTTAATATTCACATAATTAAATAAATTATTAATATAATAAATAAATAAATATTTCCCGTCATGAAAATAATAAGAGATAAATAAATATTATATATTATTGTAATTAAATAATTCCCTTACGAATACATATTTCTTGGATATTTTTAGTTGATTTATAGGTCTTGAATAAACATTTCTTCTCTGATTATATAATAATATTTATTCTAATTGTAAAAAATAAATAATATCTAACTAATATAAAAGGAACCAATTTGTGTATGATCTTCAAGGTCTCTTCCTCAATAATTTTTGGTGGGCTTTCCTGAAGTCCCAAATTACTATCTAGTAACAGGTTAAGGCATCCAAATAGTAAAAATATAAATAAAAACAACAATAATAACATACTGACACCCACTGTCTAATATTATCCCATTTTCACGACATTTCATTAAGTTGATTGCACGCCAATGTCATCAACCTATATAACTTCTTTGTAGTTTTTTATTATCAAAAATGAAGTTGTATTTACTCCACGGAATTAAAATTTAATGTAACCGTTCTATTTAAAGAAAATATCTAAGATATTAACTTCTATTAGGATGGATGTGAAATATCCTTCTTGAAATTATCCATTAATAACATTTCATTCTTAACACACATAATATTCTCTACTTAACCATGTACATATGTCATCATGGTTTAAAATAATATATATAATTGAACAAGTAATGAAATCGATTAATAATACTCTTAGAGTCAAAGGATCATTACACACTCTGATAAAAAACAATATCCAATGATGTAAAAAATGTAGAACTCTTACTGGAATCTTTATTATCATAATCCTGTTTTTTAAGGATTACAAAATGATAACTTAATGAGATGAAGTCTCATCCACTTAAGATTAGTCACACCTAGTATCCAATATACTATATTTCACATCATATAATGTTATCCATATGTAGAATTATATTTAATAATATCTCATTACCATTTCAAGGATTTTATTATAGTGGGGATCTATTTTGGCCTTTTTCAAAGCCAAAGAGACTCTAAGAAATTATTAAATTTAATTTATGTACAAAAATTAATGGCATATAAAAAGATATTTTATTTATATTTACTTATTTAAATGTATATTCAGTCTAGAGCACAAAAAAAATACTTTTAGGACACTAACTCCAACAACCTCCCACTTGGACTAGAGCCAACTTCCAATGAAATTTAGTGCACTATATCTCACTTGATAATCATGTCTCTTCTGTGTTAAGGATTTAGTTATGGGGTATGAAACATTGTACTCAATGGAAAACTCTACTCACAATGACATAGACACTATAAGAAAATTCCATAAGGAGATTATATTTACAAAGTATGCACTTATTCCAATGATGTGACCATAACTCTTTTGTAGGATCCACCAATGGAGTTTTATCACAATAGAGTGTGATAAGGTCTTTACTTATGAGAAATATATCAAGATCATATATGATTTTATGTATCTAAAACTATTCTTTAACTACCTAAAAATACCTGATTTACTCATATTAAACTTTATAATTAGAGACTATGACTTTATTTGATATCTTCTAGACCACAACACCTCTATTGAGTGTGAATATATTTCAAAAATATGATTTTAGATCATCGTGATATATTTTGAAACTAGAATATTCATTTCCCCAGATGAGTAGATCCACATCACCTCCATATACCGAGAACAAATCCTTAGTACAAATCAGATTCTAAATGATAGACTCTAATTCCATCCAATGGAAGTCTCTTAGGCCACCTTGATATATTCCAATCACTCTTAAGGAATATACAACAAATATACTTGTACATAACATAATATACATGAATAACCCAATCGATGACATGTATGGAATCCTTATAATCATATACCATTATTCCTGATTTTGAGGGAACATTTTCTTAGAAATACAAATTCAATGTGACACTAGAGACAATCCACTCTTTGATTGGTCCATACTGAATCTATTTATTATCTTATTAATGAATGTACTTTTACTTTTTCCATGAAGACTATCAGATATATCAAGATAGAACTTGATCCAAAGGTTATATTCTTCTTTTCCTAAATACCTTATAAAGAATAATTTATTTAACCAAGTTTTAATAGACTATTAGAATGGTATTTCATATCCAACAAGTAGTATTTCATTTACATAAACCATTGGGAAGATGACAAACTCCCACTAAATCCCTTATAGAAACAAGGATAAAATTCATAATTTTTGAATAAAAATTATATTATGGAATCAAAAAAATAAATTTTCCATGACATGGATTTTTAATTTGATCCTTAAATTAATCTTTGAAAATTTTATATCTTGTATTGAAACTACTTCTTTAAATCTTTTAGTTTTATTGGGACCATACTATAGGGAAATTTGGATATAAGAGTGGATATGGGAATAAGATATATTGGGAACTCATCCTCATGATTTGGTGTAAGGATGAAAAACTCTTCCTGAAAAACATCGACATATTACCTTCAAATGGGGATTTATTAAAGGTGGATGGTTTACATTAAGACAACAATTTTGGAAAGATAATCTTCTTCATTGGGTATTGGTACCCACCCTACTGAGGGATTTTCCAAATGAAATTCATGATCATCCGTACATTTATATAAGAGAATGGAATGGTTTAAAATATAGTATGATATTTATTTTTCTCAATATCTGATGTGATATATATAGAATGAAATATAATCCATTCCAGGTATTTTGTAAAATTACACCAAATGAAGGATTATGAAATTTTCTGGATGAGTCTTCTCGAATATTTTAATAGGAGAAGAGTCCAACAATTGGGTTGTAATGACCACACCACCAGGTGTTTTTAGGGATATCTATGCTACAAGATATCAGAGTTGTGATTAAATATTTCTAGAAAACATTTAGGATATAATGTAATGAGTAGAACTATAATCAATTTTTTTTCTCTTCATGAGTTAATAATAAGTTTATCTAGTAGGAAATACTTTTAAATGCTCCTCCTTAGTGGTGGTAATGGAACAATATTTCCCTTTTCTCCTTCATCTTTGGTGAGTGCTGATACTGAGTAACCTCAATGGCCCATGGTTTTGTGCATTGGATTGCATAGTTTTCTTTCAACTTATAGTTTAAGAATTAAATTTTTGGTGGTGCGTTCTTTTAATCCATCATGTTGAATGAATTATGTATGTATATTCAATATTCTTGAGCATGGTGTCCTTTTCTCTCACATTTGATGAATTTCCGTGTACCTTTGAAGAAATTATAATGATTCTTCTTCCTATATATTGTCCAATGATGCTTCTCTATTTTCATTTGATCCAACAACATTAAATTCTATTCTTATCTTATTGTCTCTATGTCCATTGGAACATTCTCCAAAATCCACCTCTACTTTTAGAGCACATAAAATTTTTCTTTTTAACTCCCAATGTCTTATATAGCTAGATCCTTCCACAAGCATGGATTTAAATCACCAAATAATCTATATATTTTTCTATAATTTTTTATAAAAAACTTAAGTAATATGTTGAAATACTTATTATATTTTCTTTGATGGATACGATAGATTAACTATCCTTTTACTTATTCTCTAGGAATTATATCTCCAAATTTATTTGAAGGGATCAAGTGAAATACTTATTAATAAATAACTTTTTAATGCCGTTCCACTATATTTATTTTATTTCATATTTTAGCTTCATATTATTTATTAATAACCACCATTAATTTACCTATAAATCTAAATAATAAACTACCAGAGAAAACTTATCCTTTTAAGAACAATGGAGTATATAAATTCTTTTCCATTGATTTCACCCATTATTATGTGATATGTTTTTTGGAACACCCATTAAATATTAGTGTCTATTTTTAAAAAAAATGAATTGATATCTAGTTTATCCTTACTAGGTGAAGGAAGATATTTTAAATATTTTAGGGTATTATAAACAGATTTAGATGACTAGGTAAGAATCCTCATGATGTTTTTAACTCTACCTCCCAATGCATTGGGAATGTCTTCACACAACCGTAGGATTATATATCCCATGGTTTGTTTGTTTTGTTTCTCTTAGTTCCAACCATTTTTTAAAGTATATAATGTTTGAAAAAAATATAATTCAATGAAGCATGAATGAAAGAGGCATTAGCTATTTTAATAAAAAATAGAGCGGATTCTCTCCCATATTTAAAAGAGGCATTTTCTAATATATATATATATCCTTTATAATGGTCTGTATGGAGTTTTTGATCAGCCAAATACTACCCCCTAGAGTGTCAAACTAGGTGCATAACAAGGCCTATTTATCATGCACCACGTGATGATCGAGTTACTACCCAATCCACCATTTTATGGGTTATTACCCCTAGGTACAAATGTTACAAATTCAAATCCACATTTAGTATCTAGATATATATTTTATTACTCAGAAACCACATGATATTATACTTAAATAAAACGTCAATATATTTCCCTTAAAACACAAAATTATCCTTAGGGTTTTCAATAACGTTTCTAGTACTAATTACCAAATTAAATATATAATTATTTTATAAAAACTATAAATACCCAATGTTTTCTTATCAGACTATGACATCATTTTTAAGATAAGTAACACAATATTAATACATTCATAAATATAATGGTTTAGTATCATAAGAAAATTAGGCATGTAAATAACTGATACATAATAAAACATAAACATTATTTAAATCATTATTCTTTGTCCTACTAAAATAGCTCATATTATTCATAGTACATGTAATAACATAAGGATATACCTCAATGAAATTGGTGATAAAAAATCATAGTACTGGGAAAAATATCATAGGAGGAGTAAGGGACATGAATTAATAGTACAAGGGAATAAAATTCTGATAATCATGCATTCCATAAGGGAATGGATCATATAAAATTTATATACAGGAAATAAAACTACGGAAGGAAATGATTTTAATATTTTTTTTTGTAAAAATTACATTTATGTATAACCTTTGTGGTTAAAAAATAAATAAGGGTAATAATATTTTGGCATAAAATATCATCATTATTGATTGGATAAGAAACAACTTAATAAGAGTCAGAGATGTGTTTCATAGAAATAAAGTATTTCTGAAAATTATTTAAAATAGGATTCTAAATCATTTTAAAAATGTAAAAATATGAATATCCCATTATGTAAAATGGATAGAATAGTGAAAATACATTTTTAGTGCATTTGAGTAATATCCTAACTAAAAATAATTTTAATTTGGAGATAACTCAAAAATAAAGAGTTGTGTTTGATAATCCCCTTACTTAGATCCCAATCTATTTTATCACTTTTCCACCAGCTGTATAATAATATTAAGTATATTAATGTTAAAAATGGGAGTTCTTCATATTTTTTATGTATTTATATTTTATTTTTTTAATATTAAAAATTCCTCACAAATTTTTTATTATTATTCAAAATAATATTTTTAAATATATTTTTTGAATCACAATATTTTTATTTATTTATTTTATTTATAAAAATTTATTATTTAATTATATTTTTTTAATATTATTTATCATTTATTCAATTACTCTTTTTTGATAAAATATTATTCATGATTTATATTTTTTATAAGTTTATTTCATTACCCTTATATAGTTTTTGGAATCCGATTCTACCATTTCACAACTAGGTTTTACCTATATATGTGTTTTGGATTTCATTATTTACCCTATGTAACTCCTTGATTTCCATTATACATGATTTAAAATTCTATTTTACCCTTAAATAACTTTCATTACCCTTATGCAAGTCTTATATCATTATGTGTACCCATATATAACTTTTCTCTTACCCTTACACCACACAATTTTACCCTCACGTGAACTTGATTTCACCTTTACATAGCATATATATATTATTCTTTACCGTTGACTATGATTTCATGTTACCCTCACAAATTTTTTAGTTATCATTAAGAATGTTCCTATTTACCGTTACATAGGTTATAGAAATTTCATCTCACCATTTTTTCATGAGATTTTGTACCTTTACCCATAATTTTTTTACCTTTACGTATTCCATTCAAAAACTTTATTACCTTTATGTAGCCAATATAAAATATTTAATATCTTTATTCATGGTATAAAATTTTTTTTCACCATTAGAAAACATATAAAAAACCTATTTTACCATTATAGATTCATTAAATAATGACCCATACATATTTTTAAAAACTGGGCCTTTCCAGGATACTTTGTTTTATCATTTTTCATGATATATTAATGTGCTTCATGTTTATATTACATATTTAAATTGTTTTAACAATTCTATAAATATATATTAATTATATATTAAATATTAAATTTTTTATTATTTTATGTTAAACTTATTGACATGAAAATCAATGATTTTATTACTATTTCACATGAACTTTCAACATTGAACTCGGAAATTTGATTTTATTATTTTGTGTTTTTTTGTTTGATTTTATTTTTTCAAAATTCATATTAGATGTTATATAAATTATTAAATCTTTTTTATAATCTTTAATATATTATTATTTTTTGAAATTATTTAATTCTATACCCCAATATTATGTATTCGTTTTAAATTTTAAATTTTAAATTTTAAATAATATTTTTTTTGTGATTTTCCTAGGATTTATCTTTAACCTTCTATTTTTAATTTTTTTTCCTATTATAATGATGATTTAAAATTGGTTTGAATTATTATTCATGGTTTTAAATTTTGTATGAGAGTTGGATGATAGTTTTAAAATTACAGCATCTTTTTCCCTCTTTGATAATTTTGAACCGTGTTTTTGAATATTAATTGTGTATCCTTTAGAACGACCTTATTATTTTTATTGTTAATTGAAGGAGTTAAAAAATGGATCCAAAGGAGTTTATGAAAATCTAAAATAATTATTCTTTGATAAGATATTATATGATTTTTTTGTGATACTATGGAAATAGTATAATGGTTTGATACAGTGATACTACTATGCAATTATTTATGTGCAAGAAATTCTCTCATCTAACGGGTGATCTCTTAAAGACTGACCCTAAAATGTTTTGACTTCTCCTTATGTAATGGGACCAGCTAATCCAATACTCAAGAACAAGTACATGTGATTATCTAGTTTATCTTATTTTTATTTTATTATGTTTTCTTATGTTTGTAACCCTTCTTCCAATCTCTCTAATGTTCTTTCACTATTTATTTATAATTTTACATAAAAAAGAATTTTATTTATTTGGGATGTGACTCCAGGATTCTAAATTTTGTACTATTTTGGTTGTGACCCACACTATTTATATTTGGTGGTGTAATTGGGTTGTGACTCTCCATACAAAATCCAGGTACATTTTGGGTTATTCTTCCCCTATAAAAAGATGGTTGTGATTAGGTTATGATTCCCCATAAAAAATCTGCAAAGTACACAACATATCTCTCATTCAGTAGAGAGGTATAAGAGTAGACTGGGTCCACTTTAGAAAAAACTACTATAAAAATACCTATGTTATTTATTTTATTTTCCATTTATAATTAACTTTGATAATTAATTTAGATTATTAATTAATATCTTAAAATTTTAATTTGGCCTATTCAACCCCCTCTAAAAAATCAACCATCACATTATATGACCTAATAATTGGTATCAATGGTTGTTCCCTTTGAAATTTAGCCAATCCTTATCGAGTATTGTATTGTCTTAATTTGTTAATGTATATTATTATTTGGGATAACTTATTGTTAGACCTCAAATTATGTGGATAAATATCCAAAAATATGGCATGAATTCTTATTAATGATGGACAGATTCCTCAGAAACAACCTCACTTAGATGGAAATGACTCTGGTTATTAGAAATCTATAATAATGAAATCCACAGAGTAGTTAAGAATATAATAATAGTTGAACATAGAAAAACAACAAAACCTAATAGAACCTAACCTGAATACACTTACAGAAAAAATTATGTTTAATATGTTTTGAATTAAAAATTAGAAAATATTTTATATTTTGTTTTTAAAAAAAGTGTTCTTAGTCATGTTTCTTTATATAATATAGATCATGAGAACTATAAGATATTACAAGTATCACAAATCGGATATGACAAGATGATATGATCCAAACTCGGAATACTTTGATAATAATACAAAGATTTCAATACATGTGAAGGCGAAAGTATCAATAAAATGTTCAATTAACTCACAAGAATTATGGATGGAATGTCTTCCATTAGAGAAACTTTGGATAACCCCATAATTATTGAAATATTCCACATATTTCTACCCATGAAATGACATGAAAATATGGTTATGATTGATGAAAGTATTAATTTAAATGAATAAACATTGGATGAATTCATAAAATCACTTCTTTAATATGAAATTGAATTGAGGAATATTATAGAATAAGAGACTTCATAGAAGAAAGTTATTTCTTTAAAATTACATATAAAATTTATTTTTAATACTTTAAAATCCAAGGAAATTTTTTTAACAAAGTATAAATCATGAACATAATAAAAGGTATTTATAATTTGATGAAAAGAAAGTGATTCTTCAAGAATATACTACCTATTGATAAAACTAATGATTTAAAAGAAAGGAACGGTAACAAATATGGGCCATATGTATCTTGTTATGAATATAGAAATAAGGGAAACATCAAACAATATTTTCTAAACTTAAAGGAAGAAGTTAGAGATAAAAAATCAATGAACTAATTGAATGGTGATTATCATATTGGATAGAGTATCACTAGAGAATCCAATTAAATTGATGAATCTTAAAGTGAGAAAGAATAATCTAATATTTTTTTGATGTTGAAAAATAAAAATTTGGTATATATCAAATCTGATTCTAATTATTATTATGATAGTTATATTAATAGATTTTATGAGGTGTAGGAAAAAAAATAAAAAACTTTGAAAGAATGTTTTATGAGTTCTAAAATATATAAATAATTTAAAGAACAAATTAAGAGGCATATCAAGGAATAAAATAAATTTAATAAGGAGAATGATGATATTAAGGGAGAAATAAGAAATTATTCTTTATGTTTTAAAGGTAAGATCTATGATTATTTTGAGTCTGTTTAGAAGGAAAATAATAATCTTATAAAGGAAGTTGTAATATTAAAAGAAACATTGTCTAATTTTGTTCAATTAATAGGAAAATATGATAATATGGAATTTATGATGAAACTGAGTAAAGATAACAAAATTGGTTATAATCTGTAGAGTCATTGGTTATAGGAGGATAATTTTGTTAAAAAAATTTCTGGAAAGTTTTCTTCTTATAAATTGTTTAAAATTCTCATTCAAAGAAATTATTATATTGAATTTTATTTTATATTTCCTCAATATCATGGCTATAAAATTTATTTTATTTGAAAACATTTATATTCTAGAGTACATTAAAAAATAATTTTTAAAACCATTTTAGATCATAATATTTCTATTGTTAACCGAGTTTGACCCAAAATAGTATGGGTAATTTTTTTTCTCTTCCTGATTTACCTTTTCTAGATAACAATATTATGAATATCAAGGAAACATGGTATATTGATAGCATCTATTCGTGAAACTTGATTATAGACCAAGAAAAGTTTTTCTCTTATACAAAATGTGATACAGGATCAATCACATTGAAGATAAATATAAGAGTGGTAAAATATTTCAATGAATTATGTATTTATAATATTATTTCAGAATCTAAGGTTTTATATGTTAAAATTTTTAAACATAACACAATTAGTATTTCATACCTATATGATGATGGAATGTATGATAAATTTTAAGATAACTAATGTTTAGTTTTTAAAAAAGAATTTTTTTTAATTTATACTAATTTAAAGGATAATTTTTATTCTATTAATTTATATTATCTATCTAAAAAAAATGTTAAAATTCTCAATGTCATAGAAACAGTTGATGTTATCTAGAATAGAACTATTATAGATGATAAAATTCTAATGATATATTAAATATCCAAGCATGAAAATGTTCTATATTTACCCTAGTTAGTGGTAATAATGTTTTTTTATTGATTCATGCTTAAAAGTTCGGTAGAAAAACGAATATTTTAAATCTTTCAATCATGTTTCTATTTATAGATATCTTAAATTATTACTTCTTGATTTATTTGTTCCAATTATAAATTATATTATGTGTGGTAAGAATTTTTTTATTGTTGATGATTTCAGTATATTTATATGGTTTTATTTTATGCATCATAATCATGAAACTTTGTAAATATTTATTCCTTTATATAAGGTAGTTCAAAATATGAATGGTTGTTTAATTTTTTCTTTTAAACATGATCATTAAGGTATATTTCCATATTTTAATTTTGTTTTTTTGAATAAAATGATTATGATCATAATGTTTATACTCTAATTACAAAAAAATTGTGTTATAGAATGAAAAATTGAACTATTCTAGAAATGAACAAAACTATGTTAAATAAATACAGTTTAAATAATTCTTTTTTGGTTGAATATGTTTATAATACTTATTATTATTTGAATATATTTTATGATATACCATTTTGAATGACACCCCTTATGAATTGTTTGATGGTTTAAAATTGATGGTTTGGTATTTTAAGGATATTAGTTGAATTTTTTTTTTCATGAATACAAAAGAGAATTATATAATTTTGATGATAAATTTGTTGAATATTCCCCATAGGTATTATTATAAAAATAAATTTCATAGATTTTATAAATATAATACCATGACTATTAAAGAATATATGCATATATAATTTAATGAATCTTGTGATGTTCAGAAATATATTTTCATAAATATTGAAGATAACTTGATGGATTTCAATGTTAGTAAATAACAAACCTTTTATAATGTGTCAGTCGAGGGGGTGAAATTTGATTTTAGTTTTTTTAGGATTCATTATGATCAGATTAATTATTATGTTATTTAATTTTTTTTGTTAGAAAACAAACATCCATGTTTTTAAATTAGTGCTTAATTTTTCATTTGTTTCTAATTGTGTGTTGATGTTTTATATTCATTTAATGATGATAACTGTATTATTACTATGATAGTTGAACTTATGTTTTTTTTCTAGAAATAATGTGTGGAATTTAGTTTAACTCTCACTAAATAATCATTTTACCAGAACTAAATGGATTTTTAGAAACAAAATGAATGAATCTTGTCAAATTGTTAAAATTATAGATAGTTCTATTTATCAGGGTTATTATCAACAATATGTTGTTGATTTTGTTGAATATTTTCAATTAATTATCATATTAAATTTATTATAAATTTATTATCTTTTATTATCTTTTCATGGTTTTTTGTTATTTCAAATGGATGTTAGAAGTAAATTTTTAAATGGTTTCATTTTTAAAGAAGTTTACATTTCTCAAACCCTTAGTTTTGAGAATGAAAAATTTATTAATCATGTTTTTAAATTATCAAAAAACTTTACATGTTATTAAGAAACCAACACATTCCTTGTATGATATACCTAAAATTTTTCCAAAAAATGATTTAACAAAAAGGTAAGGTAGATCCTACTTTGTTTATCAAAATAATTTCAAATGATATTTTGATTGTTCAAATTTATATTGACGATATTGTTTTTGTGTATTTAAATTATCTGATTTGTAAATAATTTTATAATTTTATGGATATTGGATTTTATATGAGTTCCATAGTTGAAAAAATATCTTTTTAGGTCCTTAAATTAATCAAAGAAATGATGGTTTTGTATTAAATCAATCTAAATATGATAAATATTGGGTTAAAAATTTTGGTCATGATTTCGGTAAAACATTTAAACCCCCTATGAGTATTAGTGTTAAATTAGATCTTGATGTTTCTAAAAAATCTATTGATTCAAAATTATTTAGATTCATGGTTGTAAGTTTGTTGTATTTTTCAACTTTTAGACCAGATATTATGTTTAGTTTTTTATGAACTAGATTTAAATATAATCCTATAGAATATCACTTAATATATGTTAAAAATTTTGTTAGATATGTTAAAGGAACTATTAATACTAGATTATTTTATTATAGAAAAAATAGTTTTTATTTATTTAGTTAACATAACTCTGATTTTGGGGTATGTTGACTTGATAGAAAAATTACTTTATAAATGTTTCAATTCATCAGAAAAAAATTTAGTTTCAAAGAGTTCAATAAAATAAAATTCTCTTTCTTTTACTACTAGAGATAGTGAATATATTAATTCAACATCATGTAGGTCTCAATCATTATATATTTAGAATACTTTATTTAATTTGGGTTTTTTTTAAAAGATAAATTTTAATTTTTTTACTTTGTCTATTATTTATATTTTAAAAAATCTTTTTCAACATTATAAAACTATGCATATTACCATGATATTTTATTTTAATCACGTCTGTGTTAATAAAAGAGGTTCTATTTTGGAATATTTTCCAACTTGAAATCAACTTGAAGTTAATTTTTTATAAACCGTTGGATTTTTAATGATCTAAAAAAATAAAATTTTAATTTGGAATAAGTTATTTTTTTTTAAAATAAAAATTTTGTTTATTACTTTTACTTAGGTGATATTTAATTTTTACTATAAATATTTCCTATATTTATTTTTGATAAATTTCAAAAAGGGGAGACTTTTTGAAAAATATTTTTCATTTTGTAGTTTTCAAGGGGGGGTGGGGGTTTCTAGAAAAGAGAGTTTATTTGATTGATTTTAGAGTGTATATATTTTATGTTTGGAATATTACAAATACATCATAATTTTTTTATTATATGAATTAATAAAATTTAAATATATTTTATGCTTCTTAATATTTTAATTTAATTATTTTATTAATATTTACTTTGGATTTAATTATATTTTATTAATTTTATTTATCATTTATTTTATTTTTTTATTTTTTTAATTTATTTTTCTATAAAACAGATTTTATGTTTTTATATTATTTCTATGTTTATTTAATTACTATTACATAGTTTTTGGAACTCAATTTTACCATGACAAAACTTGTTTCTACATTTACATGTGTTTTATTTTATTCTTTACCATCACATAACTTCTTAAATGCCCTTATTCATGTTTTTGAAATTTTATGTTACCCTTACATAACTTTGAAAACCCTTACACAATTCTTGATTCATTTTTTTTCACCCTTAGAAAACTTACCTCTCACCCTTACACAACATAATTTTACGCTTACGTGAGCATGATTTTACCCTTACATATCATATAGATATTTTTCATTAACCTTACATGATAATGATTGGTACCCTCATGCATGTATTTTTAACCCTTATTTTAGTTCCCATAAATCTTCAAGTAGGTTATATAAGTTTCTTCTAAACATTACACAAAAGTTTTATCACCTTTATGCCTGATTTTTTGATACCTTTATGCATTATATTCAAATATTTTTCTAGATTTAGTTATCCAATATAAAACATTTCAAACCATTATTCATGGAGTTCAAAAATATTTTTTCCATTAGTAAATAAATGAAAAACCTATTTTACCTTTTTGCATTAATGAAAAAAAGAACCGTACAATGTTTTAAAGACCAGGGTTTTCCAATAGACACTATTTTATAATTTTTTCATGTTCATTCATGTTTTTCATATTTATATTACATTTTAAAATTATTTTAATCACTCTATAAATTCGTATTAATTATATATAATATATGAGAAGTTTTCTGACAATATTTGAAATATATTTACATAAAGATCAAATCTGTTCTTATTATTTCCAAATAACTTTCATCCTGGAACTAAAAAAATCCATTTTATTATTTTTATTTGTTTTGTTGGATTTTAATGTTTCTAAAATTGTATTAGATATTATCTAACCTATTAATTTTTTTAATACTATTTAATAAATTATTAATATTTTTTGAAATTCTTTACATCGACATGAATATATTTTTCATCTTTTTAAATTTTTTAATTTTAATGAAGCTAGTTGTTGGATTTTGATGAGATTTATATTTAACCTATTATTTTGGAAGTATTTTACTATTAGAATGATGATTTTATTTTTTTTTGAAATATTTTTCATTGTGTTAAAATTTGGATGAGGGTTAAGGAATAATTTTTTCAAAGACAATATCCTTCTCTCTATCTCTCTTTGATAATCCTGAAATATCTTTTTGAATTTGAATTGTCTAACCCTTTTCTCGACTATGTTAAGTTTCCTTTTTTTATGTTCATGTAGTTATTCAATGTTTTTTTGTGAGATACTAAAAAACTTATTCTTCTATGAGAGCTTACTAATTTTTTAAGTGATACTCTGCAAAAAGTTCCATGGCACGATACTTTGATAGTATTATATAATTCGATTTATGCAACCAATTCTCTAATATACTAGATATTCTCTCAAGTACTAACCCTAGAATATTTACAATTCTTCCTCCTTGATAAGGAAATTTGATTTAATACTCATAAACTTGTACACATGATATATTGTTTATATTATATTTATTTTTTATGGTATATTTTTTATGTAACACTTCATCCAATCTCTCTTATGTTATGTCACTTTCTATTTATGATTTTATATACAAAATAATTTTCATTTGGTAGTGACTCCTAATTTATAATGTTTTGTCCTTTTAGGTTGTAACTCCCAGTGTATAATGTTAGTGTTGTTTGTGAATCCCCATGAAAAAGTTAAGTGTCTTTCTGGTAATACTTCCACTAGAAAAATTCGGTTATAATCAGGCTGTGATTATCCTTTGAAAATCAATGTAGTGCACAACATATTTGTCTCTAAGTAAAGAGATATAACAGTAGACTAGGATTAATTTGAACTAAACTACTATAAAAATCCATCTGTTCATTATTATATTTTCCATTTATAATTAACTTTTAAAATAAACTTTTATAGTTAGTTTAAATTATTAATCAGTCACTTAAAATTTTAATCAATTATATTAACCACCATTGTACCACCTAACATCACTTTATATGACCTAAAAATTAAAACATAGAACCAGAAGTGAAGTACATTCATTTATTTAACTATTGAGCAATTATATTTTTGATTAACTTGACCCAGAGACCCTTTTAAACTTGTACCTGACATGAATTTCCATAGACCCAATGGGCATTCCCAATCCATAGGGTCTACCATCTAACACTCAGGTATCATAAAAAATTATAGGGAAAAATTTCACCCAATCTAAAATAGACAACGTGATATATATACACATATATAGAAAGAAAAAGTGAAAAACCATGAATATATATATGTCATAACAGAATAAAGAACAACTTAAGTGATACAACTAAAATGGTAGTAGAAACAATCTCCATGAGATAAGTACAACTACAAGGGATGATAAAACTAAACTACTACTCCAACGGTCTCCTTGTAATGGCATGGAAAAAATCCTACCATCTCAGCATCCAGCTACACAAACCCTATTGACAGAAAGCCTCACTACCTCACTATGGTTTCTTGTGTTTCCCTGTATCAAAATACATATTTAGTTCTATTCACCATTGAAGGGGTATGTAGTCTGTGTTCCACTAAAAATAGTATGGTCCCACCCAGATGTTCCATATCAAGTATATGAAAAATAATCCAAGCATAACCAAATTTAAAGAAAACAGGGAATGTTATACAACTTAATAGTTTTTATCTCAAAATCATGGAAAAACATTTCATTCCCCATTTTCCACAATTTCAAATTAAATTAGCAAATTAGTTTCAAATAATTTAATATAAATACATCAAAATAGATGTATCAAGTTAAACCAGATCATTTATCACATATCATATCAAATCCATGGCATCACAATCAAATCATTATAAGTCAAAACAATCCAAATCATCCAAAATAATTGGTAACATCATGACAAGGATCATTCTAGGATAGGTTATCTAAGAAAATCATAAAAAAACAAAGAAAATCGCGTGTGAATCATGTATGTAGACATATGAATCGAGTCCAAAGAGAAAAAGAACACCCCAATAATTAAACCCCAAAGTGTTTTAATAATTCCCGAGAAAAACAGGCCTAGGGAGAAGTGGAAATCCCCACGAGAAATCCCCCCAACAGTGGATGGGTCCTATTAAGACACCTTCAACCTAAGTACCTAAGGCTTCACATTTTATCTATTTTTCAAACCATTTCATCAATCCATTTCACTCAAACCATTATTTGGAAACAATTTCACAAAACCATTTCATAATGCATTGAAAGTACCTTATTTTAAAAAAACCATAGGAAACCATCTTTTATCAAAATCCCATTTCATACAAAAAATTAAGATCATTAATCATCTATTTTAATTTAGTAAAAAAATTTATGAAAAATAGAAGCAATGAATTTCATCAACACCAACTAGAGAAAACCACCTACCTCAAAACACAGGTCGCACAAGCCCAAAATGGGATCCACTACAGGAAAGGTCCCGACAATGATAACTGAGGCCCTATAATTAATCCACACATCTAAAAATTTATTGAAATAAAAAGATGGTCTGGAATAGAATAGGAAAAAACACACACTTCAAGAATGCACATCTACCACACCATAACCAACAAAGGATCGACCCCCAAAATAAGTTCGCAGAAGGGATCTATAAGGGAATCATAAGAATAAACACTACAGATCAACAATATCAAGAATTCAATGCAACACCACTACCACAATCGAAGGAAACAAAGAAGAATAAAGGATATCTAACACTGACAGATTAAACACAACTGCCCTGATGATCCAACACTGAAAGAATAGATCCAGATCAAATAAGGCTCTTAAAATCATTGGAGAGGATCTCATGGTCATGATAAGAGAGGAATGTTGATGAATTAATGGAATATAAACCATGAAGTAAACTAAATTCACAACTCATGACATTTAGATGGAATTTAATCCCATTACACGCTGTGTAATCCAAAAGTTCCATATACTATGGAAACCCCATCATCTTTTTATTAAATATTGATCCTTCATCATTAACTAGCGTGTGGACATTTCATGGTGTGTAATAGAGAACACTATTTAATCAGCTGAGGGCTTGAGCCTAGAGATAATTACACATCATGTACTCCTTACACAACCTATAAATTATCAGAAAACCGAAAAATCAACAGATCCTTTACAAAGGCATCAAACAATGTCAGGCATTATCCAAACTCAAGGAGAACCCCATAGAGACATTAAATATTACTTCTCGGACTCCATTATTTTAAAAAAATATATATCCCTAAACATTGTTTTCATTTAACTTACCAAATTTTATCCATCCCCAAGAGTCCCAAGAAGCACCCAATTAAAGAGGAAAACAATTAAAGATAATCGAATTACCTGAAAGAGGGTAACGAGGTGTTATGAACTCCACAAGATAAGAATTTGTTTCACTGGGTTGTCATGTGGAAGAACGACGTCTGGTAAATAAGTGATTCCATTTATCCCTCAACAACGAATAATTCTCCCATGTATAATGAGAATCTAATCCATGACTCTATAAAACTATGACCAAAAAATCAACTTCCAATCCCAGAATTTAATTTAAGAGTCTACAATCTCTACTGAATTCTTCATAAAAAAACATATGGATCTTAATCTTTATCTCCCCAACTCAGAATGTGAGAGAAATTGGGATGGTATTTCCTGATATGTGAAATATGGAAAACATCATAAAGGCTAGTCAACTGAACTAGAAATACCAATTGTTAAGAAAACATCCCAAAATGCTTAGTGAAATCAAACAACATAACATATCTCAAATTAAACCTGATGTTATTAATATTTTAGTTACTTATTATATACCCCTTTACTGATTTTATTTGAAATCTGCATAATTTGTGTGAAATATTAATGTTTTAATACTAAGTATAATTTGTGAGCATTTTTAGAGGTAGTCCAATTGAGCTAGTTTAATATTTTATTGATAAATCTCACTCTAATGATCCAAATTGTGTTTTTATTCTTTTTAGGATTCCTAATTCAATATAAAACATTTCATTAGAAGGGATCATGGGTCAATTCTTTCATTTTAAGCATCACATCGACCACACAAGATGACCCCAAGAATTTGTGAAGAAATTGGACCAACCATGATGATTGAGTTATTGGTATAAATATAGAAGCCCAAATTTTATTAAACTCTTCCATATTTTCATTATTATCCAAACTCATCATGGATAAAAATTTCAGGGACCAACTCTAAGAACAAGGTTCCCAAACGAATCTTGGAAATCTAGCCCACCATTATGGACGAGAATTAAAATACGGACACTATTCATAACATATCTCATGATGTTTTCATCAAATATAGCTGAGATCTTTCAGTGTGGAGGAGGAGATATAGGATGCATACTTTTTTGAAGAAATCATTCGGCTTTGAAGGCATCTTCATATTCAAAAACTCTTTCACATTTTAGAGTTCAAAAAAATTGGATTGAAATATACAGATTAAATTTGTTGAATCAACCGACCATAACTTTGGCTCCATAGGTCCAAATGAATCAAACTTTTGAGAGAGATCAGACAAATTTATTATATACAACTTTTAAGAAAAAGATAACTCGAGATTTGGTTGTATGAATAGCCACCATGGTGATGCAATTTGAGGGACAGATTGTGAATGAAAACAGTACACTTCCGTGGGATATAAATGCACCCCCTCCTCTCCTTCAAAGGGGTTGGAATTTAAAAAGTGAGGCCCACATATTGGCACGACCAAAGCCTTGAAAAGGGCTTGGTAGGACCTGACATACTCATGTTTTCACTTGAGATACCCTTCCTTCTCTCTTTGTTTCCTTTCACTTTTATGTTGTTCTTCGTTTTTAATCTTGTAAGTTTGTGTTTTGTAATTCTGTTTTAATGAAAGTTTCTTCTCCAATATCTCTTATTCTCATCCACATTATGTAGATTAATATTAATGTTCTCAAAATAGTTTAAATACAGTTTAATCCCTTTACCTTCTTTTTCATCCTCATTCAATCTAAAGTTCGTTTTTTTAATTTTCATCATTGTTCGTCTGTGTGTGTTCGACGCACCACTCTTTTCTTATCCTTTTATTTTTCTTATATTCTTAATTTATCATCACAATCATTATAACCATATTATTAAAAACCCAAATGTATGAGTAAATATCTCATTGAGGTGATTCAAAATTTAGGGATGTTAAGTGATTGAATGTATTTGCTCGATGAGTATTTGTGAATTTTACATTGTGTATATTGGACTTAACATGTCATGGATTAATGAAATATTTTGCATAATATGTGGCTTCCATGGATTACTAGAACCATAAATACACTACCATAAACAATTAATGGTAATTATTAGAACCCTAAGTTAAATTAAGGCTTGGATTAAAGCCTTAACACTTAGAAATTCCAATCAACGTTATCTTGTGAAGTTGGTGTTAATATAAATGCAATATAAAACAAACCTCAAGGATATCACAAGATTAACTCCCTAATGATGGAATCACCCCAATCTTTATCAATTTGTTAAATCAATTATAGTTAATCAATCATTTCAATTAATCTTTGAAAATAAACCCCCCTAATCAAAATACAATCAACTAAAAACAAACGACTATTACAAAGTATCATTGTAGAGGATTTGACCTGAGTGCTGCTATACACATTAGCAGAGCACCGAAACCTTGACTGGTCGATAGGTGACAATCAGCCGTGCATTTAAAATGGTTCCATTTCTGGGTATGGTGCTTTAATTAGTCATTATTTTCTGGTTATTGTAAAAAAAAACAGAAAACAAAATTTAAAAAAAAATTAAAAAAAAACACAAAGAAAAAATTGTCTTGTCATAAAAATCATAAGATGAAAAAATACAAAGAAAAACCGTCTTTTTTTTCCTTCCAACATCTCTTTGAATGCGCTGTAGTCTCCCAAAAAATCCCATGGATTTGTTTGACCCTGAAATTAAGCAAACACTTCACCAACTTAGGAGGAACATAAGAGATAATCAACTCATTTAAGAACCAGTCCTTGGCCAAACAATTGAATTAGATATAGTCAATCCCAGGGAACAAACACTAAAAGAACTTGCTTCCCCTGATATGAATTACCAACCTCTTGGTATTAAATATGCAAACATAAAATCTGACTTCGAATTCAAATCGGGTTTGATTCATCTTATTCCACATTTCCTTGGGCTAGACGGTGAGGATCCACATCTTCACCTTAAAGAGTCCCAAGTGGTGTGCTCTACCGTGAAGCCTCAAGAGGTTTTTGAGGAAAAAATATAACTTTGAGAATTCCCATTCTCCCTAGCTGACACTGATAAGTCATGGATTTACTACCTACCTCCTAGTTCCATAACCACATGGAATGACATGAAGTGACTCTTCTTAGAGAAATTATTTCCTTCTTCTCATGCTGTTTCTATCCGAAAGGAAATAAGTGGTATCTGTCAGTTCCCAAGTGAATCACTCCATGAATAATGGTAGAGGTTCAAAAATCATATTGAAACCTTCCCACACCACCAAATACATGACCAACTATTTATCCAATACTTCTATGAGGGGTTATTTTCTATGGAGAGAACTCTCATTGATGCTGCAAGTGGCGGTGGTCTTGTTGATAAAACTATTGTAGATGCAAGAGATATCATAATTAACATGGATGCAAAAACACAAATATTATATACTCGAGCACATGATCAAGTCAAACAAGACCTAGATAATCAATCAGTTGAGCTGAACAAGATGACCAAGTGGATGAGTGAACTTACATGTCTTGTGCGAAAACTAGCTGTGGCTACCAAATCCCCAACCTCATCTTCTCCACAATAAATATTTCCTAGACTTGTAAAAAACTATGTAATATAGAACTCTTCATCTCATCCAACATACATAAGTCCACAACTTCAAGAGGATAAATCTGATTCATCTGGACCAATGGAACTCAATGCAGCATATTCTCAGCAGAACACCAACCCTCAACTATCAGGTCAGTTTGTTAGAAACTTCAACCAACCTCACTCTGAGCCCTTATATTCTTCCTATGACCAAGGCCTTAGGTATGCTAATCCCATATCTCATCCCCCTCAATTCCATCCTCAAAACCCAAACCAATTTCAATATGGTCAAGGTATTGGTAATTTCCAACAACCTTATCATTTTATTCCTCAACCTCAAAGTAACAATCCTCCTCCTAAATTTCATTATCCTAGTGAGCCTTCCCAATTATAAAAGCAATACAATCAATTTACCAAGAACCAAAATCTAGGTAATCCCAATCCAGGAAAAGCGTCTTCTACTAAGAAACCATGGGAAAGTTCAGTGGAAGATCTTTCCTCCTTCACCCGTTCCAGCCTCAAGAACATTGAAACCCAAATTGGTCAAATTGCATCCCACCTTCGTCAGCAGAAACCATCCAATTCTTCCCAACTTCCAGCTCAACCATTACCCAACCCCAATGGTAATGTAAGTGTAATTTCACTTAGATCGGGAAAGAAAATTTCTATGCCTCAACATAAGTCCTCCAAATCTCCTTTGAATGTTGACCTTGAAAACGAAAAGAAGAAAAAACTTGAAAAGGAACCTGAATCCACTCCCTCACCTCCTTATATTCCACTTAAGAACCCAATTCCATTTCCTCAAGACATTTCTAAGACAAAAAGTACTTTGAAACTGATCCTGGAATGCTTGACATGTTTAGACTTGTTGAAGTCAACATTCCCCTCTTAGATGCCATAAAACATATTCCTAAGTATTCCAAGTTTCTCAAGGAGTTGTGTTCCCACAAGAGGCAACTTAGGACCTTCGAAAATGTTTCCACCAAGCAGTCTATTCCCATAAAGTGCAATGATCCAGGGAACTTTACGGTTCCATGAAAAATTGGAAGTTCCAACTTTGATGATGCACTCATTGACCTAGGAGCCTCAATTAATGTCATTCCCAAATCCATATTCTCCAAACTTGGTCTAGGTCCCTTACATCCAATGGGTGTAGTCATTCAATAGGCCAAACGAAGCTTAGCCAGTCCTGAGGGAATAATTGAGGATGTCTTTGTCCGAGTCAATGATCTTATCTTCCCTACTGATTTCTATGTCCTTGACATGGAAGGTGAGATGAACTCTTCTCGATCTCCCCTAACTCTAGGAAGACCATTACTCATGACTTCTAGAATCAAGATTGATGTCCATTTAGGAATCTTATCCTTGGAATTCGGTGACCAACTGGTCAGGTTCCACATTTTCCAAGCCATGCGATACCCATCTGAGGATCACTCGGCATTCTCAATCAATGCTTCTGAGGACACTTCTAAGAGTCAATCGAACCCCAATACACCATGTTCTTCATGTTCTAATGACAAAGGATCTTGTGAAATATGCAACATGATTAACCAAGTCAGAAATGGTGAAGTTGATGTGGACCTCTTATTTATAGACTCCATCAATCTAGAGGAACTTTAAAACTCTCTTGAATCCCACATCAACTCTGATCTCTACTGCGCCACCTTGGATAGTATTAAGAAAAATGAATATGAAGCAACTGAAGTCCCATCTTCCATTCCTGAGTTGTCTAACCCAAAAATGAAACATGAGACTGATCTAAAACCTCTTCCTGAACACTTGAAATATGCATTCATTTTCCATGATCACTCATATCCTCTCATTATCTCTGGTTGATTTTCTGAAATCGAAGAGTCCAAAGTTGTTCAGGTGTTAGAGGAAAACTAAAAGGCCCTAGGTTGGACCCTAGATGACATCCCAGGAATCAAACCTTCCCTTTCCATGCATCAAATCCATCTTGAGGAATCATCCAAACCAATTAGACAACCACAAAGAAGACTCAATACACTCACACTTGAGGTAGTTAGGGAAGATATCACCAAGCTTCTTCAAGCTGATATTATTTACCCAATTTCTGATAGTGAATGGGTTAGTCCAATTCAAGTTGTACCTAAGAAGGGTGGGATAACTATTGTCACAAAAGAACATGGGGAGGTAGTCACAACTCAAGTGAAGAACAAATGGCGTGGGTGCATTGACTATAGGAAATTGAATTTTGAAACAATAAAAGATCACTACCCTCTTCCATTCCTTGATCAAATGTAGGAATGATTAGCTAGAAATTCACACTATTTCTTTCTTGATGGATAAACAAGATACTTCAAAATCTCAATCGAACCTTAAGACCAAGAAATGACTACTTTCAGATGCCCCTTTGGAACATATTCATATAAAAGAATGCCTTTTGGCCTCTACAATGCTCCTGCAACATTCTAGTGGTGTATGAGGAGTATCTTTTCCAAATTCATTGAACACTGCATGGAAGCTTTCATGGTTGACTTCACCATTTATGGTGAGTCATTTGAATCTTGTTTTAATCCACTCTCTCTAGTCCTCCAAAAGTGTGTCAAGTGAAACCTTGTGTTAAATTTTAAAAAATGTAACTTCATGGTTACAAATGGGATTGTTCAAGGGAACATAGTTTCAAAATATGGTATTGAAGTTGATACAGCCAAAATTGAAGTGATCCAATCACTTCCTCAGCCCACTTCTATTCGAGACATCCATTCGTTTCTCGGTCATGCTGATTTATATCGGAGATTCATCCACCACTTTAGTAGTATTTCCCTCCCACTCCCTATGTTGATCCAAAATGATGTCACTTTTCATTTCGATGAGGTTTTCAAGAGAGCCTTTTTTGAACTCAAAACTGCTCTAACATCCGCCCCAATAATCCAACACCCAGATTGGTCCTTACCCTTTGAGCAGATGTGTAATGCTTCTGATAGAGCCATTGGGGCTGTTCTTGGTGAAAGAAGAGAAAATATTCCTCATGTAATATATTATGCCTCAAATACATTGGATGAAACTCAATATCACTACACTATCACTAAAAATGAACTTTTAGCAGTGGTTTTTGCCTTAGATAAATTCCAGCCCTATCTCTTGAAGTTCCCAATCAGGATCTGAGTATCACTGAGAGGGGGAGGGGGTGAATCAGTGATATCTTTTTCTTTTTAAGTTTCCCTTTTTTTTGAAACAACCTTCGCATCCTGTTAAAGAGATTCTTCCCTTCTGAACACACACAACCACAGGAACACAAGATTTACAAGGTTCACTACTCAACAAGAGTAGCTACGTCCTTGGTATGGTACGGAAACAATCCAGTACCACACAATCCACTAGAAAACAATCCTTTGATGTGGAATACAACGAGTAGGATATACCCTTACACTCTTGCAGCACTTTAAAAACAATCTAATAGTGCATGTGCTCCCTCTTAGCACAAATAGGGTGACACAATGTTTCAGTGCTTCTTTACAATTGAACAGATGTATTCTCTGAAGTACAAATCTTCACTTTCTTACCCAGAAGCCGGTAAGAACTCTCTTACGCACTACTAAATACGTGCGAAGACCCAAAATATTTCGTGCAGCCTTTAGGGTGCCTTGCGCGCAATTCAAATGTCTTGCGCGTAAAAATCCCTTTTGGCACGAAAAACGTTTTCGCGCAACTTTCCTTTTGCGCACAACTTTTCCTCTTTGCGCGCAACTTCTCAATTTTCCGTGCAGCTATCCTCTTTTCATGCAAACTTATTTCTTTTCGCGCAACTCACTTAGCGTATAATTTATGCGCACCAGAGCTCGGGATTTCTTCTAAGTGTCGAGCATTGACAACTAACAAGGATTAGCCTCATATTTATAGGCATTTTTGAACCCGCGCGAAAAACACTAATCCGCACGTAAAACCTCCTCCATGCGCATAAAAACTCTTTTATGAAACTTCATATTTAGTGCCATGCTTCATGTTTTCGCGCACCTCATGCCTTTTCCATTTTTCATCCATCAAAGCATGAAGCACCAATTGCGCGCAAAATTCCGCACCGCGTTCCATATTGCGCGCAAACCCAATCTTTCCTGCAACATCAGATTTCGCGCACTGCTCCAATATTTCGCGCCTTTTATGCCTTTGCCAATTTTCAATCTTCTGATCTCGAACCATCATTTGCGCGAAAACTTCATTCCTCAATTTCGCGCACCATGCCAATATTTCGCGCATCCCGCAGATTTTTCACGCAACTCGCTACTATTTCGCGCATCCCGCAGATATTGCGCGCACCACTTTATTTTTGCGCGAAACATGCCTAAGTTTCTGCGCACTCCATTCCTTTGTCATTTTTCAACGTTCTGACCTTGAATAACTCTTTTTCACGTATAAACCATCTTCAATATTATGCGCCACCTTAAACTGTGCTTTTCTGCCATCCCCAGATTGTCTATTGCTTTGCCATTTTGTCTCTTTACTTCTTCCCATGACCATTCTTCTGCTCTTATCACGAATCCCACTATCGTGATATTTATCCTTTGATAGATCAGCTTAAGCATCGTCAGAGTTGCAATGGGAACTGAATCTTTCCTATCTTCCAGCAGCATCATTCCTTCCAATCAAAACATTATATGACTGGCATCATCATTTCTCCCCCTTTCCTTCATAAGGCTTGCATCACAAGTTCTCCTAACTCATGATTTGTGTGAAATACAAACCAGCAAAGCATCTTCTGATTTATGATCCTTCTACAAAGTGAATTGATTTATCGCCTTTGACAACAAAATACAACACTCTGCAAAAGCTAACTCTTCAAACTTTCATCTTCATTCAACCTGGTCCCAACATCTCTTAGGTGCCAAAATCATCATCTTCACAGACCATTCTGCAATAATGTTCTTACTCAAGAAGAGTGATTCCAAACCGAGGCCAATAAGATGGATCCTAATACTCCAAGAGTTTGACCTTGAAATCAAAGATATACCAGGAAAAGAAAACCCTGTGGCTGGTCACTTGAGTAGAATTTCTAATTCTTCTCATTCTAAAATCATTGATCCCGAATTCCCCACTGAGGACCTTTCATCTCTCACTCCAAAAATACCATGGTATTCCCCAATTGTAAATTACATGGTTTTTGGTGTTTTTACTGAATTTTTTTCAAAAGAACAAAAAATGAAGTTGAAAAGTGATTCAAAATAATATTTTTGGGAAGAAAATAAACTTTGGAAAACTGGGGATGACATGGTAATAAAGAGATGTGTCAATGAAAATGAACTTTCTTCCATATTAGAATTCTGTCACTCAATTCCTGGTGGTGGCAACTTTGGACCACAAAAGACCTCCCGAAAGGTCTTAGACTCTAGATTCTTCTAGAATTAACTCTTCAAGGACTCCCATGAGTTATGTCAATCATGTCCCACTTTCCAAAAGTTTGGCACAATTTCAAAGAGAAATGAAATTCCCCAAAATCCTTTAATTTTTTGTGAGATTTTTGATGTTTGGGGCATCGATTTCATGGGACCATTCCACCCTTACAATGGATTCTCATACATTGTTGTTGCGGTTGATTATGTTTCTAGGTGGGTCGAGACCAAACCCTCTAGAAATGATGATTTACATACTGTTAGTGAGGTCCTAAAGACACACATATTCTACTAATTGGGCACACCTCATGCCTTGATAAGTGACTTAGAAACCCATTTTTGTAATAAAACCGTGGAATATATTTCGAAAAAGAATGGGGTTGTACATAAAACTTCAACTACATATCATCCCCAAAAAAATGTCATGGCTGAACTTTCTAATAGAGAAGTGAAAATAGTGCTTGAGAGAATTGTAAAACCCACCAGAAAAGACTGGCCTGAAAGACTTGGTGAAACACTTTGGGCTTATCGAACTGCCTATAAAACACCCATTGGGATGTCTTCTTTTAGGATAGTTTTTGGTAAAGCATGTCATTTTCCAGTTGAAATCCAACATAAGTCATTTTGGGCTGTGAAAACTTGTAATTTTGATCTCAAAAAATCTCGTGAAGAAAGATTGTTGCAATTGGCTGAACCGGAAGATCTTCGACTTGATTCTTATGAGAATTCTAATCTCTACAAAGAAAAATCCAAGTCATTCCATGAAAAAAATATCCTGACAAAGTTATTCCATGAAGGTGATAAGGTAATTCTGTTTAATTATTGATTTCGGCTTCACCCAGGTAAGCTTAATTCTTGTTTGGAAGGACCTTTTGTTATTACTAATGTTTACCTGTTTTGTGCAGTGAAATTCCAAGAACCCTCTTCCAAAAAGACATTCATGGTTAATGGACATCGGTTAAAGAATCACCATGAGAGGACTCACAATCCTAGATCAACATAGGCTTCCACTGAATCCCCAACTTCTCCAGTCGACCTACCCCTAGATGGAGATGGAAACCCACCAAATCCAAACCAGGGGGCACCTCTTTCCCTTTAACTCTCTCTATATTTGTTCCTCTCTAGAACCCTTTCTTCTTCTTCTTCTCTCTTTCATTTTTTACAACTTTCTTTTTCAAAACCTTTATTTTTATCTTTCTCTTTTGTGTGGGTGTGTATTTTAAAGAACAGTAAAAAAACTAAAAAAAATAAAAAAATGTAAAAAAAAACCAAAAGAGTCATACTTACTCACCATCAATTTTCAAATTTTGCCCAACCATTTTGTGGAGTCAAAAGACATGGTTTAATAAAAAAAATTACGTGTTTTCATCATATATTTGGATAAAGAATTTTGTGTCCAGACTAATACATTTTTAATGCTCAATTTTTGATTTGAAAATGCTTTTCCCATACAATGAGGAACAACATTTTCTTTCATACCAAGGCCACCTATGACCATCTTTTCAAAATGTGTGTGTTTCACCCCCATTTTTGAGTCTTGAGTTTGTGGACCTTTGAGGTGAATTTCTTACTTTAGTGTGCATTAATATGATAAAAGAATTTTCTGAACCACATGAGAACCACAATACCCAAATAGCTTCCCATTTCCCTTAAATTAATCCTCATTTTGATAGCCCCTTCGAGCCTATGAAAACCTTTTCTTTGATAGCCATATTACAGTCCCAATACCTTTTCCCACCCAATATCAACATTGATTTTCATTTCATAATTGTTTTTGAAATTAAAGTGTTGGGGGGATGGATTTCATTATGGGTAACCTTTATTGATTTCACCATGTTATCATATGCTTGGGGGAAAGAATACATTTAAGTAAGGGGGAGAGGTTTTCATTCAGTGTGTTTTGGGGAATGTAATGTACTTTCATTTATGTAATTTTGTAAATTTTATTGACAGGTGTTCAAAAAAAAATAAAAAAAATAAAAAAAAAGAATAATAATAAAAATTGGGTTTTTTCTTAGGTAGGTCCAAAATCACTATTTCTTAGCCTTTGATCTTGTCATAACTATTACAATTAGGGTCATGAGGAGATCAATCATGGGTTGGGATATGAGTGTGAGATCTTTTCCAAGTTCAAATTTCGAAAAAAGAGAAAAAAAGAAAAAATAAGAACACTTGCATTATATTTTTATGACATTGGGAGAAGTTTTGTGGTTTTTAAATATTTCATCTTCTCATTCCATTAAAATTTTCATCCTCTATTGTGTATTTCTTCACATAATTATTCCCTTGTAAAATACGTGTTTTCATTTCCATCAATGTTTTATTTCAAAAAAAATGTGCATTGCTTTTTCTATGTTGGTGTTTTAACCCTCTTCTTATCTCTCTTGGACATTATATTCTTACCATCCCATAGAAATAGAAAAAACCCTTAAAAATACCTCTTGATTATTGTGCACTTTTTATAGAGATTGGAAGCTGAGAGCTCTTTTAAACTCTATGATTTTCACTTTTGGTTGGTGAAAGAGTGAACCTCCACAAATGAATTTTATCATCTTGAGAGGTGTGAGTTTCGAGTGTCCACAGTTTCAATTTCTAAATTTGAGCATGAAAAAATGGATTAGTTTTGGAACACTATTTCTATAACAACTTGTGGTGGAATTCAAAATGCATGAGTGAAATAGTCTAAACCTCCCTAATTGGAGAAAACACAATTTTAATATCTATTGGTGAGTGAAAATGATTTTGTTATGTTTTTATATTTGTTGCACATGAGGACATGCACAAGACTAAGTGTGGGGGAGTTTATGTTATTAATATTTTTATGACTTATTATATACCACCTTTACTGATTTTATATGAAATGTGCATAATTTGTGTGAAATATTAATGTTTTAATACTAAGTATAATTTTTGAGCATTTTTAGAAGTAGTCCAATGGATTCAATTTACTATTTTATTTATAACTATCCTTATAGTGATACGAATTGTGTGGTTCTTGTTTTTTAGGATTCTTAATTCAATATAAAACATTTCATTAGAAGGGATCATGGGCCTATTCTTCTATTTGAAGGATCACATGGACCATACAAGATGACCCAAGGAATTTTTGAAGAAACCGGACCAGCTATGATGATTGAGTTACTGGTCTAAATCTTGAATCCCAAATTTTATTAAACTCTACCATATGTTCGTGATTATCCAAAATAACCATGGATAAAAATTTCACAGCCCAACTCTAAGAACAATGGGCCCAAATGAATCATTGAATTCTAGCCCACCATTATGGCCGGAAATTAACATCCAAAAACTATTCATGACATATCTCATGATGTAATCATAAAATTGAGCTCCAATTTTGCAGTGTGAAATAGGCGATATAGGCAGCCAACATTGTTGAGTAAATTATTAGGCTTTTAAGGCATCTTCCTATTAAAAAACCCTTTCACATTTTGGACTTCAAAAATATTGGATTGAAATGGAAAGATTAAATTTGTTTAATCAATCGGCCATAAATTTTGGATCCATATGTCCAAATGACCCCAAATTTTGAGAGCAGTTGGACAAATTTATTATCTAAAAATTTGAAGAAGGATATATCTCAAGATTCAGCTTTCTGAATATTCAACTTGGAGATGAAATTGGAGGGACCGATTGTGAATGAAAACAGTCCACTTCGTTGGGCTATAAATGAATCCCCCTCCTCTCCTTCAATGGGGTTGGAATTTAAGAAGAGATGAGAACATATTTGAACGACCAAAGCCTTGACAAGGGCTTGGGAGGACCTTCCATAGTCATGTTTTCACTTGATATACCCTTCCTCCTCTCTTTGTTTCCCTTCACTTTTGTGTTGTTCTTCGTTTGTAATATTGTATGTTTGTGTTTTGTAATTATGTTTTAATGAGGATTCTTCTTAAATATCTCTTTTTATCATCCAAACTAGGTAGGTTAATATTAATTTTCTTAAAATATTTTTAATACAGTTGAATCCCCTTCCTTATTTTTCTTCCTCATTTAATCGAAAGTCCATTTTTTTAATTCTCATCATTATTTGTGTGTGTGTGTTCGACGCACCAATCTTTTCTTATCCATTTATTTTTATTCAATTCTTAATTTATCATCATAATCATTATAACTCAATTATTAAACACCCAAATGGATGAGTAAATATCTCATTGGGGTGAGTCAAAATTTTGGTATGTTAAGTGATTGTGATTATTTTCTAGATGAGTATTCGTCAATTTTAAATTGTGTATGTTGGACTTAACATGTCATGGATTAATGAAATATGTTGTTTAACATGTGATTTCCATGGATTATTGGAACCATAAATACACTACCAAAAACAAGTAATGGTAATTATTAGAACCATAAGTTAAGTTAAGGCTTGGATTGAAGCCTTAACACTTAGGAATTCCAATCAACGTTATCTTTTGAAGTGGGTGTTAATTTAAATGCAATATAAAGCAAAGCTCAAGGATATCAAAATCTTAACTCCCTAATGATGAACTCACCCCAATATTTATCAATTTTTTAAATAAATTATAATCAATAAATCATTTCAATTAAGCTCTGCAAACAAACCCCCTTAATCCAAATACAATCAACTAAAAACAATTGACTATTACAAAGTATCATCGCCGATGATTCGACCCAAGTGATGCTATACACATTAGCAGAGCATAGGGACCTTGACCAGTCGATAGGAGACAATTGGATGTGCATTTAAAAACCATCCACATTTTCTAGGATGGTAATGATCAACCGAGGAGATACTTTCATGAAAACCCATTAAACTATAAAAACCCCAAAGGATGGAATTATTGATCTACATAAGATTTATATCAACTCCACGCTATAACAAAACACTGACATATATCAAGAATCCCCATAGTCCTCTACTGAACCAAACTTAGACTCACCAAAGAAGATTTACTCACATTTTTCCAACAAATAGGTGACCTACATAGGTGACCATTCATATCCTCAAAAGGATCCATTCTGATCGATGATTGATAACTGTTATTATAGGAAAACTCAACTATTCCCAGATAGCTATCCCAAGATCCAACAAAACCCTAGGAATAAGCACAAAGTATATCTGAAAATATCTTAATAACACCCTCCATATAACCATCTATGCATGGATGATAAGATGTACTCAATCTAAATAGAGTGCCCATAGCCTCTTGGACTATTCTGTAGAACCTCGATGTGAACCTAAGATTCCGTTCTAAAACAATGATATATGCAACCCCATGTAACCTACCTATCTATTTCACATACGACATACATAGATATTCAAAATTAATGGTCTCCCTTATCGGAATGAAATGAGAAAATTTGTCAAATGATGAATCAAATCCCAGATAGAATTTATCCTTTTAGGAGTCTATTGAAATCCAAAAATAATCCATCGACAACTCAACCCATTTACAAATTTGTACCAAAAGAGGATAAAGAAAACTAGAAGGTTTTAGATGATCTTACTTTATCATTTGGAAGGTGTAATAGTGGGACACATAACCAGTAATGCCATGCATCAAATATGGCTACTAGAATCACCGTCTCATGTCATAATAAAACTTCATTGTTCCCAGATAAATGGACCATGAAGAATTATGATAATTAAAAAAATTAGATCATTATAGATGTTGGGTTGATAAATCGATCCCCAAAACAATGAGTACCATCTGAAGAGGGAGGCAGACCAGAAATGGTATCCTCACCATATAGGGTTTCTTTAATTCCTATAAACTCGTTATCCTATTGATGAACCTGTATAATAGAATTAATGAGAGATGATTGTAATTGGGAACTAGTCAAAACCATACTCGAAACATCCTCCTAAGAGTACAGATACAACTGAAAAAAAATCCCCATAAGGTTCATCTCTTCATTCACTTCCAAAATAGCTTATGATAGAATTTTTTTGGCTAATATTATCTGTAATAACATTACCCTTCCATTTGGGGCAAGCGAAATCAAAGTAAAATCTCTAAAAGTATTCCACCCATCGATACTTTCTGATATTCAAGTTTTTTTTAGAAAATATATATCTCAAGATATTATGGTTAGAAAATACTACGAACCTATCTCTAAAAAGATAGTGCTACCAACAATTAAGAGAATTTATAACTATGGTAAGATCAAAATCATGAATGGGGTAATTCTTCTCATGAGGTTGAAGAAAAAAAGAGCTATAAGACACAACACGATTATTCGATATGAGAAGAAAACCCAAACTAGTGATAAAATATTCAAAAAAAATATACCCATTATCAGGATCACGTAAGATCATAATAAGAGACAATTTCAGAAGTCATTTTAGATTATCAAAAGAAGACTGATATTTTTAATCCCATATGAATTTCACCCCTTATTTGGAAATATCATTCAAAGGTTATGCCAAATTTGGGAAATCCTTGATGAACCATTGATATTATAGAGAAAGAAAAATGAAGATCCATATCTCAAAGACATACAGTAGTCCTTCCCATGACAAGACAACCATTACTATCTTCAGATAAACTGATAATCCATGATCAAAAATCACATGCCAAATAAATTCACTTCTCGAATCAATAAATTGCATTTCAAAATATTTCTTTACAAAATGATACTCATTTGGATTTCTAGAACCAAACCCAAGAGGTTCTCTTTGTCATGTTCAGATCCCAAATATACAAAAATATAATCCATGAAGACTATCACAAAAGTGTCGACATACTGATCGAATATAAGATCAATTAAATCCATAAAAACTATAGGAGTTCTATTCAGAAGAAATATATGTTAATGAAATACTTTCTCCTAAAATCCATCTATGGTATTTCAATATCATGAACTCTAAGCAGATGATAACCTGACTAAATATTGATCTTCAAAAACTACTTTTACCTCTTAAAATTATCAAAATAATTATCTACACAAAGAAAATGATACATATTTTTATCCGTTAAACATTTTATGTTATGATAGTCCATGTACAATCGATGATAACCATATTAATTCTTGGAAAAGAGTGCCGGGGATACCCAAGGTGAAACACTCTGGAGAACAAAACCATTTACCATTAAATCATCGAACTGAATGTTGAGCTCCTTAAACTCATCTAGTCCTATACGATAGGAAGGCATAAAAATTAAATATGCACCTGGAACCAAGTCAATCATAAACTTTAACTCCCTCTATGGAGAAATAAAAAAAATCATCAGTTAGAATTTTAGGAAAATCCATAAAAATAGTGGTAAGATCAACAATAAAAGAGATGTAATTGGGATTCACTGCTATAATAGACACAAACTCCTGAGTATTGAGTAGGAAGGTCCTTCAAGACCAAACCTTAGATCCCATTATCAGTAAAACACATGTGATATCGCATTGACTATAAAAAAATGAGACATGAAAATGATAAAAATCATCCTCACCACGATAAGAAAAAAGAAAATCCATCATGATGATGAAATTAAACTGATCCAAATCAATTATGGGAAAATATAACACTAACTTCTCATTAGATATAGAGAACACAAAATAAAGACACTAAAATCCATGCAATTCCCTCTTCCAAGGAGGTGTATCTAACTTCATTACAAGGGAACGAGCTTTTTTTGAATATTAAGCATATCAATAAAATAGCCATACATAAATGAGTGGGAAGAACCGATTTAAAATAAAGAAATCACTATGGAAGATGCAATAAATATGGTACCTCTCACTATCACAGGACTCACATTTACCTCTATGGGAAACTCATCTACTGTGTGAGGGCACTTCACTATTGCGGATTGTTCATGGAATCTTATAGTATTTGAATAATCTGACTACTCAATAATAGTCTTTGGACATGATGATCCGTGAAAATATCGAGGTGTATACATAGATTGATAGAAATTTTTCATATGACCATAATTACCACAACCATTTAATGTCTTTTCAGGTTAATGAAAATAATTATGAGTGCATTCGACCTTGCTACAATGATGTCAAGTCAAAGGCACACTACTAGTTGCAACTAGAGGTTCCGAAGAGGCATCCTGATGAGAAGCACCTTCCCCAGTCCTATGAGGATCCCACAACTTCCTCTTTTTCCCTGGATTCCATTTAAGCTACAACTAGGTGGAGGAGATGGGGAATAATATCCAACATATCCTTAAATATTCACTTATTCCATCATAGAACTGCCCACTATCTCTACACAGATCGAAATATTTAGCATAAATACATGTGATCTGATATCTACTCACATACCGTACCAGTACTTCAAAGCTTTTAGATGGTCATTATTTACAACCTCTTTTGTAAAACCAACCAGTTCAACAAACCAATTGGTATACACTGACACTGAATGATCTCCTTTTTACAATGAGATGAGCTCCAAATACATCGACATCATTAATGAATCTGGACAAAACTAATGGGAGAAGAGAGTCTTGAAACCCTTGTTGTCAATGAATACATGACTATTCGATTGTAATATGGAATCCCACAATATCTTATCCGGACCATCAGGTCTTCCACAAACTTCACCTTTATACTCTCAAGTGTATCTTGGGAGTTGAAAATATGATATATCTTATCAAGCCATTTATCTACCTCTTAAGGTTCATTCATGCCTTTAAAGGATGGAATCTTCTCCCAAATGAATTATCATGATTGATATATCTCTCATAAATCTCCTATATATACCTAAACAACTACATTCTAAGCTTGTGGCACATTCTGATCGATGACATGAATTGACTACATGATAACCTTAATAATGTTCTGATCCATATGAGGCAGACAAGTTCACACCAAAAAATATATATGACCATAAAAAATAATAATCTATGTTCAAACCATAAAACCCAAATGAAAAAATAGAGATTATGTTCAAAAACTAAAAAAATGAGATTCACATCCCAACATCACATGGTGACTTGAGTCTTATAATGGAAATATCTTTCCAAGCACTCACCGCAACCTAAAACTCGAGATTCGACAATCCTATCTCTTGTCTACCAAATGACCCAAGATAAGGAAACTTGAGTAAAAACCTTCATTTGATACCAAACTATGATGAACCTGACCCAGATACCCTTTTAAACTAATACCCAACCCAAATTTCCATATACCCAAAGAGTGTTCCTAATCCCCATGGACTGGTATCTAGCAACCGAGCATCAAAAACAAATAGAGGGAACAATTTCTCCCAATATAAAGTAGACACCATTAAATATATACACATGTATGGAAAGAAAAAATGGAATAAAACACACACACACACAGATATATATATCATAAGAGAAAAATAATAGGAGGAGTGATAAAACTAAAATGGTTTCCAAAAAAATTCTCAAAGTGGCAAGTCCAACTGCAAAGGATGACAAAGTTAAACGATTACTCCAATAGTCTCCATGTGAGAGTGAGGGAAACTCCAACCATATCCCCATATTACAACCAAATCCTAGCTGATAGAAAACCTCACCACTTAACTATAGTGCTCTGCCTTTCCCTATATCGAAAGACATAACTATGTCTACACATTGGCAAAGGGGAATACAAGATGTAAACTAACAATCATAGTAGGGTCCCACCCAAGTGTTCCATATCATGTTTCTAGAAAATAATCAAAGCGTCTAAAAAATTAATGAAAAAATGGAATAATATAATGTTTATTATTTTTTATCCAAAAAGAATAAATAACATTTAAATTCCCACTTTTCCACATTTCCAAAAAAGTATGTACATCAGTTTCAAAGTATTTCATATACGTATATAAAAAAATATATCAATTTAAACCAAATAATTCATCACATAAAATATCAAATACATGGAATTCAAATCAAAATAGTACAATCCAAAATATCCCTAATCAACTAGAAGCACAAGAAACATCATGCAAAGGATTAATATTGGTCAGGATAGCTAGGATATTGATACCTAAACATAGGCAATCCCATAGCCATGAAACATCTATAAATATGCATCATTTATAGTGAGTAGAGGAACAACCTAGGAAGTGATCCCCAAATAGGTCTAAAAATTCCCTTGAATAAAAAGCCTAGGGAGCAGAGGAAGTCCCCATGAGAAATCCCCCTAATAGTGGATGAGTCCTATCACTACACCTTCTACCCATGTTCCCATGTCTTACCATGTGCCCTACTTTCCAAACCATTTTATCCATTTATTTAACTAAAACCATGGTTTGAATTTGTTTTGACAAAACTATATGAAGATTATTTCAAAATACCTTTTCTTTTACCAAATAATGGGGAAAACCCATCTTTTATTCAAAACCCATTTACATACACATATATAAAATCATCAATCTTGAAATTTCATTTAATAAAACATTATATCAAAAATAGTATCAATGTAGTTCACCAACACATGTTAGAGTTGGAACCACCTACTTCAAAACTTGGGTTACTGATATTTGTTTTGGGATCCACCGAAAGAAAAAACAAACAGTGAAAAAATTTCCCATAGAATAAATCTTCACATCTCCAAATTTATTCAATTAAATAGAATAGTTAGTGGAGTATAGGAAACATGACATACCTCAATAATGTACACCTATCAAACCACAATCAACAAATTAATGACCCCCAAAATGAGACCTCACAACATTTCAATAAAATAATCAATGTAAATAACACTATGGATAAACAAAACTAATAGTACAATGTAACAACGCTACAATAATAAAAATAAATGATGAATCAGTAATGATCTCTTACCCATAGGATTGAAAATATAATTCCCTAATGATCCAATGATAAAGGAATTGATCTAGAATTAATAAATGCCCCAAAAATTGATAGAGAGGAGCTCCAAGTCAAGATAAAAGAGGTTTAGAGATGAATGACTGAAATATTATACATGAAATGCCTTAAAATCCCAACTCATTGCATTTACATGATGAGTAATTCCATTATTCATTGTGTAATACATGTCTTCAATATACATCAAAAAACCATCTCATTTTTATTAAAAACTTATCTTTTAACAATACACGATATGTAACCCTTACATGATGTATAAGATTTCATGCTTTTTTACTCAACACATGCCTTGAGCTTGGCGAGCATTACACATTATGTACTAATTACATGGCATGTAAATTCATAGAATATAGTGAAAATAGAATCTTATTTACAAAAAACTCAAACTAAATCAGGCATTCCCTAAACATAGGGAGATACCTCCAAATCTATTACACATTTATATATAGATTTCATTAATTAAAACAAACATACATCTATGAAATTTAGGCCATTTTTCTCAGCAGACGTTCCCAATCCTCGAGAGTCCCAAGAAATACCCAATGAATAAAGAAAACATGTGTATTTAAGGGAATTACCTAAAACATGGTAATGAGATGTTACAATAACCATTGGATTCTATTCCCAAATTCCCTTTTTTAAAGGTGAAATGTTTTTATATCATATTTTCATTAAAATTTCCCACCTTGCTTCGATTTAAGAATATTTATTTATTTCTATTTATAAATTATTAAAAATAATTCCAAAATAAATTATATAAATATATTTATATATTTATATATTAAAAATAATTTATTATGATCATCCATAAGGGTGGGAACAAGAAACGAATTGGAATCATCTTTGTTGGAGGATAACTAACCATGAACGAGACACCGTCCAAAGAAGAGGTGAATCATATATAATATTTGAGTGTATTATAGATAATATTTTTATGGAATTTAACATCATAATGATCATGTTAACTTAATATTTAATTTTATATAAGAAGTCTTGGATAAAAAATTAAAAAAGAGAATAAGGATTTTGAAAAGGAAAACTAAATAAAATGATAATAGGACATGAACTATTTTTAAAATTGTTCCCTTTTCTAAGACACTTTCCTTCTTGAAATCATGGATTTTGATTACTATAGAACATTAATAAGTATTATATGGGGTTTATGAAAGGGAATTTGTTATAATGTTTCTTTTGGTAAGTGTAAGTGGAGTGGTTTTCCAAGGAGAGAAAGGGGGTATTTATACTTAAATGAAAGACTATTTTTAAGATAAAATATTTAATAAAATATAATTTCCAATGATAACATTTTAATTTTAATATTAATGAAATTTTATGTCATTTTTTGGTAAAATAAAATTAATTTATGACTTGTAAGTCTTTTTAACACCGAATACATTTTTTATTAAAATGGAAAGTGGAAAAATAAAAAATTGTTATCTTAATGGAGTAAATTAGTCAATAGAATTTGGAAAATATTCTTTAGGTTTTCAATAGTGAGTTATTATATTTAATTGATTAATTTATCTCAATTGTTTATTTCGGATGATCAAAATTTTATTGAATTTATATTTCATTATTACATCATAAATGTTATAATTTAAAAAACAAAAATTATGACGAAAATTTATTTTTACTAATAACCTAAAATTTAAAGTATTTTTTAAAAATTTCCCAAAAAAACCAATAGATAATTTAGAAGTGATAATTATAAAATTAAATTTTATTTTATCAATATAATTTTCTAAGATATGTAATTTTAATTATTAACAACAAAATATGAATTTTTATTAAATACATGAAAATATAGTTTATTAAAAATAAACTTATTTTTCTTTTTGTTTTTAGTCTTGATATTTATTTTATGGATTTATAATATTAAAAATTTCTTAAAATACTCATGATGAATATTATTTTTGTTACATTTTATTATTTTTAGGCCAAATTACTATTCCAATGGTGATGTTACTATTCCCAATGACCATGTTACTTTTTCAATGGTCACATTTATATTCTACCAGTCACATGGCCTCTTATAAATACCACTTAATTCCTTTATAAATCATTCAATACACTTCATCCCAAGGTTATATATATATTTTTGTTCAAAAATTTCAATTATTTTATCAATATTTTGTTTCTATTCCATAGTTTTTCTTGTCGGAGTGCTAATTCTAGTAGATAGGTATGATACATGTTTTACCATTCTAATTTTATTATTTTATATTTTTCACATTGTAAAATTTATGTTTTTCATGGGTTTAGTTATTCACTAATGTATTGATATCACTTAATGAAATAATGTTTTTAGGGTTTCTCTATGTGCTTTATCTGTTTAAAATAATATAGTATAATATAATATAATATAACACACATTTTTCAAGAAAAAAATATCATTTATAATGTATAGGTCATAACATTGGGTTCTGTTATAAGTCAATGGTCAATGGGGTGTTTATTTATCCATTTTCTTGTTTATTTATTTATTTCAAAAACTTATTTTCCTTCCAGTAGTTATTAAAATACTAATATATCTATATTAATGGTTTAAGTGGAGACTAAATCACCTATTGAACCTATGAGAAACTCTGATTTTGTCAGATTAAATAGATTATCAACAATGTACATGATGTGGATGTTTTATGATAATTTTTTTTCTAACAAATATTGAAAAATTATTTTTCTATAACCAAGAGGACTAATCATTTCACATTAATTTATAATTAATTTAAGATATAAGAAGAAAGATTACATTGGTCTTTAGATCTTTGTCTATTGGTGGTGTTTGTCATTCTAACCCAGTAAGTGTATCATCATGGCATAGTGATAACCAAAAGTATATCCCCTATATTTGTTATCCACACATTCTCCTTTGATCTTCAAAGAACTCAAATGAAATTTCAGGTTCTAGCATGGTCAATTGATCATCTTGTATGGTTCATTTGGATTGTTTCACATCCCATAAGGCTTGAAGGAATCTATATTGATCTTCTTAGTCTTTGTAATAAAATATGAACAAGGAATTATTGAGAGAAAAGTATTATTCACAATGATCAACATCTTACAAAATGATATAAAAGACTATTTATTGAAATAGTGTTGTGGTTTAATATTTAATTAATTACATTAATACTCTTAATAATATATTAAAACCGAAAAAAACCTATTCCATATAATAAAATAAATCTTATTTCTCATTTTATGGGGTTTGATATAATGTTCAATGATAATTTTTTTAAAACCTGGTAAATAAAAATTTATAACTAAAAAATTTAGATCTCGTTTTTCCTCAATATTAATTGAATTATTGAATAAATATTTAATGAAAATTTATTCATTAAAGTAATAAAAAAATTAATATTATTTTCACAATTTTAAAAATAAATAATTATTTAATATTCTCATAAGTAAATAAATTATTTATAGAATAAATAAATAAATATTTACTGTCGTGAAAATAATAAGAGATAAATAAATATTTTATATTCATGTAATTAAATAATTACCTTATGAATACATATTTATTAGATATTTTTAGTTTATTTATAGTCTAAAGACCCAAAAATTCCTTGTAATTTTTTTAATTAAATTGGAATTTTACAATTCCATGAAAATTGATGGTGAGTGATTCTAAGGCACAGTGTTCCCGGAATGAATTTCCAAACATTTTTTCAGGTACATTTAGTAAACGTGTGAGATGGTTTTTTGAACTTTTGAATCAGTGCTTGGAATTGAAATCTGAGAGTACCGTTGAACTCACAGCGCCGATAATCTTTTAAGGAGACCTTCGCCTTGACCATACTAGGTTGTGGGAGAAAGATAGTTTTTCACTTTTTGTGGAGAAATAAAATAAAAATTGTTTAACATTTTTATTTTAATTTGAAACTCCCATGTGAAGTTTATAGGGGTGGGGGCCACCGAGCTTAAAACCTCCCAAATTGAATTCTCATGGTGGGGACCACCCGAACCAATTTAATGGGAGAAAACCTCTCAAATTCCCTAAATCATTTATTCCAACTCTCCATTTAATTGTTGGAGCCAAATAACAATTAATGAGATGTGTCAGCATTTTTAATAGTGCCAACACAATTGATCTACTTAATTAAAATTATGTTGGATTTTATTTTTTTTTGGAATTGGGGAAAGGGTTTGAAAAGGAAAATTGAGAGAGAACCTTGGAGGGACTCTTCATCCTACAACAAATAACACGCTCTGAAATTGAAGAACGAGGACAATGTTTGAGTAGACTTCGGAAGCGTCTTGCAGAAGCGACGAACGCCGACGCCATTATCCCCAATGACTTCGTCTCCTTCCTCACAACCTATGTCAACAAACCTCTAAGGTAGGGGTTAATTATGTGTGATTTTGAATTCCTAGGTTCATTCCTTCTAAACAAAGAATGCATGTCAAATCTCTAACTAGTTGATCCACAAATGATTTATTTTTTGCGGGTTTGGGAATAATCATTGTCGGAGGTTGTAGGGATTGGAATTCTTCATACAAGTTTTATTAAGCCTCTTGCTACCACCCTAATACGGAGGGTGCGGGCCAAACGAACAAGGCCCGAACTCTCCACATTTTCTTGAGTTTTTTATTTTACTTGCATTGGAAGAAGGCGATGACCGGGGCCAGCGAATGGAACTGGTATGACTCAGATACAGCAACCAGAACACCGCCGAACATGATGAAGTCGACGTCACAACTGTGGGTGCCCCGCCGCACCACGGCCGCCCGGTGTGGGCCGAGCCGGGCTGGCCCCGGACATGTCGGGTCGGGTCACACTACCCTGGTTAGACTGGACCAACTTCAACCCATTTCCTCTCTTTTGGCCACAAAATTGGCACCAAGTGTCCATTTAACGAACCGTTTGTGGTGATGGAAACCTTGGATCAAGACGATTCCTTTGGTATACCCCACTTGATATTTGGATAAAGTTGGGGAACCGTCGAGTTGGATTGAGAATGAATCCAATCAGGACCTTGGGACTAAAAGTTTAATAACTTACAGACCGGGTGTCCATTTGATGCACCTTCTATTGTGTTGAGACCCCTATGATGTGGCGGTCTATTGGGATACTTTTTCATGGGAATTAGTGGCAGTTGTAATATCAACCAGTGGCTTGAGGATCAGACCCTACCGAAGACAAGAAAGCTTAGTGCGGGAACCCTATAGCTAGTTTTGGGGATGTACTAGGATCCTGTGTGGTTTTGAAAATGTACTGGAGATGTACTAGGATCCTGTGTGGCCCTGACGATGTACTGGTGATGCACTAGGATCTTTTATGGGTCTGATGACGTACTGGCGATGTACCGGGATCCAGTGTGTGTCTGATGACGTACTGGCGATGTACTAGGATTCTGTGTGGGTCTGACAACGGACTGGTGATGTACTAGGATCCTGTGTGTGTCTGAAGATGTACTGGTGATGTACTAGGATCCTCTGTGGGTATGACGACATACTGGGGATGTACTAGGATCCTGTGTGGGTCTGGAAACATACTGGCGATGTACTAGGATCCTGTGTGGGTCTGACGACGTACTGGAGATGTACTAGGATTCTGTGTGGGACTGATGATGTACTTACGATGTACTAGGATCCTGTGTGGTTTTGACGACGTACTGGAGATGTACTAAGATCCTATGTGGGTCTGAAGAATTACTAGGATATTTTGTGGTTCTGATGATGTACTATGATCCTCCATGGGTCTGATGATGATTTAGGATCCTTCGTGAGTCTTCCTCTTAACATAGTAAGATGATTAGGTAGTTACATCTAATCATCTCTATTACTATGCCTAAGATATACCTAGTTTGATCTGAGTCTGTACCTATGGTACTTTCGTTTTTGGTAATACCTTGGTGGTATTCTTCTGTGTGGCGTACTTATATTGTACTTACCTTCATGGTACTCCTTCCTTTGTGGAATAGTTGAGGTTGGGATATTGAGTTGGACTATGTGTTTCCTCATGATTAATATGGGAATACTTGATAACTTAGGTATATCTGTGGGTATATACCTAAGGACGGTTTTCAATTGATTTTATGCCTTGTGGTTTATCCTTTATGGATTTCGTGAGATCTTGAGGGTCTCGGGGTCCTTACTGAGTATCGTTATACTCACCCCTGCATGGGCTATGCCCGCACCATGTTGTGTTTGGTGGAGATGACGAACATCACTGACTGAGGATGAGGGTACCGAGACTGGAGGTATCTTGAAGGTGGACCTTGACGAGGTGTACAATAGAGATGACCGTTTGAGAGCTGTACCTACCCTTCAGGTGGGATCCTTGGCGGGTGTTAAAAGGAGCTATTCCAGTTTACTTGTACTTTTCAGTTTTCCAGTACTTTCTAGTTGGGCTTGTATTCTAGACCCTTTTCGCTTACTATACTCACACTTTTACTATACAGTTTACTTGTGTTTGTATCTTGTTGTGTTCTTGGTTGCATGAGTTTACATGATATAAATGATAAGGCCTTCCCTATTTTATGGGATACACCTTTCGGTGCTAGTCTACAACCCCTATCCTATGAAAGGCGGGCTTGGGGTAGTCACGACACGGGCCCCGTGGGACGGGTCATGAAAAACTGGTATCAGAGGAGTCAGTTCTACCATAGAACATTGGACTCTAATCTTCATTTTAATGGAAATAGTGTTATGTGTAGTGAGTGTGTTTATTAGTTTAGGAAATCCATTATTGGTGCGGCGGCCGGCGTATCTATACACCAGGACCCTAACTTCTGATTTCCAACTCAGTGCATGAAAAAACTAGTTGCGTGTGGGTTTTTAAGAGTTTTATTTGTGATCTCTTTGAGTCAGCTCACCAGGTATAAATTTTTGGCCGTGGAACATCTGTTTCATTTTAGAATGCATCAACGTAGACAACTAGCTAGGGTTCCTGGTATAGTATGGAATGATGGCCAACCGAGCGACGAGGCCTCGGTGGAGGGCCCCCTTCTAGTAGAGGCACTAGTGGAGGCACCGGCGGTACCATTACCCGTTGGGACACCGATACCACCAGCCCCAGCAGCAGATTGTGAATGCCGCTTGTGTGTGTGGCATGAGTTACAACACCAAAGGCCACCCAGGTTCAGGGGAGAGAAGGACCCACAGACGGCTGAGTATTGGTTGGAGGCCGTAGTGAGAGTCTTCCGACAGGTAGAGACTCCATCTGATCTCATAGTGATCCTTTCCGTCAGTCTTCTACAAGAAGCAGCAAGAATATGGGGGAGTTTTATTCTCCAGGTTCATGACGAGGTGACACTTCTCTGGATAGACTTTGAGAGCCTGTTTCGGGTAGAGTTTTTCCCAGCAACTCTTCGTGCAGTGCGCATGTAGGAGATTCTTCATATACAGCAGGGTAGTATGACTATGGCTCAGTACTTAGTGATGTTCACTGACCTCTCATGCTACTCAACTGATATGATGTGATACCCATTCTTCAGGGCCCGGACATTTGAGCAGGGACTCAGGTGGGAGATCAAGTCTTTGATGATTTCTCTCAGTATCCTGACGCAGGCAGGGGTGTTAGAGAGAGCCCTCTTAGTGGAGAGTTTTCTTGTTGAGAAGTCCCCAGCAGTGAGACCCACCATCAGATGTCACGTAGTGGATTATTATGCAGCTTTTGGCAGACAGAATCCACAGAGGTCCAAGAGGACCAGACCAACTAGTGGACGACCGCATGACTCAGGATCGGTTGTGCAGGGTACTCGAGAAAGAGCCAGACATGCGACGATCGGGCAATGTTATGCATGCGGCGGGCATGGTCACAGGGATCGGGACTGTCTGACCCATCGTATGGATGATCAGAGGATGGTAGAGGTATTTACTAGGCAGAGACATAGGTTCGACCAAGGAGGTCCGTAGGGAGCAGGCAGACGTGGCAGAGGAGTTGGCCGTGCAGCTTGCGGTGGGTGATGATTCTAAGTGTTACCACCACCACCACCACTAGGTGGTCTGCCCCGACCACAGGGAGGAGGTGGACAGGGGTGAGCTCAGCCCCAGGAAGATAAGGCCTACGACCATGGTGCTATGGATATGATATGAGGTATGATATGTGTCTATTCCACCTTAGCTGAAGTACTTATAGATACAGGTTCCAGTCATTATTTTATTGCCACTTCCCTCTTTTGGAGGTCAGAGATTCCAACGAAGCCATTGGCTCGATCCTTACAGCTAGAGACTCCTACGAAAGCATATTATATGATTACACACTTGTTCCGGTAGTGTGAGATTACTATAGGAGGCGAGATCATTGGTTGGGATCTTCTAGTAGCGGCGTCGAGGCCTTAATACGTCATCTTGAGTATGGACTGGCTATCTACAATCCATGGTCAAATTCACTATATTCATTGCAAGGTGTGGTGTGTCCGCATGTATGGGACCATGTTTACCTTCATCGGTGAGAAGGGAGACCTTGTAGCACATGATGGACTTACTTAGAGGAGAGTGCAACTGATCACTCATCAGTTGGAAAGCCTTACCCTTGGAGTGGTTGATGTGGAGAGTCTGATCTATCCTGTAGTGGTGGACCAGTACACAAATGTCTTCCCTGACGATGTTTTGGGTGTACCTCTATAGAGAGAGGTGGACTTTTACATCAACTTGTACCCCAAGACGACACTGATATCTACACTCGCATATCGGATGGCTCTTGCAGAGCTTCGTGAGCTGTAGGTACAACTAGAGGACTTATAGGGGAAGGGATTCATTCGGCCTAGTGTATCTCCATGGGCAACCCTAATTTTGTTAACCAAGAAGGCAGATGAGAGCTTGAGACTTTGTGTCAACTATTGGCACCTGAAACAGGTGACCGTGAAGAACAAGTACCCACTTCTGAGGATTGAAGACCACTTTGATCAGCTGAAGGGAGCACAATGGTTCTCGAAGATAAACCTCAGATTAGGCTATCACCAGATCAGAGTACGTGACGAGGATGTGCAGAAGACGACTTTCAGATGTCAGTACAACCTCTAAAATTTCTTGGTTATTTCTTTTGGAGTAACCAACGCTCCATTACTGTTTATAGGAATCATGAACAAGATCTTTCATCTATATATTGACCACTTTGTGGTGGTCTTCATCGACAATTTTCTGATCTACTCAGCTACTGAAGAGGAGCATGCCTATAATTTGAAGATAGTTCTGGACACACTATGAGAGCACTAGATTTATTGTAATCTCTAGAAGTTCCAGTTCTAGATACGAGAGGTTCACTTTCTGAGACATGTCATTTTGGAGGATGGATTTGTGGTGGATCTAGAGAAGACTGAGGCGGTACTTTCTTGGGAGCCACCCAGGATTGTGACGGAGGTACAATGTTTACTAGGATTGGCTAGATACTACCCAAGGTTTGTACCAGATTTATCCAGAGTTGCAACACATTTATCATCATTAACTAAGAAGGGGTAAACCTTCGTGTGGTTGGAGAGATTCTAGCAGAGTTTTAAGGAGCTGAGGTAGAGGCTAACTAGCACCTCCATCTTGAGGGTTCTAGAGGAGGGAATAGGGTACGTAGTTTACTATGACGCATCAGGGACCGGGCTCAGATGTGTCCTGATGCAGGAGTGAGAAGTTATCACATATGGTTCTTGAAAGTTGAGATAACTTGATCAGAACTACGCTACCCAAGACCTGTAGTTAGTAGTAGTGGTCTTCACCTTCAAGATGTGCGACATTACTTGATGGGAAAGAATTTTACAGTCTACTCAGATCACACGAGTCTCAAGTATATCTTCTTTCAGAAGGACCTAAACCTAAGACAGTGACATTGGCTTGAGTTCCTCCAGGACTATGACTTCGAGATAGTCTATACTTCGGGGAAGGGGAACATTGTAGCAGATGTAGTCAGCAAAAGATCTGCTATATAAATGCTAGGCGAGGTGACATAGCAGTTTGCCACTTTGAAAATATCCTTTGTGGATCGACATAGAGAAAGTTTTATTTAGTCTCTTATAGTCACTCCCCCACTTATTCAGTGAGTCAGGGAGGCACAACGTGGGGATACTGACTGCGAGGCTCGAAGTGCTCAGATATCCACATGAGATGCACCTGATGGATTTTTTTAAGGTGGGGAGCTGGTCATTCTCTTCAAAGGAAATACCATTGTACTGGTGTCACTTCAGGAGGATGTGTTGAGGGCGTTCCACACATCCACTCAAGCGGTACATCCAGAAGTTGTGAAGATGTACTAGGATCTACGATGATAGTACTGGTGGCCCAGAATGAAGAAAGCAGTAGTAGAGTTTGTCTCTTGGTGCCTCACTTTTCAGCAAATGAAGGTGGATAATCAGGTACCAGTGGGCTTGGTTCAGCCTTTAGAGGTCCCAGATTGGAATTGGGATGAGATATCCATGTACTTCATGATAAGACTTCCACGTACCTCCAAAGGTCATGATTCTATCTGGGTGATCATCAAACGACTCATCAAGTCGACACATTTCCTATCGATCAGAGAGTAGGGTTCAATAGAGAGATTGGGATGCCCCTATGTGCAAGATATTGTGCGGATACATGGAGTACCCTCGACGATTTTCTCCGATCATGATGCACGTTTTACTTCCCAACTATAGAAGGGGTTTCAGGAGGATTTTGGGACGTAACTTCATTTAAGCACAACCTTCCATCCTTAGACGGATGACCAGACTAAGCGGACCATTCAAACCCTCGAGGACATGCTGCATGATTGATCCTCTACTTCGGTCGTAGTTGGGAGGATCACTTTTCCTTGGTGGAGTTTTCATACAGCCACAAATATCATTCCACCATTGGGATGACACCTTTTGAGGCATTGTACGGGTGACCATGCATATCACCTTTGTGCTGGACTGACCCAGGGGAGTCATCACTCATGGGACCAGAGATTGTATGGGATACCACATAGAAAGTGAAGATCATCTAGGTGCGGATGAAGACTACACAAAGTAGACATAAGTCGTATTCTGACAAAAGATGGAGACGACTGGAGTTCGAGGATGGCGACCATGTCTTTCTACGTGTCTCACCCCGACTAGGTGTACAATTATTTGGCCGAAGTGGCAAGTTATCTCCGAGGTTTATCAGACCCTTTCAGGTCCTCAGTAGAGTTGGAAAGGTGGCATAACGCCTAGAACTTCCCCCTCAGTTGCACTGGGTTCACGACGTCTTCCACGTATCCCAGCTGAGGAGACACATGCATGAACCATGTTACGTGATCGACCATGGTGAGCTGGACATCGACAATGGGGTGAAGATTTCAGAGGTTCTAGTGGAGATTGAGGATTGACAAGAGCGGGTCCTTTGTGGGCAGTTGATACCTCTGGTGCACGTTTGCTGGCAGCATGAGAACATTTATGAGATCACATGGGAGTGGGAGGATCAGATTGATGCTCATTACCCCCACTTGTTTTCCTATTTTTGTAATCTGGCTTTCGGGGATGCAAAGTCCTGAGGTGGGGAGAATGTAAAGACCTGAAAACTCCTTGAATTTTTTTTAATTAAATTGGAATTTTACAAGTCCAAAAAAATTTATGGCGCGTGATTCTGAGGCCCGATGTTCCCAGAATGAATTTCTGAACTTTTTTTCGGGTACGTTTAGTAAACGTAAGAGCTGGTTTTTGTAAATTTTGAACCAGTGCTCGTAATTGAAATCCGAGAGAACCATTGAACTCACAGTTCCAATATTCACTTAAGGATACCTTCACCTCGACTGCTGTAGGTCAAGGGTAAAAGATAGTTTTTCACTTTTTTGTTGAAAAAGAAAAAGAAAAATTGTTTAACATTCTTTATGAAACTACCATTTGAAGGTTACATCAGTTGGGACCACCGAGCTTAAAACCTCCCAAATTGAATTCTAGTGGTGGGGACCACCTGAACCCCTTTAATGGGAGAAAACCTCTCAAATTACCTAAATCATTTATGCCAACTCCCAATTTAATTGTTGGAGCCAAATAACAATTAATGAGACGTGTCAGCATTTTTAATTGTTCGAACATAATTGATCTACTTAATTAAAATTATGTTGGACTTTCTATTTTAGTGGAATTGGGGAAAGGGTTGGTTAAGGAAAATTGGGAGAGAAACTTGGAGGGACTCTTCATCCTCAAACGAAGAACACACTCTGGAATTGAAGAATGAGGACGACGTTCGAGCTGACTTCGGAAGTGTCTTGCGAAAGCGACGAATGCCGAAACCATTATCCCAAATGAATTCGTCTCCTACCTCGCAACCTCCATAAACAATCCTCCAAGGTAGGGGTTTAATTATGTGTAATTTTTGATTCCCATGTTCTTCCCTTCCAAACAGTGAACACAGACCAACTCTCTAACTAGTTGATCCGTGTATGATTTCTTTTTGCAGTTTTGGGAATAACCATTGCCGGGGGTTGTAGTGTTTGGCGTTCTTCATACATGTTTTATTGAGCTGCTTGATACCACCCTAACGTGGAGGGTGCGGGCCAAATGAAAATGTCGTGACCTATCTACATTTTCTTGAGTTTTTGTTGTGTTCCTCACATTGAAAGAAGGCGGTGACTGGTGCAGGTGAATGGCATCGGTGGGACTCAAATATGACGGTCAGCACACCACCCACTGCGATGAAGGCGATGGCGCAACTCTGGATGCCCCACCGCACCACGACTGCCCCACAGCCCTGTGACCCCTGCGCCGCCCCTCGGCCCGCACACCGCCCCCTGCCCGAACACCGCCCCACGGCCCCCGGGCCGCCCTGTGGTCCCTGCGCCACCCCGCGACCCCTGCACCGCCCCGTGCCCTGTGCACTGCCCCACTGCCTGTACGCCTCCCCGCTGCCCTCGCGCCGCACCGCATTTGCCCCGCCGCCAGGCTGGGCAGCCCAGCGCGGGTCGGGCCGCTCAGCGCGGGCCGGGCCGCCCCGCATAGGTCGGGGCTGACCCAGCGGGCTGGGTTGACCCGAACTAGGTCGGGTTGGCCGAGGCTGGGTTAGCTGATGCCGGGTCAGCCCAGGTTGGTCTGACCGGGTCTGACCGGACTCAGAACAGCTTCAACACATTTCCGCTCTTTTGGCATTAACTTTGGCACCAATTGTCTATTTGAAGAACTGTCTGAAGAGCTGATAACCTTGTAATGAGATGGTCCCTTTGGTATACCCCACTAAAGATTTGGATAATGTTGGGTAACGGTTGGGTTGGATAGAGCACGAATCCAACCAGGCCATCGGGACTAAAAGGATAATAACTTACATACCAAACGTCGGTTTGACGCACCGTCTATTGCGTTGAGACCCCTATGACGTGGATGTACTTTGAGATTCTTCTTCCCAGGACTTCATGGAAGTTGGAATATTGACCAGTGGCTTGAGGAGCAGACCCTCCCGGAGACGAGCAAGCTTAGTGCGGGAACCCTGTAGCTGGTTCTGGCAATGTACTTGGATCTTATGTGGGTATGACGATGTACTAGAGATATAATAAAGACTTGTGTGGGTCTAACGATGTACTTGATATGTACTAGGATCATGTGTGGATCTGAAGACACACTGGCGATGTACTAGGATCCTGTGTGGGTCTTACGACGTACTGGTGATGTACTAGGATCCTGTGTGGGTTTGACGATGTACTGGCTATGTACTTGGATCCAGTGTGGGTCTGATGACGTACAGGAAATGTAATAGGATCATGTGTGGGTCTAACGACGTACTGGAGATGTACTAGGATCCTGTGGGGGCCTGATGATGTACTGGAGATGTACTAGGATCCCATGTGTGTCTGAAAACATACTGGCGATGTACTTGGATCCTGTGTGGGTCTGACGACGTACTGGCGATGTACTAGGATACTCCGTGGGTCTGATGAGGTAATGGGGATGTACTAGGATATTGTGTGGGTCTGACAACGTACTGGAAATGTATTAGGATCTTATGTGGGTATGATCACGTACTGACGATGTACTATGATCTTGTGTGTGTCTGATGAGGTACTAGGATCATGTTTGGGTCTGATGATGTACTAAGATCCTCTATGGGTATGATGATGATTTAAGACCATTTGCGGGTCTGCCTCTTAACAGAGTAAGATGATTCAGTAGTTACATTTAATCATCTCTACTACTGTGCCTAAGATATACCTGGTGTGAGCTGAGTCTATACCTGTGGTACTTTCCTTTGTGGTAATACCTTGGTGGTATTCTTCCATGTGGCGTACATGTGTGGTACTTACCTTAGTGGTACTCCTTCCTTTGTGGAACAATTGAGCATGGATTTTTGAGTTGGACCATGTGTTTCCCCATGATTGAGATGTGCATACTTGATAAATTTGGTATATGTATGGGCATATACCTAAGTATGGTTGTTAGTTGATTTCATACCTTCGGGTTTATTCTTTGTGGATTTTGTGATACCTTAAGGGTCTCGGGGTCCCTAATGAGTGTCATTATACTCACCCCTACATAGGCTATGCTCGCAACCTATTGTGTTTGGTGCAGATGACAACCAATATTGAATGAGGATGAGGGTACCAGGACTATAGGTAGCTTGAAGGTGGACCTTGATGAGGCGTACAATAGAGAGGTCCATTAGAGAGTTGTACAGACCCTTCAGGTAGGATCCTTGGTGGGTGTTCACAGGAGCTGCCCTGGTTTACTTAAAATATTTAGTTTTCTTATACTTTCCAGTTGTTCTTGTATTCTAGCCCCTTTTTGGTTAATGTACTCACACTTTTACTATACACTTTACTTGTATTTGTATCTTGCTTTGTTCTTGGTTGCATGAGTTTACATGATATAAAGGCAATGTCTTCCCGGTTTTAGGGGATACGACTTTCGATGATAGTCACCAGCCCCTGGCCTATGGAAGGCGGGCTTGGGGTAGTTACGACATGGGCCCCTTGGGACGAGTCGTGACATATAGGTATTTTATAAAAATTTATTCTCTAATTAAAGAATAATATTTATTCCAATAGTCAAAAATAAATAATATCTAACTGATATCAAAGGAAGAACATTGTGTGTGATCTTCAAGGTCTCTTCCTCTATAAATTTTTTTGCGCTTTCCAAAAGTCCCAGATTACTCTCTAGAAATAGGTTAAGCCATCCACATAGTAAAAATATAAATTAATGTAACAATAATTACATAGTAACACCCATTGTCTAATATTATCCCATTTTCACGACATTTCATTATGTATATTGCATTCTAATATCATCAACCTATATACCTTATTCATAGTTTTTGACTATCAAAAATGAAGTTGTATTTACTCCATTGCCATAAAATATAATGTAACAGATCTATTTCAAGAAAAGGTCTAAGATATTTACTTATATTAGGATGTATGGGACAAATATTTATTCAAATTATTCATTAATAACATGTCATTCTTAACACACATAATATTCTCTACTTAACCATGAACAAATGTCATCATGGTTAAAAATAATATATCTAATTGAACAGGTAATGAAATGGATTAATAATACTCTCAGAGTCTAAGGACCATTACACAATGATAAAAAATAATATCCAATGATGTGACGAAATGTAGAATTCTTACTGGCAGCTTTATTATCCTAATCCTATTTTTTGTGGATTATGAAGTGAGAACTTCTTGAGATGAAGTCTCATCCACTTAAGATTAGTCACACCTGGTAGCCAATATACTATTTGTCACATCATATAATGTTATCCATCTGTAGAATTTTATTTAATAACATCTTCATACCATTTCAAGGATTTCATTATAGTGGGGAACTACTTTGAGCTTTTTTAAAGCCATAGAGACTCTAAGAAATTATTACATTTAATTTATGTATAAAAATAAATGAAGTATAATAAGTTATTTTATTTATATTTTCTTTTTTAAATATATATTCAATCCAAAGCACAATAAAATAGTTTTGGGACACTAACTCTAAGAAACTACCACTTGGACTAGATCCGACTTCCAATGAAATTTAGTGCACTATATCTCACTTGATAATCATGTATCTTTTGAGGTAAGGCTTTAGTTATGGGGTATGACACATTTTACTCAGTGGAGAACTCTACTCACAATGACATCAACTCTAAAAAAAATCCATAAAGAGATTATATTTACAAAGTATGTACTTATTCCAATTATGTGACCCTAACTCTTTTGTAGGATCCACCATTGGAGTTCTATCATAGTAGAGTGTGATAAGGTATTTATTTACGAGAAAAATATCATGATATTTTATGATTTTATGTATCTAAAACTATTCTTTAACTACCTAAAAATCCAAAATTTACTCATATTCAACTTTCTAATTAGTGACCATGACTTTGTTTGATATCTTCTAGCTTACAACACCTCTATTGAGAATGAATATATATCAAAACTATGATTTTATATCATCATGATCTATTTGGAAACTAGAATATGCATATGCCCATATGATAAGATCCACATCACCTCCATAGATTGAGAAAAAATCCTTAGTACACATAAGATTCTAAATAATAGACTCAAATTCCATCCAATGGAAGTCTCCTTCGTCAACTTGATATATTCCTATCACTCTTAAGGAATCTACAACAAATATTCTTGTACATAACATAATATACATGAATAACCCAATCACAGACATGTATAGAATCCTTAAAATCCTATACAATTCTTTATGATTTTGAGGGAAAAGTTTCTTAGAAATATGAATTCAATGTGACACTATAAACAATCCACTATTTGATTGGTCCCTATCGAATCTCTTTATTATCTTATTAATGAACGTACTTTTACTTTTTCCATGAAGATTCTTAGATATATCATGATAGATCTTGATCCAAAGAATATATGCTTCTTTTCTTAAATACCTCATGGAGAAGAATTTATTTAACCACATTTTAATAGACTATAAGAATGATGTTTCATTTCCCACAAGTATTATTTCATCTACATAAACCATTGGGAAGATGAAAAAACTCCCACTAAATCCCTTATATAAACAAGGATAAAATTCAAATTTTACGAATAAAAATTATATTATGGAATCAAAAAATAAGCGTTCCATGACATGGATTGTTAATTTTATCCTTAAATTAATCTTTGAAAATTCTATATCTTGTATTCATCCCATGGAGTCCTAAACCCTTCTCATTGATTAGTATAAAAATATCTGAAGGAAAACTATTTTGACATCGATATTCCAATTCCCATAGTCATGGAATTACTATATGGAAAGTAAAATTTTGAGAAATTTAAGAATAGAAACTGGTGAAAAGGTTTCATCGTAGCCAGTTCCTGGGCATTATATAAACCAATCTGAAATAAGTATAGCCTTGTAGGTTCTAACACTACTACAAAATAGGCTTTTAATAGTACTAAAAATGGCCATTATCAGTGTCAGAGAAGCGCTAATAACCCGAGTGAGAATAAAGTCCCTTCCCTTTTATCCGCAAAAAAATGTACTAATAAAGGGGTCCTTTATTATCACTAAAAAGCACTGATAATGTGGTCATTTATCACCACTTTTTTATCATTGATAAATGACCACTTTATCAGTATTTTAATTAGTGCCTATAATGGGTACCTTTATCTGTAGGATCGAAATAATGAAGTAGATGGTCAAAATACAAGAGGGGGGGGGGGTGAATTTTATACTTTAAAAATTTCTTTTGGAACTTTTAAATATGGTAATTTTTAACAAATTTAAACAAGGTAAATTCACAAGACCTCTTGGTTCTTCAAACTTGCAAGATTCCAGAAGTATGGTTTGAGAAATGAAACTTGAGAAAAGTTTACAAGGACAAAGATTCTACCTTAAAGCATATAGAATCTTACTAATCAGATTATACAAGTACAAGAAAGTATAACATTTTTATACTTTCCTTATTAATCAAAATGTAGCAGAAAATAAATTTGAAACAATACAAGTAACGAGTAGTAAATATTTTAACCAAAATGGTATGGTATCTATAAACATTGGAAAAAGGTCCCTTGTTTTATTCTTTGAAAAATTATGTCTTACCCACACCAAGGTATTCCATTGATACAAATATCGGAGTCTGTCTTTCTATCCCCATAAGCCCTCAAACTTCAAGGTTGTTAGTACCTCTGTCTTTTTGACCTCGAAAGACCTCGAATGTACTCACCAACATTCTGAGTCACACGAAGCAATTTTAAATAAAATTTTTAGTATGAACAATGTATGAAATTATCTCTCTCTAGAAATCACTTTAGCATCATGTAATCTCTAGATTGATCAACCTGTGTAGTTGTTGTGAGCTCATTGAAATGATCTCCATTTATAGACACATCTTCAACGATCGGCTCCCTCCTCCAACAGTCATATTTTTCTTTGAATTTTGGAGGGACCTGTACATGTGTCACTCAAACAATGGTTATTTAGTTATAGAATGCACAACATAATTTTATAACTCAAAAAAGAGTATTTAAAATACGGTTTTCAACAAAATTTAATTTTTCAGAGTATAAGGAAAAATATTTTTCAGAGTCCAAGATAGTAAAAATTCATAGTTTATGTTACAAGGATATAAGAATTCTGTTTTTCAATGAATAAAGAATCAGAATTCTATATATTTTGGAGTTGTAATTATAATGAATTTAGAGTTAGAATTCTAAGGAATTCAAAATTTCAATTCTATGGAATTCGAAGTCTGAATTCTGAGAAATTCAGAACCTGAATTCAGGGGAATATAGAGTCGGAATTATGAGGAATTTGGAACCCGAATTCTAAGGAATTCAGAGTCTAAATCCTGAAAAATTGAGAGTTTGAATTTTTGAGAAATCGGATTTAGAATTTCAGAGAATTCAGATTCTGAATTTCAGATTCTAAATTTCAGATTCTGAAATTCATAGAATTCAGATTCTGAATTTCGGATTCTGAATTTCAGATTCTACATTTCAGATAATTCAGATTCTGAATTTCAAAGAATTTAGATTCTAAATTTCAGAATATTTAGATTCTGAATTTCAGAGAATTCGGATTCTGAATTTCTGAGAATTTGGATTTTGAATTTCATAGAATTTTGAACCTGAATTTGGATCCTGAAAATAGAGAAATCTATATCTATGTATTTATATAATTCAAGGGTTTTAGATGTGAAACATAATTTCTTTACTTTGGAATAAAAAGATTTATATTTAGAGAGACTAAAAATATGAACAATGAAAAACATGTTAAGGATAAATTTCCTCAGTGAATGAAAATTTTCCTTATCAAGATAAAACTTATGGAAAATGAAAATTTCTTGTGATTTTCAAAACATGAAGGAATGGAAAATTCATAAGGAAAGCATATTTACTCAACAATATCCCACTTTTTTAGAAAACAGAAACATCCTTATGAAAAAAACATAAGGAATTAGAAATTGTTATGGGATTGTAAATAAAAACTTATCTCCCTTTACTTATGGATCAAAGTGAATACGACTAAATCCCTCTCAGGCTTTTGAAACACTAAGGATATTATTGTAAATTTCCTAGATAATATTTTTCATTTTCTTGCATACAAAAAAATATTCATGATGAAAATTCCCCCTTATATGAACTCCCCCATAGATGAACTCCCCCTTACTGAAGAAAAATTCTTCTTTACTAAGTATTCTTTTTTGACATTCCTTTCTCCCCCTTTGTGATTTAAAAAAATACTAGGAAGGAAAGGAAATATAGTACCAGAAATATTAGTACTAAATAACTAAAAATGTATTAAGAGAAACTAAAATTTCATTATGATTGAAAGAACTCTTACAACTGGAAAATACTATAAAATATCAGATTTGTAAAAGATTATCCTTCCTTCTCCTTCGGTATCATCTTCTTAACTATTGTTTTTAATTTCTTGAGCTCCTTGTGATCCTCTTCTAGATGCTTGAGAAATTGATCCTTATCTTATGTTTTCTTCTCTAAGGATTTATTTTTCTCTTCCTGTGCCTTAAGATATTCTGTATGGGCCTTCAGTGTAATGCCCTGAACCCAGTTACCTAGAGTTGGTGCATTGTTTTAATACATTGGCATGATTACAAGGAATCAAGTCTCAAAGGACCAATAGGTTTTGCAGTCTTGGAAAATAGATTACATACATGAATGTTACATTACAGTTTATAACATACAACACAACAAAAATAATCCTTTATGAATGAAATTATTCATTTAGCATAACCCTGCATATCAATCAAAATACACTTCTTGGAATACTAAGAAGAATAAAACATAGAAAGGGGTGATCTCAAAAACTCAGTAGGTTAAGAAATACAATAGAAGATAACATAAATATTAATCATGGTGAATAATTGAAAACACATGTCATTACCAATAATAAGCATGAATACTTTTATGACAGGAATATGAGATGTGTAAATAATGCCATAATAAAACATAATCATGGGTATTCTACTAGTCGAATGACCACATGAACCATCAATAATATTTTCATAATGAGGGATTGTATAATACCAGACTTTAATTTCCGTGTCAGGGCTTCCTGCTAAACCTAGGGGCTAACTGTAATCGGACCGCAACCCTAGGAGCCTCTGTAACCATACTCCAACCCGGAGAGCCTCTGTAACCAAACTCCAACCCAAAGAGCCTCTTTAAATAGACTCCAACTCGGAGGGTCTACTGTAACTAGACCCCAACCTGGAGGGCTTACTTTTACTAGTCCCCAACCCAAAACATACTAGTCCAATACATTCATCTTTATAAAAGGTTGAAATATAACATAAAAATTCGTTTTAAAACTAGCATATGAAATGTTAATACTTTAACCATAAACCCTGAATTGCATAAAAATAACTCATCCACATTAAAACATATCACAAAAACTTAAATACAATAAATAATATTTGTATCATAATAAATCAACTTCAAGAAAGTGTAAAATTTATCAGAGGTTGTTGACATAGGTGAAATCAAAACTATTTGAGAGAAATATATCTTCTATTTTAATATCATTTAAGAGTCACATAATTATAATGAAAACATTCATTTTAAAAATATTATTATAATATTGTAATGGAATATTTGAAGATGTTATACCAATAATAAATAGCCTCACCCACCATATAATTTAAAACAACATTCTTTCCTTAACTTTGTCGAAAAGGTCGTAAAGTACCTTGTTTGGAAAACAATGGAAAGATTCCTTTAAAACCATTTTATAAAAAGTAAAAAAAGGGGATAAAATAATTTAACCCATAGTAAAAAAAAATTTGAAAAATATTTTTAAGAAACATGGTTGTGTATGATAAAGAGGTCCTATTAGATAATTACGTACAAACAACCTCGAATAATAAAGAGATTGTGAAGTTAAACCTTACCATGAAATTTACTTTTGTAAATGGAACATTTAAACTCCTGTATAATGAAAATTGTATGTTATTAGATTATACCAGAACCATATTCCTATTTATTATATCATAAATGATTCATTTATGACTTTATACTACCCATTTAATAATGATTTTCATGTTAAATTAACATTTTGGGTAATAATTGTTTTCCTTATCGTATGTATTTTAACTTTTTATTATTTATTGTATCATTTAGATCATGATTTAAATACTTCCAAAATATAAACCATGATCTATATATCATATATATTTTGAATATAAATATTTATAGTAGATGCATGTATGAAATGGAAAACACCGTTTATGGAGACGGTAGGTCGTACGTAAGCATAAACGCTGTTTCTGTTTTCATATCGTATCGAATGGAAGTAAGTGAATAAGATATATGTAAGTAAATATATATATATATATATATATGGATATATATATCTAAATTACTATTATTATGTAATATATTACATACTTATTAGTAATATATATTTTTATAACCGTCGATGAATGGGGAACGTGGAAATGAATCTAATCGCGTCGTGGAGACGGTAATCCGTACGTACACACGCGCGATAATATAATTTCCTTAAAGGTGTGGAATTAGATGGTATATTTACTTTACAGATACATTATCATGTTATTTTCATTATTTATATATATTACTCATCATTATATTCATCCCAATAACATAGTGTTGAATAATAAATCACACCACGACGTAGAGACGGTAAGCCGTATGTACACACACATGGTCAAATTATCTTTCATAGGATGGATAGAATAATGAATATGGTTGTGCCATATTTATAATAACATCATAGTATATATAAGGTGTTGGATTTATTATTTTGGTATGGTAATAATAAAGAAAGAGTAAGTAGAAGAAGAAAAGAACTTGAAAGAGGGTGGTGAAATCATTACCTCTTCTTCGAGCACTTCCTTTTGATTTGAACTAAAGGGCTCCTTAGGTTGGAATTAAGACCAATTTAAGGACTCTAGGATAATGTTAGGATAGTTGAGAGGATATTTTGGCCAGGTTTGGCAGATCCAAATGGCTTTGAAGGTGTGAATTTGAGAGAAGGGGAAGTGCCCTTTTATAAGAGGGGTTAAGGGAACCTTAAGAAAACATTGAAATATGATTTTATAATCAAATAATTTCCGGTTTATTATGGATCCAAAATTAATTATTTAAAATATAAGGTGGGTATGGGTCTCAAAACACTCAAAAAATAGGTTTTAGACAGGTTTGGGTCACTATATTAACCTTATCTTTTATATTTAACTATAGTTAAATAGTTTGAAATTTACAATGTCTCTTTGTATTTTTATATTATATTGTTAATAAACATAATATAAAAATACAAGAGAATCATAAGTGGATAATTAAGGATACAAATATCAATATACAAGTCTTTTTTCTGAACCATAGATTTTTAGGATTATTATATCAACCAATACTATTGTATTTGTTTTAAGAATTCATTTATGTCAATTTTGACATTATTTAATAATTGATTTTTGTTAAAGTCATAAAAACATTATTTTTTCAAAATAAATACATTTAATAAACCCTCACATTTAATATTAACCAATAAAAAATTTTATGTCATCAAAACTTTCAAAGTATATTTATGTTAGTATTTATAATATCATTTATTTGATTTTTTCATTAATAAAGAAAACACTACATCATTATTTTCTCATATATAAATATATTTATTTTATGTATAAAAATTAAAAATAAACAATCCTAAGTTAGTAAATATTTTTATATTTCTGATGACTATTTATAGTTGAATAGATAAATTATATAACCTCATACCAAAATTGTTTTACTAAAAGATATTTTCTTTTGTTATTTTTGTCTTTACTTTAGATTATTTAATATAAAATGTCATTATCACTCACAAGTGGCTCCATGGAGTCCCAAAATAGATACAAGGATGGAAATGGTTGTATTTTTATTATCCAATAGAATTAGGACACATGATAGGGTAATGTAATATTATTATAATATAATTTTTTACCCTTATTTACTGGATTTACCTCTTTAACCATGGTAAATAAAATATTTATTGAAGTAATATTCCTAATGTCTAAAAATAAAAGTTATCTATATACACAATTTGGACCTCCAGATTCCCAATATGGAATCCATTTTTCCATATTTAAAACACAAAAGTGGCAGAAATTAATTTAAATTAATTCTTGCTGTCAAAACAAAAAGCGTGGTTTTATGAAACAATAACTATTAAAATATTGACACCTCTTAATGTCAAATTTAAATTTGAAATTACTTATAATGACATAAATTTTTTTAAATGATAAAAATATAATCTAATTATAAATAAAATCCATTAAAATTCATAATTTATCACTATTAATTATTACGATTAAAAAAGTTTTTTTAATTAAAATTTAGTAATTTTCACTATTCATCAAAAAATAAAAGTGATCAGAAAAGTACAAAAAAATTATCCAAACTAAATTTTTAATTTCCAATTATGATGAATAATTTAATTTCATTAAATTAAATTTATAACAATGTTAAATACTGATTTTAATAAAAATTTTCTCTATTAAAAGGCGGTTAAATTGCATTTTTTGTAAAATACTTCTTTTATCTGAAAAAATAAATTTGTTTTTACATTATGTCTAAGAAACTAATAATATGGATTCTTAAATTATAAGGATTATATAAATTTCAAAATTTAGTCAATACTATTCATAACCACTTTTGAACGACTAATTTGGTAAGTCGTGGTGCGCTTGAACTCAGAATTGCATGTAGTGTAAGTTATTGAATTACTTCGAAGAAACAATGTACGTTGAAATCTTGGGGTGTTAGATTCTTACCTCCTTCAATAAATTTCATCCTCGCAATTTTAAATTGTTCTTCGAAAATAAGAGGTTGAAAATTGAAAATACCTTTTGTTGAAAACCCACATCAGAAATTGGGTTAATAAAATTTAGTCTTAATAAGAGGAAAAAGGGAAATTGAAGGGTCACCACCAAATTATTATCTCGATTAGTATAAAATTTGTGGAAATTGGCGACATATAATTTGTGTAAAAATTTAAATATTTATAGGGAGTGGTTGAGGTCATCAATCACAAACAAGTGTAAAATTAAGGACATCAAATCTATCAATATATAATGATTTAAAATACCATACATTCAACAAAACATAAGGTGTTAGGATAACACATTTTTGGTTTTAAGATCCATTACCTAAAGTTTAAGAATTAATTCATTCATATAATAAGATAAATAAATTATATATATATATTCTTGACAAGTAGAGTTTCATCATTCAAATAATTCCTACCACAAACTCAGCTTTCACTCCAAAGGATTAAAAAAATATATTCTATTTATCCTAATCGTATAGGGTTCCCAAAATAATGAATTTATAATTCACCTATCATACCATTTAAAAAAATATATTATACAATCCAGGGACTTCACATAGTCTAGTGGTAGGCAATAAATCCCAATCGCACTATGGTTGTGGGTTCGATACCCATAGCTTTGTCCAACATGACAGATTGTCACACGGTCTGCGTGTTTTCCTTTTTATAACAATCCAAAAATAACCTTTACAATAGTATCCAATTTCAAACTTAATCTATTATAACCTTTAGACTTATCCAAAATACTTCTATCCAAACTCACAGTCCAAAATTTATAAGAAAGTTAAACATAATGAATATCCTTCTTTCCACGTAATAACTTGTGAATAACTTCATCATGTAATCTTTTAAAACATGGAAACACCCTAAATTACCGTAAAACCATATTTATTACTTTCATGCTCCCTTATTCATTATAGAATACTGGATATACTCTTTATATCCAAAAATGTTTTAAACTCCAACAATGATGGAATATACAAACCATTAATCAGTTCCAAGGTAGTCAAGAATATCCAATATAATTTATCCAAATCAACCATATCTTATTCCAAAATTATTGCCTTAGTATCAAGACCATATAATCTCAAATTCTCTATAAAATAGTACTGTAGTATAATACTTATTTATTTCCATCATTCATATAACCAGTACATCGTTTATACAACATTCAAGTGACACAATACTTTAATAACAACATAAGAACTCTTAATCATTCCTCTTCATCCTTGGTAGTATCATAACTTGATTATTATCCAATAGCAGCATTTGGGGTATACTCTGATGATATGTACATTGATTCGCATAGTGTCCCAACTCCTTGCAGATAAAGCATTGTACATTTGAATCCTTTTTCTCGCCATTGTAATCACGTACTTGGTGTCCTTTTTCTCTATACTTATAAAAAACTCCCATTCCCTTTAAGAATTTACCAAGTTGATTATTTCAACAGTTATCAAAAATGGGAAAATCCTTCTTTCCCTTAATCCATTTATCCATCTTTCTCTCTACCATCTTTTTCTTCTCTTGCTTCCCTTCAAATACATAGGACTCAGAAAAATCTTTACTTATCTTATTAATACATGTTACTATTTCTTTATATGAAGAGAATACATGAGAGGCTATTTCTCTTTTAAATGTTGGCTTAATACCATGAAAGATATGATCCTCCTTATTATTTTGATCATGCGTATTGTTGTAATTATCATTCTTTATACTAGGAGCCATTTCTATATAATGGCATACACATGGTCTGTTTAGGAATCATAATTAATAATTTTGTAAAATATCTAACGTAAATTGAACCGTTTCTGGATATAATCCATAATCATAAAAATGTTTTTCTTTGAGGAAGTATATACTCATAAAACCTTCATAGTGGTTTGTAAATAAATGAGAATTATCCTAAGAATATCCCCTGGGAGTGTCGTAACCAAGAGTTTATCAAGGATCATTGTCATGCACCAATTACCGTTCGAGTCTATCTCAAAGTGGAGTTTTTGGGTTTTACCCCTTGGTACATCTGTGCCAGAGCCGCGTCAACCTGCTCGTATACAGACAAGGATGTATTGGTTAGAAAAGTCACAAAATATCTACGGTATCAATATTCTAGGAAGTTCATCTATACTAATTCTCAATGTCTATCTTAGGGTAATGTTCCTTAATCAGAGATTTTCTAAATATAGTTTCCAAGGTTATTGCTAAACCTCATCTGATACCAACTGTAATTCCCCGATCCCATTTACCCAGAGTCGGTGCATTATTTTAATACATTGGCATGATTATAAGGAATGAAGTCCCAAAGGATTGATCAGTTTAGAAGACCTGGAAAATAGATTACATACAAGATTGTTACATTAAATTTTATAACATACAACAAAACATAAATAATATTTATGAATTCCTTATTTTTTTAGCTTAACCCTGCATATCAATCACAATACACTTCTTGGAATCCTGGGAAAAATAAAACATAGATAGGGGTGAGCTCAAACCCTCTGTAAGGGTAAGCAATAAAACAGAATATAACATAAATATTATGCATGGTGAATAATTAAAAACACATGCCTTTACCAATAATAAACACGAATACTTTTTTTTTTGACAACAAAAGACGGATCCATTAATGATGGAGATCATCAGAAATACAGTAGCATAACCACGAAAGAAAATGATTGAACCAAAGAAAATCCTCGTAAGGAGGGCCAATGCCTGCCATCTTGTGAGCGGCTTCATTCGCTTCCCTTCTAATAAATGAGAAATTGCTGGAATTGAAGCCTTGTCTCTGCGAGTGAATACACCGGATAATGGGGACGAAAGGTTGAAGCCCGCCTTTAGTGAGATTAATGGAATTGATTACAGTGAGACAGTCGGATTCGATGTGAATGGAATCCCAACCGCGATCTTTTGCGAAGTTTATCCCAGCAAGGATGGCGGCGGCCTCCGCGACTGAGGGCTCCCAAAGTGCATAACGTGCTTCGTATTTGGCAGCGATAAGATTTCCCAGGTTGTCTCGGGCCAGTAACCCTAGTCCAACTGGGCCATCCTTAGGGAGAGAGGCATCCACATTGATCTTAACAATCCCTTCCGGTGGGGGCACCAATGTTGGGGAAGAGGAGGGGGGGAAGTCTTTGTTGCTCAAGGTGGTTCTGCCAAACCGCAATCCATGACAATGCCCGGTCAATCCAAAATCTGAGGGGCCTCCGGAAATGATTGAAAATGGCCTCGTTCCGCCTATCCCAGATAATCCACGTCAAAATGCACAGGGCACCTGCTTTAGCCGGCGAAAAAGAGGAGCACCATCGCATCAGGATAGATGTAGGATCTGAGGCGGCGTCCAGGGACAGCTCTATAGTTGATCCCCAGCCATTCCAAACCTCCTGAGCCCCGGGACATTGGAAAAGAGCATGGAGAGGGGATTCAGTCACAGAAGGGCAGAAAGGGCATGAGTTGTCATTTGAAACGTGTCTGTAGGCAAGGAGGCTCTTCGTTGGGAGGATACCGGAACACACCTGCCACCAGAAGAGGCGGACTTTAGGGGGAACATAAAGCTTCCAAATTGAAGTCCAGGGCCTCATATCTCCTTCTGAAATTTGAGCATAAAGAGCTCGCCGGTAACCAGCTTTCACCGTATACTCTCCTGAGCTGTCGTTTTCCAGTAGAGATGATCTGGCCCTGCTTCTGGCATACAGGGGATACTCAGAATAATTCTCCTATCCCTCTCATTGAACCATGAGAATAGTTTTTCCAGACACCACCCCGCCCCTTGATCATCAAAAAGAAAACAGACTGTGGCATGTTCGGATCCTGGATAAACAGGGGATGACGCCTTCGTGCCTGTCTGATCAAAAAGCCAGGGATCAGTCCAAATCTTGACCGTAAAACCATTCCCAATCCTCCAGCCTAGTCCTTTCCTCAGCAGATTACGACCACCCCAAATGCTTCTCCAGAGAAAACTGGGTCGATAGCCAAGATGGGAATCCAAGAAATCCTTATATGGGAAATATTTAGCCCGGAGAACTCGCGTGCATAGGGATGATGGGTAATTAATCATACGCCAACCTTCTTTAGCCAGCAAAGCATCATTAAACAGAGGAAGGTCCCGGAAGCCCATTCCGCCTTCGGATTTTGGTTGACAGAGAGCAGACCAGGCGGTCCAATGGATTTTATTTTTTCCGTCCTTTCGACCCCACCAGAAGTTAGATATGCTGGATTGAATCTTTGAAAGCACCACATCAGGAAGTTTAAAAATAGACATCAAATAGCTGGGGACAGATTGAAGAGCCGCCTTGATGAGGATTTCCTTCCCGGCCTTGGAGATTTTTTTAGGGGTCCAACCTTGTATTTTTCTTTCAATTCGATCCACAATAGCTGAGCATATTTCTTTCTTTGACCGTCCAACCACCGTCGGGAGCCCAAGATACTTCTGGTGCTTATCGACCCCAGGAATGCGTGCTAAAGAGCATAGATCTTCTCTTTTCGGCTGGGGGACTCCAGAGCTGAAAGAAATTTCTGATTTACTCTGGTTGATCATTTGTCCTAAAGCCCGTTCATACTGTTGTATCGCCTGGCAGATTGCAGTACACTCATTAGGGGTAGCTCGAGAAAATAGAAGGCAATCATCAGCAAAGAAGAGGTGGGATATCGGAGGGCCACTGCGGCACGCTTTCGCCCCATGGATTATGGAAAGTGAAGCTGCCCTGGAGAGGAGGTTAGAAAACACATCAGCTACTAAAATAAAGAGGAAGGGTGAAAGAGGGTCTCCCTGGCGAAGCCCACAATAAAACATAATCATGGGTATTATACAAGTCGAATGACCACATGAACCATCAATAATATTTTCATAATATGGGTGTGTATAATCCCATACTTTAATTTCTATGTCAAGGCCTCGTTCTAGGACCTATGGGCTAACTATAATTGGACCCCAACCCAGAGAGCCTATGTAACCAGACTCCAACCCAGAGAGCCTCTGTAACCGGACTCAAACCCAGACAGCCTATGTAACTAGACTCCAACCCAGAGGGTCTGCTGTAACCGGACCCCAACTCAGAGGTCTTACTTTTATCGGACCCCAAACATAAACATACTAGTCCAATACATTCATCTTATGAAAAGGTTGAAATATAACATAAACATCCGTATTAAAACTAGAATACGAAATGTCAATACATTAACCATAAACCATGAATTGCACAAAAATAACTCATACATAGTAAAAAATATCACACAAACATAAATACAATATGGAATATTTGTATCATAATAAATCAACTTCAAACAAGTGTAAATTTATCAAAGGATGTTGGAATAGGTTAAATCAAAACTATTTGAGAGAAATATCTTTTCTATTTTTAAATAATTTAAGAGTCACATAGTTATAAAGAAACATTTATTTTTAAAATATTCTTATAATTTTGTAAGGGAAGCTTCGACGATGCTATAATGGTGGAAAATTTCCACATCCGCTGTATAAGTTAAAAAACATTCTTTCTTTAACTTTGTTGAAAAGGTTTTAAAGTACCTTGTTTGGAAAACGACGGAAAGATTCATTTAAATCCATTTTATAAAAATTAAAAAAGGGTATAAACGACTTTAAACCTTTGTAAAAAAATGTTTTGAAATAAATTTTTATGACACATGGATGTGGATGATAAATAGGTCCCATTAGATAGTTATGTATAAACAACCCCAGATAATAATGAGATTGTGAAATTATCCCTTACCTTGCACTATCCTTTGGTTGAGGGTATGTTTATCCTCTTGTATAATGAAAATGGTATGTTATTAGATTATAACAGAACCATATTCATATTTATTATATCATACATGATTCATTTGTGACTTTATACTACCCATTTAATAATGATTTTCATGTTAAAGTAACATTTTGTGTAATAATCGCTTTCCTTATCATACATATTTTAATTTGTTATTCTTGATTGTATCATTTAGATCATGATTTAAATAATTACAGAATATAAAACTTGATTTTTATATCATATATATATAGAATATAAATATTTATAATAGATAGATATATGAAATGGAAAACACCGTTTATGGAGACGGTATACCGTATGTATGCATAAATAATGTTTCTCTTTTCATATCCTGTTGAAGAAAAGTAACTGAATAAGATATATTTAAGTACATAAATCCATATATATAAATATATATATATCCAGTAGTATTATTAGGTCATATATTATATACTTATTAGTAATATATATTTTTATAATCGTCGTTGAATGGTGAACGTGGAAATGAATCTCATCGCGTCGTGGAGATGGTAATCCTAACGTACGCACGAGCGACAATATAATATCATTTAAGGTGTGTAATTGGTTGGTATATTTATTTTACAGAGACATTATCATGTTATTTTCATTATTTTTATATATTACTCATCATTATATCAATCCAAATGACATAGTGTTGAATAACAAATTACAACACGACGTGGAGACAGTAAGCCGTACGTACGTACACATGGTGACATTATCATTCATAGGATAGATAGAATAATTAATATGGTTGTGCCATATTTATTATAACATCATAGTATGTATAAGGTACTGAATTTATTATTTTGGTATGGTAATAACAAATAAGGAGTTAGTGGAAGAAGAAAAGAACTTGAAAGAGGGTGGTGAAATCATTACATCTTCTCCAGGTTATTAGTATTGATTTGTTCAAAATGGATCTTTAGGTTGGACATATGACCAATGGAAGGCCTATAGGATTAAGGTAGAAAAATGGATAGTATATTTGGGATGGGGTTGGCTGATCCAAATGGATTTGAAGGTGTGAATTTGAGAGAAGGGGAAGTGCCTTTTTATAAGAGGGGTGAGGGGCACCTTAGAAAAAGATTGAAATATTATTTTATAATAAAATAATTCTCGGTTTCTAATGGATAAGAAAATAAATTATTTAAAGTATAAGGTAAGTATGGGTAGAAAAACACTCAACCAATAGGTTTTAGATAGGTTTGTGTCACTATATTAACCTTATCTTTTATATTTTACTCTTAGTTAAATAGTTTGACATTTACATTGCCTCTTTGTATTTTTATATTATATGGTAAATAAACTTACTATAAACTTCTAGAAGAACCATAAGTGATTGATTAATGATAAAACTACCATTATATAAGCCTTTTAGAAGAATCTTAAATTTTTAAGATTATTATATCAACCAATAATATTGTATATGTTTTAAAAACTCATTTATGTCAATTTTGATATTATTTGATAATTGATTTTTTTTAAAGTCATAACAACTTTATTTATTCAAACTAAATACATTTAATAAACCCTAAAATGTCATAATAACCAATTAAATTTTTTATGGCATAAAAACAATAAAATTATATTTATTTTAGTATTTATAATATCATTTTTTGATTGTTTCATTAATAAGGAAAATACTGCATCATTATTGTGTCATATATTAATAAATTTATTTTATGTCTAAAAATTATAAATTAAATATCCAGAGGTAGGAAACCTTTTTATATTTCTAATTACTATTTATAGTTGAATATATACATTATACAACCTCATATAATTTTTTTTACTAAAATATATTTTCTTTTGTTATTTTCATCTTTACTTTAGATTATTTAATATAAAATGTCACTATCACTCCCAAGTGGCTCCATGAGGTCCCCAAATCGACCCAAAGATGACAATGGTCTGACATGTATCCGAAAATAGGGTTAGGACACATGTTAGGGTATTTTAATATTATTATAATATTATTTTTAACCTTATTTACTGGATTTACCCCTTTAACCAAGGTAAATAAAATATTTACCGATGTAAATATTCCTAATGTATAAAAATTAAAGTTACCTATATACAAAATTTGTAACTCCTGATTCCAAAATATAGAATCCATTTTTCCAAATGAAAAACAAAGAAGTGGTAGAAATTAATTAAAAATTAATTCTTGTTCTCAAAACAAAAAGTGTGTTTTTATAAAATAATAACTATCAAAAGATTGACACTTGTTGTTGTCAAATTTAAATGGGAAATTACTTATAATGACCTAAAGTTTATTAAATTATTAAAATATAATATAATTTAAATTCCAAACCATTCAAATCCATAATTTATCAGTATTAATTATTTTTATTAAAAAGGTTGTTTTAAATTAAAATTTAGAAATTTTCACTATTCATCAAAATATGAAAGTTATCAGAAAAGTACCAAAAGTTTATCCAAAATATAATTTCATGTCCCTATTCTAAATAATAAGTTAATTTCATTATATTGAATATATAACATTGTTAAATATTGGTTATAAAAAGGATCTCTATTAAAAGGCGTTAACATTGATTTTTTTTGTAAAATACTTCTTTTATCTGAAAAAATGAATTTGTTCTTACATTATGTCTAATAAACTCATAATATGGATTTCTAATATATAAGTATTATATAAAGTTCAAAATTCAGTCAATAATATTAATAATCTCTTTTGAACTACTAGTTTGGTAAGTTGTGGTGCTTTTGAACTCGTTGTTGCGTGTAGTGCAAGTTATTGAATTACTTTGAAGAAATAACGTGCTATGAAATCTTGGGGTGTTAATGTATTCCCTCCTTCAATAAATTGCATCCTCACAATTTGAAATTATTCTTCAAAAATAAAAGTTTGAAAATTGAAAATACCTTTGGGGAAAAACCCACATCAGAAATTGGGTTAATAAAATTTAGTCTTAATAAGAGGAAAAAGGGAAATGACAGGGTCACCACCAAATTATTATCTCAATTAGGAGAAAATTAGTGGTAATTAGAGACATATAATAAGTGGAAAAGTGTAAATATTTATACAGATTGGTTGAGGTCATCAATCACAAACATGTGTAAAATTAAGGGCCTCAAATCTATCTATCTATGGGTATTTAAAATACCATCAGTTCAATAAAACATAAGGTGTTAGGATAACAATTTTTTAGTTTTAAGATCCATTCCCTAAAGTTTAAGAATTAATTTATTAATATAATAAGATAAAAAAAATTATATATATATATATATACATTCTTGACATGTAGAGTTTCATCCTTCAATTAAATCCTACCACAAAAACATCTTTCATTCCAAAAGATTTCAAAAAAATATTCTATTTATCCTAATCGTATAGGGTTCCAAAAATAATGAATTTATAATTCACCTATAACACCCTTTAAAAAAACTAGATTATACAATCCAGTTACTTCATGTAGTCTAGTGGTAGGCAATAAATCCCAATCACACTATGGTTGTGGGTTCGATTCCTGTAGCTTTGTCCAACACGACGGATTGTCACACGGTCTGTGTATTGTAATTTTTATAACAATCCAAAAACAACCTTAACAATAGTATCAAATTTCAAAATTAATCCATTATAACCTTTAGACTTATCCAAAATACTTCTATCCAAACTCACAGTACAAAATTTTTAAGGAAGTTAAACACAATTAAAATCCTTTTTTCCACGTAATAACATGTGAATACCTTCATCATGTATTCTTTTAAAACATGGTAACACCCTAAATTACCGAAAAACCATCTTGATTACTTTTAAGATACCTTATTCTTTATAGAATACTAGATATACTCCTTATATCCAAAAATTTTGTAAACTCCATCAATGATGGAATATAAAAACCATGAATCAGTTCCATGGTAGTCAAGAATATCCAATATAATTTATCCAAATAAACTATCTCTTATTCCAAAATTACTACCTTAGTATCATGACCATATAATCTCAAATTCTCAATGAAATATTACTATAGTAAAATCCTTATTTATTTACATAATTCATATAACTTGTACATCGTTGATACAACATTCAAATGACACAATACTTTAATAACAACATAAGAACTCTTAATCATTCCTCTTCATCTTCGGTAGTATCATAACTTGATTTTTATCCAATAACAGCATTTGGGGTATACTCTGATGATTTGGACATTGATTTTCATAGTGTCCCAACTCCTTGCAGATGAAGCATCGTACATTTGAAACCTTTTTCTCACCCTTGCAATCATATACTTGGTGTCCCTTTTCTCTAGACTTATAACAAACTCTCATTCCCTTTAAGCATTTACCAAGGTGATTCTTTGCACAGTTATCAAAAATGAGATAATCCTTCTTTCCCTTAATCCCTTTATCCATATTTCTCTCTACCATCTTATACTTCTCTGGATTACATTCAAATACATAGCACTCAAAAAATTCTTTACTTATCTTATTAACACATGATACTATTTCTTCATATGATGAGAATACATGGGAGACTATTTCCCTTTTAAATGTTGGCTTAATACCGTGAAAGACATGATCCTTCTTAATCTTTTGATAATGCATATTTATGGAATTCTCATTCTTTATACTAGGAGAAATTTCTATATAATGGCATACAAAAGGTAAGTTTATGAATAACAATGAATAATTCCAAACTTGAAAAATACCTAATGTAAATTGAATAGTTTATGGACATAATCCATCATCATAAAAATGTTTTCTTTGAGGAATAATATACTCATAAACCCTTTATAGTGGTTTATAAATAAATGAGAATTATCCTAATCATATCCCATGGGTGTTTCATATTCAAGAGTGCATCAAGGCCCGTTGTCGTGCACCCGTTATCGTTTGAGCCTAGCTCAAAGCGGTGTTTTCGGGTTTTACCCCTAGGTACATCTGTGCCAGAGCCACCTCAACCTGCTCATATCTAGACATGGATGTATTGTTTATAAAACTCAAATAATCTCTACAGTATCAATATTCTAGGAATTTCATCAATAATAATCCTCAAATTCTATCTTAGGGAGATGTTCCTTAATCAGAGATTTTCTAAATCAAGTTTCCAAGGTTATTGCTAAACCTCATCTGATACCAACTGTAATGCCCCGACCCCATTTACCCAGAGCCGGTGCATTATTTTAATACATTGTCATGATTATAAGGAATCAAGTCCCAAAGGAATGATCAGTTTAGAAGACTTGGAAAATAGATTACATACAAGATTGTTACATTAAATTTTATAACATACAACACAAAATAAATAATCCTGTACGAATTCCATTATTCTTTTATCTTAACCTTTCATATCAATCACAATACACTTCTTGGAATCCTGGGAAAAATAAAACATAGAAAGGGGTGAGATCAAATGATTAGTAAGAGTAAGAAATATAGCGAAAGATAACAGAAATACTAAGCATGGTGAATAATTGAAAACATATGCCTTTACCAAAAATAAACACGAAGAATTTTATGGTAGGAATATGATATGAGTAAATAATTCCATAATAAAACATAATCATGGTTATTGTACAAGTCGAATGACCACATGAACCATCAATAATATTTTCATAATGAGGGTATATATAATACCAGACTTTAATTTCTATGTCACGGCCTCTTTCCAGGACCTATGGGATAACTATAACCGGACCCCAATTTGGAGAGCCTCTGTAACCAGACTCCAACACAGAGGGCCTCTCTAACCGGACTCCCACCCGGAGAGCCACTGTAACCGGACTCCAACTGGGAGGGTCTGATATAACTAGAACCCAACTCAGAGGGCTTAATTTTACTGGTCCCCAACTGAGAACATACTAGTCCAATACATTCATCTTATGAAAAGGTTGAAATATAACATAAACATTCGTATTAAAACAAGCATATGAAATTTCAATACTTTAACCATAAACCATGAATTGCATAAAAATAACTCATCCACAATAAGAAAAATCACAATACCTTAAATAAAATATGGATTATTTGTATCATAATAAACCAACTTTAAACAAGTGTAAATTTTCTCAAAGGATGTTGACATATGTGAAATCAAAACTATTTGAGAGAAATATCTCTTCTATTTTAAAATCATTTAAGAGTCACATAATTATAAAGAAAAAATTTATTTTTAAACTAATATTATAAGCTTGTAAGGGAAGCTTTGATGATGTTATAATGACAAAAAATAGTCGTATCCACCGTATAAGTTAAAAAAACATTCTTTCCTTAACTTTGTCGAAAAGGTTGTAAAGTACCTTGTTTGGAAAATGACGGAAAGATTCATTTAAAGCGATTTTATAAATAGAAAAACAAGGGTTTAAAATAATTTAAACCATATTAAGAAAATGTTTTGAAATACATTTTAAAAAAACATATATGTGGTTGATAAAGAGGTCCTAGTAGATAATTACGTATAAACAACCTCAGATAATAAAGAGATTGTGAAATTAACCCTTACTTTGCACTTTTCTTCGGTCAAGGGTACATTTAACCTCCTGTATAATTACCATTGTATGTTATTAGATTATACCAGAACCATATTCATATTTAATATATCATAAATGATTCATTTGTGAATTTATACTACTCATTTACTAATGATTTTTATGTTAAATTATCATTTCAGGTAAAAATCGCTTTCCTTGTCATACATATTTTAACTTATTATTATTGATCATGTAATTTAGGTCATGATTTAAATAATTCCCGAATATATACCTTGATTTATATATCATATTTATTTAGAATATAAATATTAATAATATATAGATATATGAAATGGAAAACACCGTTTTTGGAGACAGTAGACCATACGTACGTATAAACGTTGTTTCTATTTTCACATCGTATTCAAAACAATTAAGTGAATAAGATATATTTAAGTAAATTAATACACACACACACACATATATATATATATATATATCCAGTAGTATTATAATTTTATATATCACATACTTATTAGTAATATATATTTTTATAATCGTCGATGAATGGTGAAATCATTATCTCTTCTTTGGGTTCTTCCTTTAGATTTGATCAAAAGGGCTCTTTAAGTTGGACTTAAATCCAATGGAAGGCATCTAGGATGAAGGTAGGATAGTGGAGATTATATTTGGGTAGGAGTTGGCTGAGTCAAATGGATTTGAAGGTGTGAATTTGAGAGAAGGGGAAGTGCCCTTTTATAAGAGGGGTGAGGGGCACCTTAGGAAAAGATTGAAATAATATTTTATAATAAAATAATTTTCGGTTCCTAATGGCTAAAAAATAGATTATTTAAAGTATAATGTAGTTATGGGTCGAACAAAACTCAACCAATAGGTTTTATATAGGTTTGGGTCACTATATTTAAATTATCTTTTAGATTTAACTCTTAGTTAAATAGTTTGACATTTACAATGCCTCTTTGTATTTTTATATTATATGGTTAATAAACATAATATAAACTTCTAGAAGAACCCAAAGTGGTTAATTAATAATAAAACTATCATTTTATAAGTCTTTTGGCTGAACATTTAATTTTTAATATTATTATATCAACCAATAATATTGTATTTGTTTTAAAAACTAATTTTTGTCAATTTTGACATTATTTGATAATTTATTTTTGTTAAAGCCCTAAAAACTTAATTTCTTCAAAATAAATAAATTTAATAAAACCTAAAATGTCATAGTCACCTATAAATTCTTTTTATGGCATTAAAACATTCAAATTATATTTATTTTAGTATTTATAATATCATTTATTTGATTGTTTAATTAATAAGGAAAATACTGCATCAGTATCGTGTCATATATAAATATATTTATTTTATGTCTAAAAATTATAAATAAAATATACCGAGGTAGGAAAACTTTTTATATTTCTAATTAATTTTTATAGTTGAATAGATAAATTATATAACCTCATATAAAAATTAATTTACTAAAATATATTTTCTTTTGTTATTTTCATCTTTACTTTAGATTATTTAATATAAAATGTCATTATCACTCTCAAGTGGCTCCATGGGGTCCCAAAATCGACCCAATGATGCCCAGGGTCGGAAATATATCATAAGATAGGGTTAGGATTCGTGTTAGGGTAATTTAATATTATTATAATATTATTTTTAACCTTATTTACTAGATTGACCCCTCTAACCATAGCAAATAAAATATTTATTGAAGTAAATATTCGTAATGACTAAAAATAAAATTTAACTATATATAAAATTCGGACCTCCTGATTCCAAATATGGAATCAATTTTTCCAAAATTCAAAATACAGAAGTGGTAGAAATTAATTTAAAATTAATTCCCGTTGTAAAAACAAAAAGAGTGTTTTTATGAAATAATAACTATCAAAAGATTGACACTTGTTTATGTCAAATTTAAATGTGAAATTATATATAATGACCGAAATTTTATTAAATGATAAAAATATAATATAATTACACTTCCAAAACATTAAAATTCATAATTTTTCACTATTAGTTATTTTAATTTAAAAAGTTGTTTTTAATTAATATTTAGTAATTTTCATTATTCATCAAAATATGAAAGTTAACAGAAAAGTACCAAAAATTTATCCAAACTAGATTTTCATGTTCCAATTCTAAAGAAAAATTTAATTTCATTATATTGAATATATAACATTGTTAAATATTGCTTAAAAAAGGTTCTCTATTAAAAGGCGGTAAAAAATATTTTTTTTTTGTAAAATACTTCTTTAATCTAAAAAAATGATTTTGTTCTTACATTATGCCTAAGAAACTCATAATATGGATTCAAAAATTATAAATATTATATGAAGTTCAAAATTTAGCCAATAATATTCATAATTTCTTCTGAACGGCTAGTTTGGTAAGTCGTGGTGCGCTTGAACTCTCCGTTGCATGTAGTGAAAGTTATTGAATTACATTGAAGAAAAAACGTACTATGAAATCATGGGGTGTTACATTCTTCCCTCCTTAAATAAATTGATTCCTCACAATTTGAAATTGCTTTTCAAAAATAAAATGTTGAAAATTGAATATACCTTCTGGGGAAACCCACATCGGAAATTGGGTTAATAAAATTTAGTCTCAATAAGAGGAAAAATGGAAATGAAAGTGTCACCACAAAATTATGATATCTATTTGGTGAAAATTAGTGGTAATTAGAGACATATAATTAGTGAAAAAATGTAAATAATTATAGGGAGTGGTTGAGGTCATCAATCACAAACAAGTGAAAAATTGAGGGCCTCAAATCTATTAATCTATGATGATTTAAAATACCATCGGTTCAACAAAACATAAGGTGTTAGGATAACACATTTTTGGTTTTAAGATCCATTCCCTAAAGTTTAATAATTAACTTATTCATATAATAAGATAAATAAATTATATATATATATATATGCTTGAAATGTAGAGTTTCATCCTTCAACTAATTCCTACCACAAACTCATCTTTCACTCCAAATGATTTCAAAAAAATATTCTATTTATCCTAATCGTACAGGGTACCAAAAATAATGAATTTATACTTCACCAATCATAACCTTTACAAGACCTAGATTATACAATCCAGGGACTTCACATAGTCTAGTGGTAGGTGATAAATCCCAATCGCACTATGGTTGTCGGTTCAATTCCCACATCTTTGTCCAACACAATGGATTGTCCCACGGTCTGGGTGTTTTCCATTTTATAACAATCCAAAAATTACCTTAATAATAGTATCCAATTAAAAAATTAATCCATTATAACCTTTAGACATATTCAAAATACTTCTATCCAAACTCACAGTCCAAAATTTATAAGGAAGTTAAACACAATGAAGATAATTTTTTCCACGTAATAACATGTGAAAACCTTCATCAAGTATCATTTTAAAACATGGTAACCTGTAAAACCATGCTGATTACTTTAATTCTCCCTTATTTTTTATAAAATTATGGATATACTCCTTATATAATTTTTTTTTGTAAACTACAACAATGATGGAATATAAAAACCATTAATCAGTTCCAAGGTAGTCAAGAATATTCAATATAATTTATCCAAATCAACCATCTATTTTTCCAAAATTACTACCTTAGTTTCAAGTCCATATAATCTCAAATTATCAATTAAATAGTACTATAGTACAATCCCTATTTATATCCATAATTCATATAACTAGTACATCATTGATACAACATTCAAATGAAACAATACTTTAATAACAACATAAGAACTCTTAATCATTCCTCTTCATCTTAAGTAGTGTCATAACTTGATTCTTATCTAATTACAGCATTTGGGGTATACTCTGATGATTTGGACATTGATTCGCGTAGTGTCCCAACTCTTTTTAGATGAATCATTGTACATTTTAAACCTTTTTCTCACCCTTGAAATCATGTACTTGGTGTCCTTTTTCTCTACACTTATAACAAACTACCATTCCCTTTAATCATTTAGCAAGGTGATTCTTTCCACAATTATCAAAAATGAGAAAAAACCATTTTTACCTTAATCCCTTTATCCATCATTCTCTCTACGATATTTTTCTTCTCTGGCTTCCCTTCAAATCCTTAGGACTGAGAAAATTATTTACTTATCTTATTAACACATGATACCATTTCTTCATATGATGAGAATACAAGAGAGACTATTTCCCTTTTACATGTTAGAATAATACCATGAAAGATATGATCCTTCTTAATATTTCGATCATGCATATTTCTGTAATTCTCATTCTTTATACTAAGAATCATTTATATATAATGGCATAAACAAGGTGAGTTTATGAATCGCAATGAATAATTCGAAACTTGTAAAATACCTAACATAAATTGAACAGTTTAAAGATATAATCCATATTTATAAAAATGTTTCCTTTGAGGAATTATATACTCATAAAACCTTCATAGTGGTTTGTAAATAAATGGGAATTATCTTAAGCATATCCCTCGAAAGTTTCGTAACCAAGAGTGCATCAAGGCCCACTGTCATGAACTAGTTATCGTTCAAGTCTAACTCAAAGTCTTGTTTTTGGGTTTTACCCATTGGTACATCTATGCCAGATTCACCTCATCCTGATCGTATCCAGACAGATATTTATTGTTTAGAAAACTCACAAAATCTCTACAGTACCATTATTTAAGGAATTTCATCTATACTAATACTCAAAGTCTATATTAGTGTAATGTTCCTTAATCAGAGATTTTCTAAATCTAGTTTACAAGGTTATTGTGAAAACTCGTCTGATACCAACTGTAACGTCCAGACCCTAGTTACCAAGAGTCGGTGCATTATTTTAATACATTGACATGATTACAAGGAATCAAGTCTGAAGGACCGATCAGTTTAGAAGTCTTGGAAAATAGATTACATACATGATTGTGACATTACACAATATAACATACAACACAACATAAATAATCGTTTATGAATTCCATTATTATTTTAGCTTAACCCTGCATATCAATCACAATACACTTCGTGGAATCCTAGGAAAAATAAAACATAGAAAGTGGTGAGCTCAAATGCTCAGTAAGGGTAAGCAATACAATAGAATATAACATAAATATTAAGAATGGTGAATAATTGAAAACACATGCCTTTTCCAATAATAAACATGAATACTTTTATGGAATGAATATGAGCTGAGTAAATAATTCCATAACAAAACATATTCATGTGTATTCTATAAGTCTAATGACCACATGAACCATAAATAATATTTTCATAATGTGGGTATGTATAATACCAGACATTAATTTCTGTGTTAAGGCCTCGTGCTAGGACTTAGGGGCTAACTGTAACCGGACCCCAACCTAGAGAGCCTCTGTAACCAGACTACAATGTAGAGAGCCTCTGTAACCGGACTCTAACCCAGAGAGCCTCTGTAATCGGACTCCAACCCGGAGGGTCTTCTGTAACCGGAACCCACCTCGGAGGGCTTACTTTTACCGGTCCTGAACCCAGAATATACTAGTCCAATACATTCATTTTATGAAAATATTTAAATATAACATAAAAATTCTTATTAAAACTAGCATAGGAATTATCAATACTTTAACCATAAACCATGAATTGCATAAAAATAAATAATCAAAAGTCAAACATATCACAAAACCTTAAATACAATATGGATAATTTTTATCACAATAAATCAACTTCAAACAAGTGTAAAATTTATTAAATGATGTTGAAATAGGTGAAATCAAAACTATTTGAGAGAAATATCTCTTCTAGTTTTAAATAATTTAAGAGTCGTATAATTATAAAGAAAACAGTTATTTTAAAAATATTCTTATAATCTTGTAAGGGAAGATTCGACGATAACGGTGGTAAATAGCCTCATCCTCTGTATAAGTTAAAAAAAATTCTTTCCTTAAATTTTTCGAAAAGGTCGTAAATTACCTTATTTGGAAAACAAAAAAAATAATCCTTTAAATCCATTTTATAAAAAGTAAAACAATGGTATAAACAACTTTAAACCATAGTAAAAAAATGTTTTGAAATAAATTTTTACGAAACATGGATGTGGATGATAAAGTGGTTCTAGTAGATAATTACGTATAAACAAACTCAGGTAATAAAGGGATTGTGAAATTAACCCTTACCTTGCACTTTCCTTTGGTCGAGGGTATGTCTAACCTTCTGTATAATGACCATTGTATGTTATTATATTATACCAGAACCATATTCATATTTATTATATCATACATGATTCATTTGTGTCTTTATACTAGTCCAATTGGATGGTATATTTTTTTATAGAGACACTATAATGTTATTTTTATTATTTATATATATATTACTCATCATTATATCAATAAAAATAACATAGTGTTGAATAACAAATTACACCACGACGTGGAGACGATAAGCCGTACGTACGTACACATGGTGACATTATCATTCATAGGGTGGATAGAACAATTAATAAGTTTGGGTCATATTTATAATAACATCACAGTATATATATGGTACTGGATTTATTATTTTTTTATGGTAATAAAAAATAAAGAGTAAGTGGAAGAAGAAAAAACTTGGAAGAGGGCGGTGAAAGCATTACCTTATTTTCAGGTTCTTCCTTTTGATTTGATCAAAAGGGATCCTTAGGTTGGCCTTATGACCAATGTAAGGCCTCTAGGATGAAGTTAGGACTGTGAAGAGTATATTTGTGTAGGGGTTGGCTGAGCCAAATGGATTTGAAGGTGTGAATTTGAGAGAAGTGGAATTGCCCTTATAAAAGAGGGGTGATGGGAACCTTAGGAAATGATTGAAATATTATTTTATAATAAATTCATTTTAGGTTTATAATGGCTCAAAAATAAATTAATTAAAGGATAAGGTAGGTATGGATCGAAAACCACTCAACAAATAGGTTTTATATAGGTTTGGGTCACTATATTAAACGTATCTTTTAGATTTAACTCTTAGTTAAATAGTTTGACATTTACGATGCCTCTTTGTATTTTTATATTATATGGTTAATAATCTTACTATAAACTTCTAGGAGAACAAAAAGTAGTTAATTAATGAATCACATATCATTATATAAGTCTTTTGGATGAAACTTAAATTTTTAATATTATTATATCAACCAATAATATTGTATTTTTTTAAAAACACATTTATGTCAATTTTTAAATTATTTGATAATTGATTTTTGTTAAAGTCATCAAAAATTTAGTCCTTCAATATAAATAAATTGAATAAACCTTAACATATCATAGTCATCTATAAAATTTTTGTATGACATCAAAACTTTCAAATTATATTTATTTTAGTATTTATAATATCATTTATTTGATTGTTTAATTAATAAAGAAAATACTTCATCATTATTATGTCATATATAAATATATTTATTTTATCTCTAAAAATTAAAAATAAAATATCATGAGGTATGAAATATTTTTATATTTCTAGTGAATTTTTATAGTTGAATAGATCAGTTATATAACCTCTTATAAAATATTTTTTATTAAAAGATATTTGCTTTTGTTATTTTCATCTTTACTTAAAATTATTTAATATAAAATGTCATTATCACTACCAAGTGGCTACATGGAGTCTCAAAATCGGCCCAAGGATGAACATTGTCGGAAATATTTCAGAAAATAGGGTTAGTACACATGTTAGGGTAATTTATTATTATTATAATATTATTTTTTATCCTAATTTACTGAATTTACCCCTTTAACCATGGTAAATAAAATATTTACTGAAGTAAATATTCCTAATGTCTGAAAATAAAAGTTACCTATATATACAATTTGGACATCTTTATTCCAAATATGGAATCCATTTTTCCAAATTCAAAACACATAATTGGTGGAAGTTAATTTAAAATTAATTCCCGTTGTCAAAACAAAAAGCATGTTTTTATGAAATAATAACTATCAAAAGATTGATAATTGTTTTTATCAAAATTAAATATGAAATTACTTATAATGACTTAAATTGTATTAAATGATAAAAATATAATCTAATTATACTTCCAAACCATTCAAATGCATAATTTATCACAATTAATTATTTCAATTAAAATTTTTTTTTTAATTAAAATTTAGCAATTTTCACTATTCATCAAAATATGAAAGTTATCAGAAAAGTAACAAAACATTATCCAAACTATATTTTTATGTATCTATTCTAAAGAATAATTTAATTTCATTAAATTTAATATATAACATTGTTAAATATTGGTTAAAAAATGTTATCTATTTAAAGGCGGTGAAATTGCATTTTTTTGTAAAATATTTATGTTATCTGAAAAAATGAATTTGTTCTTAAATTATGGCTAAGAAATTCATAATAAGGATTCCTAAATTATAAGGATTATATAAATTTCAAAATTCATTCAATAATATTCGTAACCGATTTTGAACGGCTTGTTTGGTAAGTTATGGTGCGCTTGAACTCACCGTTGCGTGTAGTGAAAGTTATTGAATTACTTTGAATAAATAACATACTATGAAATTTTGGGGTGTTACATTCTTCTCTCCTTAATTAAATTGCATCCTCACATTTTTAAATTTTTCTTTGAAAATAAAAGTTTGAAAATTGAAAATACCATTGGGGGAAAACCCACATCGGAAATTGGGATAATAAAATTTAGTCTTAATAAGAGGAAAAAGGGAAATGAAAGGGTCACCCCCAGAATATGATCTCGATTAGGAGAAAATTTGTAGTAATTAGAGACATAAAATTAGTGGAAAAATTTGAATATTTATAGGGAGGGGTTGAGGTCATCAATCACAAACAAGCGTAAAATTGAGAGCCTCAAATCTATCAATCTATGATGATTTAAAATACCATCGGTTCAAAAAAACATAAGGTGTTAGGATAAAATTTTTTTGGTTTGAAGATGCATTCCATAAAATTTAATAATTAATTTATTAATATAATAAGATAAAAAAATTATATATATATGTTTTTGACAAGTAGAGTTTAATCCTTCAACTAATTCCTACCACAAACTCATCTTTCACTCTAAATGATTTCAAAAAAATATTCTATTTATCCTAATCGTAAAGGGTTCCAAAAATAATGAATTTATAATTCACCTATAATACCATTAAAAAACTATATTATAAAATCCAGTGACTTCACATAGTCTAGTGGTAGGAGATAAATCCCAATCACACTATGGTTTTGGGTTCGATTCCCGCAGCTTTGTCCAACACGACCGATTGTCACACGGTCTTCATGTTGTCCTTTTTATAACAATCCAAAAATAACCTTAACAATAGTATCCAATTTAAAACTTAATCCTTTATAACATTTAGACTTATCTAAAATAATTCTATCCAAACTCAGAGTCCAAAATTTATAAGGAAGTTAAACACAATGAAGATCATTTTCCACATAATAACATGTGAACACCTTCATAATGTATTCTTTTAAAACATGGTAACACCCTGAATTAGTGTAAAACCATATTTATTACTTTCATGATCCCTTATTATTTATAAAATACCGGATATACTCCTTATATCCAAAAATGTTTTAAACTCCAACAATGATGGAATAAAAAAACCATTAATCAGTTCCAAGGTAGTCAAGAATATCCAATATAATTTATCCAAATCAACCTTCTCTTATTCCAAAATTACTACCTTAGTATCAAGACCATATAATCTCAAATTCTCAATGAAATATTACTATATTACAATTATTATTTATTTCCATAATTCATATAACCAGTATATCGTTGATACAACACTCAAATGTCCCAAAACTATAATAACAACATAAGATCGGTTAATCATTACTCTTCATCTTCGATAGTATCATAACTTGATTCTTTTTCAATAGAAGCTTTTGGGGTATACTCTGATGATCTGGACATTGATTCGTATAGTGTCCCAACTCCTTGCAGATGAAGCATTGTACATTTGAAACCTTTTTCTCACCCTTTCAATCACGTACTTGGTGTAATTTTTCTCTACACTTATAACAAACTCACATTTCCTTTAATCATTTACCAAGTTGATTCTTTCCATAGTTATGACATATGAGAAAATCCTTCTTTCCCTTATTTAATTTATCCATATTTCTCTCTACCATCTTTTTTTCTCTAGATTCCCTTCAAATCCATAGGACTCAGGAAATTATTTACTTATCTTATTAACACATGACATTATTTACTCATATGATGAGAATACGTTGGAGACTATTTCCCTTTTAAATGTTGGCTTAATACCATGAATGATATGATCCTTCTTAATAATTCGATCATGCGTATTGCTGGAATTCTCATTTCTTTTACTAGGCACAATTTCTATACAAAGGAATACATTAGGCCAGTCTATGAATAACAATGATTAATTCCAAACTTGTAAAATACCTAACATAAATTGAAAAGTTTATGGATATAATCCATAATCATAAAAATGTTTACTTTGAAGAAGTATATAGTCATAAACCATTCATAATAGTTTGTAAAGAAAATGAGAATTATCCCAAGAATATCCCCCAGGAGTGTCGTAACCAAGAGTGCATCAAGGCTTGTTGTCGTGCACCACTTCTCGTTCGAGTCTAGCTCAAAGGGGTGTTTTCATGTGTTACCCCTAGGTACATCTGTGCTAGAGCCGGCTCAACCTTCTCGTATCCGAACATGGATGTATTGCTTGAAAAAATCATAAAATATCTATAGTATCAATATTCTAGGATGTTATTATATACTAATTTCAATGTCTATATTAGGTTAATGTACATTAATAAGATATTTTCTAAATCTAGTTTCCAAGGTTATTGCTAAACCTCCTCTGATACCAACTGTAATGCCCCAACCCCAGTTACCCAGAGTCAGTGCATTATTTTAATACATTTGCATGATTACATGGAATCCAGTCCCGAAGGACTGATCGATTTAGAAGTCTTTGAAAATAGATTAGATGCATGAATGTCACATTACACTTTATAACATACAAAACAACATAAATAATACTTTATGAACGCCATTATTCATTTAGATTAACCCAACATATCAATCACAAGACACTTCTTAGAATCCTGGGAGAAATAAAACAAATAAAGAGGTGATTTAAAATGCTCAGTAAGGGTAATAAATATAACGGAAGATAACATTAATATTAAGCATGGTGAATGATTGAACACACATGCCTTTACCAATAATAGATAAGAATAATTTTATGGCAGGAATATGAGTTGAGTAAATAATTCCATAATAAAACATAATCATTGGTATTCTACAAGTCGAATGACCACATGAACCATCAATATTATTTTCATAATGAGGGAATGTATAATAAAAGACTTTAATTTCTGTTTCAAGGCCTCTTGGAATGAACCAGGGGCTAAATGTAACCAGACCCCAACCTAGAGAGCCTCTGTAACCGATCTCCAACCAGGAAAGCCTCTGTAACTGGACTCCAACCCAGAGAGCCTCTGTAACCAGACTCCAAACTGGAGGGTCTGCTGTAACCAGAACCCAACCCAGAGGGCTGACTTTTTCCATTACCCAACACCGAACATACTAGTCCAACACATTCATCTTAAGAAAATGTTGAAATATAACATAAAAGTTCGTATTAAAACTAGCATACAAAATGCCAATACTCTAACCAGAAACCATGAATTGAATAAAAATAACTCATCCATAGCCAAAAATATCAAAAAAACTTAAATAAAATATGAAATATTTTTATCATAACAAATCAACTTCAAACAAGTGTAATATTTATCAAAGGATGTTGACATAGGTGAAATCAAAACTATTTGAGAGAAATATCTCTTCTATTTTGAAATTATTTAAGAGTCACATAATTATAAGGAAAAAATTTATTTCAAAATTATTCTTATATTCTTGTTAGGGAATCTTTGATGACGTTATAGTGACCGAAAATAGCTGCACCCTCCGTATAAGTTAAAAAAACATTCTTTCCATAACTTTGTCGAAAAGGCTATAAAGTACCGAGTTTGGAAAATGACGGAAAGATTCCTTTAAAACCATTTTATAAAAAGTAAAAAAATGGTATAAATGACTTTAAACCATAGTAAAAAAAGGTTTTAAAATAAATTTTTAAGATACATGGATGTGGATGATAAAGAGGTCCCAGTAGATAATTACATATAAACAACCTCAGATAATAAAGAGATTGTGAAATTAACCTTTACCTTGAACATTTCCTTGGTAGAGTGTACGTTTAACCTCATGTATAATTACCATTGTATGTTATTAGATTATATAAGAACCATATTAATATTTATTATAGCAGACATGATTCATTTATGACTTTATACTACCCATTTAATAATGATTTTCATGTTAAAATAACATTTTGGGTAATAATCACTTTCCTCATTGTATGTATTTTAACTTGTTATTCTTGATCATATCATTTAGATCATGATTTAAATACTTCAAGAATATAAACCTTGATTTATATATCATATATATTTAGAATATAATTTTTTATAATAGATAGATATATGAAATGGAAAACATCATTTATGGAGACGGTAGGCCGTACACACGCATAAATGCTATTTCTATTTTCATATCATATTGAACGAAAGTAAGTGAATAAGATATATGTAAGTTCATAATTACTTATATATATAAATATATATATCTAAAGTGTTATTATTATGTCATATATTACATACTAATTAGTAATATATATTTTTATAATCGTTGATGAATGGTGAATGTGGAAATGAATCTCATCGCGTCATGGAGATGATAATCTGTACGTACGCACGTGCGACAATATCATTTCATTAAAAGTGTGAAATTGGATGGTATATTTATTTTAAAGAGACATTATAATGTTATTTTCATTATATATATATATATTACTTATCATTATATCCATCCAAATAATATAGTGTTGAATAACAAATTACACCACGATGTGGAGACGGTAAGACGTACGTACGCATGCATGTTGACATTATCATTTATAGGATAGATAGAATAATTAATATGGTTGTACCATATTTATAATAACATAAAATTATATATAAGGTACTTGATTTATTATTTTGGTATGGTAATAATGAAGAAAGAGTAAGTGGAAGATGAAAAGAACTTGAAAGAGGGTGGTGAAATCATTACCTATTCTTTAGGTTCTTCCCTTTGATTTGATCAAAAGGGATCCTTAAGTTGGCCTTCTGACAAAAGTAAGGCATCTAGGATAAAGGTATGATAGTGTAGAGAATATTTGGGTGGGGTTTGGCCACGAAAAATGGCTTTGAATGTGTGAATTTGAGAGAAGGGGAAGTGCCCTTTTATAAGAGGGGTGAGGGGAACCTTAGGAAAAGATTGAAATATTATTTTATAATAAACAAATTTCCGATTTATAATGGCTCTAGAATAAATTATTTAAAGTATAAGGTGGGTATGGGTTGAAAAACACTCAACCAATAGGTTTTATATAGGTTTGGGTCACTATATTAACCTTATCTTTTAGATTTAACTCTTAGTGAAATAGTTTGACATTTACCATGCCTCTTAGTATTTTTATATTATATGGTTAATAAAATTACTATAAACTTCCAAGAGAACCAAAAGTGGTTCAATAATGACAAAAATATATGTATATAAGTCTTTTTTCTGAACATTATATTTTTAGGATTATTATATTAACCAATAATACTGTATTTGTTTTCCAAAATCATTTATGTCAATTTTAAAATAATTTAATAATTTATTTTTGATAAAGTCCTAACAGCTTTATTTATTCGAAATAAATAAATTTAATAAACCCTAACATGTCATAGTCACCTATAAATTTTTTTTATGTCATCAAAACTTTCAAATTATATTTATTTTAGTATTTATAATATCATTTATTTTATTGTTTCATAAATAATGAAAATACTGCATCAATATTGTGTCATATATGAATATATTTATTTTATGTCCAAAAATAGTAAATAAAATATCTTGAGGTAGGAAATATTTTTATATTTCTAATAAATATTTATAGTCAAATAGATAAATTACATAACCTCATATAAAAATTGTTTTACTAAAAGATATTTTCTTTTGTTATTTTTGTCTTTACTTTAGATTATTTGATATAAAATGTCATTATCACTCACAAGTGGCTCAATGGGGTCCCAAAATCGACCCAAGGATGAACATGGACAGAAATGTATCAGAAAATAGGGTTAGGACACATTTTAGGGTAATTTAATATTATTATAATATTATTTTGTACCCTAATTTACTATATTTACCCCTTTAACCACGATAAATAAAATATTTACTGAAGTAAATATTCCTAATGTTTAAAAATTAAAGTTACCTATATACACAATTTAAACCTCCTGATTCCAAATATGAAATCCATTTTTTCAAATTTAAAACACATAAGTGGAAAAAATTAATTGAAAATTAATTACCTTTGTCAAAACAAAAAGCATGATTTTATGAAATAATAACTATCAAAAGATTGAAACTTGTTTTTGTCAAATTTAAATCCGAAATTACTTATAATGACCTAAATTATATTAAATTATAATAATATAATATAATTATACTTCCAAACCATTCAAATTCATAATTTATCACAATTAATTATTTCGATTAAAGAAGTTGTTTTTATTTAAAATTTAGTAATTTTCACTATTTATCAAAATATGAAAGTTATCAGAAAAGTTCAAAAAATTTATCCAAACTAAATTTTCATGCCCCGATTCTAAAAAATAATATTATTTCTTTAAATTGAGTATATAACATTGGTTTAAAAAGGGTCTCTATTAAAAGGTGGTAAAATTTCATTTTTTTGTAAAATACTTCTTTTATTTGAAAAAATGAAATTATTCTTACATTATGTATAAGAAACTCATAATATGGATTCATAAATTATAAGGATTATATTATGTTCAAAATGTAGTCAATACTATTCACAACCACTTTTGAACGGCTAGTTTGGTAAGTCGTGGTGCGCTTGTACTCAACATTGCGTGTAGTAAAAGTTATTATATTACTTTGAAAAAATTATGTACTATGAAATCTTGGGATATTACATTTAGAACATCTGCTTTCGTAGAAATATTTTCTTTAATATCAATTCTATGATACCTTTCCATTTTCCAACTCTAAGCAGCTGGGTTTAGTTTCCACTTCAAATCCTTAACTTCATGCTTCTGAGAAGTCTGTTCCAGAGTTAGATTTTCCTCAAAACTATTATTGAGATCCTTGATCTTAACATCTTCGGTGTCAAAAGAATCCTTGACACTATCTGGAGATTCATCAATGATTCTCATCTCTTCTGTTTTCTTCCTTGACCAGCTTTTCATCTTTTTTCATGATCTTTTATGAGCCTTATAGCTAATGAGAAAAGTCTTGAAGTCAACCTCGAGTTGGACACACATATCCATTACCATGGATACTGAATCAAATTTTTTATTTAATTAATGCGGAAGAATATGGCATCTCGAGTCTATACTGGGGAATATTGGAATAGTCCCAACAAGATTTTTCAATGACTGAACTACAAAGTCATGTCCAAGAGAGGATGATTCTGCATTCGAGACTTTGGTTGGTGATGATTCCTTTTCTAATTTAACAGCATTCCTCTTCGATGAACAACCAACTTCTTTCTTCTTTACCACAATATTTTTAGGTGCATCAACAACCACCTATTTTCCCTTATCATCCTTCGGAATGACTTCTTCTTGATTCCGAGATTCAGGTTCACTATCTGATAGCTGAACAATTTTGTCTTCATCAACTTCTTTCTTTCTTGGCTCCTGCCTCAACATCCTTTGGGTCAATGAAATCATGATTGCTACTGTCATTTTGAGACAACTTACTCACTTCTTCCTCCCCATTATCCTCTTTTATAGGGGTAACAAGTTTTGAAGACTCATCTTCAGATGTTCGGATAGATAATTTCTCAGAAGGACTCTCCTACTTATGATAATTTTCTACTTTCTTTATGATATATTTGGTATCACCACTCCCTTATTCTTTCTCTTCTTCTACTTCTTCTTATTGCACTATTTATTAGACTTTATCTTTTTCCAAAATTACTAACATCTTTCCTGGAGTCTCTGGTAATGGTTCTAACAAAACCAATTCTAGTACCTAAATATTCTCAATGGCTTTCTCAGCAGCCTTTAGAAGGGATTGAACTATCTTATCCTCAGATAACTCCTTCATTTTCTTCTTTTCTTTTTATTCTATTTCTATATTCTCAGAAGTGTTTTCATTCAACGCTTTTCCCTAAGCGGGGTCCAGGAAAAAATTAGGCTCCCCTTAGTTCCTGTGTTTCTTATCTTCTCTCCACTTAGCCAATACATTATCAGGATATGTTTTTTGCCTCTTTGTCTTTGGAGGTACTGATTGAGTTATATTTTCCACTCGGGTTTTTGTCTTCTCTTCTGGTTCCTTCAACTTCCTCTTTCTTCCACCCTTCTTAGAAGTTTCATACACTTTTGGATTCTTTGATAGAGCTTCAACTTCTGCTTCCAAAAAATCATGGAAATCTCTAGATTGACTATTAAAGCCAATACTCACCCCCTTAGAGTATCATCACTCAAAAGCATCACCTTAAAAATTTTCAGCTTAGAACTACAAGAAATATTGAAATACTGAATAAAAGGATAATGATATTTGAAAGAATGGCCGGGTACATGATAATATGAGGTTTTAGATTTCTATTCTTTGTATTATCAATCTTATCAAAGATATGATTAACCATGTTTATCTTTCATAGGTTCACCAGGAAATCCAAAATATAAATATCACTTTTCTTCAGGGTATCTTTGTCCCCTTTTCTAGGAATTATAAAACCTTGAACCCATAGTTGAAGAATCCGAAGATTTGTAGAGAGATAAATAATTTTCAAAGTCTCCACTTCTTCAAGACCAAGACAAGAAAGATATTTTTTTGTATCAAAGGGTCTTATTACATCAGGTAGCTTGTGAGAGAAAAACTCAGCTTCTCTGTCATAAGGAATTACTATCAGATTTTATTCCATGTTATAAGAAAGAGAATACATTTTTCTATAGCTCTTGAATGAAAATTAATAACTGCCTCCTTTATTGAAAAAGATAACGGACTCCTAAAATTCAACCAGAAATTCTGGATACAAAGGATCCTATGCTCTTGGTTTCGATACACCAACACTCTACCAACTATTCAGATTGATATTCTTAGACACAATATTAAAATACTTGGCATAAAACTTTGGATCGAATAACCGTTCACAATAGATCTTCCACTCAGATATTTCTTTAACACTTGAAATCTCATTCTAAGAAGAGGATTCAACATACATTCAGATGTAAGGAAACATTGAAGATCCAGAACGATTTTTAAAAACAGAGGCAGAGCTTCAGCACGCGAAGGCTTGAGTATCGATGTGGGACAACCCTTGGGAGTCCATTATATAGGAAATCGAAGTGATGGTTCATCTTCCCAGATTGATCCAATGGTTGAAAGCATCTTGAGAAGATCTGACAGTCGTGATGATAGCTGAAGATGTATTTTGATAGATTCCGTTATTTTGAGGTTTTTAAGATAAAACATTCAGATTTAAGGGAAAGTGAATTAGAAAAATTTATTACAAAAAGAAAATACTAGCAAGAAAAGAATTATTATGAATACTTAGGGAGGGAAACATACCTTTAAAATTACTAGGAATATTATTGGTAATGAGAAAAAATATTCTTGGAGAACATTAGATTATGAAATTTTGATTACGGAAAAAATTTATCTATGAAAATTTTGACTACAAAAATTTTAACTATGAAAATTTTAACTACCAAAATTTTGACTACTGAAAATTTAACTACAAAAATTTTGACTACAAAAATTTCTACTACGAAATTTTGACTACGAAATTTTTAACTATGAAAATTTTGACTACAAAAATTTTAACTATGTAAATTATAACTACGAAAAAAAATTAGCTAACAAGAAAATGAACTCCCACTATGAAAAAGAGTTTCTTAATGTAAGGATATAGGTTTCAACAAAAAGTTAATAAGGAATATTACCTTACAATTATCATTCCTAACTTCTGTTTTATGTATTCAAATCTATCGAATGGTAATGATTTTGTGAAAATATCACCAAGTTGATCTTGTATTTGGATAAATTGAGGAATGATATCTCATTTTTGTGTGTGATCCCTAATAAAGTGATGCCAAATATCAATGTGTTTTGCATGAGAGTGATGTGCATGGTTTTTACTTAAGATCACAAAATATTTGTGTTTTGGTAAAACTCATTCCATAGTCTATGAGTGTGTGTTTCATCCACAACACTTGAGCACGACAACTTCCAGCTGCTACATATTCAGCTTCTGTAGTGGAAAGTGCTATTGGGTGTTGCTTTTTTCACGAACAAGAAACTAATTAATCTTCTAATAAATGACAAGTTACAGAAGTACTTTTCCTATCCATTCTACATCCACCCAAGTCAGCATTCGATTTTTTTAAAAGAAAGTCATTTCTAGAGGTATAAAAGAGTCCTAGATCCATGGTTCCCTTTAAGTAGCGAAAAATTATTTTCACTACATTTAAATGAGATTCCTTAGGATTGGATTGATATCTTGCACACAAGCATACTGAAAACATTCAGTCTGGATGACTAGATTTCATGTAAAGTAGACTTCCTATCATACCTCTAAAAGATGTGTGATCTACTAGTTTACCAGCTTCATCAAGATCAAGTGAATTTGAGGTACTAATGGGAGTACATACACTCTTAGTGTTGTCATATCTATACTTTTTAAGAATATATTTAATATACTTATGTTGGGATATATAGATTCGTTCTAGTTTTTGAGAAATTTAAAAACCAAGGAAAAATGTTAACTCACCCATCATAATCATTTCAAACTCAAATTTCATTAAATCTGCAAAAGAGTCAGTTAAAGATTGCTGAGTTAAACCAAATATAAGTTCATCAACATAAATTTGAACAATCAATACATTTTTCTTATCTTTATTTATAAAAAGGGTTGGATAAACATTTCCCTTAACATAATTGTTTAAAAGCAAAATCCTTTTAACTCTATCATACTAGGATCTAGGGAATTTCTTGAGTACATACAATGATTTGATAAGTTTGAAAAAATGTTCAGGATGTTTTCTATCTTCAAAATTAGGATGTTGTTCAGTAAAAACTTTCTCTTGAACATAACCATTAAGGAAATAACATTTAACAACCATTTGAAAATGTTTGAAATTGAATAATACTATAAAGGCAAGTAGAATACAAATAGATTCAAGTCTATCTACTGAAGCATAGATTTATTTATTGCCTATTCCATCTTGTTGATTATAGCATTTAGCAACCACTTTATCTGTTTTTATTACAATTATTCTATTTTCATCACATTTATTTCTGAAGACCCATTTTACTCAAATAACAGAAGTTTCCTTAGGTATTTCAACCAAGGTCCCAACTTTATTCCTTTCAAATTCATTTAGCTCATCTTGCATAGGTTTTATCCAATCATCATCACTTAAGGATTCATCAGTTTTTTGTTCTAATTGGGAAAGGAATTATAGATGTTATACTTCATTTCTTAAGTAACTTCTAGTCCTTATCGGTTGATTTACATCACCAATGATACTATCACTGGGATGATTCTTAAGAAACAACTAATTTAGATTTTGTAAAACCTGTTCATCAACATAGGGTAGGAAATATTATGGGGTAAATGATTTAGAAACATTTTCTTAGACATTTTTCTTATCAGATGGATATTTTATCAAGGGTTTATAATCAGTTTTTGAAAACACATCTGAGGATATAGGTTGAGGTTGTTTAAAAACAAATGTATTGGTTTCATAAAATTTGACATGTACTGTTTCTTCAATAGTACAAGTATTTTTATCGAAAACTCTAAAAGCCTTATAAATTGTGGAGTAGCCTCAAAAAATTCCTTCATCATATTTTGGTGTGAATTTGTGTAGATTATCTTTAGTATTCAGAATTTATACCTTAAAAGAAAAAACCGTGAAGTAGGAAAGTTTAGGTTTTCTACCATTCTATAACTTATAAGGAGTCTTATTAAGAAAAGGTATAATCAAAACATGATTTATAGTATAGAAAGAAGTACTTATATCTTCATTCAAAATTTTTTGGCAACCGAATATTCAATCAACATGGTTCTTATTATCTCTTGAATAATTCATTTTCTTCTTTCAACAACACCATTTTTTGAGGTGTTTTGGGTGATGAGAAGTTATGAGTAATAACCATTCCACTAAAAATGGTTTCAAAATCAAAAATTTGAAATTCTCCTCCATGATCATTATAGATAGTTATCAAAGGAAGGTTTTTCTCATTTTTAACTTTGGTTCTAAAACTTTTGAAATAAGAAAAATTTTTAGATTTATTTTCTAAAAAACAGACCCATGTAAATCTTGTGTAATCATAACCTAAGAGAAATACATAATATTTTCCTCCAATGCTTCCAGTTTGTGTTGGACTAAAAATATCCCTATGCACCAACTGTAATTCATCAGTAGTTGATACTTTACCGATTTATTTAAAGATGGATTTATGTTGCTTTCCATATTGACAAGGATTATAAACTTTTTAAGTATCAAATATAAGTTCAAAAAGATCCTTTAATAGTCTTTTCTTATAGATTTTGCATAGGTTCCTAAAGTTATAGTGTCCTAAACTTCTATGTCACAACCAAGAATGATCTTCCATTGCACTAAGGAAAGGTAGGTCTTTTCTCCTAAGGTCTTATAAGTTTAATGTGAAAATATTATCATGCCTATGGGCAGAAAGAATAAACTCTCCCTTGAAATTGTGTACTAAGCACTTGTCATTCCTAAAATTCACAAGTTAAAATTCATCACATAATTAACTTATGCTAATAAGGTTGTGATTAAGACCCTTAACAAACAAAAAATTCGAAATAAAAAATTTTCCAAGAAATGCAATATTACCAATACCAATAATTTCTCCCTTAGCATTATCACCAAATGTTACTTTTCCTCGTTTTGTCTTGACAATATTTTCAGAGATGTTTTTATTACAAGTCATATGTCAAGAACATTCACTATCCACGTACTATGTATTGTTGTTGGTACTATCTTTACTTTCTTGAAAACAAGTGTGTTAGACTTTTAGAACCAAAACTTTCTTGTATTTGGAATCTTCAGAAAGAGCATATTTAGGAATACAAATTTTCATAGAAAAATTAGCTTTATGAAAACATAAAGACTAAGTTTTGTTTAAAGAATGATTTTTTCCAAATTCCCACCTCACTGACACTTAGTGTAGAATGAAGCACTTTGAGGAACAAAATAATTGTTACTAAAAATCGGTTTTGAACTAGTATAAGCCAAACTAGAATTATTGTTTAGAGGTCAAATTTGGGAATACATCTTATCCAAATTTTCTTTACTTAGGGTAAAGTTTGACAAACACTTCCTCAAGGAAAATATTTATGACTTTAGCTTAGTAACTAAGTTCTTATCCTCAAAAACATTATTTTTAGCACTAGAGTTAGGCTTGAAAACAATTTTCTTAGAAATTACATTTCTTGATCTTTATAAAGTTTATCCTTCTCAGAATTAACTTCATCAAGGGTTTTTGAAATAATTTCAAAACCATAATTTTTCTTATCAAGATCTTTATAAAGATATGATATTTCCTTAGTAAGAATAGAAATCCTAGAATTTTCCTTATCAATCTTTTTCTTGACTTTAGAATTTTTATTCTAAATGAGATTAGAAAACCTAGACACTTCTTTATAAGTAGGTAAAGTATTATCTTCATCAGAATAAGATTCTTCATCTGAAGAATCATAATATTTACTATCACTATAATTAGCATTCAAGGATACATTGTTGATGGATTCAACATTGTGTAACTTGGCAATTAAACAAGGATTTTCAATAGGTTTCTTGGCAAGTAAGCTTAGATTATTCTATCCAGAAGATTCATAATCTGAGGATTCATTAGAAGAGCCTCCACAACTAGAACTCTAGTTGTCATTGGGAATCAAAACATTCTTAGAGTTAGATTAGTATTACTTATTTCTATTCCTCTCAGAATGCTTTCCCTTTCTTTATTTTTTATTAAGCATAGGACAATATGGCCTTATACTCCCTGCTCTTTTACATTCATAACAAGTGACTTCAGAGTATTTCTTATCCTTTATTTCTTTCTTATTATATCTATACTGAAAGTCTTTATTCCCAACTATCTTGTTCATCCTTCGAGCAATATTAGCTAGTTCATTCTCAGAATTTTCACTTTCACTTGATTTAGATAAAATAGTGATCTTTTTTGATTTAGATCTTGTAACTCTATCAGGAGTCTGGGATTTCATATGATTAGAGGTAGTTGTAAAAGAAACATTTCCATTCCCATTATTCTTCTTAAAATTGTTAGTATATCTTTTCATTATAGTATCATGTTGAAGAAGAGTTCCAAAAATATCATCCAGAGTAATATTCGAGACTTTCCTATTCTCATCAATAGCTATTCTCTTTGATTCACATTCATTAGGAATGATGTCTATAATCTTTTCCATAAGTGCCTTATCATATAATCCTTTTTCACCCATGGATTGTAAGCTATTGACAATAGTCATGAATATCTATTATACCTTAAATATAGGCTCTCCATAAGGAATGAAAAAACCACGATACTCAGCTCTAAGCATATCTATTCTAGTTTCAATAACTTTGGATGTACCAAAATGAATAACTTCAAGCTTCTTCCAAATAAAATTTGTATCTTCAAAAGAATAAATTTCCTATATGTATTCCTGGTCATGGAACACAAAAAAGTATTATATACCTTGTATTTTAGTTGATATTCTGACTTTTCTTGATTAGTAAAAGTTCTGTATATCTTATTAGGAATATTGTAATCTCCAGTCAGCATAACAATGATATCCAATCCAGTGTTAATAAAAAAAGTCTTCGTACGATCTCTCCAATATTCATAATCATTCCAATAAACAATAGGTGGTATAGTAGGATTAAGATTTTCTATGGAACCAACATTCATTCCTACCATCTTAAAGAAAAAAAATCCTTCCACACAAACATGTTAGTAATAAAAGTTTGTAAACAAGGATAAAAATCCTAAGTAAGGAAAATATAGAACAAGGAAAAACATGAGCAAGAAAACATATATGTGAATATAATTATTTTAGAGACCGCCTTTGATACCAATTGTAGGATCAAAATAATGATGTAGATGCTCAAAATACAAGAGGTGGGGGGGGGGGTGAATTGTATACTTTAAAAAATTATTTTGAAACTTTTAAAGATGGTAATGTTTAACAAAGTTAAAAATGATAAATTCACAAGACCTCTTAGTTCTAAAAACTTTCTAGATTTTGGAAATATGGTTCGAGAAATGAAACTTGAAAAATGTTTTCAGGGACAAAGATTCTAACTTAAAGCATATAGAATCTTACTAATCAGAGTATACAAGTACAAGAAATTATAAAATAGTTATTCTTTCTTTATTAATCAAAATGCTCTGAAAAAAACTTGAAACAATACGAGTAACAAGTAGTAAATCTTTTAACCCAAAGAGTAGGATATGCAACAACCTTGAATAAATTTCTCTCGATTTATACAATCACGATAGTCTGTCTTACCCACACTTGGGTAAGACTTTGATACGAATATCAGAGTCAGTCGTGCTATCCCTGAAAGTTGTCGAACTTCAAGGTAGTCAGAACCTCTATCTTCCTATCCCTGGAAGCCCTCAAATGTACTCAACAACATTCAGAGTCACAGAAAGAAATTATAAACAAGATTTTCAGTATGCACAAAGCATTAATTCTCTCTCTCTAGAAATCACTTCAGAATCCTGTAATATATATATTGATCAACCTGTGTTGTTGTTGTGAGCTCTTTCAGATGAGATACTATTTATAGGCACATCATCAACTATTAACTCCCTCCTCCAATGGTCATATTTTTCCTTGAATTTTGGAGGGACCTATACGCATGTCACTCAAACAACGGTTATTTAGTAACAGAATGCACAACATAGTTTTATAACTCAAATAATAGTAATTAAAATATGTTTTCTCAACCAAATTCAATTTTTCAAAGTCCAAGGAAAAATAGAATTCAGAGTCTAAGAGAGTAAAACTTCAAAGTCTATATTACAAGGATATACGAATTATGTTTTTCAAGGAATTCAGAATCAGAATTATATAGATTTCAGATTATGAATTCTAAAGAATTCAGAGTCTGAATTATAAAGAATTCAGAGTCTGTATTCTGAGGAGTTTGGAGACTGAATTCTGAGGAATTGGGAATCTGAATTTTGAGTAATTTAGAGTTTGAATTCTGAGGAATTGGGAGTTAGAATTCCATGGAATTCAGAACCATAATTTTGAGGAATTCTGAGTCTGAATTATAAAGACTTCAGAGTCTGAATTTTAGAGAATTCAGATTTTTAATTTCAAATAATTCAGATTATAAATTTCAGATTTTGAATTTCTGAGAATTTGGATTGTGAATTTCAAAGAATTCAGAACCTAAATTCTGATCCTAAAAATAGAGTGCTCTATATCTTATTATTTATTGAATTCCGAGGTTTTAGATGTGAAACTGAAATTTTACTTAGGAATAAAAAAATTTAGATTTAGAGAGTCTAAAAATATGAACAATGAAAAACACGGTAAGGATTAATTTTCTTGGTAAAGGAAGATTTTCCTTATCAAGATAAAACTTATGGAAAATGAAATTTCCCTTAATATTGGATGTTTGTGATTTTCAAAACATGAAGGAATGGAAAATTCATAAGGGAAAATTGTTGACCTAACATTATTAGATATTATAAAAGCTCTGATAAAGGACCATTTAATAGAAATTTATAAAGCACTAATAAAAGAACCATTTTCCAAAACATTTTAAATGTTCTGTTAGAGGAACTATTTGTGAGTGCATTAAAAATTATTGATATATGAGAATACTGTAGTGTCCCTAAACAAAACACTGCTGCACCAGTAAAATGTGTTATAACAGCACACCACAACCCCAGAAACACAACCATATATAGAAAATCAAGTACCAATTTATAATTTAAATGAAATGAAAATTAAAAAAATTTAAGAAATAACTATATTATAGACATTTCAAACATTGGTTTATACAATTACACAAGTAAAAATTATTACATACATTAAAAAAATTCAAGGATCCTTTGTAATGACCTAAACCTAGTTAATTATTTTTGGTGCTTTATTAAACAACATTGGAATTATCACAAGAGATAAAGTCCGAAAGATGGACTAGTTTAGTATCCTTAGAAGTACTAGATACATACATAAGTTTCACATTACATTATGAAATGGTTAAAAACAACATTTTGTCTCCTTTTGAACACACTCATATCTCTTATCCTATTCTTATAGGTCAATCATAATATACTTTTTGTATCCTGGGAAAGATAAAACATTAGAAAGGGGTGAGCTCAGATGCTTAGTAAGGATAACAATATATCTGAAACCTTCATAAATAAGCATAAATATTTAAGGCAATGTATAAGACTAAAACATAAGCCTTTGAAACATAAACATTTGTATAATATTTCAATTATAAATCAAATTATTCCATTTACTTATTTTCATGGATATTATACTATTTGAATAATCACATGTTATATCAATATCTAATTTTATAATGTTGGAATGCACAATGCCGAACATCATAACCACATAGTCAACGCCTCATGCCAAAACTAAAAATAATATTTTGTCAAGGCCTTGTGCCAAGACACTAGTTTCTGTCATGAGACCCAATGATGCATCGATGATCTATACCAAGCTCCACTCATCATTTACTATGTCCAATGCATTCCTCATATGAAAAGGTTGAAACATAATATAAACATTTGTATTAAAACTGGCATATGAAATGTTAATAATTTTACCATAAACCATGAATGGTATAAAAATAGGACATCCACATTCAAACATATCACAAAACCTCCAATACAATATGTAATATTGTATCATAATAAATAAACATAAAAAAAACATAAAATCCAATGAAGGATGTTGACATAGATGAAATCAATCCAAAAACTATTTGAGTGAAATGTTTCTTTCTAAATAGAAATCATTAAAAAGTAAAGAAAATATTTATTTTTAAAATATTCTTATAATATTTTAAGACAATCTTTTAAGGTGATATAACGGAAAAAATAGCTACACCAACCATATAAGTTATAAAAACATTCTTTCCTTAATTTATCGAAAAGGTTATAAAGTACCTTGTTTGGAAGGAGACTGAAATATTCCTTTCAACCCATTACATAAAATTCAAAAAAGGGTATAAATGAAATTAAAAAATAGTATATTAAATAGTAAAAATGATTTAAAATACATTTGTAAGAAACATAGATGTGGATGATAAAGAGGTCCCAGTAGATACTCATGTATAAACAACCTCAGATAATAAAGAGATTGTGAAATTTAACCCCTACCTTGTACATATCTTTAGAAGAGGGTACGTTAACCTTTTATATTGGTGAAATCATTGTTATTAAATTATACAAGAACAACATACATAAATATGATATCATAAATTATTTTTTAATATTTCTTTGTTAATAACATTGTATTAGTATCATTGTTCTGGGTGTTAACTGATTCGTTTTCCTTTATATGTTTTGTTACGTAAGTCCTATTTGTTATGGATAGGATGTATTTGAATCATATCCAGAATGATATTAAGTTTTTAAACATTATTTTTAATCAAAAAATGAAAATTATTCTTGAATGGTTTTGATGAGGAACGAAATCTCATCACGTCGTGGAGACGATAAGCCATACATATGCACGAGAAAAAATATCATTCTATTGATGGTAGAATCATATGAAGTTGGATGATATATTATATATACAGATTCATCAAAATTATATATTTATTATTTACACCAATTATACACATTATTATTCACATCCAAATAATTAAGTGTTGAATAACAAACTACACCACGACGTGGTGACGGTAAGCCGTACCTATGTACATATGATGTCTTTGTCATTTATAGGATGAATAGAATAATGAATATAATTGTAACATATTTATAATAACATATATGTATGTAGAAGGTACTGGATTTATTATTTTATCATGGAATCAAAAAATAAATAAGAAGTGGAAGAAGAAAATAACCTGAAAGAGGTGATGAAATAATTATCTCTTCTTCAGGTATTTCCTTTTGATCTGAACAAAATGGCTCCTTAGGTTGGATTTTTGATGAAAGTAAGGAATCTGGGATGCATTTAAGGTAGTTTTTAGGAGATTTGAGTAGGTATGTTTTTTATCCAAAAGGCTTTTGAGGTGTAAAATTAAGATAAGGTAAAGTACCCTTTTATAAGAGAGGTGATGGTCACCTGAGGAAAAGCTTGAAATATTCTTTTATTATAAAACAATTTTCGGTTTTTAATGGCTCTAAATGAATTTATTTCGATAATAAGGTGTATATGAGTCGCAATCCTCTCAACCAATAGGTTTTAGACAAGGTTAGGTCACCATATTGACCTTATTGTTTAGATTTAACTCTTGGTTTAATAGTCTAACATCTACCATGTCTCATTGTATTTGTATATTATATGGTTAATAAACTTACTATAAAACTCAAAGATAACATAAAGTGCTTCATTAATGATATATCTATAATTATATAAGTCATTTTGATGATCCTTATATTTTTATGAATTTTATATCATTTAATAATATAGTATTTGTTTTAAAAACTCATTTATGTCAATTTTGACACTATTTGGTATTTGGTTTCTGTGAAGGCTCATAAAACTTTATTACTTTGAAAACAATACATTAAATCTACCCTATAATTTCATATTTACCCATAAAATTCATGTATTACATCAAAACTTTCAAATTATATTTATTTTAATATTTATAATATCATTTATTAAATTCATTCATTAATAAGGAAAATACTGCATCATTATCATGTCATAAATAAATATATTTATTTTATGTGTAAAAGTTAATAAAAAAAATCACTATGTTGGAAATGTTTTTAGATTTCTAATTACTCTTTATAGTTGAATATATCAGTTATATAACCTCATATAAAATTGTTTTTCTAAAAGATATATGTTTATGTTACATTTTCCTTATATTTGAATTAATTTTTATAAAGTGTTATTTTCACATAAAAGTGGCTCCATGGAGTCCCAAAATCTACCCATGGATTCTCATGTTCATACATGTATGAGAAAACTGGGTTAGGAAATGTGTTAAGGTAAATTAATATTATTATAATATTATTTATTTACCCTAATTTACTGGATTTACCCTTTAACAATGGTAAATAAAATAAATACTGAAGTTACTATTCATAATGTCTGAAAATAAAAGTTAATTATTTAAAAATTTTAGATTTATTGATTCTAAATATGGAATTAATTTTTCTAAATTCAAAACAAAGAATTTGAAAAAATTAACTTAGAATTATTTCCCATTGTCAAAACGAAAAAGCGTGTTTTTAAGAAGTAAAAAAGTATCAAAAGATTGACATGTGTTTATGAACAATTTAAATGTGAAATTACATATAGTGACCTAAATTACACTAAATGATAAAAATATAATCTAATGATACTTTATAACTCCTCAAATTTATAATTTAACACTATTAATTATTTCGATTAAAAATGTTATTTAATTAAAATTTAGTATTTATCACTATTCATCAAAATATGAAAGTTATCAAAAAAGTGCCAAAAATTCACCCGAAGTTAGTTTTTATATTATGAATCCAAAAACCAAGTCCAATTTGAAAAATAAAATTTAAAAAAATTGAATAAGTGGGTATTAATATTCATTAATGTTTTTTAAATGACTAGTTTGGTAGGTCGTGGTGTGATAGAAATTAAAGTAGCGTACAACGCAAGTTATTGTATTATTCAAAGAGAAATGTACCATGGAAGATTGGGGTGTTACATTCTTCCTTCCTTCAAAGAGTTTTGTCCTCAAAATTTCAAGAATAGTACTGTATAAAAAGATTCAGGTGGTTCTTAATCCTAAGTTTCTCAGGATTCCACGTCGCTTCTTCCATTTTATGGGTTACACAAAGAACTTTTACCATGCAAGTCGTCTGTTTTATCAACACTTATTATGTAGTATCAATAATCTTTATAGGATCTTTACAATAAGAAAGATCGGGTTACAATTTAATTTTTCATAGGTGCGTAAATGCGTTGGGTCATGCATGTATTTTCTCAACAGTGATACGCAGAACACATCATCAACTTTGGGGAGACTTGGTGGAATTGCCAAACAATAAGCTACAAATCCAATTATTTCTAGAATTTCAAAAGGTCTGATGTACCTAAGACTAAATTTACCCGTCTTATCTAATTTTATAACACCCTTCCATAGAGATACCTTCAAGAAAACATGACATCCATTTGAAATTCCAAATCCTTCCTTCATTTTTCAGTATAGCTCTTTTGTATACTTTGATCTTCTTTGATCTGGGTTTGGTTGGTCTTCACCTTTTCCATTTTTTTCTCAACTAGTTCCAGGCCTTTGAATTTTCTTTCACCAACATCATCCCAAAAATTTTATGTACGATATATCTTTCCATATAACGCTTCATATGGTTCCATATGAATACTTTAATGGATGCTATTGTTTTAGAAAAATTCTACCAGAGGTAAATATTATTCCCACATACCTTGAAAGTCCAGTGAGAAAGATCTCAACAAGTCTTCTAATGGTTGAATAGTCAGTTCTAATTTACCGTCAGTTTGAGGGTGGTAGGTAGAGCTCAAATGAAGTTCAGTATCCTGGGATTTCTGAATAATTTTCTAGAATCTTGATGTAAAATGAGGAACATGATCAGAAACAATCGATAGGGGTACACCATGAAGTCTTATAACACCATTAATATATATTTTTTCTAAACATTCAAGTGGTAAATCTTTTCTTTTAGCAAGAAAATGTTTTGAATTTTTAAGATGATTTACAATGACCCATTTCCACTATGGAATCGTCCAAAAATTCCCTTTTTATATCTGGTATATCGGGAACACAAATCCTTTTCCAAAAAGTCAAAATTCCATCTTCATATATGATGTCGATAGATCTGCCGTCATTAATTGCATCAATTTTCTTTTAAAACTCTTTATCATCAGTCTAATAACTTTTTATCCTTTATAGTAAAGATGGTTTGACAACCATTTGAAAAACTATGTATGATTTACTTTCCATTATTATTCCCATATCCATCTTTACTAGATCCATGATCATTGGATCCATTTCAATTCTCATCTTGTTCACATCTCCAAGATCCTTTCTTCTCAAAGAATCTTCCACTTTATTTGCCTTCCCTGGGTGGTCTTGTATAGTGAAATCATAATCTTTGAGTAGTTCAAGATACCGCCTTTGCCTCATGTAGAGTTCTTTCTTTGAGAAAATATACTTCAAACTCTTGTGATTGTTATATATCTCACATTTTCACCACATATATAGTGTATCTATATCATAAATGAAAAGATTACAAATTCTAATAAATGATCATGAGTAGGACAGTTTTGTTCATTAATTTTTAGCAGTCGTGATGCATAGGAAATAACTCTATCATTCTTCATAAGGACACAACCATGTCCATTCATTGATGCATCATTATAAATTACAAGCCTATCATTCCTTGATGGCAGAGTCAATATAAAAGAATTGACTAATATTTTCTTCAATTCTTCAAAACATTATTCACACTCTTTTGTCCAAACAAATTTATCCACTTTACATGTGAGCTTGGTAAATGGGTTAGCCAATTGGGAAAACATCTGTACGAAATGCTAATAATAACATGCTAAACCAATAAAACTACGTACCTCAATTATACTCGTTGATGCTGAACATTATTGGATTGACCATGTATTTGAAGGATCAATAGATATTTCATCCTTAGAGACAATAAGGCCAAGAAAAGAAATCTCATGAATCCAGAATTCACACTCACTAAACACCCCATATAATTCATTTCTTCTAATAGTTTTCAGAATAGTTTGCAAGTGATTTCCATGATCTTCATAGCTCTTAGAGTATACCAAGATATCATCAAAAAATGCCATTAAGAATTCATCAAGATATTAGTTGAAAAATATATTAATTAGATACACGAAGAAGAGGGTTTATTAGTTAGTCCAAAAGGCATTACTGTAAACTCATAATGCCCGTATCTGGTTCAAAATGTTGTCTTTGAAATTTCTTCCTTTTTTCACGCACAACTGATGGTATCCAGATCATAGGTTAATATTTGAAAAATATTTACCTCTATGAAGTTGATCAAATAAATCATCAGTGCATGGTAGAGGATACAAGTTCATTATTGTTATAACATTTATCTCTTTATAGTCAATGCACAACCTCATAGATCCATCTTTCTTCTTAAAAAAAGAACAGGGGATCCCTATAGAGAAACACTAGGGGTGAATAAATCCGTTATTACTCAATTTCTCTAGTTTTTTCTTTAGTTCCACTAATTCCATAGTGACCATTCTATAAGGGGTCTTCAATATAGTCCTTAAACCAGAAATAAAGTCAATGGAAAATTAAAATTCTATTTCTAGGGGATGTTAAGGTAAATCCTCTAGAAACACATCAATATATTCTTCAAAAATAGTTACATCCTCTATTTGAACATTCCTTTCCTCAACAATAGTTATTTCACTCCCTTCCAACCCAATAATTGAATTTAGTTGAGATACTGGGGGTGGATATATATGAGAATTAGCTAGTGACATTTCTTCTCTAAAGATATTGTATTCCTTATCAATATCAAAAATTGTAACCCCCTTCTTCTTACAAATTTTTTTGGAATCATGGTCCGAAAGCAAATACATACCAAGGATTATATCAAATTAGATCATGGGTATGACGATGAGATCTGTAGATAAAGCACGTTTATATTCCATATTGGTAACTGATTCATATTAATTTGTTACAATCATGCATCCCTTAAGAGTTTTTCTGATGAATCCATTGTTTAATCAAATAGTAAATATCTAATTTTCTAGGAAAAATGGTAAGATATGAAAGAATGTGATGGTATAGAATCCAATATATCATTAGATAAATTTGAGGAAACTATTAATGTACCTTCCACCACGTCATTCGGAACTTCAACCTCTGCAGTTGTGATCACATAAGCTTGGCATTTCTCCCTTTGCCTTTTGTGAGGTAGGTTTCCATGACGCTTTGGAAATTAATTTGCATAATGACCCAATTATTTACAACTGTAACATTCATAATTGACAGCCTCTTTCTTCCCCTTGCAATCATGAGCTTGGTGTCCTTTTTCTACTTACTTACAACAAACTCCTATTCCCTTGAGTCAACTACCGGGGTGTTTCTTCCCACATTTACTGTCGGATGGAAATTCATGTTTTCCCTTCTTCCGTTTATTTAATTGTCTAGAGTGTTTATCAAATCTATTCTTCTCTTTCTTTGCTTTAAATTCATAGGAATTGGATAATTCCTTTTTTATCATGATAGAACATGAGACTATATCTTCGTATAATGATAAGGATTGTGAGACTAATGATTATCAGAGAAATGGTTTTAACATATCAATGAATCGATCAATATTACTCCTTGGGTTGCATATAAAATCTGCAGAATGCCTTTCTATCCTTGTAAAGTTATCCTCATACTTTACAAAATTCTCATCCTCCTTTTTCCTCAGACTCAAAAATAGCCTTTCTATATCCACTCTATGGTCACGAGGAAATTATTTTTCTATGAAAAGATCATTAAACTCCATACATTCCATATTTGATTCTTCTTCAACCTTTTTTGTGTTTTGAATTAATAAAAACCATTGATTTTCATCTCCCGTGAGAAGATAAACTGCCATGACGACATTTTTCCTTTCACTACTACCTAAAGCATGAAATATTTTATCTAGGGAACTTATCCATTGCTCAACTACAAATGGATTTGTAGTTACATTTAATGTTGGTGGTTGTTTCGTCATCAAGCGGCCAAACATTTATCCTATATGTTTTGGCTCAGGGTACTCCATATAGGTAAGGTAATTATTCATAACATGAGTGAGTTGTCCTAGTATGGTTAAAATATGATCACCACCAGTTTCATAACCATATCCACTGTAATCATCCAGAGTAGGAGGGAAATTTCTACATGGATTATGTTTGTTGTTAATGTTTCCATTCCTTCCACTAGGAACCATTTATAAATAATAGAATACACTAAATTATTTTATGAATCACAATGAATAATTCCAAACTTGTAAAATACATTACATAAATTGAATATTTTATGCATATAATTCATAATCATAAAAAATTATTTCTTTGATGAATTATTTACTCATAAATCCAACATAATGGTTTGTAAAAAATGTGAATTATCCTAAGCATATCCCTTGGGAGTGTCATAACCAAGAGTACAACAAGGCCCGTTGTCGTGTACCAGGATACCCTGGGTCAAGCCCAAAACTTCTTGTCGGAGTTTTTACTTTAGGTACATCTATTCTAGAGCCATATTTACCTACTCATATCCAGACAGAGATTTATTTCTTGTAAAATTCATAACATATATATATTTCCAAAATAAAGGAAGTTCTTATATACAAATCATCCAAGTGTATCTTAGGATAATGTTCATGAATTAATTTTTTTCTAAATATATTTTCCAAGGTTTTTACTAAACTTTCTCTGATACCAATTTTAATGCCCCGACCTGAGTTACCCAGAGTCAATGAATTATTACATAACATTGGCATGATCATAAGAGATCAATTCCGAAAGACCGGTCAGTTTAGTAGCCTTGAAAGTTCTAGATAAAAACATAAGTTTTACATTACATTATGAAATTGTAAAACAAAAACATTATATCCCCTTTTGAACACACTCATATCCTTTAGCCTAATCCTTCAGGTCAATCATAATATACTTATCCATATCCTAGGAAAGATAAAACATAAGAAAGGGTTGAGCTCAGATTCTTAGTAAGCATTACAATATAGTGGAATCTTTCATAAATAAGCATAAACATTTAAGGAAATATATAAGACTAAAACATTATCTTTTTAAATATAAATGTTAATATAATATGGAAAATATAAATGAAATAATACCATTTAAATATTTACATGGAAATTATACTAGTTGAATAATCACATGTAATATCAGTATCTAATTTCAAAATGATGGAATGCATAATGCCGGACATCATAACCACATTGTCAAGGCCTCGTTCCAAGAATACATATAATATTTTTTCAAGGCCTTTTGACAAGACACTTGTTTGTCTCATGAGACATACCGATGCATCGGGAAGTTGTATCAGGCTCCACCCGTCACTTATTAAATCTAATTCATTCTTCAAATGAAAAGGTTGAAACATAATATATACAATCGTATTAAAACTAGCGTATGAAATGTATATAATTTTAACATAAACCCTGAATGGTATAAAAATTGAATATCCATAGTCAAACATATCACAAAACATTCAATTCAATATAGAAAACTGTATCATAATAAATCAACTTCAAACAAATGTAAAATCCAACGAAGGATATTGACATAGATGAAATCAATCCAAAAACTATTTGAGTTAAATGTTTCTTTCCAAATGGAAATAATTCAAATGTAATGAAAAAATTTATTTTTTAAATATTATTATAATATTGTAATGGAATATTTATATGTGATATAATGATGGAAAATAGCAGTACCTTCTATATAAGATAAAAAAACTTTCTTTCCTTAGCTTTTTTAGAAGGTCATAAAGTACAATGTTTGGAAAGAGACTGAAATATTCATTTCAAACCATTTTATAAAAAATCAAACATGGGTATAAATGACTTTAACCCATAGTATAGTAACCAATAATATTTTTGAAATACATTATTAAAAAACATGGATACGTATGATAAAGAGGTCATAGTAGATACTCATATATAAACAACCTTGGATAATAAAGAGATTGAGAAATTTAACATTTACGATTTACTTTTACATAGTCTAGGGTACATTAAACTCGTGTATAATGGTGAAATAATTGTTATTAAATTATAAAAGAACCACATAAATAAATATGATATCATATATGATCATTTAATATTTCATTTTTAATAATATTTTATTAGTATCATTGTTTCGGATGTTAACTGATTCGATTTCCTTTATATGTTTTGTTACATAATTCCTATTTATTATGGATAGGATGTATTTGATTCTTATCCAAAATGATATTAAGTTTTTACAAATTATTTTTAATGTTCAAATGAAAATTATTCTTGAATGGTTATAATGGGGAATTATATCTCATCGCATTGTGGAGATGGTATGCCGTACATACGCATGAGCGACAATATCATTCTATTTATGGTAAAATAATATGTAGTTGGATGGTATATTATATATACATATTCATTAACATTTAATATTTATTATTTAAATCAATTATACTTTTTATTAAACACATCCAAATAAAGAAGTGTTGAATAAAAAACAACACCACATCGTAGAGATGGTAAGCCGTACGTAACCATGTATGGTGTCTTTGTCATTAATAGGATGGATAGAATAATGAATATGGTTGTCAAATATTTATAATAATGTCTCATAATGTAGAAGATACTAGATTTATTATTTTTCTATGGAAACTACAAAGAAAGAGGAAGTAGAAGAAGAAAATAACTCGAAAGAGGTGATTAAATAATTACTTCTTCTTTAGGTGTTTCCTTTTGATTTGAACAAAAGGGATTCATAGGTGTAACGAACCGACTCTTTGGAAATGATAAAAATTGTTAGTTTTGCTCTCAAATCTTTCCTTAAATCTTTTATAATGTTTGTAACATCCTAAGGAAGGTCTGGGGAGTGTATGGGGTTGGTTCGGTTCCTGGGAGTTTGAGAAATGGACTTGCAGACAACGGCGCACGGCCTGCGCATGGTCTACGCACGGTTTGGGATAAACCGTGTAGCTATAGACAGGGGCACCTACTAGGGAACATGGCTATGTGGACCAGGCCGCACGGCCATGCAAATGTTGTCTGGGAGGCAGTGAGGTCCGCACGGTTTGTGCCCAGTTTGGGTAAACTGTGCGCCTAAACCGTGTGACCCTGTTCTCGGTAAAAATTACCATTTTCCCCTAAAATTCTATTTAAGCCTAAACTCTGTCATTTCTATTTCCCGAGGACAGAACATAGGGGAGCCCTCTTTTGAGATCTAAAACCCTCCTCCCTCTAATTTATTGGTAGGTTCTTCATCCGGAATCCGATTCTCGATCTTTCGAAGGCATTGGATCCCCCTCAGTAAGGTTTACTTCACGCACCCTTCTTTCCTCAGCGATTCTTGGTATCCATTGTGTTATTTTACCAAAGGATCATAAGCCCTATTTTCAGGGCTTTGGACTAGAACTTAGATCTCTTCCAACCTACTGGGAGTCTGTGGTCGATATCAGGCGATCCTATGCCTACAGCTCTAAGACAGGTGGTCACGTGGTTTCCATATCAGGTTTTCGCTGCTGTGAGTTTATATCATCTTACTGTGGTTTTTCCTTTGCCAAACCCCTTATTTATAATGACTTATTCATATACAAATGACCCTTGAGGTTTGAGATTGATGAATCTAACATGGATAGGGAATTTAGATGAAGTATGGACTGGGTATGGTCAACCATAGGTGGTATGCCTTAAGATTTGACCCTTTTTCACATTTGGAACTTAACGATATGTCTTGAAAGGAATTTTAAATGTTAGGAAAATGAGATTACTTGTTTAGAGGGTGGCTAGGATGAGATATCCTAAACCCTATGAATGAATTTAATTGTATGTTGCCTTGGGATGTGATTATATGATATAAGATGGATTTCCTTATATATTGTGATATGATATAATTTGGATTGCCTTATATATTTTGATGTGAATGGTTATTCCATACTATGTTGACATTCTTGTGATAGCCTATGTGTGTGCGAGAGGCATTCTTACCCCATGATAGATGAATCTCAATGTGTGGGCAGGAGGCATTCTTACCCGGTGCCAGCTGAATATTTGTGTAATGGGATGGAAAGCATTTATACCCCGTGCCTATATATCCTTCATGGGTGGGAGGAATTCTTACCCACACCAGCTACAATTCTTGTGGAAGAGAGGCATTCATACCTCGTGCCTGTAATGATTATTACATATGTGAGAAAGCATGGAAGAGAGGCATGTTTACCTCGTGCCGGTGATAACCTATATCTATGTACACACACCTCTGGTGATTGTTCAGATTACCAGCTATGAGCTGAAGTAGTCAGACCCGCCAGGTTTCCTTCCAGAACCTGAGCATGAGGGTTGGTTATTTACTTTTTTTACTTACTTGTAGTCTATTACTCATGGTTGCTTGTGAACACCTCTTTGGATTACACGGAGACACCATTGGTGGTGTCCTACTGGGACTTGTCTTACACCCTACCCGGGCAGCCTCCTTGGAGCCCGTGTAGACATTACCACTGCAGGTACTAGCAGGGGAAAAGGCCCAGCTTCAGGTTGTTGATACATGTATGTTCTATCTGGAGATCTAGAGGAGAGGACCGATCTGGGATATATATGCTCATAGAATACTTTTTTTCTTTGTTCTCTTTTTTATTTTACTATATACCATGCTTGCCAGCTATTTCTACTGTATCATCATTCTATACATCCATTTTATATTAGAAATTTCCTATGTGGATTTTGTATATCTATTAAGAGTTTTCTTACTTCTGTTGTTGGTTTGTATGTTTCCCTTTTTCTCATGTTTACCATCAGTTGTGTTTCCACTATTTTTATTACTTTGATGCTATACAACTGTGTACTCTGGCATGGGGGTTCAGTCTCCCCACTGACTTACCATCACACTCCCGTGACTATTTGGCAACCCCTGGCCTATGGGGAGACGAGCTAGGGGTCATGTGGCCAACCGGGCTCAGGGCTCGTGTTGAGGGTCATCCGGGTCTGGGACATCACAAAGTGGTATCAGAGGTTTCTTTCTTTCTTGATTTACTCTTTGGAAACGACAGACATGGAGACTGGAATTGATTAGGGATTTATCCATGAGCCATTCTTGGGCGTTGCGAACCCATGTATGGGGTATGGGCCAAGTTTTCTATTTTATTTTCTTATTGATTTTTCTATTTACTGTTGATACCGTTTAACCGTTGGGTGCTTCACATGTTTTGTGATGTTATTGAGATTTGAAATGTTGGAATTTGGATTCATGGTTCGATACGATGAAATGAGGGTTCTGCATTAGAACATGCATCACGATGGACACAATATGATTAGTCCATGTATCTTGCCACGCCACATTTAAATTTTCAGCGAGCATTGCCTATTTTTTATTTCCATGCCTTGTCAATATGTGAGAAATTGTGCTAACCCTTCTTACAGGTTGTGAATTGAGGAATGATGTGGTTTTGGTGGGTGTCACTCTTTGGTTCATAAGGTGTATGGGCCCATATGGATCGGAAAATGACATTCCAACTAAACTAATCATTTGATTTAAAATAAATTCAAATACTTTAGTAGAACAAGTAAATGAGAAATTACATCCAGGTGTGTGTCATCTTTCAGTTCATGAGATGTATGGGCCCTTATGGGCTGAGAAATTCCATATCACTGGATTAAGTTAAATTTGAATGGTTGAAATTTTTACTAAGAATTGTTATGGGTGTGGATATGTGATCTTAGAGATAGGAAGGCTTAGTACCTATCCTAGCTTCTATAGTTCAACCTTTAATTTGTTGGTTTCTTCTTTTGAGACGTTCGTTTGGCATTGTAGCACTATGCCTCTAAGATATCCTCAAGTCGTGCACGCTGGAGGTAGTGACAATAATGTTCCTGAGGTGGAGGGCCATGAGCCGCCAGTTGAGCTTCCTGTCGAGCCACCCATGGCTCCTCTTGCTATTCCTGAGATGGGTGCCGATGCCCAGTTCTGTGAGAGATTCTTGCATAAAATGCAGAGTATGAATGGTGGAGTGCGACCCGCCCTGAGTATGGAAGAGTTGACCCGTGAGTTTCAGTCATATAATCCTCCTACATTTACAAGAGATGGATGACCACTTGCTACAGAGTCCTAGTTGGATTCTATTCTGACCATCTTCGAGCACCGTGATACAACTCTAGAGTGGAGGGTCAAGCTCGCAACTTATATGCTACGTGGTTCAGCCAGGAGATTGTGGGATGTCATCACCCAGTAAGGACAACAGAGAGATATGATCTGGGATGGTTTCCAGACCATCTTCTACGATTATTTCTTTCCCCAGACCTTGAGTACTGACAATGGTAGGGAGTTTATGAATCTGCAGCAAGGGACCATGACAGTCATGGAATATTCATCCCATTTCCTTGTGTTACAGATTTTTTCTTCTACACTAGCTGCTGATGATCCGACGGCCTCTAGGCATTTTGAGGATGGGCTGTGTTACACCATCCAGTCACAGGTTAATGTATTTAGGTTGATGAAAATTCCATAAATTGTCAATCAAGCTTTGATTAAATAGAGAAACTTGGGAGATGCAGACAGTGCGAACCAGGGCGGTTCAGCACCTAAGGTTTCTAGTGGATTAGCTTCAGGGAAGAAGTGGCGTTTTGAGGACTCTTGTTGTGTTATCAGTGGTTAGAACCTTTTCTCAGGTGGTACTCCTATCTGCCACCAATGTGGGGTGCCAATACATACAAGGAGGCAGTGTACATGAAACATTCTCTTATCACTCTTTTATATCAGAGGCGATTATTGGATGTTTGGGCCTCGATGTTGAGTCATATCATGGTATGATCACATTAGATACCCCATTAGGTTTTTTTTCATAGGTAATTAATCATTGTCAGAATTTTCCCCTTGAGGTGGGCGGTGACCTTTTCGTGTGGAACTTGTATGTTCTGGATATTATAGGTTTTGATGTAATAATTAGGATGGACTGGTTAGTTCCCTATAGATCCCGGATTGACTGCTATTGTCGGAGGGTGCTTTTACGTCACCCGAGGGCGACACACATATGCATAAGGGAGAATGGGATCTTAGTGCGACACGAGATGGACCAGAACACCAGTGTTTTGGTGGTGTCACGACACAGGTTTCCAGTCTTTATCTCGATGACCAAGGGTTACAATCCTCTATTTATCCTCCCGTGGTGGAGCATTTCAGTGTTGTCTTTATTGATGATTTCTCTAGTCTACCTATAGTGTGAGAAGTGTAATTTACTGTTGATATTATACAAGGAGCAGCACCAATGACCATTCCACCTTATAGGATTCCACCTAAGGAACTTATGGAGTTAAAGAGTCTGCTGGAGGACCTGGAATCAAAAGGCTGTATACGTCTCAGTACTTCTCCTTGGGGATCACTGTTTCTCTTTTCCAAGAAAGAATATGGTACCCTTCATCTTTACGTGGATTATCATATGTTAAATCAGATGACTATTAAGAATAAATATCCTTTACTTCGAATTGATGACCTCTTTGATCAGATCTGAGGAGAGAAGGTGTTTTCAATGATAGATTTGAGGTCGGGCTATCACCAGGTGCATGTTAGGACTTCAGACATACCTCGAACGACGTTCCGGAGTAGGGATGGTCTTTATGAGTGCCTAGTAATGTTGTTTGGGCTTATGAATGCACCTACAATGTTTATGGATCTTATGAATTGGATTTTTCACCCTTACATTGATTATTTTGTGGTTGTATTTGTGGATGATATCTTAGTCTATTAACACTCGAGACACAACCATTCCACCCATTTTGAGATCGTTATGAATACAATAAGAGAGCATAAAATTTATGCTAAGATCAATAAATGCCACTTTTGGATAAATAAGGTTCACTTCCTTGGTCACATTATTCCTGAGTCTGGACTTTCAGTTGACCCTGAGAAGGTGAGTGCTAAAATTTCATGGGAGCATCCCAAGAACTTCTTTGATATCAGATGTTTCTTAGGTCTTGCTGGATATTATAGATGGTTCATTTAGGACTCTTCATGCCTAGAAGCACCGCTTACATATTTGACCAAAAAGGGGGTGATATTCAATTGGTCAGAACCTTGTGATGTAAATTTTCAGGAACTGAAGGGAAGACTAACTTCAGCACCGATACTGATATTATCAGAGCCAGGAAGAGCTTATACAGTCTATTGTGACATGTCATGTATTGGGCTTGGAGCTATCTTAATGCAGGATGAGTGAGTCGTTGTGTATGGTTCTTGTTAGTTAAATCCTCATGAACAAAATTATACGATGCACGACCTTGAGCTCGCAGCGGTTGTACATGCCTTATGCTGTTGGAGACACTATTTGTTGGGAGAGAATTTTGTGGTGTTCACAGACCACAAAAGCCTCAAATATATCTTCACTCAGCGGGATCTAAATCTCAGGCAACGCTGGCGGGTCGAGTACCTGTAATCCTTTGATTTTGAACTGGCCTACCCTCCTAGGAAAGGAAATTCAGTAGCCGATGTGCTGAGTCGGAAAACTCAATCACAAGTGGTTCAGGAATATAATGAGGAGTGGAAGCTGATGGCCCTATTTTTGAAGATTCATATTGAGGTTTAGGAGGGACAGGGTCAGACCGTTCTCTCAGCCTTAGCGGTTACATCTACTCTTTTGGAATGGGTCAGGGAAAGTCAGTTATCAGATCCGGAAGGCCTTGTTCTACGAGAGTGTCATTGATGATGCCTCTACATATTGGATCATGGATGAAAGTGATTCTTTATTATTCCATGGGTGTTTATTGGTCCCAGCAGACATTAGAGAGGAGCTGATGGGGGATTTCAATGCCTCAGCTTGGGCAGTTCACCCAGGGATCACCAAAATGTATTGTGATTGGTGACGACAGTACTGGTGGCCTAACATGAAGTGGGAGATAGCCGATTTTATCAAGCGTTGTTCCACCTTTCAGCAGGAGAAGGTGGAACATCAGCGTCCGGTAGGGCTTTTGCAGCAGTTTTCCATTCCGGAGTGGAAATGGGACAATGTATTTATGTATTTTGTAACCAGTTTACCCAGGTTACCTCGTGGAAATGATGCAGTATGGGTTATCTTCAACCTTCTAAAGAAGGTCACACATTTCTTACCTATGCGGTAGACCTTTAAAGTTGATGACTTGGGAAGAATATAAGTCAAAGAAATAGTGTGCCTTCATGGAGCACCTCGTTCTGTTTTCTCAGACAGAGATCCTCATTTTACATCTCAGTTCTGACAGGGTTTACAGAAGGCCTTGGGTACGCAGGTACTTTTGAGCATGACCTATCACCCACAGACTTATGGACAGACCGAGCGGACTATAGTGGTACTAGAGGATATGTTACGTGCCTATGTTCTCAATTTTGGAGGTTCATAGGAGAAACACATTCCCCTTGTTGAGTTCAGTTATAAAAATAGCTTCCAAGATACCATTGAGATGGCTCTCTATGAAGCCTTATATGGTAGGGATTGTCGCTCGCCTTTGTGTTGGATTAAAGTAGGGGAGGAAGCTGTTCTAGGACCATGTCTTGTGCAAAGGACTACAGAGAAGATATAACTTATTAAGAAGTGTATTCAGACAACTCATTCTATACAGCGGTCCTATGCTAACAAGTACCAACGACCTCGTGAGTTTGAGTTTGGGAACCATGTTTTCTTGAAGGTCTCACCCACGTTGGGGAAAAAAATATACTGAAGTAGGGTAAGCCTTCACCGAGGTTCGTAGGACCCTTTGAGGTGATAAAGCGGATCAGACTAGTAGCTTACCAGCTTGCACTTCCGTAGAGATATTAGGCCATGAATGATGTTTTTCATGTATCTCAAATACACCGGTACTTTTCAGATCCAACTCACGTTTTTCATCCTGATGAGGTGGAACTGGATATGGATGCTTCCTTCGAGGAGTATCCGATGCAATTTGTTGACCGAAGTGTGAAGACACTCCATGGAAGGTCTGTTCCTCTTGTACCGGTGCTATGGCAGCACGACTAGGCATAGGAGGACACCTGGGAGCAAGAGGTTGATATACGTTCTCAATGGCAAGATATTTTCGTTGATGAAACCTTAGTACCCTCGGAAGGCCAACTCGGGGATGAGTTTCTTTAAGCAGGGGGGGTTGTAATGACCTGACTCTTTGTAAAAGGTATAGATCGTTAGTTTTAATCTCAAATCCTTCCTTAAAGATTTTGTAGTGTGTGTAACATTCTATGGAAGGTACGAGGAGTGTCCGGGGTTAGTTCGAAGTCCGGGAGTTTGAGAAATTTACTTGAAGATAGTAGCGCATGGCCTGCACACTGTCTTCTCATGGTTTGGGATAAACCGTGCAGCTGCAGACAGTGGAACCTACCGGGGTGCACGGCCGTGTGGACCAGGCCGCACAGCCCTGCGGCTGTTGTCTAAGAGGCAGTGAGGCGCGGAAGGCCTGTGCACAGTTTGGGTAAACTGTGCGAACCAGTTCTGGGTAAAAATAACTATTTTTTCCTTAAATTATATTTAATCCAAAACTCTTTCTTTTCTATTTCCCACAGACGGAATAGAGGGGATCCCTCTTTTGAGCTCCAAAACCCTCCTCCCACTAATTTCTTGGTGGGTTCTTCATCCAGAATCTGATTCTCGATCCGTCGAAGGCGTTGGATCCCCCTCGGTAAGGCTTACCTCACTCAGACTTCTTTCCCCGGTGAATCTTGGTATCCGTTGTGTTGTTTTACCGTAGGATCATAAGAAATATTTTCAGGTCTTTGGACTAGAACTCAGATCTCTTCCAACCAACTGCGAATTTGAGGTCGATATCAGGCGATCCTACACCTACAGCTCTAAGGTAGGTGGTCACATGGTTTCCATTTCAGGTTTTCACCATTGTGAGTTTATATCGTCGTGCTGTGGTTTGTCCTTTTCCAAACCCATTATTTATAATGACTTCTTCATATCTAAATGACCCGTGATGTATGTGATTGATGAATCTTACCTGGATAGGGCATTTAGATGAGGTATAGACTGGGTAAGTTCAACCATAGGTGGTATTCCTTAAGATTCGTCCCTTTTTCACCTTTGGACCATATCAATATGTCTTGAAAGGCATTTTCCTTGTTAGGCAAATGTGATTATATAGTTAGAGGTTGGCTAGGATGAGATAGCCTGAACCCGTTGAATGAATTGAATTGTATGTTTCCTTGAGATGTGATTATATGATATAAGATGGATTGACTTATATATTGTGATATGATATAAGGTGGATTTACTTATATATTGTGATATGATATAAGATGGATTTCCTTATATATTGTGATGTGAATGGTTATGACATACTGTGTTGACATGTTTGTGATAACCCGTGTGTGGGTGGGAGGCATTCTTACCCCATGCCAGATGATTCTCCATGTGTATGCGGGAGGCATTATTACCCCATTCCAGCTAAATCTTTGTGTAATTGGACAAGAAGCATTTATAACTCGTGCCTATATATCCTTCATGGGTAAGAGGCATTCTTCCCCATGCCAACTATAGTTCTTGTGGACAAGAGGCATTCATACCTCGTTCCAGAAATGATTATTACATATGTGAGAAAGCATGGATGAGAGGCATGTTTAGCTCATGCCAGTGATAACCAATATCTATTTACTCACACCTCTAGTGATTGTTCAGATTACCAGCCATGAGCTGAAGTAGTTTGGCCCCTCCAGGTGTCCTTCTAAAACCTGAGTGGGAGGGTTGGTTATTTAATTTGCTTTACTTACTTATAGTCTATTACTCACCATTGCTTTCGAACACCTATTTGGATTACACGTAGACACTGTTGGTGGTGGCCTACTGAGACATGTCTCAGACCCTATACGGGCGGACTCCTTGGCACCCGTGTAGACATTACTGCTACAGGTACTAGCAGGTGAAAAATCCCAACTTCAGGTTGTTGATACATGTATGTTCTAGCTAGAGATCCAGAGAAGAGGATCGGGCTTTCCTATAGATGCTCGTGGACTACTTTTGTTCTTTGTTCTATTTTTTTATTACTTTATAGCATGCTTTCCAGCTATTTCTACTATATCATCATGTCATACATCCATTTTTTATTAGACACCGCCTCTGTGGATTTTGTATATCTATCGAGAGTTTTCTTACTTCTGATGTTGGTTTGTACGTTTCCCTTTTCTCATGTTTACCATTGGTTGTGTTTCCACAATTATTATTACTTTGATGCTATACCGTTGTGTAATCTAACATGGTGGTACAGTTTCTCCACTGACTTACCATCACACCCTCGATGCTAGTCGGCAACCCCTGGCCTATGGGGAGACGAGCGAGGGGTCATGTGGCCAACCGGGCTCGGGGCTCGGGTTGAGGGGTAGCTGGGTCCGAGACGTCACAATAGTTAGGATTTATATTAAAAGTAAGGCCTCTATGATAAAGTGAGTGTAGTTTGGAGGATATTTTAGTAGTTTTTTCCCAGATAAATGGCTTTGGTGGTCTGATATTAAGGGAAGGGAAAGTACCCTTTTATAATAGAGGTGAAGGTCACTTTTGAAAAAGCTTGAAAATTTGTTTTATTATAAAATAATTTTTGTTTTATAATGGCTCTAAATGAATTTATTTTGATCTGAAGGTAGGTATTGGTTGAAATATGCTTAAGCAATAGGTTTTAGATAAGTTTAGGTCACCATATTAACCTTATCATTTAGATTTAACTCTTGGTTAAATAGTTTAACATTTACCGGGTCTCTTTATATTTTTATATTATATGGTTAATAAACTTATTATAAAATATGAAGAGAAACTCATGTGGTTAATTAATGATATATCTATCATTATATAGGTCCTTTGTTCAGGACCTTGATTTTTAGAAAAATTATATCATTTAATAATATAGTATTTGTTTTAAAAACTCATTTATGTCAATTTTGACACTATTTAGTATTATGTGTTTTTGAAAGTAAAACTAAACTTTATTAATTAGAAAAAATACATTAAATCAAACATATAATTTCATATTTAGCTATAATATTCATGTATGGAATCAAAACATTCAAATTATTTTTATTTTAATATATATAATATTATTTATTTGATCCATTCATTAATAAGGAAAATACTGCAACATTATTGTTTAATAAATAAATATATTTATTTTATGTCTAAAAATTATAAATAAAATATCATGATATAGGAAATAGTTTTATATTTCCACTTAATATTTAAATTATAATAGAAAAATTCTATAAACTCCTATAAAAATTGTTATACTAAAAGATATATGTTTTTGTTACATTTTTCTTATCTTTAAATTAATTTTTATAAAGTGTCAGTTTCACTTACAAGTGGCTACATGGGGTCCCAAAATCTTCTAAAGGATTTAAAAGGTTTGAAATGTATCATAAAATAGGGTTATGACATGTTTTAGAGTAATTTAATATTATTATAATATTATTTTTACCCTTATTTGTCGGATTTACTCTTTAACCATGTGAAATATAATATTTACTGAAGCTACTAATAAAAATGTATAAAAATAAAAGATATCTATTTACAGATTTTGGACCTCCTGATTACAAATAAGGAATAAAACATTCCATATTCAAAACATATAAGTTTCATAAATTAATTATAAATAAATTCCCATTGTCATAATCAAAAAGCGGGTTTTTAAGAAGTAAAAACTATCCAAAGATTTACATGTTTTTTGTACAATTTAAATGTGAAATTACAAAATTACCTAAATTAAATTAAATGATAAAAATATAATCAAATTATACTTTAAAACCACTCAAAATTTTAATTTAACAATAAAATTATTTCGATTAAAAAATTGTTTTAATTGAAATTTAATATTTTCACTATTCATAAAAATATAAAAGTTATTAAAAAAGTGGAAAAAATTCACCCTAAGATAATTTTGATATTAAAAATACAAAAATGAAGTCCAATTTGGAAAATGAAAATTTACAAAATTTCAAAAAGTGAGTATTACTATTCTTAACTGCTTTTAAACAGGCTAGTTTGATAGGTCGTGGTGTGCTAGAACTCGAAGTTGCATACATCGCAAGATATTATATTATTCAAAGATAAATGTAACTTTGAAGCTTGGGGGTGTTACATCCTTTTTCTTTTTATCATGATCATAACTCATGCTATTTATGAACAGAGCTCCCCTTATCTAGAAAAATAAAAAACCAGTATAAGAAAAAAAATCCTTATGTTAGTAAGAGTATAAAGAAAAAAATTAACAAAAAGTGATAGTTTTAAACTAAACTATGAGTCATAATAGGAACAATATATATCAAACAGACTTGCGGTATATTGTTATACGTCACATGATTTATTTTTTTCCTTCAAGAATTATATCTGTTAAAATTAATTAAATAAGTATGAGATAAATCTTGAGTGTGTTTGATCTGTTTTTAGTGGGTGATGATTTTTGAAATAAAATGTTGATTTTTAATAGATAATGGAAACTTTGAGTTATAATTGGAACATCATGTATTATATTGAGGTGAGTATAGGTCATACATGTAAAAATTACTTATGGATCATTTTTTTAATGTATCAAAAAAATTTGAATGCATTTTCTCTATTTTGAGTGTGTCAATGGTCTGTTTCATTAAAATTGATGTAAATTTTAAATAAAAAGATGGAAATTGAGTCGTACCGATCTCATACGGCATAATATTGAGGTGGAGATAATTCTTACATGTCTCTAATGTCTTATGGATAATTTTCTTGATGTATAAAAACAATCTAAAATAGTTTTCTCAGTTTTGAGTAAATCACATGTATTTTTTACTAAAATATCATTTTAAATTGGAAGAAAACACATTGAATCATTCCAATCACATATCCTATGTTTTTGAAATGAATGAAATTCCTACACATCTAAAATGAATTATGAATATTGTTTTTAAATTATCATGAATATCCGATCACATTTGATCAGTTTTAATTAGTGATACATTTTCAACTAAAATTTAGATTTTAAATTGATAACAAACACTTTGAGTCATACCAGGAACATTGTGTATTAGATTGAGGTTTGGATAATTAAAACATTTCAAAAATGACTTATGCATCTTTTTATTAAAGTACAAAACAATATTAATTCATTTTATTGTTTTTGAGTTGGTCAATAATCCATTTTAATAAAATTGATGTTAATTTTAAATAAAAAGACACACATTGAGTCATACCGGTCACACCTTGAGTTAGATTGAGATGTGGATGATTATTACATTTATCAAATGACATATTGATAATTTACCTAAATTATAGAAACAATCTGAATGTGTTTTCTTAGTTTTGAGTACGTCACTTGTATTTTTTTTACAAAAATGGCATTTTAAAGGGGAAACACGCACTTTAACTCATTCAGATGATATCATGTATCAGTTTGATGTTAAAAAAATTCTTCCACATCAAAAATTACATATAAATAATTTTACTAAATTATCATTAATATATGAGTGCATTTGAGAGGTTTTAAGTGAGTAACACTTTTAGAACTAAAATGTCAATTTTAAACTGATAATGAACACTTTGAGTCATACTATTCACATTATATATCATATTGAGGTTAGGATGATTTATAAACATAAAAAATACTTATATACCCTTCTTTAATAAATAAAATAATCTTAATATTTTTCTGGGTCTTGAGTACACTAGTTTTCCATTTCACTAAAATTGATGTCAATTTTTTTTAAAAAGACACATATTGAGTCATACTAGTCACACTGTGAATTGTATTAATGTGCAGATAATTCCTAAACATCTCAAATTACATATGTATGACTTTACTAATGTATCAAAATAATACTAACATGTTTTCTTAGTTTTGAGTATGTCACTTGTATTTTTTTTTACTAAAATGTCATTTTAAAATGAAAACGCCCGATTTGAATCATTCCGATCACATCACGTATCATTTTGATTTGAAACTTATTCCTAAATGTAAAAATTACATCTGAATATTTTTACTAAATTATCAAAAAAATACAATGGAGTTTGATCAATTTTAAGTGATTTACACTTTTTGAACTAAAATGTCTATTTTAAACTGATAACGGACACTTTGAGTCATACCAGGCACATCATGTATTGGATTGAGGTGAGACTAATTACTACAAATAAAAATTACTAAAAAATCATTTTAGTAAAGTATCAGAACAATATTAATGTTTTTATTGGTTTTTAGTAGGTTTGTTTTCCATTTTACAAAAATTAATTACAATTTTAAATATAAAGACATGCATTGAGTCATATCAGTCACACCATTAATTATATTAAGGTGGGTCTAATTACTACACATCCAAAATTAAATATGGATCTTTTTACTAATGTATCAAAATGATAACGATGTGTTTGATTGGTTTTTAGTATGTCAATTTTATTGTTTACTAAAATGTCATTTTAAACTGGAAACAAACACATTAACTCAATCCGATCACATCATATATTATCTTTATATGAATACTATTCCAAAATGTCAAAAATAAATTATGAATAATTTTCCTAAATTATTAATAAAACATGAGTAAATTTTATTTGTTTTTGGGGAGTGACACTTTTTGAAATAAGTATCAATTTCAAACAGATAATGGACACTTTGATTCATACCAGGATAATTATGTATCAGATTGATGTGTGACTAATTTATACACATCAAAACTGAATTATAGATCCTTTTTGTAAAATATCAAAACAATACAAATGTTTTTTCATAGTTATGAGTAGGTCAATTGTCTATTTTACTAAAATTGATGTCAATTTTAAATGAAAATATGCACATTGATTCATACTGATAACAAAGTGTGTCAGATTGTGGTGATTCAGATTATTATTTGTCTCAAATGACTCTGATGTCATTTCACCAAAGTATAAAAATAATATGAATGTGTTTTATTGGTTTTTATTATGTTAGTTGTATATTTTTTTTACTAAAATATAATCTTAAACTGGAAACATGAATGTTGATTCATTATGATCACATAATGTATCAGTATGATGTGAAACCAATTCTTACACATCATAAAGGACTTATGAATAGTTTTCATAAATTATCATTAAAATTAAAGCACATTTGTTTTGTTTTTAGTGAGGGACACTTTTTGAAGAAAAATGTCAATTTTAAACTCATAACGGATAGTTTGAGTCCTAACAGGAACATCGTGTATTATATTGTGGTGCAGCTGATCCATACACATAAAAAATGACTTAAGAATTATTTTCCTAATGTATCAAAACAATCACTTTGATTAATACAAAAATTAAAGTATTATATGATTAATACTAAAATTAAATAAAAAACATAAATATGAAGCAATACATTAATTCTACGGATAATTATTTTACTTTGAAAAAATAAATATTACCTCTGTGATTGATCAATCTAGGTAACTTGAAAAAAATTTATAAATTTCAACAATACAGGGATGAAAAGGTTTTTAAGGAGAAGTATATGACTTTTTTTTGGTGCAGAAAGGAATGGAATATGGATACCACCCCAACACGAACAAAATAATTCACCTGTATAAGAAAACAAATTAATATGTGTATTACTAAAAAGATAAATAAAAATTAAATATGAAAAAAATATATTAATTACATCGACAATGATTTCACTATGAAAACATCAAGATTTACTCTATGATTGAGTAGTGGATAAAAATTGAAGGAAATTTATAAATACCAAAAGTATAGGGGTGAAAAGGTTTTTCGGGAGAAGAAGTTTGTAGATTTTTTGGGGCATAAAAAGATAAAATATGAACATATGACCCCAAATCAAAAAACAAATTCAATGAAATATGGAAAAAACTATTATGTGAGTTATAATAAAAAGAAATAAATTAAATATAAAAAATTAAAAATTTTAATAATTCTATATACAATGATTTTACAAGGAAAACATCAAGTTTACCTCTGTGATTGAGTAGATAAATTTGAATTTCTCTTCCTGAAATGTAATGTTCATAAATCTTATAAAATAAATGAACTTTGTAATGAATAATTAAAATTAAATCAACATTTCATTATATAATTTTTTGGTAAAATAGAAACTGTATATCATAACATTACCTTTACATCATAACAAAGAGTTTCTCTAGTTAATATTTGTTCTTCCCAAGGATTGGTAACATCATCATGGGAAAAAGCCATTTTTCTTATATTATTCAATCATTTAAATTAGTTTCTGATAATGCAGTAGAGAACGTATAATATTATGAAGAAAACATAGCATACTAAAAAACACTATTACCCTCCCATTAAAATCTCTTTTAAAGGTTTTAGGGATTTAGTTACTTTTTAGAGAATCCAAATCCCATCCTTGAAGACCCCATAATTATAAAAGACATTTTTTACAATAATACTGCCAGGAACTGATTGTAATCTCTTAATGAAACGATCATCATCGATTGATTTTTCATCAGAATTGAAATTTTTTTAGTAACCAGTAGGACAACCAAACAATTTTTTTATTGATCTGAGACATAAAATACTTTCAATTCATGGGGTGGCATTATGAATTACTCATCCTTTTCTCCTTACACAGTAAAATTCACCTTCACAAAGACCACTTAATCAACTTTAACTGCAGTAATATTATCAACAAATTTTTAATATGAAATCAGTTCTCGGAATGTTATATAATGTAACTCATATATCTATTCAATAATTAAAAAATATTACTTATTAGATATAATTATATTTCTGTCCTTAGAACTGGATATGTGCATCACTTCATCCGCTAGCATAACACCACTATTTTCAATTATACTATTGTCATTTTGTTCTTTTGTATAAAACCTATAACCATTGATTAGAAAACCAGTGTAAGATTTAAAATTGGTATTCAGTCCCTTGGCTAGCCATTGAAGTTATTTAGAAAATTGAATTCTTATTTTCTAATAACTCTTTATGAATTTGATATTGGAACCATCCTATAAACAATTGTTTACATGTATTTGTTATCCATCCTTCATCCCTTGATGGATTCAAATCTCTAAGAATTTTTTATGGGATTGAATGTATGGTTAAACATCTTCACCATTATGTAAAACGAAAAGGTGAGATTTATCCCTCTTTATGAATGTAATTGTAACATCATCATTTCCAGAAATCCTTTCACCCATAAAGAACTCACTTTGATGAGACTTTGTGAGACTAATGCTATCAGCATCTGATAGGTAATCAGTATAGAATTCAATGTCTTCTTCCATAATATATCATTCTTCCAAAAAAAACTTATGGATGAATTCAATTATTGAAAAACTCTTTAAAAATATTCATATATCATTCAACGGGGCACATCCATCTATAATGGACAAGACCACATAGTTGAACATCTCTAACCAAGTGAACCATAAGGTGGAACATTATATCAAAGAATTATGGTGGAATGAATACCTCCAACATATATAATATTTTTAAAGCCTCCTAATTCATGATTGGAAACTTCACAGGTTCTATAACTTTACTGCATATGGATTTGAAAAAGAATAAGTGTCTAGTTAATGTATCCTATAAATTTTGAGACAGAATAAATCAGAAAGAAATAAGCATCAAATATTGAATCAAAACAAGACAGTCTTGTGATTTTAGTCATTATAACTTCAAATTAGTCATTGAAATGACATTCTTAATATTTAATGAATACCCATATGGAACTTTTTAACCATTAAGAAAAATTTCAAATTGAACTTTTTCCCGTCTGGATAGAGTGTATGCCACTAGAGGAAGAAAAGACTTCATTTTACCCTACCCCAGTACCAACTCTTCCTTTATCCCAATTCCAATAAAGTCCAACCTAGCCTTTATTCCATATTTATTCAATACATGAACATTTAATAAAATGAAAATAACACTATAAAATATTTTTTTTACATGCATGACATCAAGAAAATGTATGACATACAAAAAATTCCAATACAATAATTCATAGAAAATTTATCACATATTCTAACTTGATTTTTTATGGTTTTTTGAAAATGTTTTAATAAAAATAGAGTCAATATATTTTACTTTATCAAATAGTTGATCACCAGTTATTGGAGACAGTGTTGTCCCTTGTTCGATATTCCCATTGAATATTGTTATCTAAGATCGGTATTTATATCATTGAGGTAAAAATTTATGATTTCCTAAAAACACAGTCACCGAGGAATGTTTGAAATGAACTGAGTATGTGTGTTTTTTTCTAAAAAATGGGGCACACCAACATTCCTTTAATGCTATATATTGATAAATTATTATAATTAGGGAAGTTATTTATCATACTGTACAAAAAGGCCCTCAATGTGAATTCATGAATTCTATTTGCATCATAAATTGTAGCACATGTATTCTATATTAATTTCAGATATTCGATCAATGGATCCAAATATACATCAACATCTTTATCGGGTTATTTTGGTCTAGATATAAGCAGAGACAACATAATGTATTTACGCTTCATGCACAACCATGGTGGAAAGTTATAATTTACCAACATGAGAGGCCATGTACTATTAGTAATACTCTATAAACTAAAAGGATTTATTCCATCTATAGATAATGAAAAAAATGTTTCTAGGATCATTTCTAAATGGAATATACTCATAATCTATCTTCTTCCACAGAGATAATCTTCCGGATGATGTTGGTTACCATTTTTAATTATTGTATCTGCATTCCATGTCAATTTTCTCATGGTTTCCTGACATCAATATTGTTTTCTAAATAGTTGAATGGTTTGAAATTACCTTACGAATTTTAAATGACTTGATTCATTTTTTTTACATTGATCCATGCCACACTTAGGGAATTTTATTAGGGATTCATGTTCCTTTTGAAACAATATGCATTCATTTGGAGAAGAATGTATTTTTTTAGTGATCATGCCCATTGAATGTATAATTTATTTAGAATCATATGTTCGACATGTTTATTCGTTTTCTTTTGGTATCATATCATTCAGAAAAATAAGTAGTTCTATAATTATTGTGTCATTCCATCCGCTGATATCTTCTAAATTATACAAATTCAATACGACTAAAAATGTTGTGTATTTAGTACAACTGGTATAAAAGTTTCTCTAAGCACAACTATTGATATTCTCAAAAAATGTCATACAATCACTAAGGTCAACTTCAATTTCCATTTCCATTTCTTAAATGTAATCCCATCATCATTTAAACTGTTATACACATTAAATAATTCATAAATCGCAGTATCATCCCAATCAGTGTGCACATTCTATTTTCCCTCGTGTTTAGTCAAATATTTATAGAAATTATCTATTCAATGAAAAATCAAATGTTCTTCAAACTCTTATAGAATAATTTATCTTGACTAACAACAACATAAACATAGAAGAAGGATTTGAGAAGGGTTATATGCATTCTCCCCTAAAAACTTTATGAACTATTTAACTCCATATTCATACTCTTTTGTTAAATAATTAACGTGCATACATTTTAAATTCATATTCATCATTTTGGATTCATAAAATATTAATTTTATGAAATAAATAAATAAATACATATAATATATTCATTATAGAAGGTTAAAGTGGTAAACAATTCTAATAAAGGAAACCCAATATTTGATTGTTTCAATGAATTTCAGTATGCTTTGAAGAAAATTTGTAATTGAATTTTATAAAAGAAATACTCTACTATGGTTGGTTATATCCTCTAAATTCATTCAATGGTGAAAGTTATAGACAATTATCATGCTCATCAGCTCAACTCCCAAACATTTATCATTATATTTTTCTATTTGACAGACATCCTCCATATCTTAAAGACATGGATCTATTTTCTTAAAAAAATCTAAGTGGTAGTAATCAATGGGTTGACTACTACTCAGAGTAGTACAACCAACATAAAATGGATAGAGTATGAGTATTAAGAAACAAAATAATACAACTATTTGGGAGATACAACTTTTGAGAATGAAAATTGTTTATAAAAGATATGGGGGATGAGTCTCAAGCAAAAAATTACAAAAATAATTTTCATTTGATAAACATCTCATATTTCTTTGATTCCCTAAACAAATGAAAATATAATATATTCAATTAAGGAGTAATAAGAAACCAAAATATGATAAACAAGAATAATAAACTCGCATTCAATATACATGAAGATATAGAAATGTATTTATAATTTTTTTAATAAATTAAGAGTTATTTCATATACATGGATGGTAATGAGAGATTCCTAAGGGTGGAACAAATACATGAAGACTTAATATGATGAATACCTAAAAATAATTTATAATATATAGAATTTGATAACATCTTTCTATTTTTTTGAACAATTTGTGTAACAACCAAAGGAATTATAAAATTTAATATTAATGGTATATCAAATATTTGAAAACATCTAAAGAATCATAGGATGTCATATCACCACACCAATCCTTGAGATTCTAGGGAGGTCATCTAATACACATTGAACCATCCTTGAGATTCTAGGTAGGTTCATAAATAAGTTTTCATAAAGAAATAATACACATCATCAATATATGTCACAAAAATGAGGGAAGACACACCAGCCATTGAAACATCTATCCCATACACACTAGCCTCTAACAAGATGGAATGAATCCTATGAGGTCACATTTTCTAAGTGGAATACCCTTACTTCACTCAAAAACCTTTGTGGAATAATAAAATTTGTAGATCTATAAAACATCACTCCCTATATAAAGTCTCTACTTCTAAAATATGATAATAACTTATCATTTTTATATTTGAGGAAGCAGTCTCATAGGATACCCAACCTCCATAATTGTTATTCAAATATAAAAATTATATAGATGATGTAAAATGGGACTGGACTTCTACCACATGGTAAGTCACCACAATTTATCCAACAAAAATAAATCACGATTCATCAATAATTTCACATAAATAAAAGAATAGCACACAAACCCCCATAATTAATTCAAAAATACAATTGATAAGGAAGGGGATGCTTGTATGGCCAAGGAGCGAAGTTGGACAGGCTCACGGTATTGGTGTTTCACAGTCTAAAAATTCCAAGCATCAAAATGGATGAGCTCTATGGCCAAATCTCCAAAATTGAAAACTCTCCACACTCACAGTTGCAAAACAACTTCCACCACTGTTAATACCATTGATTGTTTACATCGTGAGTTCCCTAAGAGAAAGTAGAGAAAGACCCCTTTTTGAGAGAATGTAGAGAAATACTTATGTTTGAGCCTTGGTTTCGTTCAATGAATAGTTCAAGCCTTGGATTTGTGCCTTGGATTTGTTCGATGCTTGATTAGAGCTTTGATTCACTGAGGAGGAGCGACGACAGAGGGTGGATTCTATGGAAGCTTTAAATATCTTGAAATGTTCGCGATTTGTTAGGGGTTTATAAATAGATCACAATACCTTTTTGAACACTTCCAAAAAATCACTGAGAAAGATAGATATTTTTAGCACTAAAAAAGCACTAATAAAGGATTTATTATTATAATTATAAATAAAAAATTGTGTACATATACATATATTATATTTAATAAATATTTATAAATATTAATATTGTAAATATTTTTTTTATTTAAATATATTTATTATAATTTTAAATTTATTTAAATACTTATTTATTTATATATAAGTATAGAAATATTTTTTTAAAAAAATTATATAATTATATGTATTAATATAATTATATATTTATATAATAAATATTTATGAATATAAATATATTTAATATATTCATTATTTAAATAAAATTATTATAAATATAATAATTATATAAATATATATAATTATTTATTTATAATTATGTAAGTACTTTTTTTAAAAATAATAATTTTTTATTTATAATTGGAAATATGTAAATGTATAAAAATAGTAAGTTTACATTTATAAATATTTTTATTTATAAATATTTTTCTTAGAAATATTTTTTAACATTATTAATGAATATTTACTCTTACGTTCATGCATGTTAAAAATGAGGGAAATAGAATAAATTAAAAATTAGTAGACCTTGAAGAAATGGATAAGTTTTGTGTATGTGCGTTATATATAAAAATGCATTAATTACGTATATGTGAAATCAATATAAAACATGTTTGGTCTATGTTAAATTGGAATGTCAAATGAACTTCAATTATGTCTATTACTCTATGCCTAAAGAAAAATTTTGTATTATATAAATTATATTTATAAACATTCATATATTACTATAAATTTAATATAAACTATTTATAAACATTATCAATAACGATTTAATTAATAAAATGTTTAATATTTTTCTTAATTTTCTAATTTTTAATTTATATTTATTTAATTTTCATTCTATATATGTCTATATATTTAATATATATGATTTATTAGTATTTATAATTTATATATAGTTTAATCAATTAGTTTATTTGTTTCAATAATTTTTTAATTAATAATTTTTTCAATATTTTTTTAATGAAATCATTTTTAATTTTTTTTAATTATTTCATTTTATTTAGACCATTATAAACACTGATGAAGAGCTGATAAAGTCTCCCTTTATGAGCGCTAAAAATAATGTTATGATAATGTGTACCCTTTATCAGTGCTAAAAATAAATTGCTGATAAAGGGTAACTTTTATCAGCAATGACAATAAAGAAATGATAAAGGGTACCCTTCATTAATGTTAAAAATAAAGAGTTTAAAAGAGGCACCCTTTATGAGTGATTTCTTTGTCACATAAAAAGGTTCATTTTTTCAGCACTTTTGTATAGTGTTGATAATGGCCAGTGCTGTTAAAGGCATATTTTGTTGTAGTTTAAATTGAACATTGTTGTCCAATTTCTTCCTGAATGTCCATTTATAACCAATAGTCTTTACATCCACTATCGGATATACTAAAATACACACTTGGTTGAGGTTAATAGAATGTATTTTATAATTCATGGATTCTTTACTTTTAAGAGACTCTATGTTACTTACTGATTCCTTGTAGGATACAAGATTATTATTATCAACCAATAAATTGTCACTATCCTTGGTGAGTGGAAAACTATAACATTCTGTTTCTCTAAGATCTCTCTCACTCTGATATAATACTTGTTTCTCAATAAATTCGTGGTCCATAAGTATTTTTCTAATCTATTCCTATGACAAATATCGTGTATTGTAAGCCTGGACTTCACTGAAGTTAATCTCTCTCCCACATTCACATATAGATATGCAATGTTTTTTAAGAATGAATGAGTGTTTCTTAAAAAACACATTATTATATGAAGGGTTATATAGGCAATATTCTTTAGTTTCCATAGAATACCCACAAAAGATACAATTTGTGCCTCATGTTAAAAATTTGTTTCTAGAAATATCATTAACAAATTCTTCACAACCCCACACTGGGATATAAAACCATATGTGTGTATTTACATTCCAAAGATGACATGGAATACTGGTTTCTAATTTAGTTGACAGTCAGTTTATAATGTATACAACATTCTCTGACGTGTATCCCCAAAAATATAATGGAATACTTTCTTGACTCATAATTGATCCCGCTATGTATAATAGTTTTCAGTTCCCAATTTCATTAAAACCATTCCACTATGGTGCATAAGGAAGAGGGAGTTAATATATAATCCCAAACTCTTATAAATAACCAGTTAATCCTTGATTAAGATATTTTATAACATAGTCTAGGTGGATATTCTTAATCTTATTTCCATGATATATGTTAACTTCATTCCCATATTCCTTGAATATATCAAATGGATGTGACTTAAAACTCATTAAGTAGATATATCCATATCTTTCAAAGTCATATATAAAGGTTATGAAGTGTGAGTACCCACCCCCATATTCAAATGGATACTTACTACAAACAAGGGTATGAACTAACTCAAGAATATCTATACCTCTTTCATGTTTTCCACTGAATGGGTATTTTCGCATTTTACCCTGAAAACATGTTTGATATACACCAAGTGATTTTGGTTCAAATGAACCAAAAAATCCATCTTGTTGTATTCTTTCCAAACAATTTTCATTTACATGACCTATCAAGTGATTCTATATTTGGAAGTGGTATGATTCTTGTGAGATATTTTTTTAATATTCATTACTTGGTTTGTTCCATAAAAAACAAAAATGTTGTTATTAAAATATTCCTTAGTAGTAAAAATGATTAATTTGTAAAATAAGTAAAAAATATTCCCAAAATTTCAAATAAATACATCTGTATCAAGTATGGTCATAGAAATAATATTTTTGGTATATAATAAAACATAATAAAAAAATTGAAAACCATGATAATTCTACTCTATAACGTGAGAGTAGTCTCCCATAGCCATAACAACAAGTCTTGATCTATTTTCTACTCGTAGATCCATATCGCTATGAGAAATATTTCTGAATCTACTTGGTTACTATATTTGAAAACATATGTGATAATAATATGTTTTATATAATATCCAATTTTTATAAATAGATAAATTTCCCTCGATAATAAATTCACTAGAAGATTACCCTTGCTTCTTTGTACATGTGAATTTTTCTTCCAGTTTCCCTTATTGACATATGAAAAATAGATAATGGATCATTCCCATACTTTCCCCTTGATCCCCATTTTCTAGGAAGGGGGTTTTCAAGAATCATTATACATGGATTTATACTTAGATATATTTAACCACCATTTCCTTTTATTCACTATAATAATAGATTCTTTTCATGCTTCATATCCTTGTCAAATTGGCAAAGGAGAGTGAGAATATATAATTACCTAAAACATCACTATGTATTTTATTTACGTAAATATTATGAAAATAGATTATTCTTTATGACACAAAAAACTAAAAATAAACCATTATTTGTTAAAATAATGTTTTTCCATTATAATATAAATGTTAAATTTGTAGATATAAAAGAAATTTACAATATTCTGATATTTATAAACAACGAGAGAAATGGAATTGGATAGTGGAAATAATCAGAATAAAGCTCATTTACGTAATATTTGAAAGGAGGTAGCTTTAAAAGGGTTTTATCTCGACCAACCCCAAGATGAACTCAAACAATTATGATCTAATAAAATCATATGTGAGAGATATTCAAACTCATGGAAATTTCCACTAGATCTATACTAGCAGAATAACTATCTTAAACTGCAACCTAAGAATATCTTATTGTTAGATGTTACATAGAGATATTGAGGGTATATGCAACTAGAAATTTGGAAGATATAATGAGGTATTTATTTATTTAAAAAGTTATTTATCATATTTATTTTACACATTTCAAATTTTAACTTTTAAACAAAAAAGAAAGTTTATTTTTCTATAACAATAGTTTTTATTTATATTGAATATTTAAAAAATAAATTAAAAAATTTTAGATATTGAATTATATAAAATTAATTTAGATTTATAATTTATGATATAAAAATTTTATTATTATGAATTATCGATACTTTTATGAGAACATATATTTTTAGGTGAATAGGTAAAAAATATCAGTATCACTAAAACAATCACTTTTTTGAAAATACTATAGCAAAATAACAAATTAAATATTTTTGAAAAATATTTTTTTAAAATATATATCTATATTTATATTTAAAATAAATCATTTAAAATTTATATCTCATATTTTTAAGATCCACATATATCATTTTTGAAATATAAGTAATATTTTCCTCAAAAAACTAATTTAATCTCATATATTAAAAAAATCATTTTAACAACTTATAGAAATTAAATCCAAAAATGTATTTCATACTTCAGATAAAAATTATCATATTTTTTAATAATTTTATTCTCATTTTTTGGTAGAAAATTGTCATTAGAAATATTTAAGTTAATGACCATTATAACATCTACACAATTATTTTTAAAGAATTGTTTTATTAATATTGTGTAATTATTATATAATAATATAAATTAATCCATTATAAAAAGTGACATTAATAAAATTTTCAGTCATGTATTTAAATAAATTATCAATCATTCAATTGGTAATAAATACTAAATATTATTAAGAAAAATTAATGGAGAAAACAATTTTCTTATACATTTTTTTTCTAAATATAAAATAATTTTGTTTAAAAGATAATTTTTTAGTAATTACAAATTGAATTAGATTGAATAGATATTAAATTTATGTTTATAACACTAAAATTTCTTATTATGTGATATTTTATATGTTTATTAAAACATAAATTAGTTGGGTAAAAACTAGTTACCCCATTAAAAATAAACTATGTAAAAGAATAAATATAAAAATAGATTCTGACAAACATGTTGAAAACATTTGTTGAAATATTTTTTTAAGAACAATAAACCCAATATCACCCCACAATACATTATTTTACACCTTTTGAAACACTATCCCCAGAATAGTGTCATTCTATAATAGAAGAATATTTGGTGTTCACAAAAGATCTATGTTCTTCAATTACAAAATGAGAGAATTTCACCCCTTCATGGAACCCCAATTACTTCTAATGTATTACAAAAAAATTATGGTTTTTCTCCTATTAGAATCCTCTCTCAATTTTATAAAACTTGTTTCTAAATTAGTTATCCTAAGAACTTTATTTTCAAGGATACTTTCAAGAGAATGTTAATGTTCCCAAAGTGAGAAATACTTAATCCTTATCTTTTCATTATTATTATTTACCTTACAAATATATGCTAAAAATATTTATATAATGACCTCAGAATAATTAGTATACATATTTATTGTTATATTATTATAATAATCATTATTATTTTCTACCCACCCACTTTAAAAAACAAAATAATGTCGATTGTGTGTTGAGTGGACTACCACGTCCATGAAGTGCCATTTTTATATTGACTTTCATTATTTGAATAAGAATCCAAAAATTTGATTGAAACCCTAATAAAAATCTAATTAATATAATTAAACTTCTATAATAATTATACTATGTCAAAATAAACAATTTCTTAACCATACTCACTCTTTGAATTATGGTATGTTCATGTTTGGGTCGATCTAACCAACTACTTCAACAATGTTATAAACTACATCATTGATGAAAATGGGTACTAAAATACTAATATTATAATATGTTAATATGAACATAATTTTTTATGACTATATAAAGGTTATATTATTTATTTAACTTATAATTAAAATATCATTTTCATTTACTAAAATTACCAAAATAATTCGACAACGATCCCAGTTTTCGACAACATAACTGAAAAACTAATGAAATCAGATAATAGAATTTTAAATTAATATTGGTAATATATTAAATTACATTAATTTATATAGTAATTATGAACTTTTTTATAAGGATAAACAACAACACCTCTATTATAAAACTATTTCAAACATCTCAAGATAACTCACATCTGATATTGAAAATTGATAATAACTAACAAATATACATTTAGGGAATAATTATAAATGAAGATTATAAAAGTTTATAGAAATAAACAAGCTTATTAAATATGTTATTAAGATAATAGTTTTTTTTATTATAGGATATTCAAGCACTTTAGCAGAAGTCAGGAATTAAAGTAAGATTTTGTTGCCTCAAATTAAATTTCTTGATACATATTTATTATTATACACCATGTTTTCCTTATAATGATGTATATACTAAACATTAATTTTTTTTATCCTAATTATCTATATATTCATGGTGTTTAATGTTTAATTTTAAATCATATCCTTCTATGGATTTTAATTTGATATTTTCTGATGTCCTATGTGTTTCATTGACTCAATTGAAAATAAATTGGATCATAATATTTCATAATAAAATATTTTTTTTTGAGATTTCTTTGATGAACCAGCCTAAGATTCCATTTTACCCAATACCCGACCTAACCTATGGCATAACTTGAAGGGTGTTCCCCATCCCCATGGGATGGAAATCGGTGCTTGGGCATTGACAAACCCCTTTTATGAATGGATTCACCCATGAAGAACAATAGTCACCAACAAAAATATTCCCATCATAATATAACCAACATAAAAAATATAAGAGATCAAAGGAAAAATCTAAAAAACGAGTTAAACAATTATAATTTACAACAAAATTGCAGAATAACCAAAAAGGTGAGGATAAATGATTAGACAAACAATCATTCATGAAACACGTGGGTGGAAACCCTCATGCTACTACCATAAACACCGATACAAAAAGAATCTACTAGCATATAGAACCACCATCACCACAATGGTAAGCCTTACCCTTACCTGATTAAAACAAAACATGATCTATATACACCAAAGGGTATATGTAGGGTCTAATCTAACATTATGAGAAGCATAATACCAAATTATTCCTTGTATATCTATCATAAGACAATTAAAAATGATTTTTTTAAAAATAAAGAAAACATTTTAATTTAACACAAGCTTCTGGATAACATTAAATAGTAATGGGAATAATAAAAAATAGAATAATGACCCTAGGAAATTATTATGTCACTATGGTTAGTGGATACCTAGGATCCTTATAGTCTTGGTGGTCAATTCAAGACATGATGTTCCATATCTAACACTCTCCAACCAATACCCATAAGAAATTTTTAGTTAGTGATTTATCATAAACCATCTAGGTAGGGTGGGCTACTCCTAGCATACCTTTCATATTATTACTACCTAGATAGAAAGTATTCCATATGCTTTCCTCCATCTCAAACAATGTAACCTTTTTCTTTTACAAGACAATAAATCACAACATCATACATGCCAATACCATGGGGTTATTCTCTTTCAAAGCATTCACACACCAATAATTACAAAACAATAATTTAAAACCATACCAAAATAATTTTATAAATCATTTAAGAAACAAGAAATCATATCTACGTCCTCAAACAATAGCTATACATGGTATCACCATCCTTTTTACTTGGATAACCCAAAACTGGTTGGAAGACATAAGAAAACCCGGATGAGACCCTATAAAGGATAGAGGACACCAAAAACAACAATATTCCACATAAATAAATGATATTAAACCAAAAATAGGTCAAAAAACATTCCATATAAAAGATTACTTAATGAGGAATGGACAAGAGGTATCTTAATGTTCCTAAGACAAATAACCAAACAATTCGAGCTGAAGTGAGAGGAGGAAGATAAGGAGGAGAACCTAGGACTATAGGGGTTGAATAGGGTGAGAATTTGTGGTTAGAGAGATAAAATCTGGGAGAGAGAAAGATGTAATTTTCTTTAAAAAATTATGTTCTGGATGGACTCATTGTTTGGCTACATGATCTTCTAGACCATGTGTCTACTATACGACACATGTATCTAAGAGGATAGTAGGATGCATGATTTACCTAGTGGGGGAACATTCCCTTTTGATGGCTATGTAGCATATATAATGCCTCTATTTAGGGGACATTATTTTTACATGGATAACACAAAATTTCTACAAAAAAGTGCACCAACCATGTTCCTCATTCTATTAGGTCAAAAACCACCATTTTTCCTAAAAAACTCGTCAAAAATCCATGGAATAGAGGTAAGAAAAAAAAGGAAAAATACCTAAAAAGAACACCATCAATGTGAAAATTATTCCCATCATGAAAACTTTAATCCCTCATAAATTCAAACCAAATTCAGATCGAAGAATAAATGAGGGTACTACTACACCCAAAACCTTTGTTTATATGCCTCATGATCATCATTTCCATGATTCTAAAGAACCCAAAATAATGGTATGGATTTCCTCCAAACACCATTATCTCGGGAATCCACAATCTACAATGGTCGTTTGAACATGGAAAAATTAAATTCCAGATCAAACTCTACCCAAATCATCATATGAGATGGGCCTGGATTGTACTTCTTCAATTATGAGACATGGAACAAATCATGGATTGATAAAAAATGGATTAGTAAATCTAATTAGTATCCTACCTTATCGATTATTTTGGTAATTTAAAAAAGCCTAACTCACCATGGAATAATTATTTCTTGCTGACCTAAACCATGGTGAACCATGTGTGGTGTCACCTTTAGAAACACCCATTAACCCACTGATAACTACAAGGCTCAATACTAATGACCGACATAATATTTATGGTGGATCTATTATCTTAATGACTAATACAAACCAATTGAACCTTATTAGATGTTTCCTTAAGAAGGCTTATTCCCAAAAAATAAATCTCACCCACTTATGTCTAGTAGATAGGTGACTAACATGGTTGACCATAAGGAACTTCAAAGGGATCTATTTTCATCAAGGATTGGTAAATGTTATTATATGAAAATTACACCAACCCCAGATGGTTATCCCATGATCATATAATATTTAGAGTTAATGCACATATCATATCATAAAAACATGATTTCCACTCTATATACAATCAATTTGAGGATGATATTCCATACATATTTTAACCTGAGATCCCATTTCCTTCTTAATAAATTCTCATAGTCAAGAGGTAGAGAGGGGGTTTCTGTATGAAATGATGGCTGATGGAACACCACAGAGCCCGTCTACTTATTAAACAGATATCCAGACCATCTCATCCAACATAGAAAAATACTTCATCATAATGACGTGGAAAATCATGGTCAAACAGTCAATAACTACCAAAATGGAACTCCTTCCCCAGGGAATACAAAGAAATCCAATGATAAAGTCGATAATGACATCTTGATACATCCTAGTAGTAATGGGGAGTGGATGTTGAAAACATGATGACATCTAGTGATCAAATTTAACCTGCTTATAAGAATAAACCCTAGATACAAATTCAGTTATGTTAAACCACATCCCTTGCCACTAGAACTAGTGTCACACACCACAAAACATCTTGGTGGTCCTGAGTTGAAGGTACTAATGGGACTGGAGAATATCCTACATAACTACATTCTGCAAAGATAGAGACCACACAAGATGACCAGTAAAAAAATAATTCCCTCTAAAGATAACGACCTATCATCTGAAATGTCCTCATCATTTATGATCTACATATAATGTTGTAAAAATTCATCATTGGGAATCTATTTCTGAATCTGGGGTGAGAGGGAATAAACTAGATATGATCCATGACTTCTAGGTGAATTTGGTAAAAAAGTCCCATTAAACACATTTCATGACAAAAAACTTTTAAAGATTCCATTTATATCTTCTTTCTTAAGGAATCTGCCACCCATATTCCCTTTTCTTAGGGTATATAAAATTATAAAGTCGAACCCCTAAAGATACTTGACCCATCGATGATACCTTAGATTTTAAACATTATGGGAGAAAATATATTCCAAGATGTTGTTGTCTATGTAAACAATCAATTTCTCTATGAAGAGATAGCGATTCCACTTCTTCCAAGAATTCATTATATCTTCTAGTTCTAGGTCATGGGTCACGTATCTCCCTTCATGTAGTGGGAGTTGGTGAGGTCCGTACACCACCATATGTTCATCATGAAAAACACACACACAAGGTCCTTTCTCAAAGCATCGAAATAGAATACATATCCCTTCATAGATTCTAGTAAGATTAAAGTAGTGGTGGCGGTAAATAACCTCTTGAGTACCTCATAAGTTTCCAGGAATAATGCGCTCTATTAAAAAATTAACTCTCTTTGAGTAAGCGCGGTTATGGATGAAGTAATCTGATAAATTACCTGATGAACCACTGTTAATACGATGTTAATCCCAATATTCTTACGATCTCAAAGACATTTCTTGTTTCTCCCATGAAATCACTTCTATAATTTTCATGGGGTCGACTAAAACCCCATGTTATGGGATCACATGGCCCATAAACTTGACTTCTTGGATTCATAAGGTTCAGTTGGAGAGAGTAACATATATGTATTGATCCCTAAGAGTTCCTAGAATTATCCTCTGATGTTTTTTATGATCTTTCTCTATCAAAGAGAAGTTTGTATGTCTTCCAAAACACTATGAAAATGGAGTTTAGGTACTCATGGAAAACATAGTTCATAAGATCCATGAAAACCATTGGATATTTTTTTTCACCTGAATGCCATGAACAAATATTAGAATGGCCATATATTCTTTGGAAAGATATACTGGTAATTTATATCTCTCTAACCCTAAATTGATGATACCCAGAGCATCGGTAACTCTTGGAAAACCATCATCACCCCTTGAACTAATCTGTTCAAAGATGACATTAATGCGTGTAAGGGGATATTTATTCTTGATTTTGACCATGTTCAACTTATGGTAATTAATGAAAAACTATAGGGATCTGTTTTCATTTCTATATAATAGCACTAGGGCCTCCCAATGTGAGACACTTGGGGAATGAATCATTTGGATTCCAAATCATCCAGCTATATATTTAATTACCACAACTTAGTGGGGGACATATGATATAAGGGAGAGATATTGGCTAAGCACCCAATTCCAAATAAATTGTAAAATGCACATCCCTCTATGAGGGTAACATTGAGAAATCATTCTAAAACACTTATTTAAATTTATCTAATATAGGATACAACATATTTTCAAAACCTCCACCTCATCCTTCAATATAAGGGAGGATAACTAGAAACTAAGGCTTCTGAACTTGAGAAGTGGTGGTTTAACATTCTTTGATTAGGGATTCCATTCACCTCAGACGATCTTGGTATTACCTTCAAGTGAAAAAAGTATCCCATTATTTATGGGAGTCAATATTCTTCTCTAAATGCACCACACAATCCATACCCAAGATAACATCTAAAAGATCCATTTTAAATACCAAGATGTCCCACTCCAATTCAACCCTTTACACAGTGATAGTGAAAGACGTACTTCTGAAAACCCTTTCCGTATTTTAGAAAAATAGTCCACAAAATCCATGTAATATGGTAAGTGATTCATTTCTAATTCATAAATTTCCCCAAGATGGGAAGAAATAAAATAATTATAAGAACCCATATCTTATAAAGTTATGGATATAGATGATGTGATAAAAATAGTGTCTTGAACTATTGAAATACTTACATCTTACTATTCTCATTCTTGGTTCATAACATGATGTTTATTTCTAATTTTTAAAGCCTATGGTTGATTAATAACTTGTGTATCTTCCCTAATATGACTCTAGTCATAGGAAGATCTGAAATTGCCACTTCACCCAACAGTCTGAGAACTCATTTCATTTGATGGCCTGTATTGAGATGGAAATTATATTTGTGATGAGGAGCCTACACCACTCTGATTGGGTGGGTAACATTCAACAAACCTTTTAAAGTATCACAAACTCCCATAGTAATGGAAGGGTTATGTGAAGTTGGACACAAAGAACGCATATTCCCATTGCTCCCACACCAGTGGCACAAAAAATATCCACCACCCAAGGATTTAAATGGGTAATTGAGAGGGTTTATTCAAATCATATCCCAACATTACATCCCTTATCTTTATGCTTCATATTTATTTTAGTCATTCCACTACTACCCTGGACCTGAGGTAATGTCATATTTAAAAATTTCTACTTACCTACACATTCAATTTCCACCCCCAGGGCTCGATAAACCAACTTTACACATGTATATAGCTTGAATAAGAAGAAAAAAGACTGAATATCTGTCCCAAACCCTATTTCATATCAATGAGACTCTAAATAATCATTAGAACCCACCTTGGGTGTGAAAGAGAAAATTTTGACAAAATGATTTCCATATTCCAACATAGTTTGATCCACCTGATTGAGATACAGAAACTCCCAAGTCAAGGTGATGGATAAGGACTTAGGAAAATAACTTTCATTAAAAATAGCACTGAAATATTTCCAACCCATCAGATCATATTTTCCAGCATCATTCACTGATTCCTACCACCTATAATAGGGCATTCCAACATAAACAAATCACATTTCACCATCACCGCTTCATGACTCTCGAGAAACTAAAAGATCCTCTCAATATTTTCCACCCAATATTCTACATCCTAGGTGTCTTTTCTTCCCAAGATGGAAAGGGTTTATTTATATGTAAATACTAGACTTTATCCGTTTTCATACTCTGTTTGGTTTCCTTACCCTGAACAAGACCAAGGCCTACACCCTGAACCAAATCCTGGACCACCTGAACCACGACGTCCACTAATATTTGATCAATTGGCTAGGGAGTATTCAATTTTTTCCCTTATTGTAGTTTTACAAGAATTAATTGAGGTGGAATAATACTATATATGGTAAAAATACATAATAAATCATCAATACGCCAACCATAATTGTTTCAATAATAACATTGTTTAAACAACCACATAAACTGAAATAAGACCACAACAAAAAGAAAAACATATTAAGTCACACTACCCCAACTCAGAGTCAATGCACAATCTATAGCCTATTACTAACACCTGAATTATGATTAAAACCAAATCCCAAACATCCAATGGTGACCCATGGTATTTCACAAGTTGTGTTGGATAAACATGCCACTCGTAACTAGAACCTCAAGCCTCGAAAACCCTAACTCCGGTGTATCTGGACTTTCTAAAATAACTTGACCTAATGAAAGGAAAAAATATTAGTTCTGATACTATAACTTCATGAACCATATTGAGACACCATCTAACCTAACACCTGACCCCGAATGCAGCATGGATTGATGGGTGTTCTTGATCCCCACAGGCTGGAAACTATTTCATAGGGATCGAGTAACACATTTTGGGAATAGTTTTGTCCACAATGAACAACAATTACCAAAACCAACATTACCATCACAATATAACAAACTTAAATAAAATTATAGATAAAATTATAATTCTATATGTATTATTTAAAATTTATAATTTATAATAAAAAACTAGAATAACTAAAAAGGGGTGGTGGAAATGACTCAAAAAAAAAGACTCTATGAAACATATGGTAGACACACTCATGCTAACACCATCAACACTTATCCAATATGTGACCTCTTGCACATATATACACCATCTCCACCATGAGAAGCCCTTCCCTTACCCAAGTCAAAAAAACAACATCTACATACATTCGAGGGCATATATAGTGTGTTATATCACTTGACTTGTAGGATAGCACCAGATGATTCCATGTAGAGATATCATAATACAATTAAACATGATAGTTTTTAAAAGGAATAAAATATTTTAATTTAATACATGATTTGGGATAAAAGTAAATAGGTAATGGGAATATGAAAAAATATTATAAGAACAATTGGAAATCTATATGTAACTTGTGTTAGCAGAGAACTATGATCATCACACTCCTGGTGATCAATAATGGATGTGAAGTTCTATATCCTACATGAACAACCAATTTACTTTATAAATGTATGGTAATTTTTGTATCATAATCCATCTAGGGATGGAAGGTCAGGCCTAGCATAGTTATACTAGTTTTCCCATAGAGATATAGAGGATTTCCATGTGTTTTTCCCCATTTCAAACCATGTAACCTTTTTTATGAAAAATCTAATCTATTATATCAACAAAAATTCCAATAACATTAGAGGTGGGGGGGGGGGGGTTATCCTCATTTAAACCATACACAGACCGAAAATTATAAAATAATCATTTACAACTGCAATGGAATAATTTTATAAATCATTTTAGAAATAAGTAGGCATATCTACATCCCAAAAAAATCGATAAACATGGAATCACCTATCTTTTCACTTTGAAACACCTGAAATATGTTATAATTCAAAATCCACACCAAATGGAGAACCTATAAAGGTAGGGTCACACTAAAACCAAGAATAATATACCCAAGGAAATGATATTGTACCCAACATAGGTGAAAAACCTTGTTGGACAAAAGAGAAATAAAGTGAAAAAGAGAAGAGAGAAAAATAAAAGAAGGGGAAGGTGGTGAAGAACTTAATTAAAGGTCTCTTGAAGATAATTTGACAAATCACCCCAAAATTGGACCATAAGTTAGTGTAGTTGGAGTGGGAGGGGTGTTTAGGGTAGGAAGGGTTAAATGCTGTGAGAATAAGGGGTTTGGGTCTTAAAATTGGTGAGGGAAATGTTGGGATTGAAAAATAAATTAGGTTTTTGCATGTTGGATGGTCTGCCAAACTATACACTGACAATGAAGCACCTCTATCCCAGAGGAAATTTGACCACATGATTTATCTAGAGGGTGTGAAATACCATGATCCTAGCCATGCGTCCTAGATAATTCTACTACCTTGTTCACAAGATTATCCTTGGAGGGCCACATGATCTCGCAGGAGGTCATGTGTCTTAGACTGTGCCACTTTCTAGATTGAATAATTTTCATGAAGCTGACACCTGGTTTCTACAATCCATGCAACTCTATCCATCTGGCTCGAAAGATACCATTTTTCTCAAAAAACACTCAGTAAATCCATGCGATAAAGGTAAGACATACAATATAAGAGAAAATAACGCAAAATAAAACCAAATATGTGAAAATAAATTTGATCCTAAAATTACCCTACTTTAAATGGTGTTTCCTCTAGTTATATGGGCAAATTATTTTTCATCACCAACAAACACATCATTGATATTTTTTAAAAAATAAAATTATAATGTTTGTAAATATAACTCACATTATTTGAAATGAATCTTTTCTTCCATGTATATATTTTCTTTTCCACCATGGTTTCCTCACATTTTGGTTACTCAAATATGTATTAATTCATATAATACACTTACTTATCCTAACAATGTTCTAAATGAACATTTAATTTCCCTATTTATGATGTGGGTTTTAAATGAAGGTTTTTAAAAATAATAAAAAAATTTATGTATCATGGATATATTTATTATATTCCACTATAGGTTTTATCTATAGAAATGTTATGCAATTTTCAACACTCAATCATTGTATATTACATAGAAAACTAATCTTTTAAAATATGTCAAATTTATTATTTTTAACCATTTTGGAAAATTAATTTTCAATATAAACAAGTGATTTTTTTACATTGCATTTATTTATAAAATTTTAAAAGGAAGGTTCTTTTTAAATAATTCTCACAAGAATGAATTTACCATGATTTTGAATATTCATTCCTATATTTCATGGTTTTTTTCAATAATTCAATGAAATTTAGTTAAAAGGGTTTTCATGGAAAACAATCATTTTTATCATGATTTTTAAAGTAAAATTCTACAATTATTTTAAAATTATAAATAACTTACTAATTTAATCTTTACCCATGCTTTCAAAAATGAGAAACATTAAATATATATAAAGGAAATGATCCATCACTACATTTTTACTGATTAATAATTTTGGGTGTAAAACCTTACTTCATCTTATAATGACATTCCTATGTGAATAACCTATTTTTGATTCCTTTGACTGATGGGTGTCCTCCTACATGTTGTAGGTCGATTAACTAGAGAAATTATAGAAATAAATGTATACAAATTTCAATGTACAATATTATTTTGGGCGATGATTATATAGAAGGATATTTCATTTCTTGATTGGGAACATATTTATAATCTTTGTACTTATTATTTATGTACACTTTTTTATTGAATACTAAGGGTTATTGGTTATATATTCTATTATTTATTTATTACTTCATATGATGAATGCATTTTAATTATTTTGTAATAGGTGTGTATTGGTATAGATATCTCTTAAATTCATTGATAAATATCATGAGAAAATATAGCTTGGGTATTTTGGTGTATCACTTTACAAAACAAAATGCTTCTAAGACATATGAGATTAACGATAATATAATGACACCTAATATTATGATGTATTTGAATAGAGAATGGTATTAGCTATATGAAATTATGAATTTCATCTTTAAGGAGCCAATTATTTTTATCCATACATTTATTTATTTTTATGTCAACCATGGATATGTTATGCTCCCAATTTCTATTGATTATTTAATTATTATGATTATATATTATAGAAAAATTATTTATGTTCATATTATTATATTTAAGATATTTAATTTTTATCATTTATATTTTCCCTTTATTATCATTTTAACTCACCCCTTATTATTCTTCCATTTCCTCAGTTTATAACGAAATATATTACACATGATATATCAAAAAAATATCTTGAGTAGAGATTTTTTTGAGAGATTGTTAATACTTATTATATACCAAGTAGTTTTTTATATAGTGTAAAAGTTGTATATTTGATAAGATATACATGGGGTTTGTTAGTTAAAAGTTTTCTATAACTCTTTAAAACTATAAAACAAATAGGTCCTTCAAATGTAAGTGAATCAATATTTTGTAGTGAAATTGTAATTATTGATTGTTAAAAATGTGATTATCATATTAATTTAATGGTTGGTATGTAGAGAACATGTTCATGAGAACTCGATCTAGGAGGTTGAGTTTAGGTATTCATAATTGGTAACAAAATAGGGTTTAAATTACATTGTAGATTAGGATGTTAGTTAAGGATAATTTAATGAGTGGTAAGCTACGGGTTATCATAATTTAAAAGGTGTATTTAACAATTTAGATTTGTTGAAGTGATATTAAATATTTAAGGTATTGAGATAAGCGATTTATTATAAGACCCCTAGGGATAAATCTAACATATAAGTCTAATTATGGGATAATATCATGAAATTTTGGTAAAGAAAAGACTGAGTGGTTTTCCTAGAAATCACATCCCTGGTTTGATATTATAAGTGGATGTAAGATATAGAATAAAGGTAAATTGGCGTAATAACCTTAATAAGGGTGTTATAGGTATTGACTCAGCCATCATATGGTACATAAAAAAGAGTCATAACTACAAAAATGATTTGATACTCCTGAGGGATTTGATTTGGTTAATCACATTCAACTTACAAGACATTATTAATGATTTATTATGTTCTAGAATTTGTATATAAATTATGAGATAACCCCACAAAAAAAACCATGATGTAACAGAGATCTATTTAGACTAAAATGAAATACAATGTAATTATTTTAAAAAGTCATATATTTTGAGGTTGAATTTTTCATGTAATTTCCTTATAATAATTTTATAATGGTTTTAATTATTCATAACTAAGGATTAAGTCCTTTTTATCTAAGTAGTGGATGAATAAAAAATGATACAAGCTAACAATGGATTCCACAGACAATGATGAGATTATCCGAACAAGAAACCAAATTAGAATGAAAATGGAGTTAGAAACTATGTAATTTTTCTAAACTAACTATCAAGGATTATGATTTACAATGTAAACTTAGATTATTTTACAAGAAAACCAAATAAGAAAAGGATGAAGCCTTATAATGGTTTAGGTGATGAAGATGGAGGAAAGAAGATTCAATTTACTCCATGTAAAAAAATTGGGAAGAAACACCTATTAAAAGGTATCAATGGAATTGTAATATGTTTTAACTGGGTTAAATGGGGGAATGGAGAAACTATTTTCCAATAAAAATTAAATTTGATAATTAACAATGAGGAAGGTAAAAGAGTTCATCCTAATGTTCCCATGATAATTCACTATCTTAAATATAAAGAACTTTGACATTATCCATGTCAATACCTTTATGAAAGGGCTAATAAGGATGATATTCAGTTTAAACATTCAATATAACTTATTACCCATGAAAAAACAATTAGGGAAATACGTTTCAATTATAATGTGGGCTGAGGAACACTGATCACTAACTCATAAAATACGAGAATTATAATCATGTTATAACTGCCTGATAATTCACTACATATCATCCTTAAATAAATAATATTTAAAATATAATGTTTCAATCACAATAAAAAACTAATATTGAAAACCTTTATACATTATAAATGTTATATATTATAGTAAAATAATTGCAGCTAAATTAGCTAGTATAAAATTGATGTTATAAAATTGAAGAGTGAATTAAAGATGTTGGAAGAATTGGAAAATGGAAGTCGAATTATTTTATAAGAATTATATTTTTTTGATCTCATAAATGAGTTATCTTATCTAGGGTTATCATCGTTAAAAATAATTTTTATATTTGGAATAATATTATTATTTTATGATTTTTTTTGGTTTCTTCAAAAATAATTAATTTTTAAGTGAATAGTGAAAAATAAAAATTTTACTAGCATTGTAAATTTTATGAAATTTCGACATGAATGTTATTGAGACCCAATTTACTATAAAAAATATATTTTATAAAGTTAAAATAATTATTTTTAAATACTATGTTGATATATTAAACCCATGATTAACATTTTAGAAAATTAAGTTAATGTTTTGACAAAAATGATTTTCATTTTTTTTATTTTAATAAAATTTTCAGATTGTTGAATTAGTATTTTGAATTAATTTATTTTTAATTAAATCATATTTTAATAATAATAAATATATTAATTTCTAGATAATCCAAAACATTTATAATTTCATCCTAAACATAAATCTTATGCTTAAAATACAATTTTTTTAAAAGAGGTTTTGAGGTGTTTTAATGATAACACTAAAGTTAATATCTATAACTAATGGAAAGTATATTTTATAAAAGGATTTACATATTTGAATTTATTATGTTCAAATTGTTAAAAAATGATAATTTTATTTTTTCCCATTAAAATTTGTTATCGAGGGTGATAGTGGACTTACATTGGTAGGGGTAAATTAAGTTAATAGTAATTTAAAATAGTGAAAAAGGTTAAAAAATGTAAAAATATGTTTAATATTAGATGGTGGATGTACGGACCCAAACTATTATTAATAAAAATTCCTCATGATCTAAATAAATGTATTGTTATGTAAAATGGTTATATAAAACACATGCGCTTCCTTGTTTTTTTTTGATTTTAAAATACTGTTAAGAATTGTTTATGTGTATTATATAGGTGTTAAAGAGTGATCACATGATTAGAATAAATATTGGGCCATAAAAAATCAAATTTACTCAGACAAATGAATTGATGGCGTTATCCAGTAGAATTTCACCATATGATGTCCAGTTGTCAGAGTTCAGAAAGGAGGTAGCGTCACTTGTCTTCGCTCTTGACCAAGCCTAAGCCGAGCTTCGACATGTTAATCTCGAACAGAATCTCCTATGGGAGAAGTAGAAGTTAATAGAGATTACCACCCGAGTGATGTTTTTTCGAGCCACCCCAAATATTTTTCACCTTCACACACCTTACCGTTAGGTCTTTTTTAGGTGTTATAAGAGGTTATGTAAAAAGGATATAGCACTATGATTATGTGTGTAATTTTTTTGTATAAACAATATACATTCATTTTATTATTTTTAAATTGTAAATGGTTTTAAAGAAGAAAGTGTATTTATTGTTAATATGAAATTAAGAAAGATATTTTTATAAATTAATAGATTTTTAACGTTTTTAATATTTTATTAAAATATTATTACAAGATTAAATTTTATTAAAAATAAATGATCGCAAAATTTTTATGAATACAATTAAATTTTTTATTATGGTTTGAAAATTGTTTTTATCAAAATCCAAGAAATTTCAATAATTTTCAGCTTTTATTTTAAAAATAAAAATTCACATATATAGAAAATTATTTAGATAAAATGAATAGCATTTTAGGATTCAGGATGTCAAAATTTTCTAACGATGAGTTTTTCATAATATTCTGAGAGAGTCCAATTTTTAGGGTAATAATTAAATAATGTTTAAATATATAATGTGTTTTATGACATCATAATGACCAAATATGGATATAATAAAATACTATAAAAGGGATTTTTGTCTAAAATTTGTTTTACCTTTAAAATAATTTGATTTTAGATTTGTTTGATTATTTTTATAGTGCCTTAGTGGACCCTCCACGAAATATAAAATATTTTAACTTTTTAAAATGTTTTCCTTGAGAATGTAATTCAACTCTACTTAAGAAATAATTATGTTTTAAGAAGTTCGGCCATTGGAAATATAAAATAATTATTTCCACTCCCATTTTAAAAAAACCATGGGCATAAACCATGGGTTTTTTTGTGGTTTTAAATATTTAATTATATTGATTTCAAAACCTAAGTAGTGAAATATTAATGAATTCCCCTCTCTTTTCCAATATAAACCCACCAAAACTCCCAATTCTCATCACTCAAAACGTTTGGAGAACGCCCCTACTCTTCCCTCATCTCTATAGAATCATCCCAAAGTGCCCCAAGCTCCCATGAAGCCTCTATCAATCCTCCACAAACCCATTAAGATCACACTTTCAAGTAAGGGATTTTCCTTCCTCATTTTTGTCAAATATATTTCTGTTGTTAAACCCTTTAATTTTCAATTAAAAATTTTGGGGTGTGATTTTATCCCCCCTTACTGAATTCCTTATGTTTGAATGATGATATATATCTTTCTCTCTCATTAATTCCTCCCATGTACACCAGTTTACATTTTGAAATTCTGAAAGGAATTTCTCTCTTCTCATTTACATTCAAGAAATTATTTTATTTTATGCATCTAAATTACGTTACATATGTTTTGATATATTGTTCCATGACCCCCTTACAGTCCATTTCATGTATAAATGATGAGGTTCCCCTTTCTATCTCATCAACCCAATTTATGATTTCTATTTGACATCGTTATGCTGCCGATCTTACACCAAAATTTCCCATGCCAAATCATCATATAAGTGAATACCATACCCATTTCTCTATCAAGGATATTCACCTTTATGCACATATACTTGTTTATTAAGGACACCCATTTTGGTATTACACATCTCTTATTTGTGGAATAAATTATGGTGTTTAATGAATTCATTTTGTATGATCAATGTGGAACAGTTATCCATGAAATTAAATGTTTATAAAGGGTGTGGACTGATAGATTTCCAATGCATTTGGTAAATAATAGTATCATTATACCCCATGTGAAATGAGGGTTTACTCGTGTTAAATCAAGTGAAATTTGAGTTTACTCTTGCTAATTCAATTTCAATGAGGGTTTACTCATGCTAATTTAAGTGAAATGAGGGTTTAGTTATGCTCTATGTGTAATGAGACTAGGCTCATGCTAATATCATGTTAAATGTTGTTGCCACATTTCCATGTTATGATAATCATGATATATCATGTATTTATGTTCATATATCCATTATTATCCATTGATATTCCTATTTCTTAACATGTAATGTATTCTTTATTTTATGCCATTCTTACTCCCTTACTAGGCTGTATAGCTAAACCTTTTCTTATGCATGTCCTCGGGTTCTTCCACATTATGATATGCATGGAGAAATGTTGTGGCCATGTAAAATAGTTTTCAAAAAAGATTTTTGTTTTATGTTCTATGTTTTAATTTATTGTTTCTAATTCTCCCAAGACACTATACCTCTCAATACTTAGAGTTTTATTTTGTTCAAGCTTATGTAATAAATCATGTTTAAGTGTGTAATAAAGAGAAGGGTTGTTATAGTTGGTATCAGATGATAGGTTTAGTTATTTTTGGGATTAGGATTAGAAAACCCAAACCCTTGTGAAAGCCTTAGCGATAAGACTATGTATAATAAAAAATCCCCATATTTTGGTGATTATAGAGTAAGTGTTTTATCATGAAAATACATCCCTGTATGGATACGAACAAGTAGATGTGGCTCTCACATAGATGTATCTAGGGGTAAAACTAGAAAACACTACTTTGAGATAGACTCAAATAGAAACTGGTGCATGAAAACATGCCTTGATGAACTCTTGGTTACATCACTCCTGGTGGATATGATTTTCTAAATTCATAAGCTTAGTATGAACCATTGTTAATGGAATTAAAAGAAATTCTACTAAGAATATATGTTTGGATGTAGATCATGGATAACATATATTGAGTCCTATAAATTCATAAGTTATGGAAATAAATGTAATTTATTACTTATCACATTTTTTCATTGGATTCCCCTTTATGTGTTACCCTAACATTCCTTTTATTCCAGAAAATGGTAGGTAATAGGAATACTCAGGAAAACAATTGATGTGATGATCAATGTGATGACTAGTCTAATGAGATTCCCAATTTTATTGGAGTGAGAATCCCAAACATTGTCACAATACTCTCTCATTTAAGTCATGTTTTGAATAGAAACATGGGTCAAGATGAACTTGCAACCCCCCTATGAAAGAAAAAGACTTTATCGTGAGATTCACGAGACAAAGGCCTCCCACTTCTAGTGGATCATCTGATAACTCAATTGTAGAGAAGTAATTCAACTCTATGGAAAATATCTTCTCTATACTTCAATGCTCTGAACAAGAGAATATACTTATAGCTACTTATCATATGGAGGGTAAAGATGATCAATGTATGACATTGACAAATAATACTAAGTCTAAGGAGGATATCAATGTGTTGGAATGTATTGATTTTTGGAAAAAGATTTTTGATAAATATTTTCCTCACACCCATTGACTTAAGATGGAAATGGGATTCCTTGAACTCATGAAAAAATATTATGAATCCATCATAGCGTATGAGGAAAACATCACAAAGCTTGCATGATATGCCTCTGACTTTTTCATTACCCCTATATTCAAGGTTGACTGCTTCTTTGGTTGGATAAAACCAAGCCTATGGAAAGCCCTCACGATCTGTGACTTTCATAGCTATGAGGAAATTTTTTGATGTGACCTAAAAGTTGAAATGGAGATCAGATAATCTCAGAGGTATCTTGGGGATAAGAAGTGGAAATTGGACTTAAATTTTGATAGTCTGATGGATAAATCCAATGGTGGTGATAAATTCCTGCACCCCACTTGCCAAAGGTGTAGAAAGAAGCACCCTGTAAATTTTCTGAAGGGGATGAGGAAATGATTTAGGTTTGGAAGATAAGGGCACCTAGATATTAACTACTACTAAGAAAAACCTGCTACTGTGATAGAGGATAGGATCACTCTGTTGGACCCTCAACTCATTTTTTTAATCCTTCAACTGCAAATACCCATGGTACTTTTCAATCTAGTTCCCTAATCCAATGGTTTTTAGAGGCAACCAATAACCTCCAAGGAAACAAGGGTGATATTTTTCCATCACTACCACTAAAGTGAACCCCGAAAACAATGTAGTGATAAGTATTCTAGTTATTCATTCTAGATTAGCGAACAAAATTTTTGATTCTGGTTCTAAACATTCTTTTATATCCTAAATATTTAGTAGAACAATACGAACATCATACCAAATCATGGACGTAAAGGTGTCGGTGAGAACAAAAAATGAGGAATTCATTACACCCTAGGATTTTAACTCCTCCCATATCCTAACTTGTGGTTTGAACTTCCTAGATAACCTTATCATACTCCCTCTAGTGGAATTTTATGAAATTCTTGGCATTGATTGGATTTCCCTATATAGAGCCAACATAAACTTCTATGAGAGGGAAATCACTCTCCATATGGAGAATCACCCCAGATTCTATAAAAGTTTAAGGAGGAGGATGAATATTCTTTAGCTCCATCATCTCAAGAGTGGAAACTAATTCCCTATGATCATGCGTATCTTTCTCAGATGATTGAGTCTAAAGAAGAAACTATCCTTAAAGGCATGCCTGTCGTGAGGGAATTCGTTGAAGTGTTTCTGGAGGAATTTCTTGGTTTTACTCCTAGAATAGATGTTGAATTATCGATTTATCTTATACCTAGGGTGTTTCCAATATCCTAGAATCTATATAGGATGGCTATTGTGGAGCTTAAAGAGATAAATAAACAACTAAAGGAGAATATGGATAAAGGGTGTATAGGCCCAAGTGCTTCACCATGGGGTGCCCCAGTCCTCTTCATCAAGAAGAAGGATGGGTCAATGCGCCTTTGCAGTGATTATCATGAGCTTAAAAAAATCATGATAAAGAACATGTATCTTATTCCCCAAATTGATGAATTGTTCAATAAACTACATGGAGCACAATACTTCTTCAATGTGGATATATGGTTTAGATATTACCATGTAATGGTGAAAAAGGAGTATATCCCCAAGACTATTTTTCATACAAGGTACGAACACTATGAATTCATAGTAATGCCTTTTGGACACACTAATGCTCCAAAAAACATCATGGACTTGTTGAATAGATTATTTAGAGATTACATAGACAAATGTTTTTTAATGTTCATAGACGATATTATAATATAATCGAAAATCATAGAGGAGCATGAGGAGAATCTAAGAACAATACTAGAGACCTTAAGAAAGAATAATCTCTATGAAAAGTACAAAAAGTGTGAGTTATGGATGAAGGGAGTCTCATTATTAAGTCATATCATCACAAGGAATGTTATATCTATAGATCCCTCCAAGACAGCTGTAATTTAGGGATGGGCGAGGCCAACATTAGTGAAAAATATCTATAGATTTTGGGTTTAGCTAGATATTATCACCGATTTGGGAGAAATGTGTCACGATAGTCAAACCCTCTTACCATGATAACTCAGAAGGGATTCATGCTTTCATAGAGAATACAAAGATAGATTCAAGGAGTTGAAATGGAGGATCTTTACTTCACCAATGCTCACACTACCCACAAGTGGAGATCTTTTTTTGGTATTTTGTGTTTCTTCAAAGAAGGGCCTGAGCTGTGTGTTGATGTAAAATGAAAAAGTCATTTCATATGCTTCAAGGAAATTGAAAGTTCATGAGAAAAACTATCCAACACATGATCTAGAGTTGGATTCAATAATCTTTGCTTAAAAAATTTGGAAGCGTTACCTATGTGGGGGTAAGTTTGAAATATATATAGATCAAAAAAGACTCAACTATAAATTTACATAGAAAGAGTTGAACATACACCAACAAAGAAGGTTAGAACTGATCAAATACTATGACTTTTCAATTCACTACTATTTTGGGAAAGTGAACAAGGTGGAAGATGCTCTATGTAGAAAGGACTCAATTATTTTATTAGTAATGAGAATTTAAAAGGATCCAATATTATTATATTAATAAATACGGACATGAGAATCATAAATAAGTGAACATAATCAATCCTTTCACAAATTATTTCTCAATAGTCTCTTTTGGGAAGGTTAAAGGATACTAAAAAGATTGATATGGGAATTCAAAAGAAAGTGGAAGCTATAAGAAAAGATAAATCCACAGAGTTCAATGTTAATGAAGAAGGAATTGTGAGATTCGGGTCAAGAATATGTGTTCCATGAAATACATAGTTAAAGAAAAAACTTATGGATGATGCAGATAGTTAAAATTTCTCTATTCATCCAAGAAACACAATGATGTATCGAGATATATGAGAGCTTTATTGGTGGGATAACATGAAAAAGGAGATCAATGAGTATATATCAATATGGCTGGTATGTCAGCAAGTGAAGGATGGGATGTAGAAGTCCAAGGGGATGGTGCGGCCGTTACCCATACCAACATGGAAATGGGAGAACATCACTACAGACTTTTTCAACAGAGTTCTGAATACATCCAAAGGAAACAATACTGTCTAGGTTATTATGGACTATATTACAAAGACATCACACTTCATTTTAAATTTGAGAGTATTTATCATTGGATCGAATTGAATGAATATACATCAGAGAATTGGTAAGGATGCATGGAGTACCACTATCTATTGTATATGGTCGAGATCCAAGATTCCCCTCTAAGTCCAGGAAGAGTCTCCCACACACTCTGAATACTGATATGAACTTCATAATGGTTTATCATATTCAAACTAATGGACAATATGAGTGGCCTATCCAAACACGTGAGGATATGTTGAGAGTATCCTCAATGGAATTCAAAGAAGGATGGTATCAACATCTTCCTCTGGTTGGGTTCTATTACAATAACAGTTTCCACTAAAGCATTCAAATAGTTCCTTATGAATATCTTTATGGGAAGAGGTGAAGAACCCTGACATGTTGGGTTGAAGTTGGGGAGAAAAATCTCCTAAGTCTAGAAATGGTGGATAAGGATAAGACCATCTAGCAACACAATAAAGATGCTAAGAGTTGAAAAAAGAGCTTTGCTGGCAATTGTCGATGAGACCTAGAGTTTGATGTTGGAGAGATAGTATTCATTCACATATCACCATGGAAGGGAGTTATGAGATTTTGTAAGAAGGTAAAGCTTATTCCATGGTACATCATCCCTTTTGAGATTCTTGATCACATTGAAGCAATGGAATATTTACTAGCACTCCCACTGAACATGTCTCAAGTACTTGATGTTTTCCATGTTTCACTCTAGAGAAAGTACATACCTATCCCATTGCATGTACTCAATCCAGAGGTTTTAACAATAGAGAATGACCTCTCCTATGACGATAGGATGGTGAGGATCTTAGATCGTAGGGAAAAAGTCCTACGAAAAAAGAAAATTTTCCTCGTCAGGGTGTTGTGATGAAACCACAAGTTTTAGGAAGAAACATGGGAATCAGAGGAACTGATGAAGTAAAGTTACCCTCACATGTTTTAGTGTGGAAAATGAAATTTGAAGGGAGAAATTTCTTAAGGGGGAAGAATGTAACGACCCAATCATTTATTAATGAAAATTTATCTTGATCTAAATAAAAGTATTATTTTAAAAACTGGTTATATAAAACATATGTACTTCCTTGGTATTATGTTTTTGGATTTTAAAATACTATTAAGAGTTGTAACTATTGGTAATATAGCCACTGAACAGTGATCACATGATTAGTATAAATATAAGGATTTAAGAAATCCAATTTAATTAGACAAAGGAAGTGATGGCCTCATCTAGTGCAATTTCTCTATATGAAGCCCATTTGTTAGATATAGGAAAGAAGGTAGCATCACTGGACTTCACTCCTGACCAAGCCCAAGCCAAGCGTCAACATGTTAATGTTGAATAATATCACCTACATGAGAAGTGGATCTTAATAGTGATTACCACCCGAGCGATGTTATCTGAGCCGCCCTAAGAGTCTCTCACCATCACACACCTTACCCTTAAGTATTATGAGGGTGTTATAAGGGGTTGTGTAAGAAGGTACTAGCACTGTGATTATGTGTATTATTGTTTTTGTATAAATAATATACCTTAATTTTATTATTGTTACTTTATAAATGGTTTTTAAACCACAAATAGCATTTTTAGTTAATAATCAATTATGAAATCTATTTTGATGAATTAATATATTTTTTAATTAAATATTATTTTAATAAAATATTATTACTAAATTACTTTTTATTAAATATAAATGGTCATGTAATTTTTATGAATACAATTGAAAATTAAATACCATTTAAATATATAATGTGTTTTTTGATATTATAATGACCCAATAGTGATGTAATAAAATAATATAAAAAATATTTTCGGCCAACATTATGTTTTAACTTTAAAATAATGTTCTTATATATTTTTTGGATTAATTTTATGGCGCCTTAATGGACCCTCCAAGACTTATGAAATATTTTAACTTTTTAAAATGATTTTCTTGAGAGTGTGACTCACCTTCACATAAGCATGCCTAATATTTTAATAATTTAGTCCATTTTACTAATAATTTTTTTTTCCAATCCCCTTTGGAAAAATTCACGAAAAAACAAATGGTTTGCTTTGTGGTTTTAAATATTTAATTATATAGATTTCAAAATCTAAGTTTGTGAAATACTATATAATTCCCCTCTCTTTTCCTATATAAACCCACCAATGATCCCACATCTATTAAATAATAACACTTAGAGAATTTCCATAATGTTCCACCCTCTCTATATAATCCTCCCAAGGTGGCCCAATCTCCCAATAATCCTCTATCAAGCCTCTCCAAATCCTTTGGGATCATACTACCAAGTAAGGGATTTTTCCTTCCCCATTATTGTCCAAACTTATTTATCTTGTGATACCATTTTATTTTCAGTTAGAAATGTTGGGGTGTGATTTTTCACCCCCCATACTTCACTCCTTATGCTTTAATGATGATATAACCATTTCTATGTAATTAATTCCTCCCATGTAGACCCATTACCATGCCGAAACTCCGTAAGGAATTTATCTCTTCTCATTTACATTCAAGAAATTATATTATATTATGAATCTAAATTCCATTAGATATGTTAGGATACTATATTACATGACCCCCTTTAATTCCATTTCATTTATAAATTATGATATACCCCTTTATATATCATCAACCCATTTTATGATTTCCATTTGACGTCGTTTTGCTACCAAAGTTACACCAATATTTCTCATGCCAAATCATTGTGTAAGAGAATACAATACCCATTTCTCTATCAAGGGTTTTAAAATTTATACACATGTAATTTATGATTTAGGACTTAAATTTATTTATTACACATCTCCTATGCATGTAATAAATTATTATTTTTAATTAATTCATGTTGTATGATCCATGCGGAACACTTATGCATGAAATGAAATGTTTATAAAGGGTGCACCATGATATCGCTCCAATGCATTGGGTAACGAATAATATCATGAAAAACCATGTGAAATGAGGTTTTAATCATAAAAAATCAAGTTAAATTAGGGTTTACTCATTCTTATTCATGTGCAACGAGGGTTTACTCTTTCTAATTCAAGTGCAATAAGGTTTTACTCATGCTCTATATGCAATGAGCCTTGGATCATGATAATATCATGTTAAATATTGTTTCCACATTTCCAAGTTTTGTTTATAATTCTAAATCATGAATTTATGTTAATGTTTCTATTATTCTCCATTGATACACCAACTTCCTAATATGTACTGTATTCATCATGTTATGCCTTTTTTACTCTCTTATTGGGCTATATAGATCACCCTTTTCTTATCCATATCCTCAAGTTATCCCATGGAATTATAGGTAAAAAGGAATTTTGTGGTGATGTAAAATATGTTTTCAATAAATATGTTGTGGTTTATGTTCTATGTTTTCATGTAATGTTCCTAATTTTCCAAAGACACTAGACCTCAAGATCCTTAGAGTTGTCTTAAGTGCCAGTTTATGTAAGAAATCCCGTTTAATTGTGTAATATGGAACAAGGATGTTATAGTGGAGGGATTATAAAAATTATATCATTTCTAAAAACAATTATTTTATATTTTCAGTGAATTTTCTTTGAATAATAGAGTGATATTATTGGGAAATAATGATATTTTATAAAAGTACCATTTTCTTCACTTGTTAAAGGAGACCATATCCTTCTAATTCATAAAAACATTACAAAGACATATATCAATCAATAATATTCCATATTATCTCCTAAATAGCCTCCCCACACCTTTTATGTCTTTGTATCACAAAAAGACCAAGCTATAGAGCGTTAATGATTTACAAGAGATCTTCTAAGGGAGCGGTAATATTCTTAACCCAAATTCTCAAGCTCTTCATTCTTCTTCAACCATAAAATACACTTTATATAGGAAGGTGTGATAATATAATAAATTTTATTATATATAAGTTATTTAATAATCATGTAAATTCCAATTTATACTTTTCACTAAATTATTTAAAAAATGAAAATTTTATCATGTGAGTGTGCAGACTACTACCACCATGAATTGTGTGTTCAATTTTCAATCACCACGTAAAATGGCATGTATAATAAGGTTATTCAATTAAATAATATTATATTTATCACACAATTAATATTATTTATGAATAATATTTGGTATTTATATTTTTTATTTTTAACACCCCATGATTTCATAGTAAGTTATTTTATTTAATGTAATTCAATAGCTTGCGCTACAGGCAACACCAAGTTTGACCGCACCACAACTTACCAAACTAACCGTTAAAAAATCATTTATGAATAGTATTAACTTAATTTTAAATTTAATATAATTCATATAATTTTATAATCCATATTATGTGTTTCTTAGAGATAATATAAGAACACATTCATTTTTTCAGATAAAATAAGTATTTAAAAACTACAATTTTACCACATGTTAATGGAAAACCATTTTCTAAAACCAATATCTGAAACTTTTATATATTAAATTTAATGAAATTAAATTAATATTTATAATCTAGAAATAAAAATTTATGTCGTATAATGTTTTGGTACTTTTCTAATAACTATCATATTTTGATGAATACTGAAAAATACATAATTTTAATTGAAAACATCTTTTTTAATAGAAAAATTTATATTGTTAAATTATGAATTTTAATGGTTTGAAAGTATAATTAGATTATATTTTGATCATTTAATACAATTTAGGTCATTTTATGTAATTTAAAATTTAAACTGGACATAAACAAGTGTCGATCTTTTGATAGTTTTTATTTCTTAAAAACATGCTTTTTTGTTTTGACAACGAGAATTAATTTGAAATTAATTTCTGCCACTTCTGTGTTTTGAATTTGAAAATACGGATTCAATATTTGGAATAAGGAAGTCCAAATTTTGTAAATAGGTAAATTTTATTTTTAGACAATATTAATAATTATTTTAGTAAATATTTTATTTACCATGGTGAAAAGGTAAATCCGATAAATAAAGGTAAAACGTAATATTATAATAATATTAAATTTACCTATCTTGTTTTCTATTCCTATTAGAGGATAAATGTAAGACCATGGGAATCGTTGGTTCTATTTTGGAACCCCATGGAGCCACTTGAGAGTGATAATGACACTTTATATTAATTAACTTAAAGTAAAGACAAAAATAACATAAACATATATATTTTAGTAAAACAAATTTTAAATGGGGTTATATAAGTTAATTTTCGACTATAAATACTAATTACAATGATAAAATAATTTCATACATAATTTTATTATATTTATAATTTTTATACATTTAATATTCAAATTTATTTATGACACTATGATGATGCATATTTTTAAAGAAAATACCTCTTTAGAGTGGGTATAGGGAGACCCATTAAATAACCCGAAGACACAAGGATAATTGGCCCGAATACAAGGCTTTAAAGACAATTTTTTGGCCCAAAGGACCCCTCGGTGAACAGTACTACTACAGTACCCGTGCTGCTACAGTACCAACTACAGTACCCGCTGCCGCAATAGATAAGGTTAAATCTAAAAGATAAGGTTAATATGGTGAACTAAAACTATTTAAAACCAATTGTTTGAGAGGTTTTAGACCAATAATAATATTAGTATCTAAATAAATCATTTTGGGGCCATTATAAACAGAAAATGATTTTATTATAATATAATATTTCAAGATTTTCTTAAAGTGACCCTCACCTCTCTTAAAAAAAGGTCCATCCCTTTATCTTAGTTTGACACCTTCAAAGCCATTTTCTTGTCCAAACCATGCATAAATATACTCCAAATTTCCTCACTTAATACTAGAGGCCTTCCTTTGATCATAAAGTCAACCTATTGATCCCTTTTGATCAAATCAATAGGAAGAACCAGAAGAAGAGGTAAATATTTCATCACCTCTTTCAAGTTATTCTCTTATTCCACTCCCTATATCGTTATGGTTTCCATTATAAAATAATAAATCTAGTATATTATATATAAAGTGATATTATTATAAAAATTTTACAACCGTATTCATTATTCTATCCATCATATGAATGACAAAGTCACCATACGTGCGTACGTACGACTTACCGTCTCCAAGCCGTGGTGTAGTTTGTTATTCAAACACTTAATTATTTGGATGAGTATAATAATGAGTATAACTAATGTAAATAATAAATATAACATGTTAATTATTCTTTATATATTATATAACATTAAATTACTTATGATTTCACCTCAATATAATGATATTGTCGCTCGTGCATACGTACGGATTACAGTCTCCACGAACGTGATGAGATTCATTCCCCATCCTATTCATTAAAGAATAATTTTAATTTTTGGATTAAAAATAATTATTAATAACTTAATATCATTATGGATATGAATAAAATTCATCCTATTCATAAAAACATGGCTTACATAACCTATAATATAAAGGAAAAGAGATCAGTTAACAAGAGAAACGATGATACTACTAAAATATTATTAAAAATGAAATATTAGAGGATCAAATGTGATATAATATTTATGTATATAGTTATTTTATAATTTAATAACCATTATTTAACTATTATACCGGAGGTTAATATACCCTCAAAAAAGGAAAATTACAAGGTAATGGGGTTCTAATCTCACTTTTATTCCCGTGAGATTTCCATTGTTCGCAACTTATTTATTGCATGTGGTGTATTGTGTACTGCCATTTGATATATATTATGAAGATTCTAATTATCTTAATGGTATTTTTTGATTAATATGGTGGTTATTAACTTTTTGTCAGAAGACTCTATTGATTACAATAAGGAAAGGGGTTTTCATCTCACTTCTTATTCCCGTGATATTCATGCTATTTTTCCACTATTTATTTTTGTGTGGTGTATGTACCACCCATGATTGTATTATTTGTTTAATATAATTTATTTTATGGTTATTTACATATTTATTTTATAATCCTACTTTCATGGGGTGTATGCTTCCTAAGTTACCAAATCGAGAATGGAATTTCAAATTTCAATTTCCACTCATTGGGCTTTACACATACTTAACTGATTACTTTACTCCAAGATTATGTGTGAAATCACTATTTGTTTACTTATTTATTAATATCCACTCCCATTTGTGTGGATATACTTTTGATACACATAATCACTCCATTGAAAAATTCTCAAGTCCTAGATATAAACTTGATAAGAGTAATTTTAACACAAATTCTATTCATTGATTTAAACATCCAAGTCATTGGTGTTGTTTTTACAAGCATATGTGTGAATGTGCTATTATTGATTTACACTAAATATACAATAATATTTAGTGTATTTATATTTTTCACACATAATTATTTCATTGATTTATCCTTAACCTAATGATACTGTCTTTATAAAGGAATTCATCTCAACTAACATTCCATTGAGACTTCTTTGTTCTTATGCACCAATTAACATTTATTTGTTGTATATAATGTAATTTGAAATAGTATATCATAAATAAACTTATTCTTATGATATTATAATGTTTTTATTACCATAATTATATTTATTCAAGTGTCACTCATTTGGTTAGGAACTCTAACTAAAATATCATTCTAAATGTTTTAAAAATTTATTCCTCTAAATAATTTTCATTAATGTCCTTATTTTAAAAATGTTTTTCAGGTTTTATTTATATGAAAATTAATGTTTTAAAATTGAAATTACTTTGAAAAGTTTCAATTTTTTGTAGGGAACTTTGGTTCAGAAATCTATTTTAAACAGATTCTTGATAAATAGTGTGACTTTTAAATGTTTTCATGAAAAAAGGATATTTATCTAAAAGATTTTTACTAATCATTTTCAACTATGTCCACATCCTTTACGGGATATTATTCTTGATCATTTTTTATTTATTATGATAAAAATATTTCATACTATATTAAAGGTTTTGTGATATGTTTGACTATGGATGTGTTATTTTTATACCATTCATGGTTTATGGATAACGTATTGACATTTCGTATTATAGTTTCAATACAAATGTTTATGTTATGACTAAAAATTTTCATATGAGGAATGCATTGGACTTAGTAAGTGACAGGTGGAACCTTCTATAGCTTCTCTATGCATCGTTAGGTCTCATGAGACGAAATAGTGTCTTGGCACAAGGCCTTGACAAGATCTTATTTGTAGTCATGGAACAATGCCTTGACTATGTGGTTATGATGTCTATAATTACACATTCCATCATTATGAAATTGGCTATTGATATTACATGTGATGATTCGACTAGTAGAATATCCATGTGAATAAGTAAACGGAATTATTTGACTTATCTTTGCAATATTATTTTGATGTTTAAGTTTAAAGGGCTTGTGTTGTAGTCTTATTCATTTACTTAAATTCTTACTCTTATTTATGATAGTTTTCACAATATTATTATCATTACTGATCATCTAATGTCACCCATTTTTTATGTTTTATTTTTCTAGGATGTAAATAATTATATTATAATTAACCTGCAAGAATAGGATAAGGGATATAAGAGTGTTTAAAGGGGACATAATTTTGTTTTTTTATTTCATGATGTAATGTAAAACTTATGTTTGTACCTGGTACATATAAGGCTACTAAACTGATCTATCTTTCAAGAAATGATTCCTTGTATCATTCCAATGTTATGAAATAATGCACCGATTCTAGGTAACTGGGGTTGGTGCATTATAGTTGGTATCAGAGGAAGTTTAGTACAAACCATGGAATCTAGATTTGAAAAAAAAAACTCTGATTAGAAAACACTACCCTAAGATAGACATTGAGGATTTGTATAGAAGAACATCTAACATTTTTGGTAATGTAAATATTATGTGGGTTTTATGAGAAATAAATCTCTGTCTGGATACGAGTAGGTAGAGTCAACTCTGGCATAGATGTACCTAGGAGTGAAAACTCCAACAAGGAGATTCGGGCCTGACACATGGTATCTTGGTACACGACAACGGGCCTTGCTGCACTCTTGGTTACAAGAATCCTGGTGGATATGCTTCAGATAATACAAATTTTCATTACAAACTAATTTGAAGGATTTTAATATAAGATGATAATTAATAACCTTGGTTAATCCTAAGGTGTTTTAGATTAAGAATAAGGTGTTATGATATTCTCTAAATGATTTTATGACTCACACTATGCTTTATTGTGTTTGTCAATGGATGGATTCCCCAGAAATCATAGTAACATTGAATATGATATACAAGAGGGGAACAGTGGTGGGAATGAGAAACAAAATGGAATGTTGATAGGTGTAAAAGATATCGTGTTCATGATGAATCTGTTTTCCAAAAATATGATCAACACCATATATATTAACCAACTCCTGGACTCAACAAAGAAGAGAAAGGGGGTGGATGACAAGATCTCCAGCAGTGGAGACCATGGAGAATATAAAGATCAATTTCCATCATATAGGAAATGTGGAATAATACACCTAGGAACATGTTTCAATGGAATAAAGAAATTATTTATGTGTGGGAAAGAAAGACATAAATTAAAGAATTGACAAGGAAAAATGAAGAGTACTATGGAATAAAATAAAAATAATCATAAGAATCCATTTATAATTTTTTACCATAAATTTAAGGGACCTGGGAATTACCCAGGTGAATGAACTATTCTTTAGGATAACCTCTTGGTCAAATAAGAACCTATGTGGAAATAAATGCATGGAAAAATGTTTAGAAGTATTAGTTCTTTTTTTGATGGGATTACTTTGGGAGACCTTTCTCCTATATGTATAACCCTATAGTTTGTTATGTGAAAATGATATTTTAGGAAGAATTATCTTTTCTATTGTTGATATAGTTACAAATAACCATTTGGGTATATATAATACTTGAATTTGAGGCAATTACAAGTTATTAAATTTTGGAATTAAAATGCGAGGTATGAGATAACATTTGTAGTGAAATTATGATATGGTTATTTTGAAGAATTTTTCTCATATTGGGAATGTTATAAAATATAGTTTTTGAAAAAGGAAAACACTCAGACCATGTCATAACCCATTGCGTTAGAAAAAGATGCAAGAATCAAACCCACAACCAGAGTTCCATTGAGATTTATCACCTACCATTGGACTACGTGAAGTCCCTGGTTAGCGTGACTAATTATTTTCAGTAAAATGATTTTATTGATAAATAATTAGTTGATTTGGGATCTTATGTCTTATAAAATAGATATCCTTAGTATTAGAAAATGATTCGGTGATTAAGTGATAAATGTTATTTTGGAAGATGTTCCCTCTGTTGGGAACAATATATGCCTATGAAATATTGAATACTCTGGGATTTCATTTGAGGAGTAATGGTGGATTTTTAACTATATTCTTATTGTGGCTTTATAGAGATTTGGGTTATTTATGGAAATGATGAACCTATCATAGAGAATACATGATTAACTTAATTAGTTTTAAGTATGTTACTTTAAGAGTAGTCGATGTTATTTGGAGACACAGTTTAATGTGGAAGACTACATAATCAAATTCTGATTAGTTTTGAGTTTCAATATTAGTTTGGATTATGTAGAAGGATTTTAATGAAAATTGTTTATTTATTGGTATTTCTTGAACTTTGGGTTTTGTTGGTTTATTTTTAAAAATTATGATTAGTATTACTTTCTCTAAAGGATTATACTTTTTGGGGATCATCTGATCTTGTACTAACCATTTTGGTCTTGGTTAATCTTTAATGAAAAGGTAAATATATTGTTTATTCTTTTTGGATTATGTGATTATCTTAAAGTTGATTCTATCACTTCAGGGGTGACCAAGTCATCTTGAGTTCTCATCATTTGAAGAAAATGATGAGTTAGTGGTATAAATTTATTAAAGGATGAAACTCTATTGAAAAAGTAAGTATATATCTTTATGTTCTTAGTCAATCTCATAAATAAATTCCTAAACATTATGAAATGGAATTTAAAACCAAAAAATGGTGTCTGTTTACTTTTACTACTGGGAAACTAATGACCATTTATCCCATCATAAGTTTGTAGTTTTCTTGTTGTTAACTTTTTCCTGATCATGTTTTCTATCACTCTCCATCGGAACTTGACACTGAGTTTAACTTCTATATCCATGTTTTCATACAAGGAATCATAGTATGGGCTATATTGGGTGACCGTTTTTTACTTTCATATCATATTTTTAAAGTGATAGTTTTATTGACTCTTTTTCCGATGTGGGACTTTCAATTAAGTTCCTAAGATCAATTTTAATTTTTAAAGGACATAATTTCAAAAATGAAGGAAGAATGTAACACCCCGAGATTTCATAGTAAGTTATTTTATTTAAATTAATTAAATATATTTAGCTATATGAAACACCATGTTCTTTCACACCATGACTTACCAAACCAGCCGTTCAAAAATCATTTATGAATAATTTTAACTGAATTTTGAATTTTATATATACTCCATATAATTTTAGAATCCATATTACCATCTTTTAATAGAAAAAACTTTTTTTAAAAAAATATTTGACACTTTTATATATTAAATTTAATTAAATTAAATTCCTCTTCATAATAAAGTCATAAGAATTTATTTTGGATAAATTTTTGGTATTTTTCTGATACCTATCATATTTTGATGAATACTAAAAAATACTAAATTGTAATTGAAAACCACTTTTTTAATAGAAATAATTTATAGTGTTAAATTATGAATTTGAATGGTTTGAAAGTATAATTAGATTATATTTTTATTATTTAATATAATTTAGGTTATTATATGTAATTTCACATTTAAACTGGACATAAACAAGTGTCAATCTTTTGATAGTTATTATTTCTTAAAATCACACTTTTAGTTTTGACAACGGGAATTAATTTTAAATTAATTTCTACCACTTATGTGTTTTGAATTTTGAAAAAATGGATTCCATATTTGGAATCAGGAAGTATAAATTTTGTAAATAGGTATCTATTTTTTAGACATTATGAATAATTAATTCAGTAAAAATTTTATTTACCCTGATTAAAAGGGAAATCTGGTAAATAGGGGTAAAAAATATTATTATAATAACATTAGTTTACACTAAAATGTCTTTTATTCATATTGGTGGACACATGTTCGACTATGGGAGTCTTTGGGTTTATTTTAAGACCCCATGGAGCCTTTTGAGAGTGAAAATTACACTTTATATTAATTAATTTAATGTAAAGACAAAAATGACCTAAACATATATATTTTAGTAAAATAATTTTTAAATTGGGTTATATAAGTTATATTTTAGACTACAAATACTCATTAGAAAGATAATAATATTTCCTACATAGTTTTATTTTATTTATAATTTTTATACTGTAAATAATTAAATTTATTTATGACACAATGATGATGTAGTAATTACCTTATTAATGAAAGAATCAAATAAATGGTATTATAAACACTATAATAAATATACGTTCAAAGTTTTTATGAAATAAATGAATTTTCTAGGTCAATAAGACATGTTAGGGTTTATTCCATTTATTTTGTTCGAATTAATCAACTTTTGATGATTTTAACAAAAAACCAAATACTAAATAGTGTCAAAATTGACAAAAATGCATTTTTAAAGAAAATATTATATTATTAAATTATATAATATTTTTAAAAATATAAGGTTCTACCGGAGGACTTAGATAATGTTATATATATTAATAATGAACTACTTGGGGTTTTTATTGGCATGTTATAAAAGGTTTATTAATAATATAATATAAAAATAGAAAAGACATGGTAAATGTCAAACTATTTAACTAAGAGTATAATATAAAAGATAAGGTTAATATGGTTTCATAAACCTATATAAAACCTATTTTTTGAGAGGTTTTCAACCCATCCCCACATTATACTCTAAATAAATTAGTTTGGACCCATTACAAACCTAAAATTATTTTATTATAAAATAATATTTCAAACTTCTCCTAAAGTGACTCTCACCTCTCTTATAAAAGGGTACATTCTCTTCTCTTAATTTAAAACCTAAAAAGCCATTTGGATCATCCAAACCCATCCCAAATATCCTCCCAACTTTCTTCCGTTCATCCTAGATGCGTTACTTTGTTCATAAGGCCAACCTATGGAGCCCTTTTGATCAAACGAAAAGGAAGAACCTGTAGAAGAGGTAAATATTTATTTACCTCTTTCAAGTTCATTTATTTTTCCACTTCCTCTAGCTTTGTTGATTCCATTCTATAATAATAACTATATTATATTCTATATACTGTGATGTTATTATAAAAATGTTACACAACCACATTCATTATTCTATCCATCATATGAATGACAAAGTCACCATACGTGCGTACGTACGGCTTACGGTCTCCACGTCGTGGTGTAGTCTTTTATTCAAACACTTTATTTGTTGGATGGGAATAATAATGAGTATAACTAATTTAAATATTAAATATAACATTTTAATGATTTTTTATATATGATATACCATCCAATTAAATATTATTTCACCAGCAATACAATGATATTGTCGCTCGTGCGTACGTATGGATTACCGTCTCCACGAACGCGATGAGATTCATTCCCCATCATAATCATTCAAGAATAATTTTTATTTTATGATTAAAAATAATGATTAAAAAATTAATGTCATTCTAGATAATAATATAGTATATCCTATCTATAACAAACATGGCTTACGTCACCAAGCGTGTAAAGGAAAACTGATCATTTAACACCTGAAATGATGATACTACTAAAATATTATTAACAATGAAATATTGGAGGATCATATATGATATAATATATATATATATTTTATATAATTTAATAACAATTATTTAACTATTATACAATAGTTTAAATTACCCTCGACCAAGGAAAAGTATAAGGTAAGAGGCTTCTTATCTCACTTTTATTCCTGTGAGATTTCCATTGTTCACAACTTATTTATTGCATGTGGTGTATTGTGTACATCCACTTGATATATATTATCATGATTATTTTTATATTCATGGAATTCTGTGATTTATTTGGTGGTTATTAACTTTTTTTCATATGAATCGATTAATTACAACATGGTAAGCGGTTTTCATCTCACTTCTTATTCCCGTGAGATTCATGTTACATTGACACTATTTCCTTTTGTGTGGTGTATGTACTTCCCATGATTATATTATTTGTTTAATATAATTTAATTTATGGGTATTTACATCTTCATTGTACAATAAATCTTTCATGGGGTGTGTGTTTCCTAAGTTACCAAATTGGTAAGGGAATTTTAAATTTCAATTTTCACTCGTTGGGCTTTACGCATACTTCATTGATTACTTTACTCCAAGATTATGTGTGAAATCACTATTTATTTACTTATGTTGTAATTTAGACTCCCATTTGTGTGGATATAATTTTGATACACTTAATCACTCCATTGATAAATTCTCAAGTCATCGATATAAACTTGATAAGAGTAATTTTAACTCAATTTCTATTCATTGAGTTAAACATCCATGCAATTGGTGTTGTTTTTACTAGAATAAGTGTGAATTCCATCTGATTGATTTACACAGAATAACCAATCATATTTAGCGTATTTATATTTTCCACACATAATTATATCATTTATTTATCCTTAACACACGGATACAGTCTTTATAAAGGAATTCATCTCAACCTACATTCCATTGAGACTTCTTTGTTGTTATGCCCCTATTCACTTTTATTTGGTGTATATAATGTAAATTGACGTAGTATACCATAAATCCTGTTATTCTCATGATATTATAAAGTTTTTATTACCTCAATTATTTTTATTCAAGCATCTCTCATTTGGTTAGGAACTCTAACTAAAATATAATTTTAAATGTTTTAAAAATTTATTCTTCTAAATATTTCTCATTAATGTATTACGTTTTAAAAATGGTTTTATGGTATTATTTATATGGAAATTAATGTTTTAAAACTGAAATTACTTTTAAATGTTTCCAATTGGTATAGGAAACTATTGTTTAAAAATCAATATTAAAAATCTTCTTGATAAATAGAGAGTCTTTTAAATATTTTCATAAAAAAGGATATTTCTCTCAAAGATTTTTACTGATCATTTTCAACTATGTCAACATCCCTTAAATGATATTATTTTTGATCAAGGTAGATTTATTATGATACAAATATTTCATACTGTATTGAAGGTTTTGTGATATGTTTGACTATGGATGTGTTATTTCTATACCATTCATGGGTTATAGATAAAGTGTTGACATTTCATATGCTAGTTTTAATACGAATGTTTATGTTAGGTTTAATCCTTTTTGTATGAGGAATTCATTGGACTTAGTAAGTTACAGGAGGAGCCTTCTATATCTCCTTGATGAATCAGTAGGTCTAATGAGACAAACTAGCATCTTGGCACAAGGCCTTGAAAAAATCATATTTGTAGTCTTGGAACAAGGCCTTGAATATGTGGTTATAAAGGGTAGAATTATGCATTCTATCATTATGAAATTGGACATTGATATTAAATGTGATTATTTGACTAGTATAATATCAATGTGAATAAGTAAATGACATTATTTGATTTATCTTTTCCATATTATTCTGATGTTTAATTTTAAAAGGCTTGTGTTCTAGTCTTATACATTGCCTAAAATGTTTACTGTTATTTATGATAGTTTCCACTATATTGTTATCTTTACTATGCATCTGAGCTGACCCATTTTTTATGATTTATTTTCTAGGATTCAAATAAGTATATTATGATTAACCTGTAGGAATTGGCTAAGGGATATAAGAGTTTTCAAAGAGAACACAATGTTGTTTTTTATTTCACGATGTAATGTAACACTTATGTATGTATCTAGTACTACCAAGGATACTAAACTGATCAGTCATTCGGGACATGATTCCTTGTATCATACCAATGTTATATAATAATGCACTGATTCTGGGTAATTGGGTTCGTGGCATTACATGATTGAAGAGAAATAATTGTAGTAACTATAAACCCATTAAATTGACTTAGCAAGGTACCTTTATTAATTTGGATCTATTTAAAAGTTTTCCTAATAAGATAATAAATTACATAAACCTCTATAATTATGAAGATCATGAAGTTATTTTACAACACCTTTGACCATGGCCAACAAACTAAATGTATTATAAAGAATTAATAGAACTATCATGTGTAACCAATAGAAGTCAAAACAATATGAAAAATATGTACCATAACATGTCATATAGACCATGAAAAATTAAATATATATAAAAATATTATTATTTATACAAATAATGAACTTAATTAAATAATTTAGGAAGTTTTATGCAAATTAATATATCTATTGGACATAAGTTATAAGTTTCATCTCAAAAATTATTTCTCTCAAACACATGTTGTTTTATGAAACAAATTTCATTTAAATGGTTCATATACTAAAAATTTGTTAAATAATATCATTAATTATTTTTAAAATTTAATTTTTAATTTAACCTCAATATTTTTCTCTTTCAAGGTGTTTTTTATAATATATCTTTAGCTTTAAATATTTTTTCCTCAATCACCATTCTTTTAGGAATGCATGATTTGATGAACCTATAATCATTTGTATGGTGTACGAACTACCCCCTTTTTTTAAAAAAAATATATATAATTTTTGAAAATCTAAAATTAACTTCAATTCATGATTTTCCTTTCCATGATCTAAAAATAAATTCTTCCCAAAAATATAAAGGTGTTTCATAACTCAATATACTTTCATAATATAAAATGTTTCTACTTTAGTTCCACATTTAATTATATATGGTATATTATATTTCTATCTTTAGTGGTCACATTCAATTCAGATATTCTTTATTTATGTTTTCTAATGATTTTTGAAAATGAAACTACGTTATGAATAGTTTCCATCACCTTAAATGATGGTTTCCACTCATTATCCTTAATTTCTATTCCAATGAATATTCTAATTTTTAATTGGAATCCTAATTAACTGTTTTACCATGTGAAATTCAAATTTAACCTCCATTATTTTCAAAATAAATCATTAATATTTTTGTTTCCAGATCTCAAAAAGGACATTTAAAAAAAAGTAAGGGAACTTTCAGGCCACCATCACGACTTTCCGGTTACACATTCTCTTTGTTTTTACCCCATTTTTGAAATACTATTATCATGTACCACTTATAATTTTGTATTTGTGTCCCTTAAATATATGCCTAATTAAATATAATTTTTATTTTCGGGGTTATATTAGTTTTTGTAGGACCCTAGAACACCCTAAAAGAGAGTGGTGAGTCCCAGTGTTAACTATTTCTTCTAAAGATAAAGATCTTGTACCCGCGTGGGAAGGAACCTGTAAAACCTTTCTTAAGGAATCATGTAGTTATTAAAAATTTATACATATAGATACAAAAAATTGTTTTACATAGTTCACTTGTAAGGGCTAGTATAAGGATCATATGATGATAGTTTTTTTGTCATACCTAAATCCACTAAGATTCACATGTTATGGTGGAGTACAAATTATCAAACATAGTCACCCAATGTGAGACACAATGCATTAACAAGAGTTATAGGGGTAAGACACAACCTCCCTTAAAAAATTTACACCGAATTCCCCTATATCATTGACTTGGGTAAATTATTACCCAGTTTATTGACTTGAAGGCCACTTTAGTAGATTGAAAATTTAAGTCTATGTACCTGATTAACATGGGTCTCTTATTTCACTGTAGTCCTGACTTGGCTCACTTGAAATTACTATTCACTAAAACTAGTTGGCCAATAATACTATTTTTAAAGTCACAAGCATTGGAAACACCACCTTTATGTTTTAAATAAATACTACCATTCATGAACCTGCACACTTATTCAAGGAATCCAACGTTCATGGAGCTCCAACCCTTCTCAAATCTCCAAACATTTAGGAAACACTAATTCTTCACAAAAATACCATTCTTTGTGAAACTATATTTTCTGAAATTCCTTAGCATTAGTTGATACTTAACTGATATTTTTGTGATTCTCAATATCGAAGAATAATTCTTGACTTTCAAATCTCCCATTCCTTTATGAATTCAAAGCGATTCAAAATTTTCTCAAATTCTATTCATGTTTTCAAATGAGGTGTGACATACTATTTATAAAATTTTCCTTTTGTAAAAATCCCAAAATCCCAAACTCCTTTTCATGAACCTCTTATATCCTTTTCATGTTTCCCTAGTGGAATTATCCCATTAATGATTCTTCTCACAGTCCAATTGAAAAAAATATTTCATTTGAACATTCTTGATGCTCCACTCATTTATGAAACCCATCCTTCATGACACTAGATTCCTTTAAAAAGCTACATCCCTTTACAAAACCCAAATATTCACGAAACTGATAAGATCTATTTTCTTGAAAACACCATGATAGAACTTAATGTGGATTGAAGTAACACACAAAAAAATCCATTTATATCTCTGAAAATCCATGGTTCCAAAAATAAACCCCTTTGGGTTTATTGGAGATCTATAAAAAAATTAAAAAAACCAACAACCTCAACTAAAAACATGATTGAAGTGAAATAACTCATCTAACACTATAAGTCTATGTGAGAATATATCAGTATGGAAAAAAAGAGTGGTATAAGAGGATTTATTCCCTCTATAGACCACTATAAAAACCTAGAACCAAATTTCCTATAACCAACTTCCCTACAACCAACTACTAACATTGAATTTGAGTTATATCCCCCTTTGAATATAAACCTAAAGAAACTATATTTGTAATTTTAGTTCAACAAATGAATTCATAAAGGATCGTATCTCCCCAATAGACCCCCATCACATCCACAAACAGATTAAAGTAGTTAAAAAAATTGGGATAGGGGACCAAATGAAACATCCGCTTGAAATTGTAGGTGGATGAACAAAGAGGTTCAACTGATGTTTCTCGAACATTGGTACTACCAAGGGCTTAGTCAAGATGTAATACACCTAGTCAAGAGTCCCAACATTCTCCATTTTAGTCATACCTTGTTCAACTTTTTCCTTGATGAATTGATATTTTATCTCAAAATGCTTTGTAGAAGAGTGATGAACCAGGTTCTTTATAATATTTATTGTATTCGTGATTTCACAATGAATCGCCATTGACTATTTCACCTCATGACTAATATCATTCAGTTGTAGCTTCACCCATAATAGTTGAGTATATTCATTTGTATCAGAGATGTAGTCTACTTAATCCATACTAATAGAAGGTATTTCTTGTTTCTCACTCTACCAACCCACACATTTATTTCCAATAATGAAATCTCTCCCACTTGTGGAATTTATATCCACCATAACTCTAGCCCGATAAAATTAGAAAATGATGATAATTAATAATCTCTTAATACTAAAATGTATAATCCAAAATTGATTATACCTTGAATATAAATGATGATTCTTTTAGGAGTTGAAAACTGCTCTTCCTTCAGATTACATTGGAAGTGGGATTCTTAGAATGTTGAAAAGATGATATCTAGGCGTGTTACTTTCATGTATAATAAGATTCGTATAATACTTTTTTACAAGGTTGGATCCCAAAATTCCACATCCTTGTGATTTATAGGTTTTCTACTAACCTCAACTAGAGTTAAAATTGGTTTTGAATCATTCATGTTGAATTTCTTCAGAATCTAAATTTTAAATTTTTACAGAGAAATTAAGGTCTAATCCTTATTTTGAACCAATTGTAGCCCCAATAATTATGTGAGTTCACAATTGATAGAAATTTCAAAATCAAATTTTATGCGATTAAGAAATTCTTCCACTAATCCTTGCCTAATTCTTCCAAAAATAATATCACCCACATATACAAGCACGATAAATTGATCTTCCTAAGAATTCTTCACATATAGAGAATGGTCGACACCACCTCATTTAAATTCAATATTTTCCATATAAACATCCATCAAAGAATACCATGCTTTTGGTTCCCTATTTAGACTACATAGAGCCTTATCCACTCTAAAAAGAATCATCTCATCATTTCCAATCAGAAATCCCACTAGTTGTTTAATATAGATATTTTTTTGAAGAAAATCATTTAGGAATTCCATTTTGAAATCAATCAGATAAAATTTGTAATCTATTTGAATTTATATGGAAATGAAGATCTTGATCAACTATTGTATTACTAATGGAGAAATTTTTTCTTTGACATCAATGACTTCAATATGCATATATCATTTATACACCAAGATTTCCTTATTTATGATCACATTTCCATGATCATAAATTTTGTTTTTAATGATACACTTTGTTCAAATATCATTGAGATTTTTGGGTTTCTTAACAGGATCCCTTGTTTGGTTCTTATAAATTGGATACAGTTCTTCATTCATGTCCTTAACCCATGATCCAACCATTAAGACTTCATTAAATGAGGTAGTTTCCATATTTTATAAGAAAAACAAATTTTCTTTATTCCCCATTCTCCTTGCCTGTGTAGATCCATTCCAATCCCTAATGATGTTGGATTGACCAATTTCTACTATTCAATTTCTCTTGAGAGTTTATGATTATGTTTCTTCGGCAATGGTTTCCTCTTATGATTATTATTCTGAATCATCATCATTTTATGAGCCCTTAATGTTTTTTAATCCTTCAACTATTTCTATAATTGAATCTTTCTCTTTTTCACTCCCATGTTCATCTTTGATCATATCAAAATATGATCTCATCGATGTATTTATGCTTTTATCTATAATTATCTTTACATATTTTCTTTCCATAATATTTCTAAGAAAATTATTTTACATTTGTAGGATTTATTCTTCATTTAATATCCATATAATGTTCCTTCATCTATAACCTTACTTTCCTTGATTGTATTATTTGGTTCAGATGAAGTAATTACTTCCAAAAACAAGAAAATAATTTAGTGAGGTCTTCCTTCTATACCATATCTAGTATTGTATTCTCATTTATCCTATTAAAATCCTTATCCAATTTTGAGTGTACAAAGCTACTTGAAAAACCTATTTCTAGTAATGATGATAAAATATACTCCCAATCCATAGAGTTATTTTCATATTGTTCACAATTTGATTTCGGAGTTCAATGAACCCATTTTTGTGTGGTAATCGGTATAGACACCTCATTATTTATCCCATGTATTTCTAGGTAATTTTTTAATTCAATGGATGTGTATTATCTTCGATTGTCAGGTCATGGAATATTGAATGTACAACTAGTTTCATTCTCTAGTCTTTAATGATACATCTTTATGTAACAAAGAACATTTTGTTTCTATTGAATTAAAATAAAACAATCAATTATACTATAATTATCAATAAAAATAATAAATTACCTTTCTCTAGACTTGAAATCTATATTTATTTGACTGGAAATGTATATTGATGAGATCAATCATATATGATGCCATTTTCTTCTTCAAACGATATGAAATCTTGACCATATTTCCTCCCATGCACGTAACAATTATATTTTCTCAATCATGATTTATATTGGGTTTTTTGAAAACTATCCTACATTTACATATATATTACACGATCTATTGATTAATGTGACCCAACATTTGGTTCCAAAAGTTATTTTCTTCTTCATATTATTCTGTAAAAAATATTCTATTTACTATAAAGCTGGTACAAATTTACATCTATTTTTCATTATCTCATGAGAGAACTACATGTATTTAATTTTATTATTTCATCCCTTCTGATTAAATGTCACTACCAGTCCCGAATCAAAGAGTTTAATAACACTTAAATGATTGTGATGAAAACCTTTAATATAGGGAACATTAATTTTTCTTATCTTTCCATTTTCAAGTTACGTATTTTCACAACCTTTGATCTTTAAAGGACCAAAATTGAAAAAATTCACTATTCCACCAACCCTTTTCTTAACATTCTTCCAAAAATCCACATTTCATATTAGGTGGGATAAGAATCTACTATCATGAATCCAAGTGCTACTGTTCTTTGTTTAATTGAATGATTTTTTTTAAAATTTGATTTATTTATTTTCTTCTTTTTATTCCAAAAGATACATAATTGATTGGAAGAAAAATATGCACTTTCCAATATCTTTTTAATATGCATGGGTTCAACATACTCATATTATTATTCTAGGGGAAATACCTATATTGAAGAGTAATTATTCTTATTTGACTGGAATTGAATTGTGTCTCTGTTCTGTAGGCATTGTTCACACTTTTCTTCTTCCTTTAATGAATGAATTTATGATCGTAGTTAGAATAGTGATAAAAACATGCATAGAAACTAATTATGCCATACGATGAAGGATATGGTATCATTCTACTCTGTTGAATTCTAGAAACATCCCCATTTATATTTATACTTTCTAGTTCATAGTAAGAAATGGTCCGACATAGAAATCCATAAAATTGATATTTCATAAGGGTAAATATCTTCTCACTTCCATTCTTTTACAGGTACCATTCTGTTGTAAATGTATTTTATTGTTCATACTATTTGGATACTTTTGGGTTATTTTTTGTTCTCTTTTATGTTTGTTTTGAAGATTTTTTAGGACATCAGGTGTCTTTTTGATATGTTAGATATTATTTTTCCCTTTATTTTGTCTCATCCAGTTTCTAGCCTTTGATGTTTTTACATCACATCCAATTCCACTTTTTCCTATACAGGTGGATCTCTGATCATTGAAGGCCTTATATTATCTTTTATGACAACATTTATCTCTTTCTAACAACTCTACATTTGTGAATCTTCCAAAATATAATTTTCTATTGGTTTCCCAAGATTTTGATTCTATTTCTGCTTTACTTATTAGAATAAAAAATTCTTCTTCATGTCCTTCAACTATCTTATCTTTTTCTTCAGTATTGATGTATTGTCATTGATGAATTTTTCATCATCATTAATTTTATGTTTAAACTATATTACCTATTTTGATCTTTGAAGAGTTGGAATGTTTTATTCTACCTCCCCTTCTAGGCTATTAATTTCTACTTCAATCCAATCAACATACTCGTATGTCACATTTAGAACAACTCCCATATTTATGTTATTTTTCCTTGTAATGCCAAGATAATAAAGATATACCTTAAGTTCCACTTTTAAAAAAACAAAACCAACCAAATAATTATCTTCATAATTTTTAGTTTCTAATTTTTCAACTATATCCATCATTGATTCTCTAGGTTTATAATTACTTTCTGGATCTATATCATCTAAAAATTAATTATCATATTATTCTTCATTGTAGATAGAAACTTTTCTATATAATTTCATTAATAATTAGAAGTCTCCCTTATTTGGGAACCTCTTTTGAGGATTCTAAAATATTTACACTACACTTTATACATCATAGAATTTCCATGGGCATCGTGTGATAATGTTCCCTACATTAGCACACAAAAATAAAGCCAGGGGAATCTTTCATCCAAATATCCCTTTTTCATCTCCTCAATTTTCTGGAAACAAGTGAGAAAATAATCATCCACATATTCTCCATCATCACTGCCTTCATAAATTCACTGATTTTCTAAGGATTTGAGTTCCATTTACATTCTTGGATAAATTTTTGTTTCTTTTTGTTTGACTCTCATTTCATACGCCACTAGACTTTTTAGTATATCATTAAGATAATGTTTAGATAGACCCCTTTCCAGAAGTGATGAATCTTTTGGATTTTATGGAGATGGAATACTTATCAATATTTTCTTCACTATGTTAATATCTTTAATTTATTCATCTATTCCTCGAATTCATCCAATAACATTAGTAATTTGGTGAAAAAACCAATCTGCATTTTAATCTAGATATATTTTCTGATCAGAAAAATTATTGTGAAAATCTATAGTTTTACCACCTTTAAATTCTTATCACCTTCATATATATATTCTAGTTTCTCCCACATATAATTTGATAAATTTAATCTCATCACATTCAAATAGATTTGATCAAATAGAGCTTGAATAAGGTAATTTGTTTCTTTGGAATTTGCAAGTATTTTATTTTTCATTTCACTCATAGAAAGAATTATTTTATCAATTACTTGATTCCCATGAGTTATGTCCAAGAGAACTTCCATCCTAATGGATTGAAGATGGTGTCTCATCCTATTCTTCTAAATCATGAATTTTTATGTACCAAATATGGGGATACCGTTAATATTCTTTTAATTTTACACGAAAATAACTAATGATAGATTTATCCCCAAAAACTATATGATCTGATTCCACTTGTAGGACCTTATAACACCCTAAAAGGGGAGGGGTGAATTAGGATTTCAAAATTTTCTACTTAAGTGATGGACTTGTTCCCACATTAGTAATAACTCGTAAAACCTATATGATTGAATTGAGCAGCTATTAAACATTCATATCTAGAGAGGAAAAAAATAGTTTTACCTAGTTCACCACTAACGGATGGTCCATAGAGTATAAACTGACCGTGTTTCAGTCATTCCTAAATCCATTAAGCTTTACTAGATATTGTGGAGGAGAGAAGATCACATATAGTAACTCTACATTAGGAACAGTATCTGAAAAATAATTATAGGGACAACAGACTACCTCCATTATAATACATTCATTGACTCCCCTAGCTCACTAACTTGGGTGAAGTCTTACTCATTTTAATGACTTGATGGTTGATTAAGTAGATTGGGAAATTATGTCTTTGTCTCTAATTAGAAACAGACACTACATTCTATGTAGTCTTTATATGATTCACTTAAAATAATTTTTCACAATAATAAGATGTTTAACCCTACTATTCATGAATCTCCAAGCATTATTGATACCCCCTTTAGGTTTAAAAGAAATAGTAGAATCTGTGAACCCAGACACTTTGGTGAAGCTCCCAACCATTGTGATCCTCCCAACCATCGAAATGATCACAAACTTCTCAGAACAATAATTCTTATTGAAAATCCTAGTCTTCGTGAAAATATTTCTTTTTGAAAAATATTATTATCAGTTCATACTTAATCATTATTTTCTGGTTTCTCAATATCGAAAAAAATTCTTGATTCATGAATCCCCTAGCCTTCATAATTAAAAATCAATTTAGCCTTTTCTAAAATTCTATTCTTGTATTCAACTGAGGGGTGACCACTTATTTATATAATTTTACTTTCACAAAATTTTTAAGATCCCAGAGGCATTTATTCATATATCTTCTATCCTATTCACGAAGCTTCGTTAATTTTGAAGCTCTAAGGAAATTTTCTAGTTCGCGATGCTTGTCATACTGTCGTAGAACACCATCTTTCCATCACACATTCACATTTCTCCATACCTTTGAAAAAACCATCGTTTATGACCCCAGAAGATTTTGAAAATAACCATAATGTTATGAAACTCCAATTTTTTTTGAAATCCTTTCCTTTAACCTATAATTGAAGATGATATTGTCACATCTTGACAATAATTTTTATTTTATGTGTTAATTTCATAATGTTTGATCTATTGGTGGAGGTTTGGGTTGAGTGTCTAAATAAATATTTCTTGTTTTGGTGGTTTTATTTTTATTCTATCTCTATTCATGGATATTTTTAATGTTATTAGGATAAAGATCCATGTTGGGGTTTTTTTAACAACCATAGTCCAACTATTTTGTTTTTAAATAATTTGGGGATCATTGGGTGGTGTTCCCTAGTGTTTGGTCTGCCATTTGATAGACATGGATAATTTTTTAGGTCACATGCTTTGACCCTATTTTTCCCAAACCAAGAAACTTAAACCAACGTTGTAGCATAATTTTTCTAGTAGCATTCACACGGTTTGTTCACGATTTCTAAAATAATGCAGAAAAACCATGCAACTCATTATGGGATAAATATCATTTAATTTAAAAATATTATTTAAGTTATTCCTCCTCACATTTGAATTCCTACGTTTTAGGTATCAACTAAAGGGATCCCCCTATATTATCTATTGTTTTGGGCCACTTTTTAGGGTATTTTTCACCAAAGGTTAGTGATTATTCATGATTTCTTCACCAAATCCTTCCCTTTCATCTTCTTCACTCTTCCCCCATTATATTTCTTGGTGTTATTTGGGGATTCCTCATATTGGTTAACCTTAATGCCTAGAGATTATGTTCAGTCTATTTTTCGTTTGATCTAGGGTATATGAATGGCCAGTTGGGCTTAGATCTCTCCTCTCTGAAGGTTTCGTTGCATTTTCACAACATCAAGGTAGGTGTTTCCATTATTTTCCTTTTTGTAATAATCCATTGATACACGAGTTTTTCTAGTTTCTTAAAAATTATTTATAAATGTTTTTTTCATAATTTTTATTTTTTTTTGATTTATTATAGTTGTTTCATGATGATATAATGTGATAAAATTGTATTTCTAAGGGTTTATTTTATTATGACTATAAATGTATACACACAAGGTGTTCTATAAAATGCCTATTTTTTTCTAAACATGAAATTAACTCTTCTTGTGACACTTGGAACTTGTTCTATTTTGGTAAATTATGTTTTCTATGTGGAATTTGAATAACGTGTGATTTGAAAATATTTTATATCTTATGAATTGGGGTGGTTATATTTTTGAAAGTATTTTACTTATTTTGAAAGTGTTGTTATGATTTTTCAATTGAATTGTATGTTTTTTTTGTTTTAAAAATAAAGAAGTGTTTTTATATGGTTTAAAATAAGTCTCATAGACACAAAGAGGGTTCCACTAGATGTGCATTCAAAGGAATATGGCACTCTAAGGAACCTTTCCCATAAATGATTCTATTATCTCCTTACTCCAATTTTTCTTAAAATGGTTCCATGGTTTTAAAATGGTAATGTGTTGTTTCAAGAACTCTGAAAATAATTCCATAAAAGTGCTCCATAATGTTTGGCCTTTTTTGTTGAAACATGTTTTCGAAAGAGATTTAAAAGAGAAAAGGCCCATTTGGTAATTGAGATGTGTTTTGTGTGTGATTTTAGAACTAATGGGACAGTTGGGATTGAAAATATCAAAATGCTGTTTGATGTTGTTTTAGAAATATTTTGTAAATGTTTTTGGTAAAATCATTTAGGTTAGTAAAGGTAAAAACCCATTTGTAAATTTTCATGTTTTAAAGAAAGGGTTGAATTCTTAAGTGATGGGATGACCCGTTTGGAACCTTCGATGAAGAAATATATATGTATATTTATATTGTGGGAACCTCTATAAGAGGGATTTATTTTTATGGGTTATCATATAATGGTGTTATTGTTTGGGTTAGGAAAGTGTTGTGATTATAGATAAGGTGAGTCATGCGTGCGAGGGCCTCCCACTTATACAATAATATTACCAAAATTGGTTCCTGGACATCTCTTTGAGGATCGAGGGACTGTATCTTTCCAAACCAAATTATATGGGTTGGTACCCCCTTGATCACTGATAGTCAATAAGTCTTTTCCTCTGGATTGGTCATTTGAGGGAATCCAGTTGGTTATAGACTCAGGGGCTTCACCACTCACCAAAATGTGGTTTTGAACCATGTAAGTCCTAGGGTCTTTCAAGGGATTTTTATGATTATCCATGGTTATTATTATAATTTATTATTTAATTCTTGATACACTTATTTTTTAGTTTCTCAGTTTATATATATTCAGTAGGACTTGGTATTGTGTTGTTTGGAATTTTGTTTGGGGCTGTGATTCCAAAATGATAAACTATTTTGACTAATGGAAATATGAAATGTGTTGTTTTGAAAAAGGAAAGGCTGTGTTGTTTATTTAAAATATGAAAAAAATACTTTCATATATGTATTTCAAAATAGTGTTAATGGACTGTTTTCAAGAAAGGATACATATGGATTCTGTGGTGGTCACCTACAAAACTGTTAAGATCACAACCTACTTGTTCCATTTTGTGTCAGTATACTTGAGTTTTTTTACAGGTTTTGGTTTTTCAGTTAGAGTGCTCAACATTTGAGTAGTCTGGCCATAATGCTAGTCAATTAGTTGAGGGTGGTGACCATGAGGTCACAAGGAAATTGTTTCTGTGAACATTTATTTTGGTTTTGTATTTATTTTCTCATTTTCCTAGCTGTATCTTGTATCCAGATCTATTTGAATTTTTTTATTGATACTCTGTTGTTGGTAATTGCTGCATGATCAGTTGTTTTATTTATTTATTTGAGATTGGTTACTCTTTGGGCAGAAATTTCTCCCACATGGATTTCATTTGATACCCGACACTAGTTTCCAATCCATGGGGATTCAGAATTCCCTTTAGACCACGTCTCAAACAGGTTCAGGTTTCAGGTTGGATGCAATCCTGGACTGGTTCGTAAAAAAATGATATCATAGGAGGCCCTTATTTTTTGGGGTGTCAGATAGTTGTAGAGTAGTACTGTCAGGACTCAGGAGGTTGGTACAAGAAGGGTTTCAAGAAACCTTTCTCATTCTGATCCTCGAGTTATCAGAGATGTTTCAAGATTTGATTATTTTCCCATGTTCTGGGAATGAGGTTTGACAACGGAGGTGAGCTGGTGTTATTTCATGATCCCACATGGAGTAGTAACCCATATGGATTTTGAGTGTAATATTCAATCATCTTCTAATTTTTTATGCTTGCATGGGGTGTGGCCCACTACTATGTCACTGGGTAGAGAATAACTTCTAGTTTTTCATTATGGTTGTTTGGTGTAAATTGTGTGTTATTTTGGTTCTGGTTAGGGTGAGTAATCTGTTTAAAATGAAATCAATTCATGACAATTAAATATTATTTCATTCAAGTGGTTTTGAAAAATGGTAAAATGGGTTTTAAAAGGAAAATGTTTTGGATTGGAAATTTGATAAATAGTTAGGGTTTGATGATGAAAGGCGGGGTGTGACCCTTGATACTCTTTATGGAAAATCCCAGGTGTGTGGGTATGTACAGAAAGTGCATGTGGTCAATTATTTGTGGACGAAATAATTGGAAATCGATGGACACACATGTGATAGTTTTGAAGATTCCATAGGTGAGTGTTAGAAATTTGAGGTTGATTTGGTCATTCTAAAATGGTCTTAATTGACAAAATTGTTTAAAAAGTTGGTTTCACTTTAAAGAGTGGGTTCTTATTTTGAAAAATGGATTTCAGTATTTGGGAAGTGGTCTTAGAAGAATGAGGTTTTGATATTAAAATGAAAATGGCAGTTTTTGAAAAGGGGTTTTTGAGTTGTGTTTCTAGAATTAGGTGGGTGAGCCAGTTTTTTTAGCTAGGTATGGTCATGGGGTTATGATTTGGTTTGATGTTGATTTTTTGATTTGTGTTCTTATATTGTCGAAAAAATGCCACCTAGAGAAGTCCCACAAATTTTTGAAGAGTGATGACCAATTTCTGGTTCTTCCCAAATGCAAATATCCTTCGTGGTGATAAAGGACCATTCAAGGTAGTTGAATAGATTGACGAAGTATATCATGTCTTAAAATTGTTGGGAACTCCTAGAGTTATCAGAGCATGTTCTATTCTGGGTTTGTTTAAGGGTCTAACTTTGGACGAATTGAGATGTTTCCCCCACCATCAATGTGTGATGGGATATCGTGGAATGTTTTCAAGCCCTTTTTAACAAATCTTTCATACCTAAAGAGCTGAAGATGATGAAGAGGGAAGTACTCATGTGTATTCGACAAGGATAGCAGAGAGTGAATCCTCTTTTGATGACTTCAAATAATCGGTTCCATTTTCTACAGAGATGGTGTCAGAATATCCATTGAAGGATTCCCTTTTCATCAGGGGTATTCGTCCAGAGATTAAGGAACCCGTACTCTCTTATAAGGACCTTTTTTTGAGAATTGGTAGACAAAAAATTCCTACTGGAGTTGGTATTCAGAGTGCATGAAGTCGTTTTGTCATGTCCCTCTGAAAACCTACCATAATTGTGTATGTTTGGGACACATAGAGAAATTTTTAAATAATGTTTCCCAAATAATGGGTTTTGATAGGAGGATACTAGTTCATAACTGTGAGTCAGGAGTTTCTTTAGCCATCAGATCCATTTCCACAAGTCTCCAGGTGAATCTCGCGCATAGTTAGGAGTTTCCGGGCGTTTGTAAAACCATGACCTAGATTTTTTCATGAGGGGATGATATTATTAAATGATTACCATTTCATATTTTTTGGATATTATAAGTTTATCATTTCATTTTAATAGTGATAATATGTTTTAATTTTTTTAATCTAAGTGGTCTTGTTTGTTTGGATTCAGTTCCTTGATTCATTAGTTTTTAGGGTGTTTTTGGCCCTTGTATGGGTTGGTTTCAGATTTGGAGGTGATTGTTTTGTGGTAAAAGTTCTTTAGTTTTGTGGAGTTAATGGATGGTCTTTACTGTCCTCCACTTAGTTTGGGTTTCTTTTTCTGAGTTTCCCCTGGTGTTGGGAATTTGGCTGGTGTGAGGAAATTTTGAGTTTTAGTGATGGTGTTATTTTTCTCGTCAAAAATATGTTGGATTAGTTCAGATTGGGAGTACCCTTGTTCTCAGTTGCAGTAAGGATGATGTTTTTCTAGTGCGGAGTGTTTGAGTTGGTTCCTGGGGTCCTAATTTTCTAGGTTTCTTGGTAGCGGGTTTCTCGTTTATGTTTCGGTGTTGGTGTTTGAGTTTTAGAGCAACCATATTAGTTGAGTTCTTATGTTGGGTAGAAACCCTTGTGTTCAACCCCTGTTCTTAGGCTGTGGTTTCTTCTTGATCGGTCGGGTGTGACTTTTGGAGTGAATATCCACCCAAAGGTTATCATTTTAAATCGATCATGGATGCAAGTTTTGGGTAACTTTATTCTTGGTGACATTTTGGGGGTATACAGTGTTTTTTTGGGGATAATTATCACACCCCGACCATGTTTTTCATTTTTTTATTTCTCGATGATGGATATTATGTTTGAGGTTTGAGTTCAGTTTTCAAATAATGACTTTTTGTTTTGGTGGTTTCAGTTTTCTTCTAAACCTATTCAAGGTTATTGTGAATGTTATTGGGATAAACTTTCATGGTGGGTAGTTTGTGACACCCATGGTGCCACTATATTTTGTTTAAATAATTCAGGGACCATTGGGTGGGCATCCCTAGTGTTTGAAGTGTCATTTGAGGGTTTTGGAAAAACTTTCAGGTCACACAGTTTGATGAAAACTTTTCCAAACTCCACAATGTAAACCTGCAAAGTTATAGAATTTATCCAGTAGCATTCATATAGTTTTCCCACAGTTTACAAAATTGTGTATAAAAACCATGTAGCCCATTAGGATCCAAATAAATTTTAATTAAAAAATCCAATTTAATGGATTACACCTCCAATTTGAAGCCCTACATATTGGGTGTCGACCAAAAGGTTCCCCACCTTCATTCTCTTTCATTTTTGGAGACTTTTTGGGTGATTTCTAACCCATGGTGAGTGATTCTTGATGATTTCTCACCAAATCATTTCCTTTTATCTTATCCTATCTTCCCACTATCTATTTCTTTGTTTTATTTGGGGTTTCCTCAAATGGATGAACCCTAATGTATAGAATTTATGTTTGGTTTTTTTCTTTTGATCAATGTTGTGTGAGTTGTCCAGGGGCTTAGATCTATCCCCTTCAAAGGATTAATTTCATTCACACTTCCTCAATGCTGGTGTTTCCATTATTTTTTTGTGGAATATTCAATTGATTTTTGAGGTTTTCAAGTTTCATTCAAATAATTTATAAATTTTTTTCACATACTTTTGGTGTTTGGTTTGATTTATTTTATTGGTTTCAATATGATAGAATTTGATTAAAGAGTATTTCAAACGGTCTCTTTTATTATTCATTTAAATGTATGCACCCATTGTGTTAAATAAAATTCTTATTATTTTATAAATTTGAAAATAATACTTGTTGTGAAATTTATCCCTTTTTACTGTTTTGGTAAATTATATTAGATTTGTGGAACTTGAAGAATGTGTGATTTGAACATATTTTATGGGTTTAGAATCAGGGAGGTCATGTTTTTGAAATGATTGTTTTTATTTTGAAAGGGTTGTTATGCTTTTTCAATTAAATGGGATTTTTGGGTTTGTTTAAAAATAAAGTAGTGATTTTGTAAATGGTTTCAAAAAGGTCTCACATAAACAAGGATAGTTCCATTGGATGTTGGAATATATATGGGTGCATGGAGTCCATGCATAGATGTGCATTCAAATGAATATGAAATTATAAGGAACATTTCCCTTTAAAGCTTGTCTTATCTCCTTGCTCACCTTTTTATTAAAATGGTTCCACAGTTTTAAAAAGGGAACATTTTTTTCAAGAACTTTAAAAATTCTACCATAAATGCACTCCTTAAGGTTTGAACCGTTTGGCCTAGAAACATGTTTTGGTTAGAGATTGAAAAGAGTAAAGGCCCGTTTGATAATTGAGATGTGTTTTGGGTGTCTATTTGGAACTAAAATTGCCATTTGGCATTGAAAATATAAAAATGTTATTTGATATTGTTTTTGAAATATTTTGTGAATGTTTTTGGTAAATTCATTTGGTTATCTAAATCTAATAGCCCATTTTGAAATTTTCATGTTTTAAATAAAGGGTTGAATTCTTAAGAGATGTGACGACCCAATTCTCACATTCAATGAAGCGATATATATTATAAGTATATAGTGGGAACCTATATAGAATATATTTATCTTTATGGGTTATTGTATATTGGTGTTTGTGTATTGGGTATGCAAGTGTGATGATGGAAGGTTATGTGATTCACGCATGCGAGGGCCTCCCATTTACATAGTATTATTACCACCATGGGTTCCTGGTCTTCTTTTAGAGGATTGAGGGATGGTTGCTTTCTAGATCTGATTATATAGGTTGGTACCCTCTGGATCACTGAGAGGAAAGATGGTCTATGCGACTGGATTGGTCAGTTGAGGGCGGCTAGTTGGTTATAGACTTACGGGATTCACCATACACTGGTAGGTGGTTCTTAATCAAGTATGTCTAGGGGAATTTATATGGATTTTTAGAAACAACCATGGTTATTATATGTATTGATCGTTTAATCTATAATGCAATTGTTATTCAGATTCTTAGTTTTCTTATTTTCTATATGACTTGGTATTGTGTTTTTTGGATTTTAGTTTGGGATTGGTATTACAAAATGATAAAAAAATTTGACAAATGGAAATGTGGAACAAGTTTTTTTTGAAAATGGAAAGGTTGTGTTGTTAATTTATTATAAGAGAAACATACTTTAATATATGAATTTTAAACTAGTGTTAAACAACTATTTTCAGGAAAGGAAACAAATGGATTCTGGGGTGGTTTCCTACTGATATGTTAAGCTCACTCCTTAGTTTTACTGTTCAGTGTCGGTAGACCCATGATGTTTTTTTGGATTATGTTTTTTGGTTAGAGTTCTCATGATTGGAGCGAGTTGGCCAAGTGGTTGTCCAGTTAGTGGAAGGTGGTGATCTTGAGGTCACATGGAGATCATTTTAGTGGCAGTTTAGTTCAGTTTTTTATTTATTTTCTTGTTTTTCTGGCTATATCTTGAATTAAGATCGTTTTGAATATTTTTTTGAGACTCAACTATGGGTTATTACTGCATGATCTATTTTTTTAGTTGGTTTATTTTTTCATAGTTATTATTTGGGCTGAAATAATTCCCATCCGAATTTTATTGGATGCTTGATACTAGTTGACAGCCTATGGAGATCGAGAATTCCCTACAGGACACGTATCAGACTATATTGGGTGTCAGGTTGGATGGAATCAACTGGATTGTGACATAGTCCAAGAAATCCATGTTTTATAAAGATTACAATTTCTTCATATTTTGAGAAAAAAAAATGAAACAATGGGTAATAATGCCTCATATAATACTAAATCCATATCTAATTTAAGATATATTTTCATTAAAACTCCCTAATCAACCATAGTGTGTATTAAAAATAAACTCAAAAAACATTCCATTTTCTGCTATTAAAAGCCTTGGTTCCAACAATTTTTAGTTCCCTTCAAAATTCCCACTTTTACGTAAACTTGGATTAATGGAACTTTCAAATTTATAGTCTCATGCCAAGCAGCAACACCATAAATTTTTTTCAAACCATATATATCTTCAAAAACCCAAAAATATTTTATAAATAAGTCCTTTGATTTAATTATCATTTTATGGAAAATATTATTCTATTTTCTTATTTAACAATATCATTTACATATTTTATAACTTCACCATAGTGGGTTTTTATTATTTCTTATCATAGAAACTTATCATGAATTTCATATGTTTGAGCTCCAGGTTCATGAAAAATGTTTCTTTTTCGATCATGAATTTTCAAAATAAATTAATTCCACATTATCTTAGGAATACTTATGATGTGTCATTTAGTTATGTATTAAATCCAAATTATGAAACCCACTTCTTTATAAAGGGTTTGATCATGGTTATGATTTACACATGGTTTATTTTCTATAGTAGAACACATATACATGTACATATTATGATGTGATGGGTGGGTATGTTATATCCCTTCAATGCATTGGGTAATTTTAATGTCTTGTGAGATACCATGTATGGTGAATGAGTGTTTAGAAAAAGAAAAATATATTATGATGGAGGTTTGACTAAGAATATGGTGATTATGATAGTGATTATCTAATGTTATGTTGTATTGGGGATTATACTTGAAATATTCTTTTGATTTCATGCTTTATGTTGTTTCCACATTATTGTGTGTAAAGCCCTATCCCTGGAAGCCCAAAGCTGGGTCCTTAGTTTTTTACATCGAAATGATTACAAGGAATAAAATCCCTAAAAAACAGATTAGTTTAATTTTTTTGGAAAACTAGATTATATAAATGATACCTATATTATATTAGGAATAGAAATTATAACAAGATAGAGAATAAAGTGAAATCATTAGTATCTTTTAAATAATATTAAAATATTTATTCTTCATAAAATGGGGAAAGGAAACAAAATAAGGGTGACCCCAAATTCTTAGTAAGGTAAAGCAAAAACCAGAATAAATCCGTAATCAATATTACTAATAAATATGGAAAGGTAAAAAACTAAACACAACAACCATTTAAACAACTAGATAAGGCCAAATTAATATGGGAGGTTAAATTACTAAAACACATAAAATTTAATCAATATACATAAAAGGAACAACATCCGTAGATAGTGTCAAAAAAAATATTATGGATAAATAATAACTTAGTATGAGTGATGGATATTTTTTATTATTGGATTCCATTTTTCCTATGTACATCATAACATTACCATCAATATCTTTCCTAACATGATTTATATAATATTTAGTAAAAAACCATCAGATTGGCAAAATGATTTATCTTAGGAGACTACCAATGCATCATGGGGATACCTATAATCAGGTCCCACCCATGATGAACCTATCAAATTAATTCCTTATATATTGAGTATTTGATTTAATTCATGAACAATATTCCTTATCAAATATTTTAATTGGATAAAATACACATATTTATAGATAGTTCCACAGATAATTAAATAACGGTCAAAGTGAACATCATATGTAAAAATGTTATATATTTTAGGAAATAATAATATACAATGCTTGAAAATATAGTTATTTAAGATAAATGAGATGTACAATAAAAATGATCATAGGAAGTGATTGTTTTAATAGAAAGATATCAATCATAAAAGAAAGTGATATTATAAATATAAATTTTACAACTTAGTAAATTACAGTTGAAAACACCACAGACAAGATAATTTACATAAAATACCACTAATTATGAGTGAATTGTGATATTAAATGAAAAAGTAAAGCACATACACCACATTAATGTTAATTTTTATATAATAACAAATAAGTCTCAACAGATTGTTAATTGAGACCGAATCCCTTACATTATGTTTTTTTTGGTTGAATTCTATATAAACTCTTTTAAAATGGTTTTAATAATGTTATCAAAATAAAATATAACCATTTTAATATATATGATATCATATTTATTCCTTTTATAACTTATTATAATGTTTTCATTAATAATATTTCATCATTTTCACTATTTCATCTGTTAATTGTCTCGTTTTTCCAGTATGACTTGACTTGTAATTTTTGTTCATATTAATTAGATCATAATGTAATAATATCCCAGATTTAAACCATGAATTACATACCATATATATTCCTTAAATATTTATTTATTATAATATATAAAATTTGTCGATAAGAAATGGAATATTCCGTTCACGGAGAGGGTAGGTCGTATGTTTGCATAAACGCTACTTCCATTTCATTATTACGTTTAAAAAGTAAGTGATATAAATATGTATATATGTATTATCATTATAGAATCATATTTATGTCATACATATCACATATATTTATTTAAAAACATTGTAAATACATTTTATGTACAACGTGAATGAACCACATCTTTTTGAGGTGGCGGTAGTGACATGCCCACAAATGATGTTATCCTATCCGAAAAAATAGAGTTCATGAAGATATGTGTTATATAATAATTAAATAAGAATAAATACAACATAAATATCATATATATTATATATAAACTATAAATACATCATTATTTAAAGCCTTTAAATGTGGTAATTGAATAACGAACAACATCAGTTCTCGAGACGGTAGTCCTCCATAAACAAAAACGATGATTGCATATCCCATTTGATGGATGTATTTGAATTGGTAGGATGAAATATTATAATAAAAACTTTCCATTGTATTTATTATATTGATTTTAATATATGAAAATTATTTAATAATAATTGAATAGTTTGATAAAAAAATGAAACATCCTCATCTATAGGTAGATGCAATATTAAATTCCCTTTTTCACCTATAGATGAAGTCAACCTTTCTGAGTACTTCTAGGTACATGAAAATATTTCCCAAACCGATTTCAAGATTTTGAAGGCTTCCTTGTAAAAATATCAAACCACCTACTCCTCCCACACAATGAGTATCAAGTTTGGTATGCAGATCACCTCTTCTATGTACTGTTGTTTCCACTGTGAACCTCCCTTCACACATGGTCTGAATTTTCTAGCCACCTGGATACCACAGCCTTCGTTCCACCTCTAAAAATTATCCCCTGTCCATAAAATATTCTCTATCTGCAGATGCTCCTCCATGTACCAGAGCTCCCCCTCCATGTACAACTTTAGAAATTCTCTATCTCGCATACTGTATATTCCTCATCATCGTACCAAGTATTATGCCTGTTATAATTATTCACTTAAATCCTTTGGCGGAATATCTTCCATGCAAACTACTTTATGTTTCACAGATTTCTTTCTCGTGAACCTACTTCGAACTTTATTGAAAAACCAAAACAAAAATAAGTTTTATAATAGATATGGTCTCAATAGTAATCAGTGGTATTAGTGATTCTTATATAGGAGAAGATAGCCACAAAATCCTCTATTCTAAGATTTACCAAATCGTTAATCTAGCCTTCACCACATACCGATCCTTCTGGTGCTGTGAACCACAAGCAACCCACAAACCATTTTTTCTATTCAGTCTGCATACCATCTTTGTTCCTATGCAAGAGATCTCCTCCCCTGACGTCAATCCATCCGCATACCACACCGCCTTAGACCATGAACAATTTTCAGTTTCACAAACCGCTTCGGCGTACCATTCCTGCCGCTCCGCGTACCATTCCCAGAACATGGTATGCAGTCCTTGAGTTATGGTATGCGGTTCTAATCCTTTTCCAATTGTCTTTAATGTTCTTCATACTGTTCACTCCTATGAAGAAATACTTCCTTTTCCAATATCAAACTCCCAATTTTGAGTCCCAAAAATATAAACAACAATGGGAAACTGTGCCATCTTGATAACCTGTCTTTAGTAAACACCAATCATACTCATTTGTGGTCATCCGAATTTGTCAACAGACACAAACACACCTAAAACAAACCAAGAGGACACATTTTTGGATTTCTACCCAACATAGATCATAAAAACTTAGTAGATCTGTGACATTAAGTATTACAAATTCATTAATATAGAGCATTGCAGGGAACTCAAGTGGACTATCTTATCTTATAGAAAGGAAATGTTCATATTTTCTTAGGTTATCAATGATAACCCATATTACATCATTCGTTCTTGGAGTGTTTTTTTTCATGAAAAAAAATCCATTATAATATAATCCCATTTCCATATTGGAATAGGAATAGGTTGAACGAATCCTATAGGAATTTTCCTCACATATTTCACTTGTTAAAAAACTAAACAAATGGACACATAATTAGAAATATCCCACATCATTTTAACCCACCAAAATTGTTCCTTAAAGTCCATATACGTCATTATGATACCAGGATGTATAGAGAAATTTGAGATATGTTCATCATCTAAAAATTAAATTTTTATCTTAGGAATATATTTAACACATAGTCTCTTTCCAAATTTTATAGAACAATATTAAAAAACAAATTATTGTAAATTTCCATCATTCAAACGAGTTATTTTATTTTGAAATTATTTATTATCCTATTGATAATTATTTATCTTCAATAATAAATATGGTTTTGCAAACATTTTAAAAATGATTGATTTCTCCCCTTCCATAGAAATGACCTTATACATATTTACTAGATCCATAAAAAATGGATCCTTCTCAATCCTTATTTGGGTTAGAACACCATGACTCTTCCTAATCAATTCATCAACTACATTTTTTTATCCCTGGGTGGTAGTATATTGAGAATCCATAATCCTTGGGTATATCGACCCATCTCAATTTCCTCATATTGATATATTTCTCTCAGAAGATGTATTCCAGGATCCTATAATCATTTTATATCTCACATCTTTCACAATAGAGATAATTTCTCCATATTTTCCCAGATAAGATTATAGATTCTAACTGAATATCATTGGTTGGATAGTTCTTTTTTGTGTGTCTTAAATTTCCTTGATGAATATGTAATAACTTTATCATTTTTCATTAGGACACAATCGAGTCCCTTCTTTGATGCATTACTATATATGAGAAACACATCACTTCAAGGTGGTATAGTAAAAATTAAAGGATCGAATAATCTTATCTTGAGTTTATCAAAGTGTTATTTACATTCATTTTTTTAAAAAAAAAACTTTACCCCTTTATGGGTAATCTTTCTTAAAGGGTTATCCGATTAAACAAAATTCTGAATGAACCAGCGATAGTGACCTTCCAAAGAAATGAAACTACGTAACTCAATTATGTTTTTTGGTGTAGGAAATTCTTGAACTACCATTTTTTGGTTGGATCAACAGATATTCCACCAATAAAGAAAATGTATCCAAGAAAATAAACATCTTGAATCCATAAATCACACTTACAAAATTTACTATATAAATATTCCCTCCGAAGAGTCTTAAGAATGTTCTAAAAGTGATTCTCATAGTCCTCAAAGAATATATAATATACCAGAATATCATTAATGAATACCACAACAAAATAAACATATTACTTTAATACTCTATTTCTTATGTCTATAACAATTTTGAATTTATTAGACAATACAAATAGAATTACTGTCAACTCAATATATTTATACCTAATCGGAAAATATATATTCGTAATATCTTTCTTTTTTACTCTCAATTGATGATACATTGAATGAAGATAAATATTTAAAAAATATTAGGCTCTGTGAAGTTGGTCAAATACAATTACTCAATGAGAGTTAGAGGGTACTTGTTCTTCATTGTAATATTATTTATTTCCCTATAATCAATGCACAACCTCATGGATCCATCTTTTTTCTTAACGAAGAGGATAAGGGAACCCATGGTGAAACACTAGTGAGAATAAATACCTTATTACCCAATTAACCTAGTTGATTGTTCAACTCCACTAATTATACAATGGCCATTTTATAGGGAGTTTTGATATTTTCCTCACATCAAGGATTAAATGAATGAAAAATTCAACTTTACAATTTGTGGGATGTCCATGTAATTCCTTAGTAAATACATCAATGTATTACTACATAATAGGTACAACCTCAACGTCAAGATTTCCTTATTCAACATTAGATGTTGTTTTTTCTTCTTCTCTTGGAATTTAATTCAGTAGAGATATTTGGGTTATATTTAGACAAGAATAGGACGAGTTAGAATCTTCTCTAATGATAAGGGATTATATATCTTCCTCACAAATTGTAATTTCTTTTCTCTTACATTATTTTATTTGAATTATATTTTGAGATCCACTCCATACCATGGATTATATCAAAGTCTACTAGAGGTTTTATAATAGTGTTAGTGAGTAAAGAATGGTTATGTTTCATAATAGGGACTTCAAAACACATCATTGTTACAGTGAGACTTCCCTCAATAGTTTTGACTGAAAACTCTCTTATTAAGTAGAAAGGGAAATGCATAATTTTCTTGGAAAACTGCGTAGATATAAAATAGTGTGATAATATAGAAAAAATTAATGTATTGGATAAATTTTAATATAGGAATAATGTACAACACACCACATCATTTAGTACTTCCACATCTACTGTAGTGATCACATAATCTTGGACATATCCCCTTATCCTCTTCTTGGGTTGGTTCCCTTGACACTTAGGGAATTTTGTTATATAGTGCCTCACATCCTTGAATCATCAACCCTTTATATCAATGTTTTAATTCCAGTGATTTCATTATTTTATAGGGTGAACCATTTCTCCACACTTATAACATAACCCCATTCCCTCGAGGCATTCCCTAAGGTGGTTCTTTCTATAGTTCTCACATTATAGAAATTAGATGGTATTATTATTATTTTTTAACGCATTACCTTTATCTTAGTTGTTATTAGATTTTTTATTCCTTGGGGTTCCCTTTTATAAGTATGATCTATAGAATTACTTCTCCATTTTTATGGAACATGAAACAATCTCTCCATATGATGAATTTTTTTGGGAGACCAATTCCCTTCGAAGTATAAGATTACAACCTTAAAAAAAGTGAACAATATTTCACTCCTTGTTGATTATATAATTTATAGAATACCTGGATGACCTTTTAAAGGTATCTTAATAATCCACAACACTTTATTATTACTTTTTATTTAAGATAAGAAACATTATCTTCATCTCGATTTTTTTGATAATGAGGGAAGTATTTATCGAAGAATGAATCCTTAAAGGTTCTATATTCCTAGAGTTATATTTTTTCTTCCTACCTATTATTCTAGATCAAGAAAAATCAATAATTAGCATAACATTTGAGATAATACACCATAAGTGTAACCTTATCTATTTTACTATATCCCAAGGCCGTAAATAACTTAGTCATAAACTAAATGCATTTCTCAACTATAATAATATTAGTAGTGAGACTAATCAATTGGGGATAATGTAACATAAAGTAATCCAATATATAATATTCTCACTATGGAATAGGTTTATAAATTATAGAAAAGTTATTTTTCAAAACCTAATTAATATTCTCTAATATATCCATTATTTTTCTATTCCAATACATACTTTATTGGTTTCCTCAGTAGGGAAATCTGTTTATTTTCTACGTGTATTGATACCATTCATCATTCTTTGTTAATTTTTAAATAATGGATTATATTGGATTAACTCGTTAAATAATGAAGTTTACATCATAATTTATAATTCTAAATATTTTATAACAGACAAAATTGATTTAAAAACTATGCATCGTAAATATTTTAATCATAAAATTTTGGTTCTTTTAGGACATATTTACTTTCAAATCATTAATAATAGTTTGTAAAGATAATGTGAATTATCCTAAGCATATCCCTAATGTGTGTCAAACTAGGTGTACAATAAGGCCCATTTTCATGTACCAGGTTACTCTTGAGTTAGGCCCGATGAATCTTTTTAGAGTTTCTACCCCTATATATATATGTTCCAGAACCACATCCACATGAAGTATCTAGAAATGGATGTATTTCTAGAAATACCCCCATAATATCTACCTTACAATAATTATAGGATGTTATTATATAATTTTCTTAAATGTATATCTTAGGGATATTTTAATTAATCTAGTTTTTTCTAAATATAATTTCCAAAGTTGTTACTAAACTTCTTTTGATACCAACTGTAATGCCCCAACCCTAGAATCCTAGAGTCAGTGCCTTACTCTATTACATTAGTATGATTACATGGAATAAAATCCTGAAGGACCGATCAGTTTAGGGGTTTTGAAAAACTAGATTACATGCATAATACCCATAGTAAATTGGTAATAGAAAATAAAACATGATACAAAATAAAATTAAACGAACAACATCATTGAAATATTATTCCAATATTTCTTCTTCATAACCTGCTGAATGAAAAAAAATAAGGGTGAGATAAAATTCATAATACGGGTAATAATACAGTGGAATAAATCAATAATAAATAAGAATAATTAATATATAAATTAAAATAACTAAACACACTTTACATTTAAAGAATTGGATACAACATAATTAATATGTTAATATAAATTACTGAAACACATTTCATTTAATCAATAAATTGAGAATGAAAATCATTCACAGATAATGTCAAATAAAAAGTCTCCTTGATAAATAATATCTATGTATGAATGAGGGAAATTATTAATTATTCGATATCATGCTTTTTTGGTATATGGTAACTTTTCCATCAAGACCTTTCACAAGACAGTTTATAACATATTGGGTAAATACCCATCTGATTGTCCAAATGATTCATCTCATGAGAATACTGATGAATCGAGGGGATATTTATTACCAAGACCACTTATATAGTACCTATACAAATAATTCCTTATATATGTATTAATCAATTTAATTCAAGGAAAATGTTCCCTATCAAATATCCCTATTGAATAAAAGATTCAAATTTATCAATAGTTCCCACTTTTAATCAAATAATTGTCAAAGTAAAATATGTATGTAAAAATGGTATACAGTTTAGGAAATAATAATATAAATTGAATTAAAATATATATTTTAGATAAATGATATTTATAATAAAAATTATCACATGGTAGTGATTTTTAAAAAAGAATGTTAACAATCACAAAATAATGTGATATTGAAAAGATAACTTTTACCACATGGTAATTTTCAAGTCAAACCCAATTAAATTAGACAGTTCAAAGTGACATTTAAAATACCATGAAGAATGAGTGGATTATGATATTAAAAGAAAAAGGGGCATTATATACACCATATTAATGTTAATTGTTGAATAATAATAAACAATCCTCAACAAAAAGTATATTGAGATGAAATCTTATACATTATAATTTTTTTGGATGAATTCTCTCTAAACTCATGTATAATGGTTTTAAGAATGTTATTAACTTAATATATAACAATTTTAAAATCTATTATATCATAAATATTCATTCTATAACATATTATAACTCATTAATTAACAATATTTTAACATTTCTGTCTTCCATGTGTTAATTGTCTTGTTTTTTAACTATGTCTTGACATTTCATTTTTGTTCCTATTAATTAAATAGTGATTTATTAATTTGAATGTTTTTAACCATTATATAAATATTATATATATTTATTAAATATGTATTTATCATATTCTATAAAACATTGAGATATTTATTGAAATACGCATTCTTGGAGATGGTAGGTCATACTAACGCATGAACACTACTTTCATTTATTTTTAATATTTAAAAAGTGATATATATATATATATCTATGTTTGTGTATATTATTATTAAATTATAATATTTATTTCATATATTTCACATATTTTTATTTAAAACCACCTTTAATGAATTTCATGCATAGCATGAACCAATCACATCGCTTTGAGGAGCTGGTACACTAATGGAATTTTACCCTTTACCAACAGTTTAGAACCGTTGGTATATTATATACCAACGGTTTCCAAAACCATGTCCCAGTAAGCCATGGGTATAGTGTTATACCAATGGTTCTGTGTAAACTGTTAGTATATCTGTTAAAGCAAGAGATATACCAATGGTTACCCAAACCGTTGGTATATGTTACCCTTATACCAACGGTTTAGAACCATTGGTATATAGTGTACAATATACACCCAAAACCATTGGTAAAATTGTATTTCAACGGTTATAAAAAACTATTGGTCCAATATACATCAGAAGGATATACCAACAGTTCTTTAAACCATTGGTATACATATGCTGCAACTCCACAGTTTCCAGCAACCACCTCCAACTTGCAACTCTCCAAATCCATAATGAAACTCTCCCTACAAGATCACATACATCCAGAATCCAAAATCATAAATGGGATGTTTGAAATTCATCCAGAATTCAGAAATTCAGAAATTTAAAATTCATTCCTCACTCAAACCACAACACAAGAGAACAATCCAGAATCCAATACCTGAATTTAAATGCAATAACACCCATAAAAACAATACAAAATTAAAATCCAATACATCCAGAATCAAATACATATAATAATATTCAAAATTTAGAATTCATTACCAAAAACATCTTGAATCCAATACATCCAGAATTCAAAATTCTAGAATTGAAAATAAATAACACCCATAACTGTATTCAAAATTTAGAATTAACGCCTCACTCAAACCACAACACCAATATACACTAGAGAAAAGCCTACATGTTATTGTAAGCACATAGGATGTTTACTCATGGTCTAAGGTTGACTATCTTAAAACCAACAAAAAAACATGGGTAGAGTTGACAAGGATCATGATACCCATAAGATAGAAAATGGTAGTGGTCATGTGATTAGACCTAGGATGAGTTATAGAAAGAACATGGGATGTTTATATTGCTATAATGACTATGTATACTTGTATAAATGGTTCCTCATGTGTTAGTGGAAAACATTGGCCAATCTCGACATATGAGATGGGTTACCAGAATAGCCTACATGTTTGTCATTGATATTTCAATTGGAATAAGGGGGTTTGTGGCTATTTGTAATTTGGTCTCCTGGGTGTGATGTGAGATGAATCCCCAGTTTGGGTAGTGGGTATGAATATTCAATTATGTTTTTGGTATTGGGTTCCCAAAGGGATTTTGGTTTGGTCCTAAAACCCCTTGTTTGAGGATGGTATTGGATTATTAGATGTCATGTGTTTTAGAATAGGGGTAGAAGTTCCTCACATGATAATTGGATTGCGTGAGGCTAGACCATGGATCCTTGTGCTAAAGTTTCAGACAAAATCTGAGTACGTTTGGTCAGTTTTGCGTATGCAAGTTGTTTTTTTCACTTAAAATATTGTCCATTTCAAATAAAAGTGAGACATTTTGAGGGGTAACGGCCACACCGTGCCTTGGATTGAGGCATGACTAACTCGTACACGTCAAAAATGACCCATGGATCATTTTCATATTGTCTCAACTGAATCCAAATGCATTTGGTTAGTTTTCCATATACGAGTTGTTGTTTTCACGTAAATTTTGTTCATTTCAAATAATAGTGAGACACTTTGTGTGGTACCGGCCACACCCTGACTCAGATTGAGATGAGGTTGACTCATACAAATCACAAAATGACCCATGGATCATTTTGATAATGTATCAACACAATCAGAATACGTTTTATTGGTTTTCCGAATTTCTGTTGTATATACCTTAAACAATGTACATTTTAAACAAAAGGGAGACAATTTGAGTGATTCCGGCCGCACCGTTCCTCCGATTGAGGCGGGTCTGACTTGTACACATCAAACAAGACCCATGAAACTTCTTCTTGAAGTACCAATAAAATTTGGAAGCATTTTTTTTCAGGTTTCCATATGCAAGTTGTTGTTTTCACTTAAAATCATGTCCATTTCAAATGAAAGTGAGATAGTTTGAGCGGTACTGGCCACACCATGCCTCGGATTGAGGCAGGGTTGACTCGTACACATCAAAAATGACCCATGTATTTTTTTACTAATGTATAAATATAATCTTAATGTGTTTTGTTGGTTTTACGTATGCAAGTTGTTGTTTTCACTAAAAATCATGTCCATTTCAAATGAAAGTGAAACAGTTTGAGCGGTACCGGACACACTGTGCCTCTGATTGGGGAAAGGATGACTCGTACATGCCAAAAATGACCCATGGATCCTTTTCCTAAAGTATCAACAAAATAAGAATGCCTTTGGATGGTTTTCTGTATGCAAGTTGCTATTTTCACTTAAAATCCAGTCCATTTCAAATAAAAGTGAGACAAGTTGAGTGGTACCGGCCACAACATACCTTAGATTGAGCTGGGGTTGATTCTTACATGTCAAAAATGAACCATGGATCATTTTACTAATGTATCAATAGAATCCAAATGTGTTTGGTTAGTTTTTCGTATCCCAGTTGTTGTTTTCGCTTAACATGTTGCCCTATTCAAATACAAGTGAGACACTTTGAGTGGTACCGGCCACACTGTGCCTCAGATTGAGGCGTGGTTGACTCGTACACATCAAAAATGAACCATGGATCCTTGTTCTAATGTATCAACACAATATGAATAATATTGGTTGGTTTTACATATGCCAGTTGTTTTTACATAAAAGGGTGTCCATTTTAACCAAAAGAAATACACTTCGAGGGATATCGGCCACACCATGCCTCAGATTGAGGCGGGGTTGACTCTCAAACATCACATATGACCCCTGGATCACTTTAATAAAGTATCAATATAATTCTAATGCATTTGGTCAGTTTTCTGTAGTCCTGTTTTTATTTTCACCTAAAATGTTGTCCATTTAAAATAGAGGTGAGAAACATTGAGTGGTACCGGCCACACTATGACTTGGATTTAGTTGGGGTTTACTCTTAAACATCATAAATGACCCATGGATACTTTTTCAAAAGTATCAACACAAATAGAATACGTTTGGTTGGTTTTCTGTATGTCTGTTGTCTTTAATTAAAATAGGGTCCATTTTATACAAAAGAGAGACACCTTGAGTGAGATTGTCTCCAGAATAAAGGTAGGTGGTCCTTATCCTTTAGTGAATTGTTGTGATGTTTTATATATACCATATAACTGCTCTCCCAATGTAGTAATGCTGGGTCGGGGGGTTGTCTGGGGTCCAGGGAGGAGGGTGGGGGCAGTCCGGGAGGCAGTCCGGGGTCCAGGGAGAAGGGTTGGGGGGCTGTTAGGGGGACTGTCTAGCGGCTATCCGAGGGGCTATATTGGGGATCTCCGTGGTCCAGGGAGGAGGGTGGGGGATTTCCGTGGTCTAGGGGGGAGTGTGGGGGATGTCAGGGGTTCAGGGAGGAGGGTGGGGGGTGGGGGAGCTATCAAGGGTCTCTGGGGAGGGGGGTTATCTGGGGTCCAGGGAGGAGGGTGGGGGCTATCTGGGGTCCAGGGAGGAGGGTGGGGGGGGGGGGGGGGGGTGGGGGTGGGGTTGTCCAGGGTCTAGGGAGGAGGGTGGGGGGATGTCTGGGGTCTAGGGAGGATGGTGGGGGGTTGTCCGGGGTCCAGGGAGGAGGGGGGGTTGGCTATTAGGGGGCTTTCTGGGGGCTATCTGTGGTCCAGGGAGGGGGGGGGGGCTATTCGGGGTCTAGGGAAGTGGGTGGGGGGTTGTCTGGGGGGTTGCCCAGGGGCTGTTTGGGGTCCAAGGAGGAGGTGGGGTGGGGGGGGGGGTGTTTGAGGGGCTATATGAGGGGCTTTCATGGACACATGGGATGGTATTTACATATTTTTAATGAAAATTCTTTCAAGGTTTAAAAAAATAATTTCATTATATCAACTTCTAATCAGACTATAAATTTTCTAAATTGCACTAAAAAATTAAAATTTCATTAAAATAGATAAAAAATAAAGATAATGAGACCTACCTAATCACACATATATTTAGGCAAAACAAATAAATAAATATAAATGGTTAGTAATATCAGTAAAAAAAGTTAATGGATTAATCTATCCCTCATCACCATCACTATCATCACAATCATCGTCACCCTCACCCATGTCCTCATTGTTGTCCCCATCATCATCCCCTCCCTCCTCCTTTCCCTTTCCCTCAGCCTCGACCTCCTAATCACCCTCCTCCTCTACATCGGACTCCTCCTCAGCCTCCTCCTCCACCTTGGCCTCCTCCTCTCCCTCCTCCTCCTCCGCCATGGACTCCTCCTGGCCATCGTATTGAACACCACTAGAACTGCCACCTTTTGCACCATATATAGAATGCATCGATGACATTTATTCATCAAAAACAGTGATGGCCTCTGGTGGAGGTGTTGGATGTAAAACATCCATAAGTTTCATAAATGCAATGTTTTCCTTAGTAGACTGTTCTGCCGTCTCTGTGGCCCTTTTTTCAGCCTGTTCTGCCTATGCCTTGACTTGCTGTAACTCAGTGGCACTACATATTATACCTGGGGAGGGCCAATACCGCGTCAAAACTATACTCTTCCCAGGTCTGCGGCGTACTCTACAAGGGTGCTCATCTCCCAACACCTAATGTAAGTGATCATGTGGCCCAAAATTGTCAGGTTCTTGGGAATCAAGGGCCTCTAAATCTGCTTGTTACAAAAATAAATAGAGTATTAAGTTAAAAAAAGAGAATAAAATTTTACATCTATAAAGTAAAACATACAATCTTCTGCTAAGTCGCTTCATTAACCACACTTCCATATTTCTTCTTTCTACTCAAGTGAAACAGTTTTTCTCTAGACACACATCCTTCTATATTCAATTTATGCCTCTACAATTACATTGAATGTTTAAAACCATAATTAAAAATAGGATACCAAATAAAACATAGTAATTTCATAAATAAAATTATATAACAACATTATAAATCTAATAAATTATGGGGGAAGTAGTAGAAAGTGAAAGTCGTAAAGAAAGATTATAAACTGTCATACGTGCTGTCTCTCATGATCTGGCATCGTAGTACATCCGAATTTCTGGACGTATTTCTTAGCATCAATGTTTTTTTATTTCTTCTAGATGCATCCTAAATAAATTTCAATAATTAGTATTAACAAAAAATATGAAAATTTTCATTTAAATACTTCTAATTTGATTAATATTGAAAATTGGATTGTTTCAGATGGTTTGTTTACGGTTTCTAAAACAATGCAGAAAAACTATGAAACTCATTATGGGATAAATGTCATTTAATTTAAAAATATTATTTAAGTGATTCCTCCTCACATTTGAATTCCTACGTGTTGGGTATCAACTAAAGGGACCCCCCTATATTCTCCATTGTTTTGGGCCACTTTTTAGGGTATTTTTCACCAAAGGTTAGTGATTATTCATGATTTCTTCACCAAATCCTTCCCTTTCATCTTCTTCACTCTTCCAACAATCTATTTCTTGGGTTTATTTGGGGATTCCCTATATGGGTTATACCTAATTCCTAGAGATTATGTTTGGTATATTTTTTGTTTGATCTAGGGTATGTTAATGGTCAGTTGGGCTTAGATATCTCCTCTATGAAGGTTTCGTTGCATTTTCACAACGTTAAGGTAGGTGTTTCCATTATTTTCCTTTTTGTAATAATCCATTGATACTTGAGTTTTTCTAGTTTCTTAAAAATAATTTATATATGTTTTCTTCATAGTTTTTATTTTTTTCATTTGATTTATTATAGTTGTTTCATGATGATATAATGTGATAAAATTGTATTTCTAAGGGTTTATTTTATTATGAGTAAAAAATGTATACACACAAGGTGTCGATAAAATGCCTACTGTTTTCTAAACATGAAATTAAATCTTATTGTGACACTTGGACCTTGATCGATTTTGGTAAATTATATTTTCTATGTGGAATTTGAATAATGTGTGATTTGAAAATATTTTATATCATATGAATTGGGGTGGTTATCTTTTTGAAAGTATTTTTCTTATTTTGAAAGTGTTGTTATTATTTTTCAATTGAATTGGATGTTTGTTTTGGTTTAAAAATAAATAAGTGTTTTATATGGTTTCAAATAAGTCTCATAGACACAAAGATGGTTCCATTGGATGTGCATTCAAATGAATATGGCACTCTAAGGAACCTTTCCCTTAAATGATTCTATTATCTCCTTTCTCCCACTTTTCTTATAATGGTTCCATGGTTTTAAAAAGGTAATGTGTTGTTTCAAGCACTCTAAAAACAATACAATAAAAGTGCTCCTTAATGTTTGGCCATTTTTTTATTGAAACATGTTTTCGAAAGAGATTTAAAAGAGAAAAGGCCTATTTGGTAATTGAGATGTGTTTTGGGTATGATTTTAGAACCAAAGGGACCGTTGGGATTGAAAATATAAAAATGTTGTTTGATGTTGTTTTAGAAATATTTTGTAAATGTTTTTGGTCAATGCATTTCGGTTAGTAAAGGTAAAAACCTATTTGGAAATTTTCATGTTTTAACTAAAGGGTTGGATTCTTAAGTGATGGGATGACCCGTTTGGCCCCTTCGATGAAGCAATATATATGTATATTTATATTTTGGGAACCTTTATAGGAGGGATTTATTTTTATGGGTTATCATATAATGGTGTTCTTGTTTGGGGTAGGAAAGTGTGGTGATTATAGATAAGGTGAGTCATGCGTGCAATGGCCTCCCACTTATACAATATTATTACCAAAATGGGTTCCTGGACCTCTCTTTGAGGATCGAGTGACTGTATCATTCCAACCCAAATTATATGGGTTGGTACCCCCTTGATCACTGATAGTCAATAAGTCTTTTCCTCTGGATTGGTCAGTTGAGGGAATCCAGTTGGTTATAGACTCAGGGGCTACACCATGCACCGAAATGTGGTTTTGAACCATGTAAGACCTATGGTCTTTCAAGGAATTTTTATGATCACCTATGGTTATTATTATTTGTTATTTAATTTTTGATACACTTATTTTTCAGTTTCTTAGTTTATATATATTCAGTAGGACTTGGTATTGTGTTGTTTGGATTTTAGTTTGGGGTTGTGATTCCAAAATGATAAACTATTTTGACTAATGGAAATATGGAATGTGTTGTTTTGAAAAAGGAAAGGTTGTGTGGTTTATTTAAAATATGAAAAAAATACTTTCATATATTTATTTCAAAATAGTATTAATGGAATGTTTTCAGGAAAGGACACATATGGATTCTGTGGTGGTCACCTACTGAACTGTTAAGATCACAACCTACTTGTACAATTTTGTGTCAGCATACTTGAGTTGTTTTAAAGGTTTTGGTTTTCTAGTTATAGTGCTCAACATTTGAGTAGTCTGTCCATAAGGCTAGTAAATTAGTTGAGGGTGGTGACCATGAGGTCACATGGAAATTGTGTCTGTGAAAATTTATTTAGGTTTTGTATTTATTTTCCCGTTTTCCTAGCTGTATCTTGTATCCAGATCTATTTGAAAAAATTTATTGATACTCTGTTGTTGGTTATTGCTACATGCTCAATTGTTTTATTTATTTATTTGATATCAGTTATTATTTGGGAAGAAATTGCTCCCACATGGATTTCATTTGATACCCGATAGTACTTTCCAATCCATGAGGATTTGGAATTCCCTTTAGACCACGTCTCAAACAGGTTCAGGTTTCAGGTTGGATGGAATCCTGGCCTGGTTCGTAAAAAAATGGTAGCATAGGAGGCCCTTATTTTTGGGGTGTCAGATAGTTGTAGAGTAGTACTGTCGGGACTCGGGAGGTTGGTACAAGAAGGGTTTCAAGAAACCTTTCTCATTCTGATCCTCGAGTTACCAAGGATGTTTCAAGATTTGAATATTTTCCCATGTTTTGGGATTGAGGTATGACAACAGAGGTGAGCTGGTGTTATTTCATGATCCCACATGGAGTAGTAACCCATGTGGATTTTGAGTGTACTATTAAAACATCTCTTTATTTTTTATGCGTGCATGGGGCGTGGCCCACTACCATGTCAATGGGTAGAGAATAACTTCTAGTTTCTCATTATGGTGGTTTGGTGTAAATTGTGTGATGTTTTGGTTCTGGTTAGTGTGAGTAATCTGTTTAAAATGAAATCAATTTATGACAATTAAATATTATTTCATTCAAGTGGTTTTGAAAAATGGTAAAGTGGGTTTTAAAAGGAAAATGTTTTGGATTGGAAATTTGATAAATAGTTGGGGTTTGATAATGAAAGGAGGGGTGTGACCCTTGATAATATTTATAAAAAATCCCAAGTGTGTGAGTATGTACAGAAAGTGCATGTGGTCAATTATTTGAGGATAAAATAATTGGAAATTGATGGACACACATGTGACAGTTTATAAGATTCCATGGGTGAGTGTTTGAAATTTGAGGTTGATTTGGTCATTCTAAGATGGTCTTAATTGAAAAATTGTTTAAAAATTTGGTTTTACTTTAAAGAGTAAGTTCTTATTTTGAAAAATGGATTTCATTATTTGGGAAGTGGTCTTAGGAGAATGAGGTTTTGATATAAAAATGAAAATGGCAGTTTTTGAAAGGGGATTTTTGAGTTGTGTTTCTAGCGTTAGGTGGGTGAGCCAGTTTTTTTAGCTAGGTATGGTCATGGGGTTATGATTTGGTTTGATGTTGATTTTTTTATTTGTGTTCTTATATTGTTGAGAAAATTCCACCTAGAGAAGTCCCACAAATTGCTGAAGAGTGATGACCAATTTCTGGTTCGTCCTAAATGAAAATATCCTTCGTGGTGATAAAGGACCATTAAAGGTAGTTGAATAGATTGATGAAGTATATCATGTCTTAAACTCGTTGGTAACTCCCAGAGTTATCAGAGCATGTTCTGTTCTGGGTTTGTTTGAGGGTCCAGATTTGGATGAATTGAAGATGTTTCCCCCACCATCAATGTGTGATGGGATATCGTGGAATGTTTTCAAGCCATTTTTAACAAATGGTTCATACCTAAGGAGCTGAATATGATGAAGTGGGAAGTGCTCATGTGTATTCCACAAGGATAACAGAGAGTTAATCCTATTTTGATGACATCAAAGAATTGGTTCCATTTTCTACAGAGATGGTGTCAGAATATCTATTGAAGGATTCCCTTTTCATCTGGGGTATTCATCCAGAAATTATGGAACCAATACTCTCTTCTAAGGACCTTTTTTTTGAGAATTGGTAGACAAAAAATTCCTACTGGAGTTTGTTTTCAGAGTGCATGAAGTCGTTTTGTCGTGTCCCTCTGAAAACCTACCATCATTGTGTATGTTTGGGACACACAGAGAAGTTTTTAAAGAATAGTTTCCCAAATAATGAGTTTTGAAAGGAGGATACTAGTCCATGACTGTGAGGCAGGAGTTGCTTTAGCCATCAGATCCATTTCCACATGTCTCTAGGTGAATCTCGCGTATAGTTAGGAGTTTCCGGGGGTTTGTGAAACCTTGACCAAGTTTTTTTCATGAGGGGATGATAATATTTAATGATTACCCTTTCATGTTTTCTGGATATTATAAGTTCATCATTTAATTTTAATAGTGAGAATAAGTTTTACTTTTTTAATCTAAGAGGTCTTGTTTGTTTGGATGTGGTTCCTTGATTCATTAGTTTTTAGTGTGTTTTTGGACCTTGTATGTGTTGGTGTCAGATTTGGAGGTGATTGTTTTGTAGTAAAAGTTCTTTAGTTTTGTGGAGTTAATGGATGGTCTTTACGGTCCTCCACTTAGTTCGGGTTTCTTTTTCTGAGTTTCCCCTAGTGTTGGGAATTTGGATGGTGTGGGGAAATGTTGAGTTCCAGTGATGGTGTTATTTTTCTCATGAAAAATAAGTAGGATTAGTTCAGGTTGTGAGCACCCTAGTTCTCATTTGCAGTATGGATGTTGTTTTTCAAGTGTGGAGTGGTTGAGTTGGTTCCTAGGGTCCTAATTTTCTAGGTTTCTTGGTAGCGGGTTTCTCGTTTATGTTTTGGTGTTGGTGTTTGATTTTTAAAGCAACCATATTAGTTGAGTTCTTATGGTGGGTAGAAATCCTTGTGTTCAGCCCTTGTTCTTAGGCAGTGGTTTCTTCTTGATCGGTCAGGTGTAACTTTTGGAGTGAATATCCACCCCAAGGTTATCATTTTAAATCGACCATGGATGCGAGTTTTGGTTAACTTTATTCTTGGTGACTTTTTGGGAGCATACAATGTTTTTTGTGGGGATAATTCTCACACCCCGACCATGTTTTTCATTTTTTTATTTCTCGATGTTGGATCTTATGGTTGAGGTTTGAGTTGAGCTTTCAAATAATGTCTTTGTGTTTTGGTGGTTTATGTTTTCTACTAAACCTATTCAAGGTTATTGTGAATGTTATTGGGATAAAATTTCATGGTTGGTAGTTTTTGACACCCATGGTGCCACTATATTTTGTTTAAATCATTCAGGGATCATTGGGTGGGAATCCCTAGTGTTTGAAGTGTCATTTGAGGGTTTTGGAAAAAATTTCAGGTCACACGGTTTGATGAAAACTTTTCCAAACTCCGCAATGTAAACCAGAAAAGTTGTAGAATTTATCCAGTAGCATTCATACAGTTTTCCCATGGTTTACAAAATTGTGTACCAAAACCATATATCCCATTAGGATCTAAATAGATTTTATTTAAAAAAATCCAATTTAAGGGATTACACCTCCAATTTGAAGCCCTACATATTGGGTGTCAACCATAAGGTTCCCCACCTTCATTATCTTTCATTTTTGGATAATGTTTGGGTGATTTCTCACCCAAGGTGAGTGATTCTTGATGATTTCTCACCAAATCATTTCCTTTTCTCTTATCCTATCTTCCCACTTTCTATTTCTCGGTTTTATTTGGGGTTTCCTCAAATGGATGATCCCTAATGTATAGAATTTATGTTTGGTTTTTTTTCTTTTGATCAAAGTTGTGTGAATTGTCCAGGGGCTTAGATCTATCCCCTTTGAAGGATTCATTTCATTCACACTTCCTCAATGCTGGTGCTTCCATTATTTTCTTTTATGGAATATTCCAATGATTTTTGAGCTTTTAAAGTTGCATTCAAATAATTTATAAATTTGTTTGACATACTTTTGGTGTTTGGATTGATTTATTTTATTGGTTTCAATATGATAGAATTTGATTAAAGAGTCTTCCAAAGGGCCTATTTTATTATTCTTTTAAATGTATGCACCCATTGTGTTCAATAAAATTCTTATTATTTTCTAAATATGAAATTAATACTTGTTGTGAAATTTATCCCTTTTTTCTGTTTTGGGAAATTATATTAGATTTGTGGAACTTGAAGAATGTGTGATTTGAACATATTTTATGTGTTGAGAATCAGGGTGTCCATGTTTTTGAAATTATTGTTTTTATTTTGAAAGGGTTGTTATTCTCTTTCAATTAAATGGGATTGTTGGGTTTGTTTAAAAATAAATTAGTGATTTTGTAAATGTTTTAAAAATGGTCTCACAGAAACAAGGATGGTTCCATTGGATGTTGGCATATCTTTGGGTGCATGGAGTCCATGCATAGATGTGCATTCAAATGAATATGAAACTCTAAGGAACCTTTCCCTTGAAAGATTCTCTTATCTACTTGCTTACCTTTTTATTAAAATGGTTCCACGGTTTTAAAAAGGGAATGTTTTTTTCAAGAACTTTGAAAATTATACCATAAATGAACTCCTTAAGGTTTGAATGGTTTGGCCTAGAAACATGTTTTGGTTAGAGATTGAAAAGAGTCAATGACCGTTTGATAATTGAGATGTGTTTTGGGTGTCTATTTGGAACTGAAAGTCCCGTTTGGCATTGAAAATAAAAAATGTTGTTTGATATTCTTTTTGAAATAGTTTGTGAATGTTTTTGGTAAATTCATTTGGTTATCTAAAGCTAATAGCCCATTTGGAAATTTTCATGTTTTAAAGAAAGGGTTGAATTCTTAAGAGATGTGACGACCCAATTTTCACATTCAATGAAGCGATATATATGTATATGTATATAGTGGGAACGTATATAGAATAGATTTACCTTTATGGGTTGTTGTATATTGTTTTCCGTGTATTGGGTAGGCAAGTGTGATGATGGAAGGTAAGGTGATTCACACATGCGAGGGCCTCCCATTTACATAGTATTATTACCCCCATGGGTTCCTGGTCTTCTTTTAGAGGATTGAGGGATGGTTTCTTTCTAGATCTGATTATATGGGTTGGTACCCTCTGCATCACTGAGTGGAAAGATGGTCTATGCCACTGGATTGGTCAGTTGAGGGTGGCTAGTTGGTTATAGACTTACGAGATTCACCATACACTGGTAGGTGGTTCTTAAACAAGTATGTAAAGGGGTATTTATAGGTATTTTTAGAAAAAACCATGGATATTATATGTATTTATTTTTTACTCTATACTGCAATTATTATTTAGATTCTCAGTTTTCTTATTTTCTATATTACTTGGTATTGTGTTTTTTGGATATTATTTTGGGATTGGTATTACAAAATGATAAAATATTTTGAAAAATGGAAATGTGGAACAATTTGTTTTGAAAATGGAAAGGTTGTGTTGTTAATTTATTATAAGAAAAACATACATTAATATATGAATTTCAAACTAGTGTTAAATAACTATTTTCAGGAAAGGAAACAAATGGATTCTGGGGTGGTTGCCTACTGAGCTGTTAAGCTCACACCATAGTTTTACCGTTCAGTGTTGGTAGACACATGTTGTTTTGTTGGATTATGTTTTTTGGTTAGTTCTCATGATTGGAGCATGTTGGCCATGTGGTTGGTCGGATAGTGGAAGGTGGTGATCCTGAGGTCACATAGAGATCATTTTAGTGGAATTTTAGTTCAGTTTTTTATTTGGTTTCTTGTTTTTCTAGATATATCTTGAATTAAGATCGGTTTGAATATTTTTATTGAGACTCATCTATGGGTTATTACTGCATGCTCTATTTTTTTAGTTGGTTTATTTTATCATAGTTATTCTTTGGGATGAAATAATTTCCACCCGAATTTTATTGGATGTTCGATACTAGTTGACAGCCTATGGAGATCGGGAATTCCCTACAGGACACGTATCAGACTATATTGGGTGTCAGGTTGGATGGAATCAACTGGTTCATGACATAGTACAAGAAATCCATGTTTCATAAAGATTACCATTTCTTCAGATTTTGAGACAAAAAACATAGAAACGATGGGTAATAATGTCTCAAATAACACTAAATCCATATCTAATTTAAGATATATTTTAATTAAAACTCCATAATCAACCATAGTGTGTATTAAAAATAAACTCAAAAAACATTCCATTTCCTTCTATTAAAATCCTTGGTTCCATCAATTTTTAGTTCCCTTCAAAATTCCAACTTTTACATAAACTTGGATTAAGGGAACTTTCATATTTCTAGTCTCATGCCAAGCAGCAACACCATAAAAAATTTTCAAACCATATTTATCTTCAAAAACCCAAAAATATTTTATAAATAACACATTTGATTTAATTATCATTTTATGAAAAATATTATTCTATTTCCTTCTTTAACAATATCCTTTACTTATTTTATAACTTCACCATAGTGGGTTTTTATTATTTCTTATCATGGATACTTATCATGAATTTTATATGTTTGAGCTCCAGGTTCATGAAAAATGTTTCTTTTTTGATCATGAATTTTAAAAATAAATAAATTCCATATTATCTTAGGCATACTAATGACGTGTCATTTAGTTATGTATTAAATCCAAATTATGAAACCCACTTCTTTATAAAGGGTTTGATCATGGTTATGATTTACGCATGGTTTATTTTCTATAGTGGAACACATATAGATGTACATATTATGATGTGATGGGTGGGTATGTTATATCCCTTCAATGCATTGGGTAATTTTAATGTCTTGTTAGATACCATGTATCGTCAATGAGTGTTTAGAAAAATAAAAATATATTATGATGGAGGTTTGACTAAACATATGTTGATTATGATAGAGATTATCCAATGTTATGTTGTATTGGGGATTATACTTGGAATATTCTTTTGATTTCATGCTTTATGTTGTTTCCACATTATTGTGTGTAAATCCCTATCCCTGGAAGCCCAAAGCTGGGTCCTTAGTTTTTTACATCGACATGATTACAAGGAATAAAATCCCTGAAAAACAAATTAGTTTAGAATTTTTTGAAAACTAGATTATATAAATGATACCTATATTATATTAGCAATAGAAATTAAAACAAGATGGAGAATAAAATGAAATCAGCAGTATATTTGAAAGCTTATTAAAATATTTATTCTTCATAAAATGGGGAAAGGAAACAAAATAAGGGTGACCCCAAATTCTTAGTAAGGGAAATCATAAACCAGAATAAATCCGAAATCAATATTACTAATAAATATGAAAAGGTAAAAAAATAAACACAACAACCATTTAAACAACTAGATAAGGCCTAATTAATATGGAATGTTAAATTACTAAAACACATCAAATTTAATCAATATACATAGAAGGAAAAGCATCCGTAGATAATGTCAAAAAAAAAATTATGCATACATAAAAACTTAGTATGAGTGATGGAAATTTTTTATTATTGGATTCCATGTTTCCTATGTACATCATACCTTTCCCATCAATATCTTTCCTAACATGATTTATATAATATTTAGTGAAAACCCATAAGATTGGAAAAACGATTCACCTTAGGAGACTACCAATGCATCATGAGGATACCTATAAACAGGTCCCTCCCATGTTGAACCTATCAAAATAATTCCTTATATATTGAGAAATTGATTTAATTCATGAACAATATTCCTTATCAAATATTTTAATTGGATAAAATATACATATTTATAAATAGTTCCATAAATAATTAAATAACGGTCAAAGTGAACATCATATGTAAAAATGTTATATATTTTAATAAATAATATTATACAATGCTTGAAAATATAGTTATTTAAGATAAATGAGGTGTACAATAAAAATTATCATAGGAAGTGATTGTTTTAATAGAAAGATATCAATCATAAAAAAAGTGATATCATAGATATAAATTTTACAACTTAGTAAATTTCAGTTGAAAACCACACAGACAAGATAATTTACATAAAATACCACTAATTATGAGTGAATCGTGATATTAAATGAAAAAGGAAAGCACATACACCACATTAATGTTAATTTATATATAATAACAAATAAGTCTCAACAGATTATTAATTGAGACCGAATCCCTTACATTATGCTTTTTTTGGTTGAATTCTATATAGACTCTTATAAAATGGTTTTAATAATGTTATTAAAATAAAATATAACCATTTTAATATATATGATATCATATTTATTCCTTTTATAACATATTATAATGTTTTCATTAATAATCTTTCATCATTTTCGCTATTTCATGTGTTAATTGTCTCGTTTTTCCAGTATGACTTTACTTGTAATTTTTGTTCATATTAATTAGATCATGATGTAATAATAAACCAGATTTAAACCATGAATTAAATACCATATATATTCCTTAAATATTTATTTATTATAATATATAAAATTTGTCGATAATAAATGAAATATTCCATTCACGGAAAGGGTAGGTCGTATGTTTGCATAAACGCTACTTCCATTTCATTATTATGTTTAAAAAGTAAGTGATATAAATATGTAAATATGTATTATCATTATAGAATCATATTAATGTCATACATATCACATATATTTATTTAAAAACATCCTAAATACATTTTTTTAACAACGTGAATGAATCACATCGTTTTGAGGTGGCGGTAGTGACATGCCCACAAACGATGTTATCCTATCCGAAAAAATAGAGTTAATGAAGCTATGTGTTATATAATAATTAAATAAGAATAAATACAATATAAATATCATATATGTTATATATAAACTATAAATACATCATTATTTCTAGCCTTTAAATGTGGTAATTGAATAAAAAAAACATTAGTTGTCGAGACGGTAGTCCTCCATAAACAAAAACGATGATTGCATATCCCATTTGATGGTTGTATTTGAATTTGTAGGATGAAATATTATAATAAAGACTTTCCATTGTATTTTTTATATTGATTTAAATATATGAAAATTATTTAATAATAATTGAAGAGTTGGATAAAGAAATGAAACAAAAGTGACTGTTGAAAACTGTTACCTCTTTTTCAGGTAACTCCTTTTGGTTTATACCAAAATTCTTCATTGGATGGATTTATACCAAAATATAGGTTTATAGGATGAGTAATTGGATGTTATTTGGGTTTTTAGATGACACAAATGGCTTTAGAGGCATGAATAAGTGGGAGGGGTGTGTGCCTTCGTATAGTGGAGGAGGAGTGAGATTCGTGTAAATATAAAAAGGTAAACACTATTGAGAAGTATAACTTACATAGAGTGCCACCAATAATAAAAAACATTAGATAAAATGTATTATATGTTCAAAATATTTCCATAAAATTGACTTTGAAATAGTTTACAAGTCATATTTTTCTTAAGATTAAGGTTTAGTCCCTTGTTAAGCTCACCATTCTCTTAATCGCTATAAATCATTTTAATTACATTAACTAATATTTTTTTTCCAAAAACTAATTTTATATTATTAGAAATTAGAAATTATTATGATTATAAATATATAATTAATTTTCACAAATTCAAATCTTCTAAGAGATAGATATTAATTTAAAATTAATCATAATTTTGAGAAAATAAGGCGGGGTTTGATGTAAAATATTTTAAAAGCCTGAAATGTTTTTGTATTAAAAATGAATATTAAATTTACTATAATGAACTAAATTAAATTAATTGATTTATTATTGATGTAATTTGACTTTAAAAAACAATTTAATATATATTTTAATTATATAAATAAATAATGCAAAAAATAAATTTTCAATTAAAATTTAGTATTGTTCACTATTCATAAAAAACATAAGATAAGAATTCCAAAAAATTACTCTAACATAATTTTTACATTTATATATAAAAAATGAAGTTTATTTTTACATATAATACTTATAAAATTATAAAAATTCAGTTTTAAATAAGGTTCTCCACTAAACAGTGGAAAAACTGCCTTTATAAAAATATAACATTTTATACATAATATTGGGTTTGTTTTTATATTATGAATATTAAATATATTGGAAGAATGTGAAAAATATTTGAATTAATATATATTGTATAAAATTTCTTCATAAATTATCTAAATGTTTGAATATTTAATTATGTATGAAAAAAATTCCTAAATAGTAGTTTGTTTAAACCCGGTGTTGCGTGCATTACAAGATGTTAAATTTATTTTGAAAGGAAAATATTCTAAAGTCTTGGGGTTCTACATACTTTCCTCCTGAAAAAATTTCATTCTAAAAATTTTAGAGGTATTACGTTCTAAAAATATTTGGGAAGTTCCCCTTCATATAATCCTCTTGTTTCTATGTTGCTTCATCCATTTTGTGTTTTCTCAAGAGTACCTTTTCCATATGACTTGTCCGATTCCTCAATAAATTCTATCAAGTATCAAGAAACTGGATGGGTACTTTATAGTATAAAATGTCTGGTTTCAAATATATTTCATCATAGGTGAGAACATTTATTGGGTTAAGAATGTACTTCCTTATCATAGTGATATGGACCACATTGTGTACCTTTGAGATATTTGGTGGAATTTCCAAACAATAGGCATCAAATCCAACTCTTTCAAGAATTTCAAATGGTATTGTGTACCTGGGGATCAAATTCACATTTTTATCATACCTGACCACCAAAATTCATAAATATACTTAAAATAAAACTTGATCTACCATGTGTAACTCTAAATATTTCCTCTGATTACCAGAATAAATCATTTTCTTAAATTAATATTCTTACATATGAGCCTGAATAGCCATAACCTTTTTAATCATCTCTTCAACATGTTTTGGTACTATAAGTTTCCTTTCCCCATCTTTATCCTACAAGTTAGAGTATTAAACCTCATTCCATATAATGATCCATACAGTTCAATTGGAATACTTGAATGGAAACAATTATTATAGGAAAACTTTACCAAAGGTAAGTACCGATCCCTCATACCTTGATAGTCTAGTTAGAAAGACCTCAACAAGCCTTCCCTAGTTTGAATTTTTCTTTCTTATTGTCTCACAAATTGAGGATGGTAGGTAGTGCTAAAATAAATCTAAGTATTAGGATCATTCTGAAGACAATTCGAGAATTTCAACGTAATGTGGGATCTTGCTTGTTAGGTTCACTAGGTCGAACACCCTGAGGGGGGGGGGGGGTGAATCAGGGCATGAAAGATAAAATATTTCTCCCTTGTAAATCTTGTTTCTTTGTTAGAAAAAACTCAATTTTTTCTACCTCTTGTTGTAATATATGAACAAATATGAAATCATGCGTAGGACACACCAATTTTTACTTGGTTCACCCACACTGGGCTACATCTAAGGAGCATACAATGACAATGTGATGATGTACCGAATTCCCAAAGGCTCATGTCCAATAATGAGTACCAACTTTGGTCTATATCTTCTATAACTAGGCTCACTGCCTTTACAAGGTTTATGGTCTACTCATTGCACCCCCAAGGGCTACTCCGTATGCCTCTTTATCTGGATCATTTCCAGTGGAAGGGGTTAGTGTCTTCCTCTTCCTCTACTCACTAATCTTGGAAAGCAATCCACATAGTGTTTATTGTCTTGTAGGTCAAATATAGTTTATGGACACGTAGGTCCCTTAATTTTCTTGAATTCCTACAACCTCAGCTATAGGCAGAAGTAATATTAAATTTTCGTTTTCACCTGTAGATGAACTCCACCTTTCTGAGTACTTCTAGGTACAGGAAAATATTTCCAAAACTGATTTGAAGCTTTCGAAGGCTTCCTTGTGAAAATAACAAACCAGCTAGTACTCCCACACAATGAGTATCAAGTTTGGTATGCAGATCAGCTCTTCTATATACTGTTGTTTCCACTGTGAACCGCTCTTCACCCATGGTCTGAATTTTCTTGCCGCCTGCATACCACTGCCTTCGTTCCACCTCTACAAATTGTCCCCTCTCCATAAACTGTTCTCTGTCTGCATATGCTCCTCCGCATTCCAGAGATCCCCCTCCATGTACCACTTCTGAAATTCTCTATCTCGCATACTGTATATTCCTCATCATTATACCAAGTATTATGCCTGTTATAATAATTCACTTAAATCCTTTGGTGAAATATCTTCCATGAAAACTACTTTATCTTTCACAGATTTCTTTCTCGGGAACCTACTTAGGACTTTAATGAAAACCCAGAACAAAAATAAGTTTTCTAATTATATTTGGTCTCAATAGTAATCAGTGGTATTAGTGATTCTTATATAGAAAAAGATACCCACAAAATCCTCTATTCTAAGATTTACCAAATCTTTAATCTAGCCTTTCACCACTTACCAATCCTTCTGGTGCTGTGAACCACAAGCCACCCACAAACCATTTTTTCTATTCAGTCTGCATACCGTCTTTGTTCCTATATAGGATATCTCCTCCCCTGACGTCAATCCATCCGCATACCACACCGGATTACACCATGAACAATTTTCAGTTTCACAAACCGCTTCGGCGTACCATTCCCACCGCTCCACATACCATTCCCAGAACATGGTATGCGGTCCTTGAGTTATGGTATGCAGTTCTCATCCTTTTCCAATTTTATTCAATGTTCTTCATACTGTTTACTCCTGTGAAGAAATACTTTCTTTTCCAACATCAAATGCCCAATTTTTATCCCCAAAAATATAGACAACACCGGGAAACTATGCCACCTTGAAAACCTATCTTTAGAAAACACCAATCATACTCATTTGCGGTCATCTGGTTTTGTCAACAAACACAAACACACCCAAAACAAACCAAGAGGAAATTTTTTTAGATTTCTACCCAACATAGATCATAAAAAATTAGTAGAGCTGTGACATGAAATATTACAACTTCATTAATACAGAGCATTGCAGGGAACTAGAGTGGACTGTCTTATCTTATAGAAAAGAAATGTTCATATTTTCTTAGGTGATCAATGATAACCCATATTACATCATTCATTCTAGGAGTGTTTGGTTTTCATGCAAATAATTCCATTATAATTTAATCCCATTTCCACATTGGAATATGAATAGGTTGAAGTAATCCTTTAGGATTTTCCCTCACATCTTTCACTTGTAAAAAAAATAAACAAATGGACACATAAGTAGAAATATCCCACTTCATTTTATCTGGACAAAATTGTTCCTTAAAGTCCATATACATAATTATGATACCAGGATGTATAGAGAAATTTGAGATATGTTCATAATCTAAAAATTTAATTTTTATCTTAGGTATATATTTTACACAAAGTCTCTTTCCACAATTTATAGAACCATATCAAAAAACAATGTATTGTAAATTTCCATCATTCACACAACTTATTTTATTTTGAAATTATTTATTATCATATTAATAATTATTTATCTTCAATAATAAATATGGTTTTTCAAGAATTTTAAAAATGATTGATGTCTCCCCTTCCTTAGAAATGACCTTATACATATTTTCTAGATCCATAAACAATGGATCCTTCTCAATCCTCATTTGGGTTAGAACACCATGTCTCTTCCTACTCAATTCATCAACTACATTTTTTTCTATCCCTGGGTGGTAGTATATTGAGAATCTATAATCCTTGGATATATGGATCCATCTCAATTTCCTCATATTGATATATTTTTGTGAGAAGATGAATTCCAGGATCCTATAATCTTTTTATATCTCACATCTTTCACAATAGAGATAATGTCTCCATATTTTCCCAAATAAGATTATAGATGCTAACTGAAGATCATTGGTTGGATAGTTCTTTTTTGTGTGTCTCAAATTTCCTTGATGAATATGTAATAACTTTATCATTTTCATTAGGAGACAACAGAGTCCCTTCTTTGATGCATTACTATATATGAGAAAAACATCACTTCAAGGTGGTAGAGTAAAAATTAAAGGATCGAATAATCTTATCCTGAGTTTGTCAAAGTTTTATTTACATTCATTTTTTTTAAAACTTTACCCCTTTATGGGTCATCTTTCATAAAGGGTTATCTGATTAAACAAAATTCTGAATGACCCAGTGATAGTGACCTTCCAAAGCAATGAAACTACATACCTAAATTATGTTTTTTGGCGTAGGAAATTCTTGAACTACCATTTTTTGGTAGGATCAACATATATTCCACCCATAAATAAATTGTATCCAAGAAAAGAAACATATTTAATCCATAAATCACACTTACTAAATTTCCTATGTAAATCTTTCCTCCCAAGAGTTTTAAGAATGATCTAAAAGTGATTCTCACAGTCCTCAAAGAATTTATAATATACCAGAATATCATTAATGAATACCACAAAAAAAAAATAAAGATATTACTTTAATACTCTATTCATTATGTCTATAACAATTTTGGTTTTATTAGACAATAAAAATAGAATTACTGTAAACTCAAAATATTTATACCTAATCGAAAAAGATATCTTTGGAATATCTTTCCTTTTTTACTCTCAATTGATGATACATTGAATGAAGATAAATCGTTAAAAAATATTTGGCTCTGTGAAGTTGGTCAAATAAAATTACTCAATGAGAGGTAGAGGATACTTTTTCTTCATTGTAATAGTATTTATTTCCCTATTACCAATGCACAACCTCATGGATCAATATTTTTTCTGAACAAAGAGGATAAGGGAACCCATGGTGAAACACTAGTGAGAATAAATACCTTATTACCCAATTACCCTAGTTGATTGTTCAAATACACAAATTATACAATGGACATTTTATAGGGAGTTTTGATATATTCCTCACATCAAGGATTAAATGAATGAGAAATTAAACTTTACAATTTGTGGGATTTCCATGTAATTCCTCAGTAAATACATCAATGTATTCCTACACAATAGGTACAAACTCAACGTACAGATTACCTTCTTCAACATTAGATGTTTTTTTCTTCTTCTTCTCTTGGAATTTAATTCAGAAGAGCTATTTGGGGTATATTTAGACAAGAATAGGACGAGTTAGAATCTTCTCTTATGATAAGGGATTATATATCTTCCTCACAAATTGTAATTTCTTTTCTCTTACATTATTTTATTTGAATCATATTTTGAGATCCACTCCATACCAAGGATTATATCAAAGTCTACCGAATGGTTTATAATAGTGTTAGTGAGTAAATAATGTTTATGTTTCATAATAGGTACTTCACAACACATCATTGTTACAGTGAGACTTACCTCAGGAGTTTTGACTGACAACTCTCTTATTAAGCCGAAAATGGAAAAGAATAATTTTCTTCAAAAACTGCGTAGATATAAAATAGTGTGATAATATAGAAAAAAGTAATGTATTGGATAAATTTTAATATTGGAATAATGTACAATACACCACATCATTTAGTACTTCAAAATCTATAGTAGTGATCATATAATCTTGGCCATATCCCCTTATCCTCTTCTTGGGTTGGTTCCCTTGACACTTAGGGAATTTTGTTATATAGTGCCTCACATCCTTGCATCATCAACCATGTATATAAATGTTTTAATTCCAATGATTTCATTATTTTACATGGTGAACCATTTCTCCACACTTATAACATAACCCCATTCCCTTGAGGCATTCCCTAAGGTGGTTCTTTCTCTAGTTTTCACATTATAGAAATTAGATGGTATTATTATTATTTTTTGACGCATTACCTTTATCGTAGTTCTCATTATAATTTTTATTCCTAGGGGTTCTCTTGTATAAGTATGATCTATAGAATTAATTCTCCATTTTTATGGAACATGAAACAATCTCTTCATATGATGAATTTTTTTGGGAGACCAATTCCCTTCGAAGTCTAAGATTACAACCTTAAAAAAAGTGAAAAATATTTCACTCCTTGTTGATTATATAATTTATAGCATACCTAGATGACCTTTTAAAGGTATCTTAATAATACACAACACTTTATTATTAATTTTTATTTAAGATAAGAAACATTATCTTCATCTCAATTTTTTGATCAAGAGGGAAGTATTTATCGAAGAATGACTCCTTAAAGGTTATACATTCCTTGAGTTATATTTGTTCTTCCTACCTATTATGCTGGATCAAGAACAACCAATAATTAACATAACCTTTGAGATAATACACCATAAGTGAAACCTTATCCATTTTAATATATCCCAAGGCCGTAAATATCTTCGTTAGAAACTAAATGCATTTCTCAACTATAATAATATTAGTAGTGAGACTAAAAAATTGGGGATAATATAACATAAAGTAATCCAATATATAAGATTCTCACTATGGAATAGGTTTCTAAATTATAGAAAATTTATTTTTCAAAACCTAATTAATATTCCCTAATATATCCATTATTTTTCTATTCCAATACAAACTTTATTGGTTTCCTCAGTAGAGAAATCTGTATATTTTCCACGTGTATTGATACCATTCATCATTCTTTGGTAATTTTTAAATAATGGATTATATTGGATTAACTCGTTAAATAATGAAGTTTACATCATAATTTATAATTCTAAATATTTTATAACACACAAAATTGATTTAAAAACTATGCATCGTAAATATTTTAATCATGAAATTTTGGTTCTTTTAGGACATATTTACTTTCAAATCATTAATAATAGTTTGTAAAGATAATGTGAATTATCCTAAGCATATCTCTAATGTGTGTCAAACTAGGTGCACAATAAGGCCCATTTTCATGTACCAGGTTACTCTTGAGTAAGGCCCGATGAATCTTTTTAGAGTCTCTACCCCTATATATAAATATGTTCAAGAACCACATCCACATGAAGTATCTAGAAATGGATGTATTTTTAGAAATACCCACACAATATCTACCTTAAAACAATTATAGGATGTTATTATATATTTATCCTAAATACATATCTTAGGGATATTTTACCTAATCTATTTTTTTCTAAATCTAGTTTCCAAAGTTGTTACTAAACTTCCTTTGATACCAACTATAATGCCCTAACCCTAGAATCCCAGAGTCAGTGCCTTACTCTATTACATTGGTACGATTACATGGAATAAAATCCTGAAGGATCGATCAGTTTAGGGGTTTTGAAAAACTAGATTACATACATAATACCCATAGTAAATTGGTAATAGAAAATAAAACATGATAAAAAATAAAATTAAATGAACAACATCATTGAAATATTATTCCAATATTTGTTCTTCATAACCTGTAGAAAGAAAAAAAAATAAGGGTGAGATAAAATTCATAGTAAGGGTAATAATACAGTGGAATAAATCAATAATAAATAAGAATAATTAATATATAAAGTAAAATAACTAAACAAACTTTCTATTTAAACAATTTGATACAACATAATTAATATGTTAATATAAATTACTCAAACACATGTCATTTAATCAATAAATTGAGAATAAAAATCATTCATAGATAATGTCAAATAAAAAGTCTCATTGATAAATAATATCTATGTATGAATGAGGGAAATTATTAATTATTGGATATCATGCTTCTTGGGTATATGGTAACTTTTCCATCAAGACCTTTCACAAGACAGTTTATAACATATTGGGTAAATACCCATCTGATTGTCCAAATGATTCATCTCATGAGAATACTGATGCATCGATGGGATATTTATTACCAAGAACAATTACATAGTACCTATAAAAATCAATCCTTATATATTTATTAATCAATTTAATTCAAGGACAATGTTCTTTATCAAATATCCCTATTGAATAAAAGATTCAAATTTATCAATAGTTCCCACTTTTAATCAAATAATTATCAAAGTAAAAAATGTATGTAAAAATGGTATACGGTTTTGGAAATAATAATATAAATTGAATAATATATATATATTTTAGATAAATTATATTTATAATAAAAATGATCACATGGTAGTGATTTTTCCAAAAGAAAGTTAACAATAAAAAATAAAGTGATATTGAAAAGATAACTTTTACCACATGGTAATTTTCAAGTCAAACCCAATTAAATTAGATAGTTCAAAGTGATATTTAAAATACCATGATGAATGAGTGGATTATGATATTAAAAGAAAAAGAGGCATTATATACACCATATTAATGTTAATTGTTGAATAATAATAAATAATCCTCAATAAAAATTATATTGAGATGAAATCCCTTACGTTATAATTTTTTTGGTTGAATTCTCTCTAAAGTCATGTTTAATGGTTTTAAGAATGATATTAACTTAATATGTAACCATTTTAAAATCTATTATATCATAAATATTCCTTTTATAACATATTATAACTCATTCATTAATAATATTTCAACATTTATGTCTTCCATGTGTTAATTGTCTTGTTTTTTAACTATGTCTTGACATTTCATTTTTTTCCTATTAATTAAATAGTGATTTATTAATTTGAATGTTTTAAACCATTATATAAATATTATATATATTCATTAAATATGTATTTATCATAATCTATAAAATATTGATATATTTAATGAAATGCACGTTCTTGGAGACGGTAGGTCATACTAACGCATGAACACTACTTTCATTTATTTTTAATATTTAAAAAGTGATATATATATATCTGTGTGTGTGTATTATTATTAAATTATATTATTTATTTCATATATTTCACATATTTTTATTTAAAACCACCTTTAATGAATTCCATGCATAGCATGAACCAATCATATCACTTTGAGGATCCGATACACTATTGTAATTTTACCCTTTACCAATAGTTCATAACCATTGGTATATTATATACCAACGGTTTCCCAAACCATGGCCAAGTAAGCCATGGGTATAGTGTTATACCAATGGTTCTGTGTAAACTGTTGGTATATCTGCTAAAGTAAGAGATATACCAATAGTTACCCAAACCGTTGGTATATGTTACCCTTATACCAATGGTTTAAAACCATTGGTATATAGTGTACAATATACACCCAAAACCATTGGTAAAATTGTATTTCAACGGTTAAACAAAACTGTTAGTATAATATACATCAGAATGCTATACCGACGGTTTTGAAAACCGTTGGTTTACATATGCTGCAACTCCACAGTTGCCAGCAGCCACCTCCAACTTGCAACTCTCGAGCTTCATACTGCAACTCTCCCTACAAGAACACATACATCCAGAATACAAAATCTTAAATGGGATGTTTAAAATTCATCCAGAATTCAGAAATTCAGAAATTTAAAATTCATTCCTCACTCAAACCACAACACAAGAGAAAAATCCATAATCCAATACCTGAATTTAAATGAAATAACACCCATAAAAACATCACAAAATTAAAATCCAATACATCCAGAATCAAATACATATAACAATATTCACAATTTTGAATTCATTACCAAAACTGCTTGAATTTAATACATCAAGAATTCAAAAATTTAGAATTGAAAATAAATTACACCCATAACTTTATTCAAAATTTAGAATTAACACCTCACTCAAACAACAACACCAATATACACTAGAAAAAAAAGCCTACATGTTATAGGAAGCACATAGGATGTTTACTCATGGTCTAGGGTTGACTATATTAAAACAAACAGAAAAACATGGGTAGAGTGGACAATGATCATGATACCCATAAGATAGAGAATGGTAGTGGTCATGTGATTAGACCTAGGATGAGTTATAGGAAGAAAATGGGATTTTTATATTCCTATAATGACTATGTATCCATGTATAAATTGTTCCTCATGTGTTAGTGGAAAACATTGGCCAATCTAGACATATGAGATGGGAAACCAGAATAGCCTACATGTTTGTCATAGATATTTTAATTTGAATAATGGGGTATGTGGATATTTGTAATTTGGTCTCCTCGGTGTGATGTGAGATGAATCCCCAGTTTGGGTAGTGGGTATGAATATTCAATTCTGTTTTTGGTATTGGGTTCCCAAAGGGATTTTGGTTTGGTCCTAAAACCCCTTGTTTGAGGATGGGATTAGAGTATTAAATGTCATGTGTCTTAGAATAGGGGTAGAAGTTCCTCACATGAGAAGTGGACTTAGTGAGGCTAGACCATGGATCCTTGTGCTAAAGTATCAAACAAAATCTGAATACGTTTGGTCAGTTTTGTGTATGCAAGTTGTTGTTTTCACTTAAAATCATGTCCATTTCAAATAAAAGTGAGATAGTTTGAGGGGTAACGGCCACACCGTGCCTTGGATAAGGCATGACTGACTCATACATGTCACAAATGACCCATGGATATTTTTCATAATGTATCAACTGAATCCGAATGCATTTGGTAAGTTTTCCATATGCCAGTTGTTGTTTTCACTTAAAAGTTTGTTCATTTCAAATAAACGTGAGACACTTTGAGTGGTACCGGCCACACCCTACATCAGATTGAGATGAGGTTGACTCATACAAATCACAAAATGACCCATGGATCCTTTTGATAATGTATCAACACGATCAGAATACGTTTTGTTGGTTTTCTGAATTTCTATTGTATTTACCTAAAACAATGTACATTTTAAACAAAAGAGATACACTTTGAGTGATTCCGGCCGCACCATTCCTCATATTGTGGCGGGTCTGACTTATACACATCAAAAATGACCCATGAAACTTCTTCCTGAAGTACCAATAAAATTTGAAAGAATTTTTTTAGGCTTCCATATGCAAGTTGTTGTTTTCACATAAAATCATGTCCATTTCAAATGAAAGTGAGCCAGTTTGAGTGGTACTGGCCACACCATTCCTCGGATTGAGGCGGGGTTGACTCGTACACATCAAAAATGACCCATGTATTGTTTTACTAATGTATAAACCAATCTTCATTTTAGTCTAGATATATTTTCCGATCAGAAAAACTATTGTGAAAATCTATAGTTTGACCACCTGTAAATTCTTATCACCTTCATATATATATTCTAGTTTCTCCCACATGGAATTTGATGAATTTAATCTCATCACATTTAAATATATTTGATCAAATAGAGCTTCAATAAGGTAATTTGTTTCTTTGTAATTTGAAAGTATTTTATTGTCCATTTCACTCATAGAAAGAATTATTGTATCAATTACTTGATTCCCTTGAGTTATGTCCAAGAGAACTTCCATCTTAATGGATTGAAGATGGTGTCTCATCCTATTATTCTAAATCCTGAATTTGTATGAACCAAATATGGGGATACCTTAACATTCATTGAATTTTACACGAAAATAACTAAGGATAGATTTAACCCCAAAAACAATATGATATGATTCCACTTGTAGGACCTTATAACACCCTAAAAGGGAAGGGGTGAATCAGGATTTCAAATTTTTTTTCTAAAGTGATGGACTTGTTCCCACATTTGTAATAACTCGTAAAACCTATATGATTGAATTGAGCAGCAATTCAACATTCATATCTAGAGAGGAAAAAAATAGTTTTACCTAGTTCACCACTAAGGGTGGTCCATAGAGTATAAACTGACCGTGTTTCAGTCATTCCTAAATCCATTACTCTTTACTAGTTATTGTGGAGAAGAGAAGATCACATATAGTAACTCTACGTTAGGAACAGTATCTGAAAAATAATTATAGGGATAACAGACTACCTCCATTAGAATACTTTCATTGACTCCCATAGCTCACTAACTTGGGTGAAGTCTTACTCATTTTAATGACTTGATGGATGATTAAGTAGATTGGGAAATTATGTCTTTGTATCTAATTAGAAAAAGACTCTACATTCTATGTAGTATTTATATGATTCAATAGAAATAATTTTTCACTATAATATGATGTTTAACCCTACTATTCATGAATCTTCTAGCCTTATTGATACCCCCTTTAGGATTAAAAGAAATCGTAGAATCTATGAACCCAAAAACTTTGGTGAAGATCCCAACCATTTTGAACCTCCCAACCATCACAAAGATCACAACCTTCTCAGAACACTAATTCTTCATGAAAATCCTAGTCTTCATGAAACTATTTTTCTTTGAAAAATATTATTATTAGTTCAGACATAATCATTATTTTCTAGTTTATCAATATCAAAAAGAATTCTTGATTCATGAATCCCCCAACCTTCATAAATAATAATCAATTTAGCCTTTTTGAAAATTCTATTCTTGTATTCAACTGAGGGGTGACCACTTATTTATATAATTTTCCTTTCACAAAAATTCTAAGATCCCAGAGGCATTTATTCATACATATTCTATCCTATTCATCAATCTTTGTTAATTTTTAAGCTCTAAGGAAATTTTCTAGTTCTCTATGCTTTTCATACTATCGTAGAACACCATATTTCTATCGCACAGTCACATTTCTCCATACCTTTGAAAAAACCATCCTTTTTGACCCCATATGATTTTGAAAATATCTATAACTTTATGACACTCCAATTTTTTTTGAAATCCTTTCCTTTACCCTATAATTGAAGATTAAATTGTCACATCCTGACAAGAATTTTTATTTTATGTATTAATTTCATAATGTTTGATCTTTTGGTGGAGGTTTGGGTTGAGTGTCTAAATAAGTATTTCTTGTTTTGGTGGTTTTATTTTTGTTCTATCTCTATTCATGGATATTTTTAATGTTATTGGGATAAAGATCCATGTTGGGGGTTTTTAACACCCACAGTGCCACTATTGTTTTTAAATAATTTCGGGATCATTGGGTGGTGTTACCTAGTGTTTGGTCTACCATTTGATAGTTTTGGACAATTTTTTAAGTCACATGTTTTGACCATATTTTTCCCAAACCAAGCAACTTAAACCAACGATGTAGCATAATTTTTCTAGTAGAATTCACACGGTTTGTTCACGGTTTCTAAAATAATGCAGAAAAACCATGCAACTCATTATGGGATAAATATCATTTAATTTAAAAATATTATTTAAGTTATTCCTCCTCACATTTGAATTCCTACGTTCTGGGTATCAACTAAAGGGATCCCCCTATATTCTCCATTGTTTTGGGCCACTTTTTAGGGTATTTTTCACAAAAGGTTAGTGATTATTCATGATTTCTTCAACAAATCATTCCCTTTCATCTTCTTCACTCTTCCCCCATTCTATTTCTTGGTGTTATTTGGGGATTCCTCATATTGGTTATCCTTAATGCCTAGAGATTATGTTTGGTCTATTTTTCATTTGATCTAGGGTATATGAATGGCCAGTTGGGCTTAGATCCCTCCTCTCTGAAGGTTTCGTTGCATTTTCACAACGTTAAGGTAGGTGTTTCCATTATTTTCCTTTTTCTAATAATCCATTGATACACGAGTTTTTCTAGTTTCTTAAAAATTATTTATAAATGTTTTTTTTCATACTTTTTATTTTTTTGTTTGATTTATTATAGTTGTTTCACGATGATATAATGTGATAAAATTGTATTTCTAAGGGTTTATTTTATTATGACTATAAATGTATACACACAAGGTGTTCGATAAAATACCTATTTTTTTCTAAACATGAAATTAACTCTTTTTGTGACACTTGGAACTTGTTCTATTTTTGTAAATAATGTTTTCTATGTTGAATTTGAATAACGTGTGATTTGAAAATATTTTATATCTTATGAATTTGGGTGGTTATATTTTTGAAAGTATTTTACTTATTTTGAAAGTGTTGTTATGAATTTTCAATTGACTTGGATGTTTGTTTTGTTTTAAAAATAAAGAAGCGTTTTTATATGGTTTCAAATAAGTCTCATAGACACAAAGAGGGTTCCACTGGATGTGCATTCAAAGGAATATGGAACTCTAAGGAACCTTTTCCCTTAAAATATTCTATTATCTCCTTACTCAAATTTTTCTTAAAATGGTTCCATGGTTTTAAAAAGGTAATGTGTTTTTCAAGAACTCTGAAAATAATTCCATAAAAGTTCTCCTTAATGTTTGTCCTTTTTTGTTGAAACATGTTTTCGAAAGAGATTTAAAAGAGAAAAGGCCCATTTGGTAATTGAGATGTGTTTTGTGTGTGATTTTAGAACTAATGGGGAAGTTGGGATTGAAAATATAAAAATGGTGTTTGATGTTGTTTTAGAAATATTTTGTAAAAGTTTTTGGTAAATTCATTTAGGTTAGTAAAGGTAAAAACCCATTTGTAAATTTTCATGTTTTAAAGAAAGGGTTGAATTCTTAAGTGATGGGATGACCCGTTTGGCACCTTCGATGAAGCAATATATATGTATATTTATGTTGTGGGCACCTCTATAAGTGGGATTTATTTTTATGGGTTATCATATAATGGTGTTATTGTTTGGGTTAGGAAAGTGTGGTGATTATAGATAAGGTGAGTCATGCGTGTGAGGGCCTCCCACTTATACAATAATATTACCAAAATGGGTTCATGGACATCTCTTTGAGGATCGAGGGACTGTATCTTTCCAACCCAAATTATATGGGTTGGTACCCCCTTGATCACTGATAGTCAATAAGTCTTTTCCTCTGGATTGGTCAGTTGAGGGAATCCAGTTGGTTATAGACTCAGGGGCTTCACCACTCACCGAAATGTGGTTTTGAACCATGTAAGTCCTAGGGTCTTTAAAGGGATTTTTATGATCAGCCATGGTTATAATTATAATTTATTATTTAATTATTGATACACTTATTTTTTAGTTTATCAGTTTATATATATTCAGTAGGACTTGGTATTGTGTTGTTTGGATTTTTGTTTGGGGCTGTGATTCCAAAATGATAAACTATTTTGACTAATGGAAATATGGAATGTGTTGTTTTGAAAAAGGAAAGGTTGTGTTGTTTATTTAAAATATGAAAAAAATACTTTCATATATGTAATTCAAAATAGTGTTAAATGACTGTTTTCAAGAAAGGATACATATGGATTCTGTGGTGGTCACCTACAAAACTGTTAAGATCACAACCTACTTGTACCATTTTGTGTCAGTATACTTGAGTTTTTTGACAAGTTTTGGTTTTTCAGTTATAGTGATCAACATTTGAGTAGTCTGGCCATAATGCTAGTCAATTAGTTGAGGGTGGTGACCATGAGGTCACATGTAAATTGCCTCTGTGAAAATATATTTTGGTTTTGTATTCATTTTCTCGTTTTACTAGCTGTATCTTGTATCCAGATCTATTTGAAATTTTTTATTGATACTCTGTTGTTCGTAATTGCTGCATGATCAGTTGTTTTATTTATTTATTTGAGATCGGTTACTCTTTGGGCAGAAATTTCTCCCACATGGATTTCATTTGATACCCGACACTAGTTTCCAATCCATGGGGATTTGGAATTCCCTTTAGACCATATCTCAAACCGGTTCAGGTTTCAGGTTGGATGAAATCCTGGCCTGGTTCGTAAAAAAATGATATCATAGGAGGCCCTTATTTTTTGGGGTGTCAGATAGTTGTAGAGTAGTACTATTAGGACTCAGGAGGTTGGTACAAAAGGGTTTCAAGAAACCTTTCTCATTCTGATCCTCGAGTTACCAGGGATGTTTCAAGATTTGATTATTTTCCCATGTTCTGGGAATCAGGTATGACAACGGAGGTGAGCTGATGTTATTTCATGATCCCACATGGAGTAGTAACCCATGTGGATTTTGAGTGTAATATTCAACCATCTCCTAATTTTTTATGCTTGCATGGGGCGTGGCCCACTACTATGTCACTGGGTAGAGAATAACTTCTAGTTTCTCATTATGGTTGTTTGGTGTAAATTGTGTGTTATTTTGGTTCTGGTTAGGGTGAGTAATCTGTTTAAAATGAAATCAATTTATGACAATTAAATATTATTTCATTCAAGTGGTTTTGAAAAATGGTAAACTGGGTTTTAAAGGGAAAATGTTTTGGATTGGAAATTTGATAAATAGTTGGGGTTTGATGATGAAAGGAGGGGTGTGACCCTTGATACTCTTTATGGAAAATCCCAGGTGTGTGGGTATGTATAGAAAGTGCATGTGGTCAATTATTTGTGGACGAAATAATTGGAAATCGATGGACACACATGTGACAGTTTAGAAGATTCCATAGGTGAGTGTTATAAATTTGAGGTTGATTTGGTCATTCTAAAATGGTCTTAATTGACAAAATTGTTTAAAAAGTTGGTTTTTACTTTAATGAGTGGGTTCTTATTTTGAAAAATGGATTTCATTATTTGGGAAGTGGACTTAGAAGAATGAGGTTTTGATATTAAAATGAAAATGGGAGTTTTTGAAAAGGGTTTTTTGAGTTGGGTTTTTAGCATTAGGTGGGTGATCCAGTTTTTTTAGCTAGGTATGGTCATGGGGTTATGATTTGGTTTGATGTTGATTTTTTGATTTGTGTTCTTATATTGTTGAAAAAAAGCCACCAAGAGAAGTCCCACAAATTTCTGAAGAGTGATGACCAATTTCTGGTTCTTCCCAAATGCAAATATCCTTCGTGGTGATAAAGGACCATTCAAGGTAGTTGAATAGATTGACAAAGTATATCATGTCTTAAAATTGTTGGGAACTCCTAGAGTTATCAGAGCATGTTCTATTCTAGGTTTGTTTAAGGGTCTAAGTTTGGACGAATTGAGATGTTTCCCCCACCATCAATGTGTGATGGGATATCATGGAATGTTTTCAAGCCCTTTTTAACAAATCGTTCATACCTAAAGAGCTGAAGATGATGAAGAGGGAAGTGCTCATGTGTATTCGACCAGGATAGCAGAGAGTGAATCCTCTTTTGATGACTTCAAAGAATCGGTTCCATTTTCTACATAGATGGTGTCAGAATATCCATTGAAGGATTCCCTTTTCATCAGGGGTATTCGACCAGAGATTAAGGAACCCGTACTCTCTTATAATGACCTTTTTTTTGAGAATTGGTAGACAAAACATTCCTACTGGAGTTGGTATTCAGAGTGCATGAAGTCGTTTTGTCATGTCCCTCTGAAAACCTACCATAATTGTGTATGTTTGGGACACATAGAGAAGTTTTTAAATAATTTTTCCCAAATAATGAGTTTTGATAGGAGGATACTAGTTCATGACTATGAGTCAGGAGTTTCTTTAGCCATCAGATCCATTTCCACAAGTCTCCAGGTGAATCTCTCCCATAGTTAGGAGTTTCCGGGAGTTTGTAAAACCTTGAACTAGATTTTTTCATGAGGGGATGATAATATTAAATGATTACCATTTCATGTTTTTTGGATATTATAAGTTCATCATTTCATTTTAAAAGTGAGAATATGTTTTAATTTTTTAATCTAAGTGGTCTTGTTTGTTTGGATGTGGTTCCTTGATTCATTAGTTTTTAGGGTGTATTTGGCCCTTGTATGGGTTGGTTTCAGATTTTGAGGTGATTGTTTTGTGGTAAAAGTTCTTTAGTTTTTTGGAGTTAATGGATGGTCCTTACTGTCCTCCACTTAGTTCGGGTCTCTTTTTCTGAGTTTCTCCTAGTGTTGGGAATCTGGATAGTGTGAGGAAATGTTGAGTTCCAGTGATGGTGTTATTTTTCTCGTCAAAAATAAGTTGGATTAGTTCAGGTTGGGAGTACCCTAGTTCTCAGTTGCAGTAAGAATGATGTTTTTCTAGTGTTGAGTGGTTGAGTTGGTTCTTGGGGTCCTAATTTTCTAGGTTTCTTGGTAGCGGGTTTCTCGTTTATGTTTCGGTGTTGGTGTTTGAGTTTTTGAGCAACCATATTAGTTGAGTTCTTATGTTGGGTAGAAACCCTTGTGTTCGACCCCTGTTCTTAGGCTGTGGTTTCTTCTTGATCGGTCGGGTGTGACTTTTGGAGTGAATAGCCACCCAAAGGTTATCATTTTAAATCGATCATGGATGAAAGTTTTGGTTAACTTTATTCTTGGTGACATTTTGGGGGTATAAAGTGTTTTTTGTGGGGATAATTCTCACACCCAGACCATGTTTTTCATTTATTTATTTCTCGATGTTGGATATTATGTTTGAGGTTTGAGTTCAGTTTTCAAATAATGACTTTTTGTTTTGGTGGTTTCAATTTTCTTCTAAACATATTCAAGGTTATTGTGAATGTTATTGGGATAAACTTTCATGGTGGGTAGTTTGTGACACCCATGGTGCCACTATATTTTGTTTAAATCATTCAGGGACCATTGGGTGGGCATACCTAGTGTTTGAAGTGTCATTTGAGGGTTTTGGAAAAAATTTCAGGTCACACAGTTTGATGAAAACTTTTCCAAACTCCGTAATGTAAACCTGCAAAGTTGTAGAATTTATCCAGTAGCATTCATATAGTTTTCCCACAGTTTACAAAATTGTGTAGAAAAACCATGTAGCCCATTAGGATCCAAATAAAATTTAATTAAAAAATCCAATTTAAGGGATTACACCTCCAATTTGAAGCCCTACAATTGGGTGTCGACCATAAGGTTCTCCACCTTCATTCTCATTCATTTTTGGAGACTTTTTGGGTGATTTCTAACCCAAGGTGAGTGATTCTTGATGATTTCTCACCAAATCATTTCCTTTACTCTTATCCTATCTTCCCACTATCTATTTCTTTGTTTTAATTGGGGTTTCCTCAAATGGATGAACCCTAATGTATAGAATTTATGTTTGTTTTTTTTCTTTTGATCAATGTTGTGTGAGTTGTCCAGGGGCTTAAATCTATCCCCTTCAAAGGATTAATTTCATTCACACTTCCTCAATGCTGGTGTTTCCATTATTTTCTTTTGTGGAATATTCAATTGATTTTTGAGGTTTTCAAGTTTCATTCAAATAATTTATAAATTTATTTCACATACTTTTGGTGTTTGGTTTTATTTATTTTATTGGTTTCAATATGATAGAATTTGATTAAAGAGTATTTCAAAGGGTCTCTTTTATTATTCTTTTAAATGTATGCACCCATTGTGTTCAATAAAATTCTTCTTATTTTCTAAATATGAAATTAATACTTGTTGTAAAATTTATCCCTTTTTTCTGTTTTGGTAAATTATATTAGATTTGTGGAACTTGAAGAATGTGTGATTTGAACATATTTTATGGGTTGAGAATCAGGGAGGTCATGTTTTTGAAATGATTGTTTTTATTTCGAAAGGGTTTTTATGCTTTTTCAATTAAATGGGATTTTTGGGTTTGTTTAAAAATAATGTAGTGATTTTGTAAATGGTTTCAAAAAGGTCTCACATAAACAAGGATGGTTCCATTGGATGTTGGAATATCTATGGGTATATGGAAACCACGCATAAATGTGCATTCAAATGAATATGAAATTCTAAGGAACATTTCCCTTGAAATCTTGTCTTATCTCCTTTCTCACCTTTTTATTAAAATGGTTCCAAGGTTTTAAAAAGGGAACGTTTTTTTCAAGAACTTTAAAAATTCTACCATAAATGCACTCCTTAAGGTTTGAACCGTTTGGCCTAGAAACATGTTTTGGTTAGAGATTGAAAAGAGTAAAGGCCCGTTTGATAATTGAGATGTGTTTTGGGTGTCTATTTGGAACAAAAAGTGCCGTTTGGCATTGAAAATATAAAAATGTTGTTTGATATTGTTTTTGAAATATTTTGTTAATGTTTTTGGTAAATTCATTTGGCTATCTAAATCTAACATCCCATTTGGAAATTTTCATGTTTTAAAGAAAGGGTTGAATTCTTAAGAGATGTGACGACCCAATTCTCACATTAAATGAAGCGATATATATGTATAAGTATATAGTGGTAACCTATATAGAATAGATTTAACTTTATGGGTTGTTGTATATTGGTGTTTGTGTATTGGGTATGCAAGTGTGATGATGGAAGGTAAGGTGATTCACACATGCGGGGGCCTCCCATTTACACAGTATTATTACCACCATGGGTTCCTGGTCTTCTTTTAGAGGATTGAGGGATGGTTGCTTTCTAGATCTGATTATATGGGTTGGTACCCTCTGGATCACTGAGAGGAAAGATGGTCTATGCCACTGGATTGGTCAGTTGAGGGTGTCTAGTTGGTTATAGACTTACGGGATTCACCATACACTGGTTTGTGGTTCTTAATCAAGTATGTCTAGGGGAATTTATATGGATTTTTAGAAACAACCATGGTTATTATATGTATTGATCGTTTAATCTATACTGCAATTGTTATTCAGATTCTCAGTTTTGTTATTTTCTATATGACTTGGTATTGTGTTTTTTGGATTTTAGTTTGGGATTGGTATTACAAAATGATAAAAAAATTTGACAAATGGAAATGTGGAACAAGTTGTTTTGAAAATCGAAAGGTTGTGTTGTTAATTTATTATAAAAAAACATACTTTAATATATGAATTTTAAACTAGTGTTAAATAACTATTTTCAGGAAAGGAAACAAACGGATTCTGGGGTGGTTGCCTACTGATCTGTTAAGCTCACACCTTAGTTTTACCGTTCAGTGTCGGTAGACCCATGATGATTTTTGGATTATGTTTTTTGGTTAGAGTTCTCATGATTGGAGCGAGTTTGCCATGTGGTTGGTCAGTTAGTGGAAGGTGGTGATCCTGAGGTCACATGGAGATAATTTTAGTGGCAGTTTAGTTCAATTTTTTATTTATTTTCTTGTTTTTCTGTCTATATCTTGAATTAAGATCGTTTTGAATATTTTTTTGAGACTCATCTATGGGTTATTACTGCATGCTCTATTTTTTTAGTTGGTTTATTTTTTCATAGTTATTCTTTGGGCTGAAATAATTCCCATCCGAATTTTATTGGATGCTCGATACAAGTTGACAGCCTATGGAGATCGAGAATTCCCTACAAGACACGTATCATACTATATTGGGTGTCAGGTTGGATGGAATCAACTGGTTTGTGACATAGTCCAAGAAATCCATGTTTCATAAAGATTACCATTTCTTCAGATTTTGAGACAAACAAACATAGAAACGATTGGTAATAATGCCTCATATAACACTAAATCCATATCTAATTTAAGATATATTTTCATTAAAACTCCCTAATCAACCATAGAGTGTATTAAAAATAAACTCAAAAAACATTCCATTTCCTGATATTAAAAGACTTGGTTCCAACATTTTTTAGTTCCCTTCAAAATTCCCACTTTTATGTAAACTTGGATTAATGGAACTTTCAAATTTATAGTCTCATGCCAAGCAGCAACACCATAAATTTTTTTCAAACCATATATATCTTCAAAAACCCAAAATTATTTTATAAATAACTTCTTTGATTTAATTATCATTTTATGGAAAATATTATTCTATTTTCTTCTTTAACAATATCATTTACTTATTTTATAACTTCACCATAGTGGGTTTTTATTATTTCTTATCACATAAACTTATCATGAATTTCATATGTTTGAGCTCCAGGTTCATGAAAAATGTTTCTTTTTCGATCATGAATTTTCAAAATAAATTAATTCCACATTATCTTAGGAATACTTATGATGTGTCATTTAGTTATTTATTAAATCCAAATTATGAAACCCACTTCCTTATAAAGGGTTTGATCATGGTTATGATTTACTCAAGGTTTATTTTCTATAGTAGAAAACATATACATGTACATATTATGATGTGATGGGTGGGTATGTTATATCCCTTCAATGCATTGGGTAATTTTAATGTCTTGTTAGATACCATGTATCGTCAATGAGTGTTTAGAAAAATAAAAATATACTATGATGGAGGTCTGACTAAGCATATGGTGATTATGATAGAGATTATCCAATGTTATGTTGTTTTGGGGATTATACTTGGAATATTCTTTTGATTTCATGCTTTATGTTGTTTCCACATTATTGTGTGTAAAGCCCTATCCCTGGAAGCCCAAAGCTGGGTCCTTAGTTTTTTACATCGAAATGATTACAAGGAATAAAATCCCTAAAAAACAGATTAGTTTAAATTTTTTGGAAAACTAGATTACATAAATGATACCTATATTATATTAGGAATTAAAATTATAACAAGATGGAGAATAAAATTAAATCATTAGTATCTTTTAAAGCATATTAAAATATTTATTCTTCATAAAATGGGGAAAGGAAACAAAATAAGGGTGACCCCAAATTCTTAGTAAGGTAAAGCATAAACCAGAATAAATCCGTAATCAATATTACTAATAAATATGGAAAGGTAAAAAACTAAAGACAATAACCATTTAAACAACTAGATAAGGCCTAATTAATATGGCATGTTAAATTACTAAAACACATCAAATTGAATCAATATACATAAAAGGAACAACATCCGTAGATAATGTCAAAAAAAATATTATGGATAAATAATAACTTAGTATGAGTTATGGATATTTTTTATTATTGGATTCCATGTTTCCTATGTACATCATAACTTTACCATCAATATCTTTCCTAACATGATTTATATACTATTTAGTAAAAACCCATCAGATTGTAAAAATGATTCATCTTAGGAGACTACCAATGCATCATGGGGATACCTATAATCAGGTCCCACCCATGATGAACCTATCAAATTAATTCCTTATATATTGAGTAATTTATTTAATTCATGAACAATATTCCTTATCAAATATTTTAATTGGATAAAATACACATATTTATAGATAGTTCCACAGATAATTAAATAACGGTCAAAGTGAACATCATATGTAAAATTTTTATATATTTTACGAAATAATAATATACAATGCTTGAAAATATAGTTATTTAATATAAATGAGATGTACAATAAAAATGATCATAGGAAGTGATTGTTTTAATAGAAAGATATCAATAATAAAAGAAAGTGATATTATAAATATAAATTTTACAACTTAGTAAATTTCAGTTGAAAACACCACAGACAAGATAATTTACTTAAAATACCACTAATTATGTGTGAATCGTGATATTAAATGAAAAAGGAAAGCACATACACCACATTAATGTTAATTTTGATATAATAACAAATAAGTCTCAACAGATTGTTAATTGAGACCGAATCCCTTACATTATTCTTTTTTTGGTTGAATTCTATATAAACTCTTTTAAAATGCTTTTAATAATGTTATCAAAATAAAATATAACCATGTTAATATATATGATATCATATTTATTCCTTTAATAACATATTATAATATTTTCAATAATAATATTTCATCATTTTCACTATTTTATCTGTTAATTGTCTCGTTTTTTCAGTATGACTTGACTTGTAATTTTTGTTCATATTAATTAGATCATGATGTAATAATCTCCCAGATTTAAACCATGAATTACATACCATATATATTCCTTAAATATTTATTTATTATAATATATAAAATTTGTCGATAAGAAATGAAATATTCCGTTCACGGAGAGGGTATGTCGTATGTTTGCATAAATGCGACTTCCATTTCATTATTACATTTAAAAAGTAAGTGATATAAATATGTATATATGTATTATCATTATAGAATCATATTTATGTCATACATATCACATATATTTATTTAAAAACATCGTAAATACATTTTATGTACAACGTGAATGAATCACATCGTTTTGAGGTGGCGGTAGTGACATGCCCACAAATGATGTTATCCTATCCGAAAAAATAGAGTTCATGAAGATATGTGTTATATAATAATTAAATAAGAATAAATACAATATAAATATCATATATATTATATATAAACTATAAATACATCATTATTTCAAGCCTTTAAATGTGGTAATTGAATAACGAACAACATCAGTTCTCGAGACGGTAGTCCTCCATAAACAAAAACGATGATTGCATATCCCATTTGATGGATGTATTTGAATTGGTTAGATGGAATATTATAATAAAAACTTTCCATTGTATTTATTATATTGATTTTAATATATGAAAATTATTTAATAATAATTGAAGATTTGGATAAAGAAATGAAACAAACTCAGCTATAGGTAGATGCAATATTAAATTTCCCTTTTCACCTGTAGATGAAGTCAACCTTTCTGAGTACTTCTAGGTACATGAAAATATTTCCCAAACCGATTTCAAGATTTTGAAGGCTTCCTTGTGAAAATAAAAAACCACCTACTCCTCCCACACAATGAGTATCAAGTTTGGTATGCAGATCACCTCTTCTATGTACTGTTGTTGCCACTGTGAACAGCCCTTCACCCATGGTCTGAATTTTCTAGCCACCTGGATACCACAGCCTTCGTTCCACCTCTACAAATTATCCACTGTCCATAAAATATTCTCTGTATGCAGACGCTCCTCCGTGTACCAGAGCTCCCCCTCCATGTACCACTTAAGAAATTCTCTATCTCGCATACTTTATATTCCACATCATCGTACCAAGTATTATGCCTGTTATAATTATTCACTTAAATCCTTTGGCGGAATATCTTCCATGCAAACTACTTTATGTTTCAAAGATTTCTTTCTTGTGAACCTACTTCGAACTTTATTGAAAACCCAAAAAAAAAAATAAGTTTTGTAATATATTTGGTCTCAATAGTAATCAGTGGTATTAGTGATTCTTATATAAGAGAAGATACCCACAAAATCCTCTATTCTAAGATTTACCAAATCGTTAATCTAGCCTTCACCACATTCCGATCCTTCTGGTGCTGTGAACCACAAGCAACCCACAAACCGTTTTTTCTATTCAGTCTGCATACCATCTTTGTTCCTATACAGGAGATCTCCTCCCCTGACGTCAATCCATCCGCATACCACACCGCCTTACACCATGAACAATTTTCGGTTTCACAAACCGCTTCGGCGTACCATTCCTGCCGCTCCGCGTACCATTCCCAGAACATGGTATGAGGTCCTTGAGTTATGGTATGCGGTTCTCATACTTTTCCATTTGTCTTTAATGTTCTTCATACTGTTCACTCCTATGAAGAAATACATCCTTTTCCAACAACAAACTCCCAATTTTGAGCCCCAAAAATATAGACACCAATGGGAAACTGTGCCAGCTTGATAACCTGTTTTTAGTAAACACCAATCATACTCATTTGCGGTCATCCGACTTTGTCAATAGACACAAACACACCAAAAACAAACCAAGAGGACACATTTTTGGATTTCTACCCAACATAGATCATAAAAAATTACTAGATCTGTGACATTAAGTATTACATCTTCATTAATATAGAGCATTGCGGGGAACTCAAGTGGACTGTCTTATCTTTAGAAAGGAAATGTTCATATTTTCATAGTTTATCAATGATAACCCATATTACATCATTCCTTCTAGGAGTGTTTGGTTTTCATGAAAAAAATCCATTATAATTTAATCCCATTTCCACATTGGAATAGGAATAGGTTGAAGGAATCCTATAAGATTTTTCCTCACATATTTCACTTGTTAAAAAACTAAACAAATGGACACATAATTAGAAATATCCCACATCATTTTATCCCAACAAAATTGTTCCTTAAATTCCATATACATCATTATGATACCAGGATGTATAGAGAAATTTGAGATATGTTCATCATCTAAAAATTAAATTTTTATCTTAGGAATATATTTAACACATAGTCTATTTCCAAATTTTATAGAACCACATTTAAAAACAATGTATTGTAAATTTCCATCATTCACACAACTTATTTTATTTTGAAATTCTTTATTATCATATTGATAATTATTTATCTTCAATAATAAATATGGTTTTGCAAGCATTTTAAAAATGATTGATGTCTCCCCTTCCATATAAATGACCTTATACATATTTACTAGATCGATAAAAAATGGATCCTTCTCAATCCTCATTTGGGTTAGAACACCATGACTCTTCCTACTCAATTCATCAACTACATTTTTTTATTTCTGGGTGGTAGTATATTGATAATCCATAATCCTTGGGTATATCGATCCATCTCAATTTCCTCATATTGATATATTTCTCTAAGAATATGTATTCCAGGATCCTATAATCATTTTATATCTCACATATTTCACAATAGAGATAATGTCTCCATATTTTCCCAGATAAGATTATGGATGCTAACTGAATATCCTTGGTTGGATAGTTCTTTTTTGTGTGTCTTAAATTTCCTTGATGAATATGTAATAACTTTATCATTTTTCATTAGGATACAATAGAGTCCCTTCTTTGATGCATTACTATATATGAGAAACACATCACTTCAAGGTGGTATAGTAAAAATTAAAGGATCGAATAATCTTATCTTGAGTTTATCAAAGTGTTATTTACATTCATTGTTTTTAAAAAAAACTTTACCCCTTCATGGGTCATCTTTCTTAAAGGGTTATCTAATTAAACAAAATTCTGAATGAACCAGCGATAGTAACCTTCCAAAGAAATGAAACTACGTAACTCAATTATGTTTATTGGGGTAGGAATTTCTTGAACTACCATTTTTTGGTAGGATCAACAGATATTCCACCCATAAAGAAAGTGTATCCAAGAAAAGAAACATCTTGAATCCATAAATCACACTTACAAAATATCCTATATAAATATTTCCTCCCAAGAGTCTTAAGAATGTTCTAAAAGTGATTCTCATAGTCATCAAAGAATATATAATATACCAGAATATCATTAATGAATACCACAAAAAAATAAACATATTACTTTAATACTCTATTTATTATGTCTATAAATTTTTTTCATTTATTAGACAATACAAATAGAATTACTGTCAACTCAATATATTTATACCTAATCAGAAAAGATATATTCGGAATATATTTCTTTTTTACTCTCAATTGATGATACATTGAATGAAGATAAATCTTTAAAAAATATTAGGCTCTGTGAAGTTGGTCAAATACAATTACTCAATGAGAGTTAGAGGGTACTTGTTCTTCATTGTAATAGTATTTATTTCCCTATAATCAATGCACAACCTCATGGATCCATCTTTTTTCTTAACGAAGAGGATAAGGGAACCCATGGTGAAACACTAGTAAGAATAAATACCTTATTACCCAATTAACCTAGTTGATTGTTCAACTCCACTAATTATATAATGGCCATTTTATAGGGAGTTTTTATATTTTCCTCACATCAAAGATTAAATGAATGAAATATTCAACTTTACAATGTGTGGGATGTCCATGTAATTCTTGAGTAAATACATCAATGTATTCCTACATAATAGGTACAACCTCAACGTCAAGATTTCCTTATTCAACATTAGATGTTTTTTTTCTTCTTCTCTTGGAATTTAATTCAGCAGAGATATTTGGGTTATATTTAGACAAGAATATGACGAGTTGGAATCTTCTCTAATGATAAGGGATTATATATCTTCCTCACAAATTGTAATTTCTTTTCTCTTACATTATTTTATTTGAATTATATTTTGAGATCCACTCCATACCAAGGATTATATGAAAGTCTACTAGAGGTTTTATAATAGTGTTAGTGAGTAAAGAATGTTTATGTTTCATAATAGGGACTTCAAAACACATCATTGTTACAGTGAGACTTCCCTCAAGAGTTTTGACTGACAACTCTCTTATTAAGTAGAAAGGGAAATGCATAATTTTCTTGGAAAACTTCTTAGATATAAAATAGTGTGATAATATAGAAAAAATTAATTTATTGGATAAATTTTAATATAGGAATAATGTACAATACACCACATCATTTAGTACTTCCACATCTACTATAGTGATCACATAATCTTGGCCATATCCCCTTATCCTCTTCTTGGGTTGGTTCCCTTGACACTTAGGGAATTTTGTTATATAGTGCCTCACATCCTTGCATCATCAACCCTTTATATCAATGTTTTAATTCTAGTGATTTCATTATTTTACATGGTGAACCATTTCTCCACACTTATAACATAACCCCATTCCGTTGAGGAATTCCCTAAGGTGGTTCATTCTATAGTTCTCACATTATAGAAATTAGATGGTATTATTATTATTTTTTAACGCATTACCATTATCTTAGTTGTCATTAGAATTTTTATTCCTTGGGTTTTTCTTTTATAAGTATGATCTATATAATTACTTCTCAATTTTTATGGAACATGAAACAATCTCTTCATATGATGAATTTTTTTTGGGAGACCAATTCCCTTCAAAGTATAAGATTACAACCTTAAAAAAAAGTGAACAATATTGCACTCCTTGTTGATTATATAATTTATAGCATACCTGGATGACCTTTTAAAGGTATCTTAATAATCCACAACACTTTATTATAACTTTTTATTTAAGATAAGAAACATTATCTTCATCTCGATTTTTTTGATAATGAGGGAAGTATTTATCGAAGAATGAATCCTTAAAGGTTATATATTCCTTGAGTTATATTTGTTCTTCCTACCTATTATTCTGGATCAAGAACAACCAATAATTAGCATAACATTTGAGATAATACACCATAAGTGTAACCTTATCCATTTTACTATATACCAAGGCCGTAAATAACTTATTCATAAACTAAATGCATTTCTCAACTATAATAATATTAGTAGTGAGACTAAACAATTGGGGATAATATAACATAAAGTAATCCAATATATAATATTCTCACTATGGAATAGGTTTCTAAATTATAGAAAAGTTATTTTTCAAAACCTAATTAATATTCCCTAATATGTCCATTATTTTTCTATTCTAATACAAACTTTATTGGTTTCCTCAGTAGGGAAATCTGTTTATTTTCTACGTGTATTGATACCATTCATCATTCTTTGTTAATTTTTAAATAATGGATTATATTGGATTAACTCGTTAAATAATGAAGTTTACATCATAATTTATAATTCTAAATATTTTATAACACACAAAATTGATTTAAAAACTATGCATCGTAAATATTTTAATCATGAAATTTTGGTTCTTTTAGGACATATTTACTTTCAAATCATTAATAATTGTTTGTAAAGATAATGTGAATTATCCTAAGCATATCCCTAATGTGTGTCAAACTAGGTGCACAATAAGGCCCATTTTCATGTACCAGGTTACTCTTGAGTTAGGCCCGATGAAGCTTTTTAGAGTTTCTACCCTTATATATATATGTTCCATAACCACATCCAAATGAAGTATCTAGAAATGGATGTATTTCTAGAAAGACCCCCATAATATCTACCTTACAATAATTATAGGATGTTATTATATAATTATCCTAAATGTATATCTTACAGATATTTTACTTAATCTAATTTTTTCTAAATCTAGTTTCCAAAGTTATTACTAACCTTCTTTTGATACCAACTGTAATGCCCCAACCCTAGAATCCTAGAGTCAGTGCCTTACTCTATTACATTGGTATGATTACATGGAATAAAATCCTGAAGGACCGATCGGTTTAGGGGTTTTGAAAAACTAGATTACATGCTTAATACCCATAGTAAATTGGTAATAGAAAATAAAACATGATACAAAAAAAATTAAATGAACAACATCATTGAAATATTATTCCAATATTTCTTCTTCATAACCTGCTGAAAGAAAAAAAATAACGGTGAGATAAAATTCATAGTAAGGGTAATAATATAGTGGAATAAATCAATAATAAATAAGAATAATTAATCTATAAAGTAAAATAACTAAACACACTTTCCATTTAAACAATTGGATACAACATAATTAATATATTAATATAAATTACTGAAACACATGTCATTTAATCAATAAATTGAGAATGAAAATCATTCACAGATAATGTCAAATAAAAAGTCTCCTTGATAAATAATATCTATGCATGAATGAGGGAAATTATTAATTATTCGATATCATTCTTTTTTGGTATATGGTAACTTTTCCATCAAGACCTTTCACAAGACAGTTTATAACATATTGGGTAAATACCCATCTGATTGTCCAAATGATTCATCTCATGAGAATACTGATGCATCGAGGGGATATTTATTACCAAGACCACTTACATCGTACCCACACAAATCATTCCTTATATATTTATTAATCATTTTAATTCAAGGACAATGTTCCCTATCAAATATCCCTATTGAATAAAAGATTGAAATTTATCAATAGTTCCCACTTTTAATAAAATAATTGTCAAAGTAAAAAATGTATGTAAAAATGGTATACGGTTTAGGAAATAATAATATAAATTGAATTAATATATATATTTTAGATAAATAATATTTATAATAATAATTATCACATGGTAGTGATTTTTAAAAAATAAAGTTAACAATCACAAAATAATGTGATATTGAAAAGGTAACTTTTACCACATGGTAATTTTCAAGTCAAACCCAATTAAATTAGACAGTTCAAAGTGATATTTAAAATACCATGATGAATGAGTGGATTATGATATTAAAAGAAAAAGGGGCATTATATACACCATATTAATGTTAATTGTTGAATAATAATAAATAATCCTCAACAAAAAGTATATTGAGATGAAATCTTATAAATTATAATTTTTTTGGATGAATTCTCTCTAAAATCATGTATAATGGTTTTAAGAATGTTATTAACTTAATATATAACCATTTTAAAATCTATTATATCATAAATATTCATTTTTTAACATATTATAACTCATTCATTAATAATATTTTAACATTTCTGTCTTCCATGTGTTAATTGTCTTGTTTTTTAACTATGTCTTGACATTTCGTTTTTGTTCCAATTAATTAAATAGTGATTTATTAATTTGAATGTTTTAAAACATTATATAAATATTATATATATTAATTAAATATGTATTTATCATATTCTATAAAACATTGATATATTTATTGAAATGCGCGTTCTTGGAGATGGTAGGTCATACTAATTCATGAACAATACTTTCATTTATTTTTAATATTTAAAAAGTGATATATATATATATATCTATGTGTGTGTATATTATTATAAAATTATAATATTTATTTCATATATTTCACATATTTTTATTTAAAACCACCTTTAATGAATTTCATGCATAGCATGAACCAATCACATCGCTTTGAGGAGCCGGTACACTACTGGAATTTTACCCTTTACCAACAGTTCAGAACCGTTGGTATATTATATACCAAAGGTTTCCAAAAACCATGTCCAAGTAAGCCATGGGTATAGTGTTATACCAATGGTTCTGTGTAAACTGTTGGTATATCTGTTAAAGTAAGAGATATACCAATGGTTACCCAAACCGTTGGTATATGTTACCCTTATACCAACGGTTTAGAACCATTGGTATATAGTGTACAATATACACCCAAAACCATTGGTAAAATTGTATTTCAACGGTTATACAAAACTTTTGGTCCAATATACATCAGAAGGATATACCAACGGTTTTTTAAACCGTTGGTATACATATGCTGCAACTCCCTAGTTGCCAGCAGCCACCTCCAACTTGCAACTCTCCAAATCCATACTGCAACTCTCCAAATCCACTACATTCATAAATATGAGGTTTGTAATTTGGTCTCCTGGGTGTGATGTGAGATGAATCCCCAGTTTGGGTAGTGGGTATGAATATTCAATTATGTTTTTGGTATTGGGTTCCCAAAGGGATTTTGGTTTGGTCCTAAAACCCCTTGTTTGAGGATGGTATTGGATTATTAGATGTCATGTGTTTTAGAATAGGGGTAGAAGTTCCTCACATGATAATTGGATTGGGTGAGGCTAGACCATGGATCCTTGTGCTAAAGTTTCAGACAAAATCTGAGTACGTTTGGTCAGTTTTGCGTATGCAAGTTGTTGTTTTCACTTAAAATATTGTCCATTTCAAATAAAAGTGAGACATTTTGAGGGGTAACGGCCACACCGTTCCTTGGATTGAGGCATAAATGACTCTTACACATCAAAAATGACCCATGGATCATTTTCATATTGTCTCAATTGAATCCAAATGCATTTGGTCAGTTTTCTATATGCGAGTTGTTGTTTTCACTTAAAATTTTGTTCATTTCAAATAAAAGTGAGACACTTTGAGTGGTACCAGCCACACCCTGACTCATATTGAGATGAGGTTGACTCATACAAATCACAAAATGACCCATGGATCATTTTGATAATGTATCAACACAATCAGAATATGTTTGATTGGTTTTCCGAATTTCTGTTGTATTTACCTAAAACAATGTACATTTTAAACAAAAGGGAGACACTTTGAGTGATTCTGGCCGCACCATTCCTCCGATTGAGGCGGGTCTGACTTGTACACATCAAACAAGACCCATGAAACTTCTTCCTAACGTACCAATAAAATTTGGAAGCATTTTTTTTCAAGTTTCCATATGCAAGTTGTTGTTTTCACTTAAAATCATGTCCATTTCAAATGAAAGTGAGATAGTTTGAGCGGTACTGGCCACACCATGCCTCGGATTGAGGCAGGGTTGACTCGTACACATAAAAAATGACCCATGTATTGTTTTAATAATTTATAAATATAATCTTAATGTGTTTTGTTGGTTTTACATATGCAAGTTGTTGTTTTCACTAAAAATCATGTCCATTTCAAATGAAAGTGAGACAGTTTGAGCGGTACCGGACACACTGTGCCTCTGATTGGGGACAGGATGACTCGTACCTGCCAAAAATGACCCATGGATCCTTTTTCTAAAGTATCAACAAAATAGGAATGCCTTTGGATGGTTTTCTATATGCAAGTTGCAGTTTTCACTTAAAATCCAGTCCATTTCAAATAAAAGCGAGACAAGTTGAGTGGTACTAGCCACAACATGCCTTGGATTGAGCTGGGGTTGATTCGTACATGTCAAAAATGACCCATGGATCGTTTTCCTAATGTATCAACAGAATCCAAATGTGTTTGGTTAGTTTTTCGTATCCCAGTTGTTGTTTTCACTTAAAATGTTGTCCTATTCAAATAAAAGTGAGACACTTTGAGTGGTACCGTCCACACTGTGCCTCGGATTGAGGCGTGGTTGACTCGTACACATCAAAAAATGAACCATGTATCCTTGTTCTAATGTATCAACACAATATGAATAATATTGGTTGGTTTTACATATGCCAGTTGTTTTTACATAAAATGGTGTCCATTTTAAACAAAAGAAATACACTTCGAGTGATATCGGCCACACCATGCCTCAGATTGAGGCGGGGTTGACTCTCAAACTTCACATATGACCTCTGGATCGATTTAATAAAGTTTCAACATAATTAAAATGAATTTTGTCAGTTTTCCATAGTCTAGTTTTTGTTTTCACCTAAAATGTTGTCCATATAAAATAGAGGTGAGAAACTTTGAGTGGTACCGGACACACTGTGACTTGGATTTAGTTGGGGTTTACTCTTACACATCATAAATGACCCATGGATACTTTTTCAAAAGTATCAACACAAATAGAATACGTTTGGTTGGTTTTATGTATGTCTGTTGTTTTTAATTAAAATAGGGTCCATTTTATACAAAAGAGAGACACCATGAGTGAGATTGTCTCCGGAATCAAGGTAGGTGGTCCTTATCCTTTAGTGAATTGTTGTGATGTTTTATATATACTATATAACTGCTCTCCCAATGTAGTAATGCTGGGTCGGGGGGTTGTCTGGGGTCTAGGGAGGAGGGTGGGGGCAGTCCGGGGTCCATGGAGAAGGGTTGGGGGGCTGTTAGGGGGGCTGTCTGAGGGGCTATCTTGGGGATTTCCGTGGTCTAGGGAGGAGGGTGGGGGATTTCCGTGGTATAGGGAGGAGGGTGGGGGGATTTCAAGGGTTCAGGGAGGAGGGTGGGGGGGGAGCTATCCAGGGTCCCTGGGGAGGGGGGTTATCTGGGGTCCAGGGAGGAGGGTGGGGGATATCTAATGTCCAGGGAGGAGGGTGGGGGGGGGGGGGGGTGGGTTATCTAGTGTCTAGGGAGGAGGGGGGGATATCCAGTCTCCATGGAGGGGGGGGGGGTGTCTGGGGTCTAGGGAGCAGGGTGGGTGGCTGTCCGGGGTGCACGGATGAGGGTGGGGGGATGTCCGGGGTCTAGGGAGGATGGTGGGGGGCTGTCCGGGGTCTAGGGAGGAGGGGGGGGGGGGTTGGCTATTAGGGGGGCTTTCCGGGGGCTATCTGTGGTCCAGGGAGGGGGGGGGATATTCGGGGTCCAGGGAAGTGGGTGGGGGGGTTGTATGGGGGGTTGCCCAGGGGCTGTTTGGGGTCCAGGGAGGAGGTGGGGTGGGGGGGGTGTCTGGGGGGCTATATGAGGGGCTGTCCTGGACACATGGGATGGTATTTAAATATTTTTAATGAAAATTCCTTCAAGGTTTAAAAAATAATTTCATTATATCAACTTCTAATCAGACTATAAATTTTCTAAATTGCACTAAAAAATTACAATTTCATTAAAATAGATAAAAAATAAAGATAATGAGACCTACCTAATCGCACATATATTTAGGAAAAACAAACAAATAAATATAAATGGCCAGTAATATCAGTAAAAAAAGGAAATGGATTAATCTGTCCCTCATCACCATCACTATCATCACCATCATCGTCACCCTCACCCATGTCCTCATCGTTGTCCCCATCATCATCCCCTCCCTCCTCCTTGCCCTTTCCCTCCACCTAGACCTCCTCATCACCCTCCTCCTCTACATCGGACTCCTCCTCAGCCTCCTCCTCCACCTTGGCTTCCTCCTCGCCCTCCTCCTCCTCCGCCATGGCCTCCTCCTGGCCATCATCTTGAACACCACTAGAACTGCCACCTTTTGCACCATATATAGAATGCATCGATGACATTTATTCATCAAAAATAGTGATGGCCTCTGGTGGATGTGTTGGATGTAAAACATACATAAGTTTCATAAATGCAGTGTTTTCCTTAGTAGACTGTTCTGCCATCTCTGTGGCCCTTTTTTCAGCCTGTTCAGCCTATGCCTTGACTTGCTGTAACTCAGTGGCACTACATATTATACCTGGGGAGGGACAATACCGCGTCACAACTATACTCTTCCCAGGTCTGTGGCGTACTCTACCAGGGTGGTCATCTCCTAACACCTAATGTAAGTGATCATGTGGCCCAAAATTGTCAGGTTCTTGGGAATCGAGGGCCTCTAAATCTGCTTGTTACAAAAATAAATAGAGTATTAAGTTAAAAAAAGTGACTAAAATTTTACATCTATAAAGTAAAACATAAAATCTTCTGCTGAGTCGCTTCATTAACAACACTTCCATATTTCTTCTTTCTACTCAAGTGAAACGGTTTTTCTCTAGACACACATCCTTCTATATTCAATTTATGCCTCTAAAATTACATTGAATGTTTAAAACCATAATTAAAAATATGATACCAAATAAAACATAGTAATTTCATAAATAAAATTATATAACAACATTAGAAATCTAATTAATTATGGAGGAAGTACTAGAAAGTGAAAGTCATAAAGAAAGATTATAAACTGTCATACCTGCTGTCTCTCATGATCTGGCATCGTAGTACGTCCCAATGTCTGGACATATTTCTTAGCATCAATGTTTTTTTATTTCTTCTAGATGCATCCTAAATAAATTTCAATAATTAGTATTAACAAAAAACATGAAAATTTTCATTTAAATACTTATAATTTGATTAATATTGAAAATTGGATAGTTTCCCAATGAGTAATCATCTGTCGGTACTGTTCTAATAGAAAATCACCCACAATAGGGACTGTATATAACTCTGTGCCAACTCTTGATTGTCATCCAATGTACAAATCATGCTTATATGCTCTCCAAAGCTTTCCTAAATCCTTTAGACGTGATGGCCATGCACCCTCACCATCGGGGAAATTAAACCGCAACTGAAACCAAAATATTAATTCATAAAAATAAAAAAATTAATATATTGCATTAAATAAAATAGATTTTTTTACCCAGATCTCTTCAAAGGCTTTATCCTTGACTTCATTTGGTAGCTATCTCAATGAGAGTGGGCTGACAGGAATGATTTCTAAGTATTTAGTAAGCATCACCAAAAAAATCCAACATTGCTACCTAGATTTTTCAATCATCTGAATATCTTCATTGTAGTCCACCATCAAATGCATGCGGCAGTTCCACACCGAACGCATGTGTGTACACCCCCGTCCGTGCCACCTATCAATGGATTTTTCTATTATGAAATAAAAATAAATATTTTATCAATACATGTTATAATGAAAATAAATATTGGTGTAACAATTTGTTAGGGTTGTATAAGTATACCCGCGGTAGTCTTATCAATGGGCACTGCTCGATCCATAGAAACAGAAGGAACACCACGTACAAATGGAGTGGGTCCCAATGTATTCTTCACATGGACAGACTCTAGTGGAGTAGTAGCAGAATAATATGGAATATAAAATCTCAGAGAGAAGGAAGTAGAAGTAAAAGAAGATGACTGGGATGGCTGGCCAAATTATGGATGGGGAGTGGGAATCATCATCAAATTGGTACCGACGGGTGAGGAGGATTAGATGTAATGGGTGGTCAAAACATGGGAGGTCTAAATATCATGTGTCTCCAAATGGCACACTCAGATCAGAATTTGGAATGGATGGTATGTCAGTGGGAGGGGAAGGGTCTAATTGGGTACGCCGACTATATCATCTAGCTCTTGTACCACCACCTCGTACGAACACCCTGGGTACTGGGACCACTACTAGGCTTCTCATCAAATAACTGTCGCCTAATAGATGGATCCTGAAAAAAAATTTTAAAAAAATTAATCACATGACATTATATATTATTTAAATAAATATATTTGAAATAAAAAACTCACTAAATGCACTGCTGGTGGAATTCCCAGCTCAGCCATTCAATGAATGTTGTCTATAATCTGTTTTCTTCACATCTCTTAAATTGGTTTCATTTTCCTTCATTTGAAAACAAATATGTAAGTAAATAAAAATGGATAAATAATGTGTAACCCAAAAAACTGAGAGGGAATAAGGGGATTCAGGGATAATTTAACTAACCATTGTTTTTTGTGTGCTTGAAAAAATATATAATGAAGTAAATAAATCATACAATATGTAATAATGGAATTTAATTTTTAATAGGATAATTATTTACTAAGTTTCATTAGTCTATTGAAATCATGAAACATTCATTCTACCAGATTCATAAGTGGTGAAGCAGTTTTAAAAATTAAGGAAAAATTTTATTTCTTAAGATTAGGTAGATGATGTAGGTTTCCATACATGTTTTGCAGAAGAATACAAACCATCATGTTCATTACATGGTAAAATGTTAAAGAGAGGTCCTAGATTCATAAAAATTTTATACCAATCATAGTTGAAGCATTGAAATGTTCACCAAGTTTGAAATATTGGTTTCATAGGTTTAAATACAGTTCAATTCTAAATTAAAAAATGGAATTCAAATAAAAATTCCAACCAATAAACATTGAAAATGCACATAACGGTCAAATTAGATATAACATATTTGTAATAAATATTAAATCAATTTGAATAACACTAACCTTAACAACCCAAATTGAGTTAAAAAAAGGAATTGAGAACATTTATGGATTATTCTATATATTTTCCACCACAACTTCAGGTTCACAATCAACTCTGACAATTTAAATATTAGAGTAATAAAAACAAATAAATTGATTAGTTGTAGGTACAGTAGAGACAATGTCAATTCCATCATCACCATCATAAAAAATATCTCTTGGAATTACATCAACTATGAAACCAAATTTAGGTCGAAGTTGGTGTTTGACATAAAAAACTTGTTCATCCATTAATGGCGATACATATGGTTCTTTGGTAGCAAGAGTGCGAGTCATATTAATTACTCGAAATCCACAATCATCAACAAATGTGCCATATATCGTCATCAAATCAAACCAATGGAATTTCATCATCTTGATTCATCTATGAGAGTAATAATCCAATATAACTATTTTTTCAATAACTCCAAAATAACCCACATTTTCAAATCATGGTCTACAATATGATGCACTAGCATAACAATCTATTGTGGTAGTAACCATAACACCATCATGTTGTTTTCTCATGTTATTTTCTCATTTAGTGACAATAAATTTGTACCCATTGATAACAATTGATTTACAGTCATGAACCACGATATTAGGACTAAAAGCCAATGATCTTATTTACTTAGAGACAGAGTCAGCAAGAAAACTCAATACATGAAATATAAATGAATATTAAACTTAATTAAATATTGATTTAATTATTTTAAATAGTAATATATTTACCTTCAATTTTAACCAAGAAAAAAACTCTTTTCTATGAAAAGACTCCTTAATTATCAAAGATAACCAATGATTATTTCTATTTATCATTGTATTATATTTTCTGTAGATAAAAAATATGAATAGATTAATAGATATATATGTAAGATATAAATATTCAATTTAGTTACCTGATGTTGTCATAAAACAAATCACATTTGAATAAATCTGTGCGATGTTCCATCTCACACTCTTTATGGGTTAATGTCTTCAATGTAAATGAACCTAGAATTCCTCCTATTTTAGAAAGTGATGAAAAATTTGGTTCAATTTTCTCTTACTTTTATTCTTCATTTCTCAATGGACTGTTCATTATTATAGTATGATCAGAAAAATATATTGAGCAGAAATTTATAAATTCTTGAGCAAAGTATCCGTTCACGATAGAACCTTCATGATTGTTACAGTTTTGGACCTAAGACATTAATGTGTACATATTTATTCTAGTTGTATACATATATCAAAATGATACAGGTCGTACAAGAAGTATTTCAATGGGAATGTGGATAGTCAAATTAAATATGCATGTGTAAAATTATGGAGGAAATATTTTCTCCAACTCACACAAAATTAATGGGGAATCTGTCGACATTTTTTTAAGAAAGACTTGGAAAACTTCTTAGCACAAATATCTTTATAAAAATAACACAACTGGAATAAAAGTAACCCTTACATTATTGGAAAAAAGATGACAAATTTTTATTGGAATCAACTCATGTAGAAGAACGTGATTATCATGAGTCTTCAAAGATTTTAGCTTCAACTCTCTTCTATTGACCTGTTTAGATTTGTTACTTGAGTAGCCATCAGTAACTCTAATTATCTCTAATACTTCAAGAATTTTTTTTTTCATTGATGTAATCATATAATAATCACACTGAACTTGCCATTTATTTTCACTGATACACATAAGATTCAATTCTAGTCCGATGCCCCAATCCACCAAGTCCCTCCGAGACAGTAAATCAACTTTTTTCTTTCCCTTAACATTTAGAAGTATCGAAATCAAAATTTCATATATATTATTTTCAATTTGAATCACGTCTAAGCAATGATGTAACAAATTGGGTGACCAATAATGAAAATAAAAAAATATACTCATCTTTCTCCAATTGTAACAAGTTTCAATTGAAACATTCGTTCTCTTTCTATATTTCATTTGACCCTTCCCGAATGAAGAATTGAAATCTTTCAATTCATTAAGAACATCAGTTCTAGAAATACGCTGAGGTGGATCATCGGTCACAATGGTATTATGAAATCTTGTATGATTATTTATATATGGATGGTCCATTGGAAAGAATTTTCGATGTCCCATAAAACTAAAACTACAACGATTTTTTTGCCTTCTAGGTCATGTATTCTTTATACAAACAGGATATGAGACTTTTCCCTTCATGCTGCATCCAGAAATCATTGCATAAGCCGAAAAATCATTGATCTTACAAATAAGTGCAATAAACATATGAAATATGTCTTTTTAATATGCATCGTAGGTGTGCACACCCACATCCCAAATAAGTTTAAAATCCTTTATTAAAGGTTGCATGTATACGTCAATATCAATGCTGGGATCAGAAGGGATAGATATGAGTATACTCATGAAAGTGAAAAGTTTTTTCATACACAAGCATGGAGGAAGATATTAAATGTATATAAAAAATGGTCATGCGTGGTGTGAAGTAAGCATACACCCAAACAGATTAAAACCATCGGATGAAAGACCGAGCCTCACATTACGCACGTCAGCTGAAAAATTAGGATATCGAGTATCAAATCTCTACCATGAAAATCCATCTATAGGGTGAACCAACTCATCATTAGTATTATTTCTCTTAGTATTATTCCATATCATTTTTATTGATATTTCATCAGACATAAAAATATTCTAGAGTCTGGGGATCATTGGAATGTTCCAAATTACTTTCTGTGGCACGTGGGACGGTGTTCCATCAGATTTTTACGTCCAGTGGGATGTGCCACATTTTATAGAATCATTTAGTTCATTGGTTTCCTCCCAAGAATAAACTGAAATCTTTTGGGAAAACATGAATTTTGTTTCTTGTAAATCCAAGTTCCTCGACTAAATTAAATTTCATATAGTCGTTTGAGGGAATATATGTATTATCTAGAGTCGTGGCAGCTTCATTCAATTTTTTCACCCTAAAAACATCATCATTTTCAATAGACGCATCATGTGTTATCATATAGAAGTCTTTTTGGGTCGGAATCCTTTCTTTTTATTTATAATGAATAAACGGAAGCTGGTCATATAGAAAATTCCCCACTCCAGTCCTCTCATTTGGATCATCATCAATTTGAGATTTTATTTTCTCCCCATTATGATAACACAAATTGTAGTTTGCTTGAAAACCATATTTGGTTATGTGGTATCTGACTTCTACATGGCTCAACCAAGGTCTTACAACAGAATTGGAACATGGGATGTGTATGCGACCACTATCTGAAGCATTGTGAAATGAAAAATCTAAAAAACTCTCTAAATTGTTTTGAAAATAGCGTGAGATCTGATCGGTTTCATACATCCAAATTTTATCCATTCTGTAAAAAAAATAATTGTTATAAGTCATTTCGTCAAAGTAAATTCAATAATATTGAAGTTTCATAAAAAATATATTTAAGTAAATGAGAATTGTTCATGAGGGTGGGGGTGGGGGGGATGTCCAGGGGGTACGGGCTGTCCAGGGGCATGGGTGGGCTTTCCATGGGGGTGATGGGGCTGTCCAGGGGGTCAGGGGTGTCCAGGGGGGCTTTTAAGGGGGGGGGGGGGGGATGTCCAGGGGGTACGAGGTGTCTGTTGGGTGGGCGTGCTATCCAAGGGGTGGTAGGGATGTCCAGGGGGATACAGGGTGTGCAGGGGGTGGGAAGGCTGCCCACGGGGGTGGGGGGCTGTCCATAGAGGGAGGGGTGTCTAGGGGGTGGGTTGGGCTATCCAGGGGGGGGCTTTCTAACAGTGGGGGCTCTCATGGGGGTACGAGGTGTCCGGGACATCCCACCCCCACTCCCTTGGATAGACCACACCCTTCACCTGGACAGCCCACCACCACCCCTTGGACAACAAACACCCCTCCCCACCTTGACGGTGCACCCCACCCCCCTTGGACACCCCACCCCCAATGACAGCCCACACCCCCACCCCCACCTCCCAAGACAACAAACACCCCCCTCCCCCACCAGGACAAACCACCCCCAGCCCCTTGGACAGCCCACCCCCATTGATAGCCCACACCCCCTCCCCCACCTGGATAGCCCACCCACCACCATCTATGAACAACCCACCCCTCTCTATATAGCCCACACCCCCACCAAGAGAGCCCACCCCCACCCACCTAGACATCCCCCAAACCTGAACAACCCCCCCCCCCCCCACATAGACAGCCACCATACCCCTCTCTCCACACCCCTATATCACCTACCCCTCGTGCAGCCCCCGCTACCCCCTGCACAACCCACACCCACCTAGACAGTCCACACACCTGGACATCCCCTACCCCTCATACAGCCCCCTTAGGGTATTTTCATTTAAAATCATTTTATTCATTAAAAAATCCAAACTATCATGCATTATCCATTTCACTAAACAAAAAACATAAATCCCCATTATTAAAATACATAAAACCCCACTAAAAAAATGACACAAAACAAACATAAAACAAACCCTCTACCACACTAAACAAAAAAAATTAAACAAACCCTTTAACCCTGAAGATGCCCCCAACCTGCACACTCCCCTCCCCTCCACCCACTTGCACAACACCACCCCTCCACCCACACCCCCCACTTGAACAGCCCCCTCTCCCCACGCCAACTGCACAACCCACCCCACCCCCACCTGTACCCCCCCACCTCACCCCCAACATACTCTCCCCCACTACACACCCACACCTGCACATCCCACTTCACTTATTTCAATCCCTCCCACCTAAACACCCCCACCAGCAGACCCCCTCCCCCAACCCACTGCACCCCACCCAGTGTACCTGCCAACACTTACACCCGCTTACTTCATTTAAATTGAATCACGCATGATAGCAGAACAAAAACAAAAAACAAATAAAATTGAAATAGTTGGTAAGAATACTACACGAACCTCAGGTTTAAGCCAAATCAAAACAGAAAACAAAAAAAATAGATGTAAAAAATTAAACATAAGGCACTATTTATAAATTTGAAGTGTATAACAAAACAAATTTGTGATTGAAGATGAATCTTGTCGATATTTTCTGAGAGAGAGAGGTATTAGGTCTCAGATTTATCAGTTCAATCGCATGGATGTGAGATCAGGATTATTGGAAATTTAAGGGAAGACTATCCCAATGGTTTAGAAAAACCATTGGGAAAGCCTTCCTAATTCAAGGACATTACCAACAGTTTGTACAAACTGTTGGTAAAAAGAGAATAATTTGTGTATTTCCCAACATTTTCTTCAAACCGTTGGTAAATATTTCACTAACTCATCCTTTACAAACGGTTTAAATAAACCATTGGTAGAGAACCCCTATACCAATGGTTCAACAGAACCATTGGTATAAAATTGTTGGGAAATCCCAGCTTCCCAGTAGTGGTAGTTCACACGTCCACAAATGATGTTATCGTATGCTCACAAAATAGAACACATGAAGTTATATGTTATATAAGATCTATATAAGGATAAATAAAATATAAATACCCTATATATCATATATAAACATTAAATTCATCCTTAACTCCAACCTTTATATTTGGTAATGGAAGAATGAATGAAATCGGTTCGCGAGACTGTAGTTCGCCGTACACACAAACGATGATTGTGTATCTCATTTGTTGGATGTGTGTGGAAGTGTAGGTATAAATAATAGAATAAAAATATTAAATTATATTTTTTATAATTATTGTATTATATTTTAATGATATAATAATAATTCAAGGGGTGTATAACGAAATTAAACATAAGTGAGCATTGAGGAATGTTACATCTTTTTCATGTAACTCATTTTGGTTTATACCAAAAGGATTCCTCATATGGATATATTCACAAAGTGAGGATTATACGATAATTAAAGGTATGTTGTGAGATTATTTTTAGGGGTTTTAATATCCAAAGTTATTGATATATGCGAGTAATTGGGAGGTCTGAGTTCATTTTTATAGCGGAGGAGTGTCATTCTTGTAAATATAAAAAGGTAAACACTCTTGAAAGATCTCCCTTGCATCATGTGCCTCAAATGGTGAACCTAATTCTATAAAAGGGAATATATGGCCGAAATATTTCAATAAAATGGATTTTGGACAAGTTTCTATGTCATTTTGGACCTTAACTCTAAGGTTTAGTCTCCTATTAAGCTAAATTTTCTCTTATAGCTGTAATTCATTTTTACTATATTGAATAATATTTTTTGTAGAAAAATAATTTTTCCTTATTATACATTATAAATTATGATGATTCCAAATATGGAATAAATTTTTCCAAATTTCAATCACATAAGTGTCATAAAATAATTTAAAATTATACCTATAAACGGGACGACCAGATGGGTCTTTAAAGTAAAGATGTTCAAATGTTTGAAATGTTTTTATATCCAATTTAAATGTGATATAGATTAGCATGAAATAAATTGGTGTAATTGATGTATAATCGATATAATTTTACATTAATACATATTTAAAATATAATTTAACTATATAAATATCATTTAAAAAAGTAATTTTAAATTAAAATTTAGTATTTTTAACTATTCATCAAAAAATGAATCATTTCATAAAAATACGAAAAATTCACCCTAAACTAATTTTGACATTTATCTTTAAAAATAAACTTTAATTTTACATATATAATATATAAAAGTTTTCAAATTTAGCTTTAAAATTGGTATGCCATTAAATGAAGGCAAAACATCCATTATAAAAATATAGCCCTTTTTAGCATAATATAGAGGTTGTTATTATCTAATGCCTATTAAATATATTAGAAGAATGAAAAAAAATATTGAATATATAATGTATATATTTATCTCATAAATTATCTAAAGGTGTTAAAATTTATATAAGTGAAAGGCGTAAATAAATAGTGTTTTGTTTAAACATGGTTCTGCGTGCATTGAAAGATATTAAATTTATTCTAAAAGGAAAATATTGTCTATTATTGGGGTGATAAATTATGGTTCCATGATCTTAAGATTTTATGTCCTCAAATAATGTTTTCATGAAAATTTTCCTACTATTTAGGATGTCATTTTATTCATCTCGACACTCATGTTATTATTTGTTACCATGTTTATTCCCTCACTAGGATTTTTAGCTCACCCCTTATCATTATCTATTTTCCCTAGGGTATCTATTGTAGTTCTAGATGATAAATAAAATTTAGGGGAACTATATATAGTTTCAAATAATGTTTTTATTTTAAATTTAAGGAGATATATTTATATATCTAATCCTCTAAGGTAACTTGTACTCTAGACCCTTGGATTGTATTGTTAAGAAAGTATGTTATAAATCCGGAATTAACATGTGTTTAAGACTTGGGTCATTATAGATAAAATAAAATAAGGTTATAGTTTTTTGGATATTAGGATGGTGAAGCCTTAATGAAAACCCTAAGGAAAAGTCTAATGGATAATAATATTTATAGAATAATATACTATAATTTTGGAAAAGTATACATTGTGTGGTTTCCATGAAATTACACTACTATATGAATATTGGAAAGTGGATACAGGGTCTGACATAGTTATACCTTGGGTTACTAACCCTGAAGAGGGTGTGTTGGGTGTTAACTCAATTATGGCCTGGTGCATGAAATTGAGTCTTAACTCCACACATAGACATGCACTACCATATGATATTCTTTAGTTAATCATTTTATCTTTATGAAAAACATCAGATGATTTAATTACTAGTTACTTTGATTGACTAAGTTGATAAGTATAAGATAAACCAAATTATTTTATCCATAGTTAAATTAATATTGGTATAGGTTGAACTAAAAAAATTACTGGCCAATCTGCTCACAAAAAAATAAATTTATTTTAGGTTGAATCCATATTATGTAATTAATTATAACAACCCCTTATGATGTTTAATGTTTTTCACTCAGGTTAATCCATATGATTTTAGTGATGGATGAAATTATAAGGAATTGTTTAAACCTTGGTTGTGAAGTAAATTATGATGATTACTTCAATGATCATCCCATTTTAGTAGGATATGGATTGAGAAATATAATGATTATGACAAACCAACTATTAGGAAACATAAATAAAAATACATCCATAATTGAAAACCCAAGGGAAACAAATAAGGGGAGGATGGATTCTTAGGAAATTTTTGTCGATGAAGATGTGGAAAAAGGGATATCCAACATGCTATATATCAAAAATGTTGGAAGAGGCCCCATTCCAATCTTCTTAAGTGGGATATAAAACTTTTTTAATTATGGATGATGGGTCAACAATCATTAAACTAATGTATGACTATTCATAGGATATTTAACATAATGGGATTAAAAATAATATATTCAAAATCACTACTAACTGTCTAATACCTTATGTGCGGAAAACATGGGAATTACCCAAGTCACTATCATAAATCCAATGTTGATAATGATGATAGGCACAAACACCCACGAAAACCAAGGGGTTGTAGCTTGTCTGATGGTTATCAATGAGGTGGATTGTGATAACTAAATTATATAATTTATAATTGTTATGACTAATAGTTTATTATAGATAGTCTCTGTTTCCATGAATATTTTCAAAGTGTACAATCATTATTTTTTTATCAAATAAAAAAACTAGTTTTATGATGTTTTCATTTAGAAATTTATGATTATAGGATTAGAAATCATATTATAGGTCGTTTATATGGATTTTATGTTATTTAAGTAGTGGATAAACTATTTAAATACTGAATTGTTATCCAATAATCATGGATATATTTCCCCCGACATCCCAATTATTAAAATAATGGATGGGGGTAGAGACAAAAACCACTAGCTACCATAGAGAGATCATAACATCGTTGCCACAACTGACCATAAATATTGATCATATTCAACATCATATATCAATGAACCACTTATATTAGAATGTAATAATATTTTTGGAGATTATTAAAGAAATATTCTAGTGTGGGATTTAGAATACAAACCTCTTCTACTACCGATAGTGCAACATGACATGGTGGTTTTAAGAAAAAGGGGGAGGCCATGTAATGACCTTGAGGAAGTGAGTAGTAAAATAATCATGTTCAATGTCTCATTTCATGTGAGGCCACGAAACATGTGTGGGAAATATTTTGGTTATTGGAAATCATTATTTGGGAACATGAATAGCCACCTAGATCAGACATCGTGATTCATCCATACCCTGAAAACCATTATCCAATACTCCATCAGGGAGTAAGAAATGTTTGGTTTAGTGAAAAAAGTGGGTGAGGATATGGGTGGTTATATGTTGAGTTTAGAGACACATAATAGAAAAAACTTGTAGAGTGTGATGGTTTATAAAATGGAGTAGAGTACTATAGAATGGGTTGAGAGGGGTTTGAACATGGATAGAAATGAGCCTTATGAGGAGGAGAAATCTTTATTGATTTCATTATTAGAGATCAACTTTCCACCGACACCTCCATGTTGATGACCTATGATGGATGAAAGATAGGTGTTTGTAGTGTATATATATAAAAATAAATAATCACATTTCATAACTCATACTAATCTATGATGATATGTTATTTCAATTATGACCATGATATTAATGAAAAATAAAATAGGTACTAACAACAAACCCTGAGAGGTATTTTACTAAAATGTTAGGAATACACATAGTATAAGGATTATGATTATTATAAGAAAACATATGTTATTTTTTCGTATATATGAGGTTAAATATCAATCCATATTATAGATAACCTAAACTAACATTGTTAGTGAGAAATAATTTTAATTGTGGGGGTGTAATTTATTTAGGTGGGATGTAAAGACATAATGTTTCATTATATTAGTACTTAAATAAATAATATATATAATACATTTTTCACACAATATATAAAACAAAAATGAAAAACGATATTTATTTTGAATATTGAACATGACTATTAAAACATAGCAATAAAATTATCTATTATAAAATTAAAGCATCCCTATTGAGTAATCAACAAAGGAATTTGAAAAAAATGGAATTCGGAAGTAGAAGTTTTCCATATAAATATCATTTTTAAGATAAAAAATAATAAATATTCTCTCTTGTTTTTCCTAATTCAATATTAATCCATGCATGAGAAATTATAGTTGGAGAAAAACCATATATGTTGGAAGTTCAAAATCATAGAAATTTCTACAAGATCAGTGCTAGATGAATCACCACCCAAAACTAAAATCAGAGCATATATGATGCTTAGGTCTTCCAAAGAGATCATAAGTAGTTATTTAAATATAAATTAAGATTATATCGAAATTAAATAAAATATTTATATTTACATATATATCTTGAATTTCTACGACTTCAGAAAAAATCATTTTTTCTCAATGCTTATTAAATTTCATTTTTTTAATAATTAGGGTATTATTTCAAGGAACTATGTTTTTATGATTGAATAATAACAATATATATTTAATTAATTAATAATTTGTTAATAATAATCTAATTATTAATTTATAGTTGAATATATACTCATTATAAAAAAATTAATTTTCCTATAAAAATGGATTTTCACTATATGTTATGTGTTTAATTAAAATTTGAATTAATAAATTTTATAATTATAATTTGAAAAAAGTAACCTAATTTTTTGATTTATAATTAAACTATTATGTTAATAAGTATTATTTTATTTTATTTTTCATAAATAATTAATTTTACGGTGAATAGATAAAAATATTGATTTCACTAATACTGTAATATTTATGAAATTATTCCATGAATGTTTTTAAAAAAATTTGTACTATATTTTTTTTATAAATATAAACTAATTATTTTAAAATACTATGTTGATATTTAGAACCCACACTTATTTTTTTGAAAATTTAGAAAATGTTTTAATAAATACAGTTTTTCATTTGTTTCTTTTCAAAAAAGTATCACATGAAGGAATTAGGTTTTCAACATAATTTAAAATTAATTAAATATTATTTTAATAAAATTATTTTCAATATCAATAAAATAATTGTTGTTGAAATTTTTATCCTAAAAATAAATCTTTTTCTTAAAATACACTTTTTTTGATCTAAAAATGGGGGATTATGCATTTTATATGTCAATACTAAACATAATCTCAATAAATGATGGATATATTATTTTAAAAAGTGATTCACATATTTGAAATCGTTTTGTTAAAATAATTAAATACTTTCAGTTTTAATTATTATCATAAGAATTAGTTACCAAGGGTGTAAGTGGGTTGACCACAGTATGGGTAAATTATGTTAGAAGTGGTTTAAAATTGTGAAAAAAGTTGTTAACATGTTAAAAAATGTTTGACATTGGACATTGGAGGTAGGATAGATGTTATATCCTTCCCCAAACCATTATTTTATATTTTTAGATCTTTTTCCTAGAATAATGTTGCGATATTATTGACAAATAATGAATTTTTACAAATATTCATTTTTTATCACTTATTAAAGGTGACAACTTCCTCCCCATTTATCAACAAATTAAGAAAATAGGATCAACAAAAAATCTGACCTAATGTCTCCTAAACACCCTACCAATTTCTTTTAATACTTGATAAGTACAATATACTAAGCGATTAAGCCTTAAGTAGTTACCCAAAGGAGAACTTCAAAGGGTGAGGTAATACTCTCAACTAGACTTATTCATCAATTTTCATCTTATACTCCCCAAAATTCACTCTATAAATTATGTTATGATAACAAAATAATTTTTTATTTTTTATTTTTTATCACACTAATGTAATATCTTTTTTATTATTTCTTCTAAAATCGTTAACAAAGTGGACAATGTCATCATGTGTGTGCCTGCAGACAAACACCTCCATGAATTATGTGTAAAATTTTCCACAACCAGCTTAAATGGTTGTTTAAAAAAGGTTATAAAATTAAGTAATAATTTAATTTCCACTCCATTAATATTTTTATAAGAATAATTTTGGTTGTTTTATCTGCGTGATTAATAAGAAATTACTACAGTAACTTTAACCCCCAAAGATGGACTTATCAAGGTACCTTTATTAATTTAGATATATTTTGGGATCAGATTATAAACTATATAATGACATAAATAATAGAATAATTATGGACATAAAAATAAATAATTATGGAGATCCTTATGTTTTTTATAACACCTTTGACTATGGTCAATAAACTGAAAGTGTTATGATGAAATTAACCAAACAACCTTGAGTAACCTACATGAGTGAAAAATATATTAAAAATAAGTTATAGAACATAATATTTGTACATTATAAAATAAATATTCATGAATAATATTTTTTGTTATATATTTAATTTATATAATATATTTATTTGGTATGTTATGTATATGTGTAGAGTTCTTTCTGACAACAGATAAGGGTTTTATCTCCGAACCTCCTTCTTAGAGAGACATGTTCTCTTAAATACCAAATTTCATTTAAATGGTGTGTATATTGAAAATTGTATATATAATATTATGAATGACCATCACTCATGGTGATTTAACTTCAAATTGAAAATTTCATTCTTTTAAAATGTTTTTATTATAATTTATCATAAAATCTAAGGTTTCCATTTTTATCTATTTTTGTTGAAGCATTACTTGATTTTAGACACCAATATTTATTTTTGTGGTGTCAAAACCACCACCTTCTTTTTTAATGAAATAAATTAATTTTTAAGAAGTAAAATTCACATCAAATCATTATCTTCTTTATCATGGGTTACAAATGATGTCTTCCCAAAAATATAATGGTCTTTCATAACTCAATATATTTTCTTGAGTCGTAGCATTTATCCTTGAGTCTATCCTTAAATTACACATAATATATCCTATTTATATCTTGATATTTCAATTCTGATTAATCTATTATTTATTTATGCGTTCTAATTCTTGTTGAAAATTTAGTTATGATAAGAATAATTCACATCCTCTTAAATGACGGTTTCACTTCCTTGTCTATATTTTACCAACCCACTAATGTTATACTTTTTATTAAAAACATAATTATGTGTTATCTCATGTGAAATTAATTTTTTTCTTCTCCTATTTTTTAGAAATTTTATTATTTTTTATTATGTTTGAATTCAAAAAATGGGTTTTAAAACAAAAAAGTAAGGGATATTCCATACCTTCTTCATGAATTTACAGTTACGCATTATATTTCTTTTTCTCCATTTTATAAAATATTCATCTTATATACATATTATTATATATGTATATATATATGTATATCCCTTAATTATACACCTTGTTAAATATTATTTTCTTTAATTGATCTCTATATATTTTTATTTCCCTTTAAAATTAACACTCTTATACAAACTCCATTTATGTGAACTTTCTAGTTTTTTATCTCCTTTAATTTATCACCAATATAAATTTTTTATAAAAAATGTATATCCTTTAGAATAATATTTATTTTATAAGCATCCGTATTGGTTCAATTATGGTTTTATGAGAAATAATATGATATTTCCTTATTTAAAATGATCATTTGATTATTTAATGAAGCATAAAAAATGTGGTACGTTTTTGTTCCTTCTAATCCAAGAACCTTCTCATGAATTTAATATATTATAACTCCATGATCAAGATCTATGTTCATTTTTCAATTATTCATATTCAAAATTATTTAATTCTGTATTATATTTGGAATAATTACGATTTTTCATTTATTTATTCCTCAAATCAGAATTATGAATCCTAATTCTCTCTCATGGGTTCGATCATGCTTAAAATTTATATAAGGTTTCTTTTTGCTAGTGGACCTCATATTCTTGTAAATATTATGATGTAATGAGTGGAAATATTATATAAGTATTAGGGATTTGTTAATTTTAATTTCTCATTATATACCTTGTAAGATACAGAACTGTTTAGACTAAATAAACATTATTATGATGGTGGTTAGCCTAATCATATGATAAATATGATGGCGACTAGCCTTTGTTTTATTGTCTCTGTGGTTATGATTGACACATAATGAAGATTTAGTTATTTATCATATTTTTAAATGCTTATAAATAAATGATATTTTTTTTTTCATATTCCCTGTTTTAATAATAATGTTCAATCTCTTTATGATAACTTGTTATGCCTCTTGACTATAATGTTATGATGTATTATGATGTTTATTACATTATTGTGTTTTTGAGATGACCCCTTTTCCTTATGTATTTTACCTAGGTTATCCAATGTATTTTTTATATCTATTGGATTCAAGAGTATTATGTGAATTTTTAAACAATGTTGTTTTTTATGTTTAAAATGATCTATTTATGTATCTAACCTTCCAAAGACTCTAGACCTATTGATCCATGGATTTTTTTTCTGGGAATGTAAGATATAAATCATTAATTAACATGTGGTTAAGGTTTGGGACACTATACATATATTTCTCAACCCAAAATTATATTCATTGTATGTTTTCTTTAAACATAAAATCACCACCCCGATGACTAGATGTTGAAATATTAATAAAAACTTTTAGTTGGAAAATTATTGTTCCCAATGTATATTAATAATATATAATAGATTTTTGTAAGAGTTTTTTTCCTATAAAACATTATTACCCTTACCTTAGTTAAATTTTATGTGATATTAGTTATGGATTGGTGCTCTTGACTTAAATGTAAGGATAATTTCCATGATTGGAAAATCAATTCTAAAAATTAACCCATGATCACCAATTAGTATGAGGAAGACTATAAAATCCCTATAAAAATGTACTCCTATTATATTCTGTTATTTGTAACGCCCTGACCCCAGTTACACAGAGTCAGTGCATTATTGAGTAACATTGGCATGATCACAAATGATCAAGGCTCGAAAGACCGATTAGTTTAGTAGCCTTGGAAACACTAGATACATTAATAAATGTTACATTACATCATAAAGTGAAAAACTACAATAACATAGTCTCCATTTTCCACACTCATAACCCTTTCAGACTATCCCTGCAGGTCATTCCTAAAATACTTCTTCAAATCCTAGAAAAATTAAAACATTGAAAGGGGTGAGCTCAGATGCTCAGTAAGGATAACAATATAGCAGAAGCTTTTATAAAAAAACATAAACATTAAAGGCAATGTATGACTAAAACAAAATCCTTATAAACTTGAACTTCAACATAATATAGAAAAAGTAAAATGAGATAATTCCATTTACTTATTCACATGGATATTCTACTGGTCGATTAATCACTTGCAATATCAATAACCACTTTCATAATGATGGAATGCATAATGGCAGACTATCATAACCATGTATCCAAGGCCTCGTGCCAAGACTACAAATAAGATTTTTTCAAGTCCTTGTGCCAAGACACGAGTTTGTCTCATGAGACCTACCGATGCATCGAGGAGCTATAGCGGGCTCCACCCATCACTTATTAAGTCCAATTCATTCCTCATATGAGTAGGTTTAAACATATCATAAACAATAACATAATCGTATCACATAACACATGCATAAAGGAAACATAAAATTTCCACATTTAAATCACAAGATATCAATACAACACATTGATATAATAAAAACATTTTCAAAACCATTTTCAATACCAAAATAAAGAAAATTAAAACTTGGTATTTATTTTTCATTTAAAAAAAGTTATGGCTTGTTGAGGAAGACGAAACTCAAATAATGGTCATGACGGTGGAGAAGTTGTTGTCGCCGCATAACTACGACAAGAAAAACATTCCCTTTTGTCGTTTAGTAAAACGCTTCATAGAAAAAGATTCCTTTTGAATAAATGTAAAAGTCAAAGGGGTTTATACACCATATAAAAGAAATTTGTGCATAAAACAAAATATGCCTCAATGAATGGAGATTGAGACGAAGTCCATTAAAAAGATCATTTTTTAAATAAAATAGATCTATTATGTGTATTCACTATATGTACACATAAAGGAATTAAAAATACATGATAGGACATACTAATATCATGACATAATTTGAAAGTAGTAGATTAACCCAAAGAATGGAAATTGGGTTAAGAAGTTCCCTTACCTTGTGTCCGACTTGACTCGACCATTATTTAAACTCTTAAATAATAAACTAGAGTTAATTTATAATTTCTTAAGAACCTTTTTCAAGTTTATTATTCCTTTTATATCACTTATTACTATGTTATGAACATTATGTAATTATTTAAGTTAATAACGGTCGTTTTGTCGATCTTTGGTACTTGAGTCAAAAATAAACTTCTTATAATTACAATTTGTTCATGTGGAGAAATATCCATTATATCTATAATTATATTCATGATTTAGATATCATTAATATCATATATATCCAGTATATACATGCATTTATAATATTACATAACATTTAGAGGTAAGAAATGAAATGCACCGTTCATGGAGACGGCAAGTCGTACGTACGCATGAATGATACTTTCATTTCTATTTCGTATTTAATGGAATTAAATTATAATTATATAAAGTTATACTATAATTCCAGTATAATATAATGTATAATACCATTTACTCCATTATTTATACATCCCACATATGGCATTAATGATTCAAATCACTTTGAGGGGGCGGTAGTCCGCACTTCCTAAAATGAAATTATCGTATTTACCCATAATGGAAATAATAAAGGTTTTCCATAAATGAAAAATACAGAATCATCAGGAAAACAAAAACATAATATATATCATGTATAAAAATAGTGTCATCATAATGGCCACCATGAGAGGTGTTAAAAGAAGATTGAACAATCATCGTTTCATGAGCCAGTAATTCACCACCCACAGAAACAGTATGTTCTTTAACCATTTGACGATGGTGTGTGTAAGTGTAAATAAAATCCATCTCATCACAAAATACTAGTATATTGAAGATACTGGAGTTGTTACAAAATAAAGTAATAAAAAGAGTTTAGGGGGTTGGAGAAGCAAAATAAAACATAAGAACACAAGAGAAAACACTACCTTTAAAACGGGTAACTCTTTTTGATTTGAGTTCAAAGGATTCCTTGAGAAGACTTATGCCCAAAGTGAGGCTTCTAGGAGTAAGATAGGGATGTGTAGAGAAAAAATGGGAAGGGTTTGGCCGAGCCAAAGTCTTGAGAGGTGTGGGTAAGGTGGTAGAGGTGGGGGCCTTTTATAAGAGGAGAGGAGGGGCACTCTTGGAAAGTCAGGAAATGTCACTTTATTATATAGTGAGTTTCGGATTTTAAAGGTCCCAAACATATATATTTCTAGGATAAGGTGATAAGGGTTCTAAATATACTCATACAATAGGTTTTTGACAAGTGTAAGTCTTATATTTTACGTTATCATTTCATTTTATTTAAATCATTAATTAATGAGGTAATCACTACATCATCATGGTGTCATAAAAAATTTACTTTATTTAATGTATAAAAATTATAATAAAATTATCATGATGTAGGAAATATTTTTATATTTCTAAGGAATATTTATAGTCAAAAATATGACTTGTATAACCCCATTTAATTTTTTTTTACTAAAACAACTCATGTTTGTGACATTTTTATTTTAACATTAAATAAAAGGTTTTTAATGTCATTTTCCTACCAAAGTGGCTCCATGGGGTCCCCAAGTTGACCCATAGATTGTAGTGGTCATCCATGACTCATAAAATATGGTTAGGACAAGTTTAAGGGTATTTTAATATTTTTATAATATCATTTTTACCTTAAATTTCACTAATTACCTTTTATCGCGATTAATTAAACTTTAAAGTTACTATTCACCAAAAAAATTATTTTAATCCCATTGAACCACATTTTACTTCCTAATGAAAACCATGTATGTCAGATTTTGAAAATAAAATCACAGAAGTGGTAATGTTTCATTTAAACAAAAAATCAGTTTTTTAACTACCACTTAGTGGTTTCACTATTCATCAAAATTGATGTTTTTCAGAACAATGCCAAAATTTCACCCTAAGCTATAATTGATATTCCGAATTCAAAAATGATGTATATTTTACAAAATTCCAAAAATATAATTTGCATTAATTAATTTTATAATTAATTCCCATTGTCACAACAAATAGAATGTTTCAAGAAACAATATATATCAAAAGATTGACAATTGTTTATGTCAAATTTCAAAGTGAAATTAATTCTAATGACCAACATTGGATAAAATGGTAAAAATATATTCTAATTATAATTTAAAACCATTCAATAGTATTACTTGTCACAATAAATTATTTTGATGAAAAAAGTTGTTTTTAAGTATTTTCTCTATTCATAGAAAATTGGATGTTCTCAGAAAATTACAAAAAATTCAACTTAGGATAATTTCGATATTCCAAATACAAAAACAAAGTCCATTTTGAAATATAAAATTTATATAATTTTAAAAAGTGTGTATTAATATTCATAACTGCTACTTTGATTGGTCGCGGTGTGTTAGAATCTCGAACTTTGGTACAATAGCTATTGCATTATTGAAAGAGAAGCGCAACGTGAAAGCATGGGGAGTTACATTATTTAATTAAATGTTAATTATATTATTATAATGAAAGAAAATATAATTACACTATTAATAAAAAGTATTCCAACAATTAAACCATATTAGAAATTAAATCTGAAGTCATAGACACCCTTAATTTTGTTTAGTTTAGAATAATTGAAATTTTATGGATATACTTTATTTAGGGGGGGTAAATGTAAGGAAATAAAAATTAACTATTTTTTGAGTAAATAATATATTAATAATTTATTCAACATAAAACACCAAAATAAAATAATACGGATATTTTAAAATAAAAGTTTACCATTATAATATATTTATTACATTAGCGGTTATAAAACGAAGAGGCCATATTAAAAAATATAAGAATAAGAAAGAATGGAATGAAATCATGTAGAAAAATTATTAATTATGAGGATCACTTATCTAATATTGGGAAGGAGTTAGTATCTCTAGGGTTCTCTCTAGGCTAGTCCCAATTCGAACTCTCCCAATCATAACCTGAGTGAAAACATATGTGAGAGAAATACCAACATTGAAAAAATTTCTTGAGATCTATTATAATGTAAGTAACACTCATGATGACCACCAGAACATATATTATGCTAAGATATTATGAGGAGATATTTTGGGGATATGTAACTAGAAATTATAATGATATAATATTTCATCTCCAGCCTTTTACACAAATCATTACACGATTTTAAGCATAACTGACACACAAATTAAAATCCAAGGATCATAAAGTCTGGTGTATTTGGAAGATTAGGTACATAATTTAATATCATGAAGAAATATTTTATTTAATCTCAACAATGGTGTCCTAACATACATTGATCAAAAAAATCTATGTTGGATAACCTGGGGAATACATGAACAAAAGGGATGAGCAAAAAATCCATGTAAGGAGATAAGTATAGGAATAAAATATAGCATATGGGTTAGAAGGCATAACATGATGGATTATAAGGAATGGAATATGAATCAAAATAAGGAAGAATAAAATTTATTACAAGGGAACATATAATCATGGAATTATTGGAATTTTTTAACAAAAAATAATATGAAAGAAACATGGTTCAAGAAAAACTATAAAAACTATATAACATGGTAGACAAAGTCCCATAAATGAATATTGTTCACTTCGTGTCCCTATGCGATGTCTCATGAGAGTAAAAATTTACAAATTCATTAGAGAACAATATGGGAACACCCATCATAACATGTTCATTAATATGTGTTCAACATGAATAATCATATATAAGAACTCAAACATAAATTCAAGGATTACCCATGGTTAGAATCAAGTATCAGAAAAATGTCAAAAGGCATAACATAATGGGGTATCATAATGGTGTCCATGAATGAAATGATTTAAAGAATACATGGAAATTAATAAGGTAAAATAAATAAGGATCATGATAAGTGTTGTCATACTGAAGTGAATACATTTAAAAATAGTTTTTAAGAAACTTTAAAAATAAAATATTTTAATGCGGTTTAAGTAAAATATTAAAGATTAATTAAAACAGAGAAGACATAAATTTTTTTATAAAACTGAAAGTGAAATAAGATATATTTTGATGATAAATTAGTTATTTTAAAAAAATAATTTTGTCTTAGAAAAAAATATTGAGTGTACTTGAAAACAGGTAAGAAATCTAAAAGTTCCCTTGAATCTGGTTTGATTATCGGGAAGAATTTGAGAAGAGAACCCTTTAAAAAGAAAAGTATTTCCCATAAAATAAGGATGATATGATCTAGATATATTAGTTTGAAATATATATACAGAGTTTATAATAAGTACAAAAAAAATAAAGAATCATTACATTAGAGTGAAGAGATATAATGAGTAACCCAAAGGAAAAATGGGGGTTAGGGTAGAATCTCTTACAAAATATCCGAAAGAGTTCTGCACATGATCTTATTTTTTTGTATAAAAAAATTAGATTCATTAATTGATAAGTCCAAAAAAATTTCAAAATTTAATTTATTTATTATAATTATATGATGGTCATTTATGGACGTTTTTAATAGTTATAGTGTTCAATATCATCATTTGGGAGTGCTCATTTTCTTTGTTTTAATGATCGGTGTGCTTATATAAGACTATGGAAATTAATGTAAAATGGGAACATAAATAAATAATTTAAGTTATAAGTTAATAATGAACATAAATAAGGTTTAATGTCTTATAAATCATTTGGTTATATTATATGAGAATGAATCATTAGATAAAAAGTTAGTGATAATCGTTTGGATTATCTTGGGTGGTTTTTGCTCACAATGAAGTGGTTTTGTTTCATTATTTAACATCATGTGTATATAATGATTATAGAACATTAAATTTGATTTAATACATATATAATATGTTTTTTTATCTATAAAAATATCATTATGACTATCTTTGAAAGTGTTAATTGTAATGAATTTTTTTCCTTCAATGTGATAAATTAACACCTCATGAACAACATTTTCATTTATAGAATAAATGGGAGAGGAGAAGGGGTTTGATGATTAATTATTTATTTTTCATTATACAATTATACTATATGTAATATAATGGTGTTTTTTGGACATTTGGATGAGGATAGGTTAGGAGGGAATAAGGGAAAAAAGAACATGAAAGGAAAAGAAAATAAAATGAATGGGGAATTTACCTCTTGATTTTTTCCTCCTTAAGAACTTCCTTTGGGGATAGATTATGGTCTTTTAATGATACCTACAGATCCTATACGTGGGGGATAGGTTTGGGAAGATATTTGAGAAGAATTTGTGCAATTCTCAATGCTTGAGATGTGTGATTATAAGAGGTGGGGAGGGGTGGTATTTATAAGGGATGAGCTTGTGTTTTCTCATTATCTTCTTCATTAGTTTTTTATTTTGGCTCAATACTATGAAAATACTAATGATTATAAAAACATATAACAAATTAAATAAGGTAATTTTGAGATTTTGGTTCGTAGACTAGCTATGACTCAAGGAATAGTGTATTTAACTTATAATGTATATATACCTTAAATTACCATATTTTACTTGTCCAAATAAATTCAACCATTTTAAAGAAATACAAAAAATTTACCCTAATAATTTCTAGACATATAGAAGTCAAAAATGAACACCATTTTATTAATATAATTTTATAAATATCATAAATTTAATTTTTATTTAAAATCATTATTTACTTGTAAAACACCCATTTAAAAAATATAGCAGACTTTGCAGCAATTTTTAAAATCAAACAGAGTCTCATAAAATTATCTTGTAATCATAAGATAAAAAAATATTATATTAATAATAAATTATATGGAAATAATTTATCTTTTAAATAATTATATTAATTATAAAATTGTAATTAAAAATTTATAACTTACAAAAATACCAATATTTTAATAATAAATTTTAAAACATTTACTTACTTATTATATTATATAATTATATCATAATTTAATTTATAGGATGCATAATTTTATTTTATTTTCATGGGTGAGGTTACTATTCTATTGGCTGGTTTACTATTCATAAGGTTAATATTACTATTCCAAAGGTCAAGTTATTATTCATTCGACATATGTATGATAAATTACGAAAATACCTCTTATTAAATTATTTCTTCATTTATAAGGTTTTTATTTTTTTCTTAATGTGATTTATACTATATGAACATATTATAAGAATGAAATTTCCATTGATAAAAATTTTTGGGTCATTACATTGTTCCCCCTTTATGGAATTTCTCCCTCAAAATATTATTATACATTCTATATTGAAAATAGGTGTGTGTATACTCCTTCAACACTTCCTTAGGCTTGAATATCACATCTTCGTACTTATGTTTCTTCCAAAGTACTTTGACCCGGTGAGTAGTCTTATTTCATAGAACATTATCTCTATGATCCAAGATCATCAATGGATACTCCTTGTATGAGATATAATTTTACAACTGTATCACCTATGAATTAAGTACATGTGAGGGGTATGGTATGTACATACTTTAGAGGGATATGTAGAATACATTATGTACTTGAGGCTTGGTTGGGAGAAGTGATAGTCGATAGACCGCAAATTCAACACGATCAAGAATCTCAATGGGGTATTTGTACCTAGGTCTTAGCATTAATTTCATAGTAAATATCATGATCCTATTCTATGGAGATATCTAAAGGAATAACATGTCTCCATCTATAAACTCAAGGTCTCTTGGATGATTTTATGCGTAGATCATTTTTCATCTTTGGGCTACCATGATGTGATGCTGAATGGTTTTCACCTTCTCCGCATTTTTTTCAACCATTTTAGGTCCTATTAGATTATTTTCACTAAATGTATCCTCTTAGGCTAGTGTTATACATATTTTACCATTAAGGGATAAATATGTAGAAATTTTGATGCTTGAGTAGAAACTATTATTATAATAGAACTCGACCATAGGCATATATTGGTCCCATCCTCCACTGAAGCGAAGATAACACACTCTCAAATTGTATTCCAGTGTACAAATATTTCTCTCAAACTAGCCATTAGTCTGAGGATTATAGGCTGTAACACCCTGAGATTTTATGAAAAATATTCTTTTTAATTTCATTAATGTCTTGTGTTGTATTCTACACCAAGATTACCTTGCGCAATACGCAACACTGTATTAGCTTGCAGTATATGCAACACTAGTCTTGGACCGTGTTACACACAATTTTGATAATAGTTATTCTACGAAACATTGAATATATAGATATATATATATATATTAAATGTATAAATTAAATGTGTTTGGATTCTGTTATATGAAACAACAAAGGATTCTTTCACAACACGCAACCCGGACTTGGCTTGCATTACACGCAATCGCGACCTTCCTCGATAGCGTGTGTTGTACGCAATACCGGGTTTTAATAAACAATGATATATTATTATAATATTGTCATGATCTAGCCGTTATGAATAGTATTAACTAAATTTTGAATTTTATAACATTATTAGTCATCTTACACATTTTCTAGAACATAGTATAAGAACAAAATAAATTTTTCGGGTAAAATAAGTATTTTTAAAAAAATGCAGTTTTGCCGCCTTTTGATGGCGCACCCACTTTAAATCTAGTTTTTGACATGTTTATATGTTCAATTTGACAAAATAAAATTCTTTTTTTGAGTCAGGATGTAAAAATTTACATTAGATAAAGTTTTGATATTTTTCCGATAACTTTCATATTTTAATGAATAGTAAAAACACGCTATATTTTAATTAAAAACAACTTTTTTCATCATAATATATTATATGGTTAAATTATATATTTAATGGTTTTAAAGTATAAATAGAATATATTTTTACCATTTAATATAATGTATGTCAGTAGCATTGATTTTACCTTGAATTCGTAGGTTAAATCAATTCAATCTTTTGCAATGATTTAAACAAAACCCCGTTTTTATTCGACAACGGGATTAATTTTAATTTAATTTCTGAAACTTATGTGTATTGAATTTTTAAAAATGGATTCCATATTTGGAATCAGTGGGTCCAAATTATGTTAATAGGCTAGTTTTTTTTGGGAATTATGAATAGTAACTACGGTAAATTTTATTTACCATAGTTAAAGGTAAATCAGGTAATTAAGGGTAAATATAATATTATAAAATTACCCTAACACATGAAAAAATTCTATTTGATGGCTAAAAGTAAACCCATATCAACTAAGGGTCGGATTAGATTCATTTTATGGACTTTTGACCATGAAAATAATTTAATTATTATTAAAACCAAAGAAAGTGACAACATGTCACTTTCTTAAATCTTATAAGTATAATAATTTTAACATAGTGATAAACATCATAAAACATCGAAAATGAATAGTATCCAGAAAGATAACAAAATTATCTACATCATGAGAATTTATTTAGACTTTTTTGGGATTAAATAGTTATCATTAATTGTGACACAATAGTGATACAGAAATTATTTATCTAGTGGAAAATCAAGAATATAGTTTTTATTAAACTAATAGTGACCATAAAAGGAAAAAAACCCTGAACAAAACTTATTGGTCTTGTAAATGGAAACTATAATCATCCAATGGTCTAATATTTGACCATTTGGAGTCTTATAAAGGAAATTGTGACACTTATATTATTTTATTTTAAATGATGCCAAAGTTGTCACCTTCATAATTTAATAAATATAATAATTTAAATATTGTGATTTTAAGATGATAAATTCGAGTAAAAGTATTATTGTGAAAGTTAATATATTTATCTTTATCATAAGATTTTATTTTAAATTTTTATGCAAAAATAAGTATATTAAATAATTATACAAAAATGATGTTGTAATTATTTTATTAAGAGATAAACCAAATAAATGGTTTTAAAATTATAAAATAAATACTATATGAACTATTTAATGTTATCCACTAATTTTATAGATACATATGAACTTTTATTAATATATTAAAGCTTTTAGTTTGAACATATCTTCTGTATATATTTTATTTAAATTCAAATAAATGAATAGTTTCAAAATTGACACTATTGTTATTTTATAAAAATAACATATTATAAAATTGTTTAAAAATCACAAAAATATTTAAAAATTATAAATATAAATTTATATGTTCTATAATGTTATAAAGTAAACATGTATGGAAAATTCACAACAAATAAGTAATTATTTTTATAATTTAAAATTTAGAATTTTATTACCACAAATAAACTTAAATAGATTAAATAAGGATAAATCAAAGTGATAAAGATTAAAATAAGATCCAAACATGTCTAAATTTGATTGGTTGATGATATTACAACCCTATATCATCTAATCTTAGAATATGAGTCATTTTTGGAGGTTTTTAGGTGGGTTTAGATTTATTATAAATTAATATTTTTAAGAATTCCAAAGGTGCCCCTCTCCTCCCATATAAAAGGACACCTCTTCCCTCTCTTCCTCACACAACTTTGAGCCTTCAAGCTCAGCCAAACCATAAAAAATTCTCTTATCCACTTCCCTAGAAACATCCTAGAGGTTCTGGTCTTCCTCAAAGACCAATTTTAGTGCCCTAAGAGGAGGTCTCAAAAAGTCGCTTCAAAGAAGAGGTAATTTCCGTTACCGATTCTTTCACCTTTATTTCTTCTTCCACTTCTTCTTCTTAGGTTGTTTCATTACGAAGTAATAAAATCAGTATAACTAATATACTGATATGTTATTATAAGTATGAAACAATCCTAATTCATCATCTATCCATCCTACAGAAAACGAAATCATCGTGCGTACGTACGTACGGAATACCGTCTCCACGCCGTGGTGTAATCTATTTTTCCACCAACACCTTACATGGATGGGTATTATGGTGTAAAGAATAACTATAAATAGTTATTATAACATCATAATGATTCTGATTATATTGTATCATCCACTCCAATTCAATTCAATAATCATGAAAATGATATCATCGCTCGTGCGTACGTACGGACTACCGTCTCCACGACGCGATGTGATTCATTCTCCACTTTAACCATTCATGAATGATTATAAAGTACATATAATAAGTAATCATGAAATATATGACATAATAATGATACTGGATTTATGTGTATATATATGTATGTCACCTACTTAATTCCATTCAACTCAATAAGGAAACGAAAACAGCGTTCATGCGTACGTACGACCTACCGTCTCCATGAACGGTGTATTTCTTTCCATCTACTGATTTATTATATATATGTATATTCTGAATATATATTATATATAAATCATGTTTTATATTCTGGAATTAAGTAATCATGATATAAGTAATCATATGAATAATTACAAGTTAAAACACGGACGACAAATGAGACGATTTTACCCAAAACGCTACTTTAACATGAATTTACAAAAGAACGGGTAATATAAATTCATAAGTGAACCATATATGATATAATAACAATGAATATGATTCTGTATTAAGTAAATGACATTATTTAAATCATTATACAGGAAGTTCGGACACTTACGAAGCAAATCGGACCTAAGGTAAGGGAAATATCACAATCTCATTTTTATCCGAGATTGTTTTTCTTTGGTATTTACTGGGGTGTATTTTATCATCCACATCCATGTTCCCTCAATATGTAATATTATTTCCATCCTTATTCAATAGTTTATATCCAATTTTACCCTTCAGAATGTTTTTATTAAAAGATATGAAAGGAATCTTTTGTCGTTTTTCGTATGAGGTACTTTTTGACTTTACCGACAAAAGTATGGGAAGAATGTTTTTTAACTTATACGGCATGAATGGATTTTTAAAACATTATTTCCAAGAAGCTTCCTTTACTTGTTTTCAAGTGTATTTTTAATCAACTTCTTTCAGTTTATAATTGTACGACATGTTAAGAAAGGAAAAGTGTTTTTGAAGCAGAAAAGATATTTTCCTCAAGAATGGAGTTCAAGTGTTTTATCAAAATTATTATTCCATCTAAGATAATATAGGGTTATGTTTCTATCCCTATTATTACATGGATTTGATTATGTTGTGATGGAAATATTTTTATGAATTCATTTATCTTATATGAATTGTTTTATGATGGCATGTTGTTTAAGAATCCCATTTTTATTACATGGGTTATGCAATGATGTATGATTTATGAATTTGTGGCACAAATAAGAATGGTATCATTAAGAGATGGGTGGGACCTATATCTCCCTCCAATGCATTGGGTAAAGATTTTATATCTCATGAGATAAACATGGATAGAATGGGAGGTTATACCGGTTCAGTGAAACAGGACTGAAACGAGGGTGACTCGGTTCAGAAAGGGACTTTGTCCACTAAGATAGTCTTGGAAATGAGTCTTGACTAACAAGAAATGATTCTTTATGATTATGTGTGTATGAAACAATGTTTCATGTTTTATGTTATGATTTTTGGGATTTCATTTCACTAATATGATTTATCCCATGTTATGAAATTATGCTCTCTTTTGTAGGTTAAGATTTCCAGAATGTTATGTTTTTATGAATATGATGTGATTGATATTTATTTTGTTTACCCTTACTGAGCATTTGAGCTCACCCTTTTATGTTTACTTTTCCCCAGGATATAAATAAAGGTTTTAGGTATAAAAAAAGGGAAGAACTTTATGGGAGATGTTGAAGATCTTTCACCAGGATTAGAAGATTATACTCCGAGTTTCCAAAGACACTAAACTATTATGATCCTTGTGTGTGTGTTTTTGTTATGTACTAAGTATTCCACAAATGTAATGTAATTTCCATGTACGTCAGGATTCGGGTGTCTACAGTTGGTATCAGAGGGAGGTTTAGTCAACCTTTGGAAACTAGGAGGTGAAAACGTTAGTGAGATCGCTAGAGATATTTCTATGGTATGTCTAGGGATGTCCCTAAGGATAAGTATACATATAGGATATAGTCCTAGAACTACGGTAACGATCTTAGAATTTAACCTAATATGTTATATATTGATGTTACTCCCCCTTTATTATGATTTTTGAATCTGACACTATTCTTTTTGGGTTTTAGAAAATGGCTGGAAACAAGATGATTCATGATAATGGAGGATATGATGGACAATGGAATGATATTCTTCATAATAAATCAAATGAAATGGGATTTGGAAGTCCAAACATCATTATTATGCCGAATCAGCAATCTCATAATGTGATCAATAAAGTAAAATTTGGTAAGTTTCCTGACTCGGCTAATAAGAGAAAGATGGAGTTTCATGATGATCATAGAGGAAAGAAAGTTCAATTTCCCCTATGTAAATCATGTGGGAAGGGGCATCAAGGAGAATGTTTCAAAGGAACTAGAAGATGCTTTGGGTGTGGAAAAGAAGGACACAAAGCCAGTAAGTGCAATGGAAAAGTTTCAGTTAACACCATGGATGTGGTTAATGGTATTGCTACGACATCAAAAATGGTTAAATGTTTTAAATGTGAAATGTACGGGCATTATGTAAACCAATTTTCTAAGGGAATGTCTCATGAAGAGAATTGGTATGGTCGTATGGGTAGTATTTTTGTTGATGATGATGAAGAGACTACAAATGATTTGTGAGATGAAATAATTGTTGAAGCTCGGTCAATGGTTTAAGAAGGTAGTGGAATGATTACATGTTTATCAAGTGTAATGTTGTACTATAGAATAAAAAGACATCTAAGGATTGTTACACTGTTGTCTTTCCTTATGTTTTGAATGTTTATGATGAATGGTATGAGTAACAATGAAAGGATATTCAGATATTTTTTGGAAAGTGGGTGATATGCACATAATGAAGTGATAAAGATAAAATGAAATGTTTGACAGTATTCATGAGCTCATGATTGATATAAGGACTAAGTGATATCATGGTTTGATTATAATGAATTTTGAGGATTTTGGTTTGTGGAAAGTGTTAACTTTTAACTGCATTCATGTTTTCACTAAGGTTCAATGGAATACATGATTAAGGCCTTCGAATGATTGGAATGTGACCAACATGATATGAATGCAGTATTACAATATATGGAGATCAACGACGGTATTAAATCTCTGGTAATCGTTTTCACTATGTTATGAGAGTGGACTGCAGTATTTTGGATAAGCCTAAAGATTGGAATGGATTATGTTGGACATAAGTTAGTATTGTTTAAGGATAGAAGTTTTTTCGATATTATTGATGGGATGTTATAGTAATATAGTTTTAGAAAAAGGACAACCTGCAGGACGGGCGACATCCCATCGCTTCGGACAAGGCTGTGGGAATCCAACCCCCAACCGAAGTGCGATTGGCCTTTATCGCCTACCACTAGCCTACAGGAAGTCCCTGGTTAGTAGAATCTAGTTTTATTTTATTAAGCGGTATGATATATGAAGTATAAGTTCATTTTTGGAACCATATATGATTAACCATAAGATGGACTTATAACTTTTGCTAACCTTTTGTTTGAAAGAGATGGAATGACCCATCATTCTATCACATGATCTGCTAACACTTCATGAATAACAAATTCAACTTCATTTATTTAAGAGATGAAGTGGAAATTGTTCAAGGCACGAAAAACAGTGATATTGTACCAAAACAAAGTAAGTATTTATTCTAATTCAAATTCTTCAACTTTAGGGAAACGATCTTGAAAACCAAAAATGTTGTCCTAGTGCTCTTATATCTGATTAATTAGATGGTACCTTAGATTGTCACAAATTTATGGATTTGTGATTGTTGGCTTTTCCATAGCCATGTCCTCTACCACTCTCCACCAGAACATGATGGTTAGATTTCAATTCCATGTACATATTTTCACCTGTGTTCTCCTATGTGGATACCCAGTGATTAGTTAACTTAGGTAACCATTACGTTTTATACTTTAGATTTTAAAGATAAGTTTTGGTATTCCTTTTTACGATGTGGGTTTCTATTAAAGAAACTTTTGAATAGTAAACCATTTATAACCCCGACGAATTTCGAGGGCGAAATTCATTTTAAGGGGGGTAGAATGTGACACCCCGAGATTTAATGAAAAATATTCTTTTTAATTTCATTAATGTCTTCTGTTGTATTCTACACCAAGATTACCTTGCGCTATACGCAACACCGTATTAGCTTGCAGTATACGCAACACTAGTCTTGGACCGCGTTACACACAATTTTGATAATAGTTATTCTACGCAACATTGAGTATATATATATATATATATTAAATTTATAAATGAAATGTGGTTGGATTCTGTTATACGAAACAATGAAGGATTCTTTCACAACATGTAACCCTGACTTGGCTTGCATTACACGCAATCGCTACCTTCCTCGATAGAGTGTGTTGTATGCAATACCGGGTTTTAATAAACAATGATATATTATTATAATATTGTCATGAAATAGACGTTATGAAGAGTATTAAATAAATTTTTAATTTTATAACATTATTATTCATCTTACACATTTTCTAGAACATGGTATAAGAACAAAATAAAATTTTCGGGTAAAATAAGTATTTTTCAAAAAATGCAGTTTTGCCGCCTTTTGATGGCGCACCCACTTTAAATCTAGTTTCTGACATGTTTATATGTTCAATTTGACAAAATAAAATTCTTCTTTTGAATCAGGATGTAAAAATTTACATTAGATAAAGTTTTGATATTTTTCCGATAACTTTCATATTTTAATGAATTGTAAAAACACGCTATATTTTAATTAAAAACAACTTTTTTCATCATAATATCTTATGTGGTTAAATTATAATACTGAATGGTTTTAAATTATAAAAATAATATATTTTTACCATTTAATATAATGTATGTCACTAGCATTGATTTTACTTTGAATTCGTAGGTTAAATCAATTCAATCTTTTGCAATGATTTAAACAAAAACCCGTTTTTATTCGACAATGAGATTAATTTTAATTTATTTTCTGCAACTTCTGTGTATTGAATTTTAAAAAATGGATTCTATATTTGGAATCAGTGGGTCCAAATTATGTTAATATCCTAATTTTTATTTTTGGGAATTATGAATAGTAACTACGGTAAATTTTATTTACCATAGTTAAAGGTAAATCGGGTAATTAAGGGTAAATATAATATTATAAAATTACCCTAACACATGCCAAAATTCTATTTGATGGCTAAAAGTAAACCCATATCAACTAAGGGTCGGATTAGATTCATTTTATGGACTTTTGACCATGAACATAATTTAATTATTATTAAAACCAAAGAAAGTGACAAAATGTCACTTTCTTAAATATTATAAGTATAATAATTTTAACTTAGTGATAAACATCATAAAACCTCTAACATGAATAGAATCCAGAAATCTAACAGAATTATCTACATCATGAGAATTTATTTAGAATTTTTTGGGATTAAATAGTTATCATTAATTTTGACACAATAGTGATGCAGAATTTATTTATCTAGTGAAAAATCAAGAATATAGTTTTTATTAAACTAACAGTGACCATAAAAGGCACAAAACCCTGAACAAAACTTATTTTAAATGTAAATTGAAACAATAATCATCCAATGGTCGAATATATTACCATTTGGAGTCTTATACAAGAAATTATGACACTTATATTATTTTATTTAAAATGATGCCAAAGTTGTCACCTTCATAATTTAATAAATATAACAATTTAAATATTGTGATTTTAAGATGATAAATTCGAGTAAAAGTATTATTGTGAAATTTAATATATTTATCTTCATCATAGGAGTTTATTTTAAATTATTATGCAACAAATAAGTATATTAAATAATTATACAAAAATGATGTAGTAATTATTTTATTAAGAGATAAACCAAATAAATGGTTTTAAAAATAATAAAATAAGTACTATATGAACTATTTAATGTGATCCAATAATTTTATAGATACATATGACCTTTTATTAATATATTAAATCTTTTATTTTGAACATATCTTCTGTATATATTTTATTTAAATTCAAATAAATGAATAGTGTCAAAATTGACACTAATGTTATTTTATAAAAATAACATATTATAAAATTGTTTAAAAATCACAAAAAAATTTAAAAATTATAAATTTAAATTTATATAGTCTATAATGTTATAAAGTAAAAAATTATGGAAAATTCACAACAAATAAGTAATTATTTTTTATAATTTAAAATTTAGAATTTTATTACCACAAATGAACTTAAATAGATTAAATAAGGATAAATCAAATTGATAAAGTATAAAATAAGATCCAAACATGTCTAAATTTGATTGGTTGAAGAGATTACAACCCTATATCATCTAATATTCGAATATGAGTCATTTTTGGAGGTTTTTAAGTGGGGTTAGATTTATTATAAATTAATATTTTTAATAATTCCAAAGGTTCCCCTCTCCACCCTTATAAAAGGACACCTCCTCCCTCTCTTCCTCACACAACATTGAGCCTTCAATCTCGGCCAACCCCTGAAAAATTATCTTATCCACTTCCCTAGAAACATCCTAGAGGTTCTGGTCTTCCTCAAAGACCAATTTTAGTGCCCTAAGAGGAGGTCTCAAAAAGGTGCTTCAAAGAAGAGGTAATTTCCGGTACCGATTCTTTCACCTTTATTTCTTCTTCCACTTCTTCTTCTTAGGTTGTTTCATTATGAAGTAATAACATCAGTATCAATAATATACTGATATATTATTATAAGTATGAAACAATCCTAATTCACCATCTATCCATCCTACGGAAAACGAAATCGCCGCGCGTGCGTACGTACGGAATACCGTCTCCACGCCGTGGTGTAATCTGTTTTTCCACCAACACCATACATGGATGGGTATTATGGTGTAAATAATAACTATAAATAGTTATTATAACATCATAATGATTCTGATTATATTGTATCATCCACTCCAATTCAATTCAATAATCATGAAAATGATATCATCGCTCGTGCGTACATACGGACTACCATCTCCACGACGCGATGAGATTCATTATCCACTTTAACCATTCATGAATTATTATAAAGTACATATAATAAGTAATCATGAAATATATTAAATAATAATGATACTGGATTTATGTGTATATATATGTATGTCATCTACTTAATTCCATTCAACTCAATAAGGAAACGAAAACAGCGTTCATGCGTACGTACGACCTACCGTCTCCATGAACGGTGTATTTCTTTCCACTTACTGATTTATTATATATATGTATATTCTTAATATATATTATATATAAATAATGTTTTATATTCTGTAATTATGTAATAATGATCTACGTAATCATATGAATAATTACAAGTTAAAACACGAACGACAAATGAGACGATTTTACCCAAAACGCTACTTTAACATGAATTTACAAAAGAACGGGTAATATAAAGTCATAAGTGAACCATATATGATATAATAAAAATGAATATGATTCTGTAATAAGTCAATGACATTATTTAAATCATTATACAGGAAGTTCGAACACTTAGGAAGCAAATCGGGCCTAAGGTAAGGGAAATATCACAATCTCATTTTTATCCGAGATTGTTTTTACTTTGGAATTTACTGGGGTGTATTTTACCATCCACATCCATGTTCCCTCAATATGTAATATTATTTCCATCCTTCTACAATATTTTGTATCCAATTTTACCCTTAGGTAAGTTTTTATTAATAGATATGAAAGGAATCTTTTGTCGTTTTTCGTACGAGGTACTTTTTGACTTTTCCAACAAAAGTACGGGAATAATGTTTTTTTAACTTATACGGCATGAATGGATTTTTAAAACATTATTTCCAAGAAGATTCCTTTACAATTTTTCAAGTTTATTTTTAATAAACTTCTTTTAGTTTATAATTGTACGACATGTTAAGAAAGGAAAAGTGTTTTTGAAGTAGAAAAGATATTTTCCTCAAGAATGGAGTTCAAGTGTTTTATCAAAATTATTTTTCCATCTAAGATAATATAGGGTTATGTTTCTATCCCTATTATTACATGGATTTGATTATGTTGCGATGGGAATATTTTTATGAATTCCTTTATCTTATATGAATTGTTTTATGATGGCATGTTGTTTAAGAATCCCATTTTTATTACATGGGTTATGCAATGATGTATGATTTATGAATTTGTGGCACACATAAGAATGTTATAATTAAGAGATGGGTGGGACCTATATCTCCCTCCAATGCATTGGGTAAAGATTTTATATCTCATGAGATAGACATGGCTGGAATGGTAGGTTATACCGGTTCAGTGAAACAGGACTGAAACGAGGGTGACTCGGTTCAGAAAGGGACTTTGTCCACTAAGATAGTCTTGGCAATGAGTCTTGACTAACAAGAAATTATTATCTATGATTATGTGTGTATGCCACAATGTTTCATGTTTTAAGTTATGATTATTGGGATTTCATTTCACTACTATGATTTATCCCATGTTATGAAATTATGCTCTCTTTTGCAGGTTAAGATTTCCAAAATGTTATGTTCTTATGAATATGATGTGATTGATATTTATTTTGTTTACCCTTACTGATCATTTGAGCTCACCCTTTTATGTTTACTTTTCCCCAAGATATAATGAAAGGTTTTAGGTATAAAAAAAGGGAAGACATTTATGGGAGATGTTGAAGATCTTTCACCAGGATTAGAAGATTATACTCCGAGTTTACAAAGACACTAAACTACTACGATCCTTGTGTGTGTGTTTTTTTTATGTACTAAGTATTCCGAAAATTTAATGTAATGTCCATGTACGTCCGGATTAGGGTCTCTACATAGGCCGTACTAAAGTTCAGCTCAATGCTTATAACATGTTGTATACTTTTCTATAAAATTAAGGTGAATCTTAGATCCTAATCAGATAAAATTTATAATGGTACTCCATGAATCCTTACAACTACTATAACATATATCACTTCAAGTTTTTCCATTAAGAAATCCTTTTCAATTGAGATAATGTGATATATCTTTTCAATACATTCCATAACCACATATATAGAATTTTTTCCTCTACATGTCTTCGGAAGTAAAGTGAAAATTCCATGGTAATGTTCTCCCACTTATAAGTTAGTATTGGTAGTGTCTTAATCATCCCATTCGACTCTTTCCCATCATCCTTTATTTGATGACATAACCAAAGCATTTATGTATTCTCAACGATCTCTTTTTTCATATTGTCCATCCAATAATTCTCTCAGAGATCTCAATGTATCTTTGGGCTCCCTGGGTGAATAGTGAAAGTTGAGCTATGTACGTCATTAATAATGTCATTATTTATCTTTATATCATATTGTAAAAATATTGGTGTACCAAATATTATTACTCCATCCACATAAATTTTAATCTATGAGGATTTCCCCTTTATAATATCTTCTACATTCTTTGGTATTTCCACATAATTTCTTTAAGAATCCACTATTTTCTACATAAGGGATGGTTAAGAAATAATTTGAGAAAGGATCGATGATGTAACTTACTTAATGATAAACATTTCCATTTTTATAGGTCTAATAATATTTGATTAATCTAAATTCTAATAATTGATATAGATGTAGGATCCATTCTACTTAGGGCATCTATTACCTTAGTTTTCTTACTAGGATGGTATTCGATTGAGATGTCATAATCCTTGATGATATCTAACCCACTTTTCCGGTGAATATTAATCTTCTTCAGTGAGAATGTGTATTTGGGATTCTTGTGATCGATATGTATCTCACACATCTCCCCGTAGAGATAATGATGTAGGATTTTCAATGCAAAGATAACATGTTTCAACTCCAGATCATGCATGGGATTGTTTTGATCATTAATTTTAAACTGTCTTGAGGTGTACAATATCTCTTTATTATTTTTCATTAGTACATACCGTAATACCTTATTTTAAGCATCATTATACTCCATAAAGAGTTCACCACTTTTTTTAAGTGTGAGTAATAGTGCAGTGATAAGCCTCTTCTTCAACTATTTGAATCAATCATCATATTCACTAGTCCTAGGAAACTTTACTCCTTTCTGAGTTAGCATGGTTAGTGGGTTTACAATTGTGATAAGTTCTTCAAAAATAAATGATAATTCCCAAATAGACCAAGGAATCTTTTATTCTCTGTTACACATGTTTTCCTAGGCCACTCTTCGATTGAATTTGTCTTTGAAGGGTCCACATATATCCTTTTGAAAGTAATTACATACCCCAATAATGATACTTCCTTCATCAAGAACACACATTTTATATAATTTTCATATAGTTTATCCCCTATCAATGTCTTCAACCTAGTATTCAAATGATCCTCATGTTCCAAATTTATCTTTTTGTGAATTAGAATGTCATTAATAAGGACTAAAAAAAATTTCAAGGTAATATCTAAAGTCTCTATTCACTATATCCATGAAAATTTAAAGAGTATTATTGAGTATCAAGGGAATCACTATGGACTTATAGTTTCAATACCTTATTAGAAAAAAAGTTGTTAAAATATCTTTCATATACTACTTTAATTAGTGATATACCAAATAAAGGTCCACTTTAGAGAGATAACTGGTCCCATGTAGCTCATCAAACTAGTCATCTATCAGGGGTTGTGGATAATTATTTTTTGTTGTGATTTTTTTGAACTCATGATAATAAATGAAGATGTGCATTGATCCATATTTCTTCCTGATTAAGAGGATTAGTTCAACCCATGTTGAAGCACCCAGACATATAAAACCCTTTTTTAGATTAACATATAACTACTTCTTTAGTTATTATAGATAAATTGAGGCCATATTATAAGTTGTCTCTGAAATAGGTATAGATCTATGAAAATGTATAATTGAGAACAGAAACTCTTGATCTAGTTGAAGACCAAGGAACTCTTGAGTGATAAATTTTTATAATACCTCATGATGGGAATGGATTCGAGCATGTTTAACCCATTTGTCTCAATCATTTGAGCTAGATCTTATTGCTGATAAAGAGACAATATCGACAATTGACATGATGATTATGAAGGAGATTCATTTTCCTCCTTATAATTGTATAGGATTAGAGGATTCTTCAAGAAGTGAAGAGTGATCTTCCTTTCTCAACTATTGATGAGGGATTTATATAAAGATAGCTAATCCATTCCCATAATAGAATCAATCTATACCAAGGGAATTAAAAAATGATTTTATGGGAGGTTAAGTCCAAAAAGATTGAAGGGGGATGAGTTAAAACATTGGATGTAATAATTTTCCCATTCATTATTCTCATAGATAACCTAACCTCCAAATTTTTTGGTGGTTTCTAAATAGTTATACTAAACTTAAAATATTAGAAAGAATGTTTATAACAAGAAAGAAATAGTATGATCACTAATCATGAATGAATAATCATCGTACCTATCACCACATCATTTACAGGCTCCACATAAGAAGTAGTGATTTCATATTCCCTTCCTTTCTACCTTGGTTGTTGTTGTTATTTATTTCCAAAAAAAAACCTAACTTAGGGGAATGGTTTGCATAATTCCCATGTTCCTTGTTGTACAAACAGTACACTACATACTGAGTATTGATTGGAAGCTTCTGTTTTTTTCTCATTAGTGGGATTCTTCATATATCTTCGACAATTATTATCCATAATCTCCTATCTTACACATTTAAAGCATCTCCTGGATCCCTCTATGTAGTTTTCTGGATGCTTATTCCAACACTTTTGACACATGTAAAGTAAGTACTTATTTCTATAATGGGATTTTTCAACCATATTAAACTATATTTCACCTTTTTGTCACCGAGACCATGATACCACTAAGAGTGTCCAATATCCATTTAATATTTGAGGGAATAACAGACAATATTCTCATAACTTTTGATGTCTCAAATTTCCAAATATTTTCATAGACTCAACTATAGTTTGCTAAAGTAGTGAACCACCTTGATTTTAGTGTTTATGAAAAATCTGAAGGCTTATCTTTCAAGCCTCGTAAAGTTTTCCTCATAAATCCCGATAGACTCATCTTCTTTCTACTTCAGTCTAAGGTATTTCTCTTCCATCTTGAGATGGTGGGTTTGAGGAAAATATTTATTGAAAAATATTTCTTGAATTCTTCTCATTCCTTGGAATTAATTTTCTATTACAAATTTATGTTCTTAATTAGTTTCCACCACTGATCAACTTCCCCTCCAAAACAATAGACCGCTTGCACAACTTTATATTATTATAATAACTATAGGATAGATAATATATTCTCAATGATGTTAATCCATTGTTCTGTGAGGAGGGGATAAAAACATCCACTAAAAATTGGATGCCTTTTCAACATTTACGATTTGAGAATAATTTTCTCTTCCATGGGAGAACAAGGGTGTTCCATACGATACATGTTATTTTTCATAATTAAAAAATATGAGCAATTATTTTCATAATATTTTGACTTCCCGTTCCCATCACATTTTGATTATAGTTAGGGTAATCACCACAAATCCAATAAAATTCATTATTGGAACATGTTCTTCTATTTACAACAATTAACTAAGAAAAATAAAGTAAAATTATGGGGCTTGAATAATTTGGAAATAAAAATATAATAAGAAAAAATTGAACATTGAAGGATAAAAATATAAATTTAAATTACATCCAAACTTGTGATTCAACAGGTTTCAATCTAGGTTATCCATGATTCACATCCTAACATAAAATATTATGGGATTTTTTTCATTGATAATGGTTTGTTATGAGCTAATTAAATTACCAAAGTATATCACATGGGAGTGTCAAACTAAGTGAACAGTAAGTCCCATTTTTGTGTATGAGATTACCCTGATCTAGGACCGAAAAACCTTGTTAGATTTGTTACTACTAAGTACATTTGTTCTAGAACCACTTCCACATATATTATCCAGACATGGATGTATTTTTTTTGATAAACCAATTACTCTATAATAACCAGCATCTAGGGACTTTTTCTTATTCTTATTATTTTCCATAGGGATTTTGATAGTGTTTTCTAGTCCTAATCCAAAAAATAAAAAAACTTTTCTTTTGATACCAAATATAGAGACCCTATACTTTTACACACATCTTTATATGATTTTAAGCATAATTAACTATCAAATTACAAGACACAGATCAAAAACTCTTGTGTCTTTAAGAGACTTAGAACATAAGTAAATAACATGAAAAAAATATTTTATTTAATATTCATATTGAGATCTTAAATTTCATTGAGATTCTATATATACAGAAGAAATCCTGGGGAATATATAAACAAAAGGTATCAACTAAAAATCTTAGTAAGGATATAAGCATAGGAATAAAACATAACGCATGGGATAAAATACATAATATGATGGGATAAAAGGATAAAAGCAGTGGAACATGAATAAACATAAAGAAGAATTAAATTATTACATGGGAACATATATTCATGGTATCTATGTAATGTGGAAATAGTATATAACATGATAAAAAATGATTCAAGGATAACATACAAGACTATATAACAAGGCGGAAAAACTCCCATAAAGCAATCAGGTTCACTCCATGTCCCAACATGACATATCAGGAGACTAAAAATTACACAATTCATTAGATTTCTATCTAGGTGAACACATAATAAGATGTTAATGGATATGTGTTCCACATGAATAATCATACATAAGGATTCAAACATAAACATAAGGATTTCCCATGGTATGAAATGGGTATCAAAATCATGTCAAAAGGCATAACATAAGGGAGTATCATAAAAGAGTCCATGAAATAAATGGTTTAAACCATGAATGTACATTAATAATAGAAAACTTTCATTTATCATGATAATTTATGTCAAATTGATGTGAATACATGTAATGATATTGTTCAAGAAACATTATAAATAAAACATTTTTGTGTAGTTTAAAGAAAATATTAAAGATTCTTTTAAAAAGAAATGGAATAAATGATTGTGTAAAACAAAAAATGAACAAAGATAGATTTTTAATGATTAAAATTTAATTTTAAAAAATAGTTTCTTAAAACATATTATAGAGTTCACTTGAAAAAATGAAATAAATTAGGAAACTCTATTCAATTAGGCTTTCTTAGAGGGAATAGTTGAGAAGTAATCCTTAAAAAAAAGTATTTACAATCAAATAGGTATGATATGATCCTAACATATGATTTTGGAACATATACAAAGAATTTATATGAATTAATAAAATAATCCATATTTACATTAGAGTAAGGAGAAGGAAAGAGAAACCAAAAGAAAATATGGGGGTTTGGGTTGAATCTCTTACCTAATGTCCAAAATGGTTCTACAATTGATCTTAATGTCCTCAATAATAAAATTATATTCATTAATTAATAATTATATACACTTTTAAACATGTAATTAATTAAATATTATTTATTATGTTCATTTATGGTCTTTTTGATGAGTAAAAATGTTCAATTTCGTCATTTAGGAGTGCTTATTTTCTTAGTTTTCATGACCAGTTCGCTTATATAAGAGTATCTAAGTTCATGTAAAATGGAAATTGAAATCTATAATTGAAGATATAAGTTATAAATGGAAATATTGAAGGTTAAATGTTGTTATAATTAATTTTTTTATATGGTAGGAGGATGAATCATTTGATAAAATGATAGTGAGAATTTTTGGGACTATCTAGGGCAGTTTTTTCTCACAACAATCTTGTTTCGTTTTATTATTTAACATAATGTCTAAATAATGATCCTAGAACATTAAATATAATGTGATTAATATATAATATATTTTTTATCTATAAAAATGGGGTTATGACCAGACTTGGAGGTGTAAGTGGATATTAATATTTTTCTTCCTTGAAGGTGATAAAGTAACACCCCATGAACCACATATTGGTTTCTAGAATAAAAGCTAGGGGATAAAGGGTTTGATGATTGATTTTTATGTTAACATAATAAAATAACATTATATCTTATTTTCAAGATTTATCATCCCATTTTTATGAGGTATGGGGGTTTCAGAATAAGAATATAAAATAACTTGAAATGAAAATAAAATAAAATGAATAACGAATTTACTTCTAGAAATTATCCTCCTTAAGAACCTCCATTGAGAAAAGGTATTTGTATTTTAATATTAACTGGAGCTCATGTACATGGGTTATGATTTTGTAAATATATTTGGGCATATATTGGAAAAGTCTAAAACCTTTAGAGGTGTGAGGAAAAGAGGTGGTGAGGGGTGGTATTTATACAGGAGGAGAGGGGCGTTTTCTCTTTATTTTATTCATTAGTTTATTATATATGATCTAGAGTACAACTAGTTTGAGAATTCTCACCAAATATTATAAAATAATTAAGGGAAGTTCTAGATCATGTTGATTAAATCAGTTATTTCTTAAGGAATAGTTTATCAAACTTATAATGTATATATACCATAAATTACCATATTTTACTATTCACAAAAAATCAACCATTTTAGAAAAATACAAAAAATAACCATAACAATTTTTGGATGTGTAGAATTAATAAATGAAGTCCATTTTATTAAAATAATTTTCTAAATATGAGAAATTTTATTTTTAATTAAAATTTTCATTTTCTTAGAAAATAACCATTTTAAAATTATAACCAATTTTGTAACACTTTGAAAAATTGAACAAGGCATTATAAAATTATCTTATAATAAAAGGATAAAAAAATTTATTTCATGAATACATTATATGAAAATAAATTTTATTTTAAATAATTATATTAATTATAAACTTGTAATAAAATAGTTATAACTTAAACAATACCGACACTTAATTAAAATTTTTATAATATTTATTTAATTATACTAGGATAAAATTATATTATAATTTCGTTTATCTGATGACTAAATTATAATTATCATTTTATGGGTAAATTTTAATATTCAATTGGACAATTTACTTTTCATAAGGGTTATATTAAAATTCCAAATGTCTAGTTTTTATTTCTTCAGTATATGTTTCTTAACTTCTAGAAATACATCTTATTCTATTATTTATTTATTTATAAAGTTTGTATTGTGTTCCTAATGTGATTTATACTATATGAAATAATTATAATAAGGGAATTTATATTTATTAAAATGTTGGTATGTTACATTCAATCATGTAATTATGGATTTAATAATTAATTTAACAGATGTATTTTACAAATTTCACATTTTTTCTTTTTATGAAAAAAGAATGTTTTTTATAAAATTATTTTTTCTTTATATTTAATAATTTTTTTATATTTTATAACCACAATTATTTAAAATTATATTTTTTAGATTTATAATGTCATAATAATATTGGTGTGTTTTTTTGGATTTTTTATAAAAATATTGGTTTTTAGAAGAATAGTAAATGAATACAGATATTGGTAAAAAATCAATTTCATGAAATAACAATAATTCAATAATGAATTATTTTTCTGAAATAGTTTGATATTATATATATATATATTTAAAATAAATCATTTAAAATTACAAATCTGTATTTTTAGAACCAACAAATATCATTTTGGAAATAGAAGTATTATTTTACTCTAAAAACTGATATATTCACTAATGATAAAAAATTAGTTTTAATAACTAATTGAATTAAATAAAAAAGGTATTTCATATTATAGATCAACATGATTATATTATTTAATATCATTAATCTCTTTTTTGGGCATAAAAGTATGTTAGTAAGGATTAATGTTATTGACTATGATATTTGGTAAACCTAATATTTTCTTATAATTTATTCATTAATATTGTCTAATTTTTATCTGATAAAATAAATTAATATAAATTTATAAGTGAAATTAATATAATTTTTAAGAATATATTTAAATAAATTAATTCTAATTCTGTTGGTAATCAATACTAAATAAGAATAAAGAACACTAAATAATGAAACATCTATTTTCTATAAAATAATTCTGATATACAAAATTTTTTCACATAAAAGTTAATTTTATATTAATTATAAATTGAATTATATTAAATAGATATTAAATTTAGTTTTATAACACCCAAATTTCGTAATATTTTTTATTTTGTATTTTTATTAAAAAATTAGTTACTTGGGAAAAAAATAGATACATCAGTAAAAAAAATGTAAAAGAAAACCATATAAGAAAAAATTACTTCCAAACTATTTAAAATAAGCATTGAAATACTTTTGGAACCATTTAATCCTGAATAGTGTCATTCCACAATAGAAACACAATAATTTTTACTTTTTGAACGATTTAATCTTGAATAGTGTCATTCCACAATAGAAAAATAATGTGTGTTCACAAAGGTTCACTTTTCTTAACTAATAAAAGATTAGACTTCAACCGCTTAATAAAGAACCCATTAAATTAAATTTAATCACATAAGTCTGACAAATATATATTTTGATAATATTATCAATTTAATAACCATCTAGTCTCAATTAGTTATCCAAATTCCTCAATCCCAATGAGACTTTTAAGGGAAAGTTAAAGGTCCCAAAGTTAGTAATAATTAATCCTTAGTTTTTTATTCATAATACATCCCTCAAAAACCTATCCTGAACATAATTATATAATTAAATAATTATCATTAGTATAAAAAAGATTCATTATATTTATTTACGCCCATGATTTATTCCTTCCCATCAACTTAGAAAAAAGAAACGAAGATTGATCATGTGTTGTGTGGACTACCACATTCACAAAGTAATGATCTTCACCCATATTTCCATTGTTTATAAAATGAACTTAAAATCTGATTCAAAAACTTAAAAACATATAAATAAAATAAATTTTATTCTATTATAATTATTTTATCAAAATAATGTATTACTTAACTAGACTAATCTATCAAATTGAGGTATGTTTATGTTTAGGTCGGTTTGACAACGTAAATGAACAATGTTATAAAACCCTATCATGGATGACATATGAATTCAAAATTTCAATATATAATTATAATTTAATAATAAAATAATTCTTATTTTATGGTCCTAAAATGTTTATATATAATATTAATCATATTATTAATATATGATCCTTTATCGGTAAAATTACCGAAATTATGCGACACTAATCCCATTTCCATGAAATATAACTAAAGCAGTAATGGAATGAGATTAGACTTTTATAAATAAATATAATTTATATATTATATTATCTTATATTATCTATTTAAGATCAAATTTTGGATTTGAATTAATAACAACATCTCTATTACGAAACTAGTTGAAAACGATCAATATAACTTACACTCGATATTAAAAATAGATAATAAATAACTAATATACATGTACATAATAATTATAAATGTTTTTTATAAAATTTTACAGATATTAATAATTTTTTTAAATAGGAATTTAATATTTTCATATTTTTTTAAACATGATATTCAAGAACAATAGTGGATGTCATAAATTAAAGTATCGGTTTCTTATCCCAAATTTAATTTAATGAGACATATTTATTATTATAAAAACCATTTTTCTCTAAAATGGTGTATCAAATCCCAATTTAATATTTTTTATCATAATAATTTAATTATTAATGGAATCTGATGTTTCATTGGAAATCATATCCATAAAGGGGTTTTCATTTGAATGTTTCCAATGTCTAAGAGTTTTTTTGACTCAATTTATGAAACATTCGTTTATAGTTTTTATAAATCGAATATAATTTTCAAAATTTTTATTATCTTTGTATTCCCCAAATGTAATTTTTTTTCTATTTTTATCTAGGGAATGTATTTCTCATCATAAATAACCATCAATTTTATAAAAAAATTTCTCAAAATAATTATAATGATGGTAAGAATAACTTCAATTCTTAAAGATGATTCTATTATTTATTGTCCATATTTTTCATCCTATCAATGTTTCCCTCTATTTTTTAAGAACCCAAATATATTTTAATTCATGTGATTCTCTTATTTATCATCACCATTTTTGAAAAGAAAATTTTATTTATCTATTTACGATGTGGGTTTCCCATAGTGGCTTTTGAAAATGTTAAAATTGTTTATATTTCATGTATATATTTCTTATCATCCACTCCATATATTCTCTATACAAAATTTATATATTTTTCAAGAATCCATTATTTTATATTTCTTAAAAAAGTTTAGTCATATATATCGAATTTTTTATTTCAAAACGTTATTGAAACTAATTTTTCAAAATAAACTCATAACACTATTGCTCATAATTTATTTTTAATAATAATAAATGAAAATTATTTTTTTAACTTTATCATAAGAATGGATTTCCCATAATTTTGAACATTCATCCACATTTTTCATGGTTTAACAAAGTAAATTATTTTACTATTATTCTATGAATTTTACTTAAAAAGGGTTTAATGGAATAAGGTCATTTTCATCAAGATTTTCAAAGTAAAATTATTCTATTATTCTAAATGTATTCGTCATATCCTGCTTAATTCTCTACTCATATTTTAAAAAATGGGCTGTATAATATATATATATATATAAGGTAAATTATCCATAACTACCTTTATATTATATAATTATCTTTGGTGTAAAACCATAATTATTCTTTTAATGTATTTCCTCTGTGAATACCATATTTTTGATTTATTTTATTAAAGGTTATTTACCTAGGAGTTATATTTTGATTGATTAGAGAATTTTTTAATGAAACAATATATTCAATTCTCTATATGATATTAGTTTGAGTGATTCTTACATGAAAAAATATTCAATTTATTTATTAGGGAAATATTTATAATATTTATAATTTTAATTTCAATATGGATATTTATTTATTACTAAGAAATTTTTTTAATGTATTGTATTTTTTCTTCATTCCTTTATATGATGAATGCACTATACTTAATTACCGATGAATGGTTCATGTTGTAGATAACCCCTATATCCATTTAAATGTTTCATGAGAGAAACTAGATTTGTAATTATATAGTATATGTACCTAGAACAAAATATCCCCATGACAGAAGGCCTTGATGGTAAGATCTTGAGTCCTATTATTAGGATTTAATAGATTAAGTTTTGGAATTAGATATCTAAAATTATAAATTACATAATTTAGGATTAAATTATCATTATCCATGTATTTTTTATTGATATGTCAACCATGAATTTGTTATAATCATTGTTTCATCAAATTATGAAATTAATTTGATTATTTATTCTTTCCATATAAGTTATTCTCATATTATACTCACTTATGATCTATTATTTTTTGTCTTATGTTTACCATGAAAAAGTGTTAAATATCACAATTTTTATGTTTTTCTTTCTGAAAGACACGAAGAAATTTATTACACATGATAAATATAAAGGCCTAACCATAATAAATTCATAATCTTGATTTCAACTCATGAATTTACATTGTTTCACTTTAATGATCTTTTTAGGTTTAGAGTTTCAAATAAATAGGACCCAACTTGTACATAAAAAACCATAAAATATAAAGTGAACAGTTCAAATTAGTATCCATTTTCCCACCATATAAATATTTTCAAATAAAACATGATTTTATTACATGAAAATTATTCATGAATTTGAACTTAACTTCTACATTTCCCTTAACTATCATTAAATCTTGTGAAAAAACATTTTAAAAATTTTGGCCGATGAAAAATAGTTTAGAAAGGGATATATATGAAAGAAACCCATTAGTCCAGTAAAAACAAGAAAACCCATGATAAACATTATCATTAAAAAAAAGTTTTTACCCAAATGGGAATTGAAATTCCCCTAAAAATATTATTAATTTTACCCTTTTGAAATAAATTATTTCAATGAAAAATATTTAGTAACAATAGAAACATCATGTTGGTACCTATGGAAATGTTATCATAGAACCCTTACCCAACCCTTACAAAACCCTTTAAAATTGAAATAACTATACAACGAACTCATAATAAAATTATCTGGAGAACATAATCAATACCAAATTCATTAGATAGATATAATGAGGATTACCATTTATATAAGATATATTATAATCACTTATTATTCATGAGTTATAATGGGGTTCAACCCTTCATATAAGCCATGCAAGGCTCACCCATGAGCTATAATGGGGATCAACCATTCATATAAGTTGTATCAAGCTCAAATATTTCATATAATTATAATTTTACATAATAATAATAAAACATTTTTATTATTCCACTTTTATATCACAAAACATTCGAAAAACAATTTTAATCTTATAAGAAAATAACTTTTTGTTATCAAAATACACTTGTATTTAAAAAATATTTTAAAACCCAAATACCCAAAAGGGAAATTTTTTCTTCATTTGGGAATACATTGAAGCTTTAAAGGGAAGATATATATGAAATAAAAGTCATAATGGTAGAAAAACTCAGCGTTATCTTGAATGCTAAAAATAGAACATTCATTTTTCATGATTTTCAAAACATTACTTATAAAACATGTAAAAAGATTTCTTTAAAAAAAATTAAAAAAATTAAAAGTGACATAAAATTTACTTTATAAATATTTTATGTTGATATAATAACTTTCAGAAAATAATTTTAATAACATGGACATGGAAGAGAAAGGATGTATAAATGAAAACATTAAAATATATTTTCTTAAAAGAAAAGTCCATTATAACTTTTATATAATATTTGAATAATAATTACCAATAAATAATTACATTTAAAAAACAATAAATACCATTATATTAGATAATTTTATTATATAACATTTCAAAGTGTACTCATATACAAATCTTAAAAGGATATATTAGCATAAATTCAAAATATACCTCAATGAAAGAAATTTGTGATGAAGTCCATTACCTTGATGATGACTTGTCACATGTGTCTTTATCTTACTGAACAATAAACATTTGTTAATTATTTTATTTATTAGGAAAACTTTTCAAGTTTATTGTTAAATTTATTTAACTTATTATCATGTTAAATAAATTTAGTTAATCAGTTAAGCATACATCAAATGTTTTGACCATATTCAGCTTATGTGTCAAAAATAAATTTTAAAGGATGACTATAGTCAAAAAAGTAATTATTTAATGTTATATAGAATAATAATAATTAAATAATTATCATATTTATATATCTATTATAATTTGAAACCAATCATCAAATATGGTTATGAAAAATGAACTAACGTTATGATCAAGGAGATGACATGTCTTACATAAGCATAATTAACACTTCCATTTTTCAATGATCTTTATTGAAATAAGTTGAGTAACATTTTCTGTTTATATAATTATGTTAATATCATAATTTCCATATTATTTAATTATAGACACATATATACATCATTTTTGTGATGTGGTTATTAAAAAAGGAATCATATCACTTTTTGGAAGCGATAGTCCACACGTCCATGAATGCCGTTATCATTTCAGTGAAAAAATGAAAATGAAATAATATATTTCCACAATGATAAATATTTCCTTTATATCACATAAATTAATTATAATTACCCCTATCACCTTCTATAAAAGTTGGTAATGAAAAATGAATCGCCTCGCATTGCGAGGTGATTTTCCGCTGCACACATGAGAAAGGTCATTGTATTCCCTACAGAATGGAAAGTAAAAATATTATATTTAATATAAATAATATAAAGGTATAATTATTTTATAAATATCATAAATATTATTTATATCTATCACCATACCTATCCTTTATAGGTGGTAATGGAAAAATTAATGGCATCAGTTTGTGAGGAGGTAAATGTCCATACAAACGAATGATGATTTTATATCCCTTTTGATGGAAGTGGGGTTTGTTTTAGTTCATCAAATTATCATAATAATATTTCATTATATAGAATATATTTATTTTACTGTTTCATATTGGAGTAATAAGAATATTAAGAAGTGGAGGAAGAAATAAAAAATTATTATTAATGAACGTTACCTCCTCTTCGGGCATCCGACTTTGGTTTTCACCAAAATCCTTACTATTTTGGATTTATTCCAAAAATAGGGGTCTAAGATGAGAAGAGGTAATTTGGGATGTTCTTATGGGAAGTTATTTTCCAATCCAATGAGTTATTAAGTTGTGAAGAAGAGATAATGCATTTGACCTTTTATAAGTGAGGTGAGTGGCATACTTGTCATTTATTGAAAATATTCAATCATAACCAATTTTTTGTCTTGAAATGAGCCCCCAAAATGGGCCATTGACAAAACTATAGTATAAAAGATTTAAATATTGAAATAAAATTGGTGTTAAAAAAGTGTTTAGGCCATTTTAATCCTTATCATTTTAGATTAACCATAGGTAAATCTATTTTTACCCTAACTACAGTAATTATTTTTTACCATTTTCACTGTTTACTTTGGTAAAAAATTAATTTTAAATTATTAGATAATATAAATTGTTATTAGTCCTACCTTGAATTTATTATTTTAAATTCCATTCATATAGTTAGAAAATTTCAATTTAAAATTAATCACACAGACATAGTGAGAAAAGGGGGTTTTAAGTAGTGAATTTTTCCTGAAAAATATGATTATATATTATCTCCATGACTAATGATTATAATTTTATGAATTTAAATTAATATTAAATTATATAAAATCTTAAAATTATATTCGACAGATTACCCATTAGTTACTATTTTAATGAATTAAAATATACAATTAATATGCAATTTAAAACTATTTTTAGAAAACCCATTGTTAAACCCAAAGAAAAACTTATAATGAAAATGTATATAAAGTTGATTCATAATAATTAAGTTGTTAAAATATTAATAAATAATAGATTTGTTACCTAAAATAATATTCAAAACCTAATTGGTATTTTTAATGTCTTAACATATTGGAAATAATGTACTTACAAAAATCGATATTCTTTCACTGTTCACTTAAATATCAATATTTTAAAAAAATATAAAAATATCACCATAGGTAAATTTTGATATTTATATTTAAAAATTTTAATTAATATTTTAAAATTAATATTTTAATGTCCACAAATTAATTATTTTTATATACCTTATTTCAAAATGTATTGGTAAAACTATTTCCTTTTTGATTAAAAATAATTAATATTTTTTATAACTAATATAACTCTTTAATTCAAATATATAAATATGAAAATAATTTATTCTACCATTACTTATGTTGTTAAATCTTTACTACATTTTAGAAATTGTGTAATCCCAATTTTATTCATTTATTAAAATAGTGGCGATATCTTTCCCTTATAGAATTTTCAGATTCTTATATCTCGTCTTCAACCATTTGGTTTCTAGCAAACCATAACTTGATGAAAAACATTATTCTACAACAATTGATCTCTATAGTTAAAAATATTATCTAGAAATTACTCATTAGAAATATTCTCTTTCAACTAAACTATTTCAAGGATCAAAACATGACATGAATCTGACACATATTTTGTATACATCAAAACATGAAATATGTTTATAACCTAAAATAAAATAAGAGGAAAATATACTCAGATTGAAAGTGATACAAACTCATATAGGATTTCATACATTCCAATGACCTATATACTATGATTCCCTTCTTATTAATATGCGTATCACTTTTCCACCATGAAATATTCAGAAAGGCTTGATCACATACATTGAAAGACAGTTCTTTCCTTTTGTTATCATTATAAATTATCTGCCAACTTTGAGATGTTGTCATATGTTACTGAATAAAATATTATTATTATCCATTTTTTCTCAACTTAATATGTCACCATAAACCTCATTTCTCCTACATCATCCCAAAATACTTTTGTTCTAAACCACATTCCAAATAACGTTTTTAAATGGAGCCATATGTATACTGGAATTAAACAAATCATATTATAAGAAAACACCACCAAAGAAATATATTGATCCCAACTACCCAAGTAATCCATTGAATAATAACTAAAAATATCTTCCATTGTTAATTGTTCACTTAAACTATCCATTAGATTGAGGATGGTAAACTGTAAAAAAAATTAAATTCAATACCAAACGACTTTTTAATTCCATTAAAATAATTAGATGTGAACCTAGGATCACATTCTGATACAATAGAGAGAGAAACACTTCTTGTAACATGAATATATTATTTATATATAGTCATGAAATATAATGTAAATACATTTTATCAATAATGGGAAGGAAATTTAAACATTTGGTTAATCATTCAACAAGAACCCAAATCACATTGTTACCATCAGAGGTCTTTGTAAATCCCACCATGAAATCCATGGATACATTTTCCCATTTACACACTAGCACTAAGAAAGGTTGAAAACCCCTTCAGTAATTATCTTTTTTCATTAACCTGATGAAATGTCAAACACCTCAGGGTAATGTTAAGAATATCTCTTTTCACTCTATCCCAATAATAATACTTCCGAATGTGTCTTTACATCTTATTGCTTCTTGGATGAATGGGAAATAGAGAACTGTGAGATTCACTCAAATACTCTTTCATTAAAGAGGAGTCACCATTCACACATAATCTTTTTCCAAATAAAAAAACACCTTCTTTATAAATATTAAAATCCTGAAACATACCCTACTTAACATATTTTACCATTTCCTACAAATATTGACCCTCCTTTCGAGTTTAATTATTTTTGAAAAAATTGATTGTACTAAAACATAAAAAAATAGAGGATCTCTATATCCACTACTTTAAGGAAAAAATAAATGAAATAATTAACTAAAGGGTCACAATCAACCATAATGTGGTTAATGTGGAATTAATTTTCCAACTTAAGGAATCATCAACTTTTTTTTTCATTTTCAGGATGGTAATGAATCATGAAATCACAATCCATGATCCGTTCAGACCATCTTCTCTGTATCATGCCTAATTGTTTTTGAGTGAACACATACTTTAAAATTTTTCGATCAATATTTATCTAACAATTTACTCTATAAAAATTATGCCTCTAAATTTTTAATAAAAAAGGACACAATCTAATTTCAAATCATTTGTAGGGTATTTTAACTCATGTGGTTTCAATTGACATTAATCATATGGAATTACCTAATAATTTCTAAATAGGACACAACCATTTCTATTCAAAGAAGAATCATTAGAGATAAAAAATTATCTATTTCGAGATGGCAAAGCCAAAACTAGCGAATTTGGCAATATTATTTTCTGTTCTTCAAAAAATTATCACATTCTTTTATCCAAATGAGTTAAACTCCTTTTAGAGTTAACATTGTTAGTGGGATAAAAAAAGTGGATTGTTTTAAAAAAACCATTGGTTGTAACATAGTAATCCATGAAAGCTGTGATTATCTATGATATTTTTGGGTCTGGGAAATTCAGTAACAAATTTTATTTTTGTAGGGTGAACAATTATATCTTCTATAGAAAAAATACGCCCAAGGAATGTATTTTTTTGCAACAAAAATTCAAACATAAAAAATTTCCCATATAGATTTTTTTTATTTTACTATTTTAAAAACAATCCGTTTGTGTATTTCCTGTTCCTAATGACTTTTACAATATACCAAAATGTCATTAATAAACACAATCAAAAACCTATCCAAGAACTTACAAAAAAACCACTGGTAAGTTCCATAAATATAGTAGGTGAATTGGACTATTAAAATTTCCTAAAAAACTCATAGTAATCACATTTAGTTTATAATTAAGTCTTCATAATATCATCCTCCTTAATGTTTATCTTATGTTTCCTAGACCTCAGACGAAACTTTGAATAATAATGATCTCTTACGTGGTGATCAAACAAATCATCAATATGAGGAAGAGGATAATTCTTATTAAAAATGATGTTATTAAAGGATCTATATTAAGTGAAAAGTCTTGTGGAACTATATTAATTTTAAACTATAAAATATAATCACCCCATGTTTACTATCTAGGTGATATTTAGCCATTATATTATAATTATACAATTTTTGTTTTCAATTTTGAATGATCCACTTGAGCCATTTGATAAATATTTATATAAACATACTTAGATTAACATACTAAGTTAATAGTAAACTCAACATCCTAATTAGAAACAACACCATAAAATAATACATAGAAACATCCTTGTATTCATTCATTATCAGGACATTACTAATTTGAAAATTTTCTCTATTTTTAACAATGTGATCTAGGTAAATTTCATTTCCATCTCCAATAAATTTCTCATCATATAAATATTGTATCAAAGTCATGCAATCGTTGACTAAAAATATATTTTAAAAAAATATATCATATCATGAAAAACTAAAATCCAATCCAAGCCCAAATTATTTCAAACACTACTATGTCAAGTTTAATAAATTTATAGGAAAGACCACCTAACTGATATTAATAGGTAGATTCCTATTAATCTTTACTGTTTTAACATTTTCACCAAAATTATCACCAAAAGTTATATATTAATTTCATTAATTGGTATTCCAAATTTAAATTAAAATTTATTAGAAATGAAATAATGAGAAGATCTAGAGCCAAACTGGGTATTACATAACTTGAATACAAAAGTAACATGTAACGACCAAAACTTTTTGAATGACAATTGTTTCTAAAAAATGTCTGTTATTTTATTCACAAAAAAATGTATATTTTTAATTAAGTGAATGTAAAAGGATATGTGAACATCTTAATTCAACCATTAAATAACTATTGGTCAATTATGACCACTGGTCAATATGGACATTGGGAATTATACTCTTGATAATAATTTATATATTATCATTAGAATTTAGAAGTAAAATTTTAAAAAGGGATAATTGATAAAGAAAAAACATTCCATAGAATCAATGAGTATGGTGGTGTATTTTGAAGACTATTGGCTATATCGAGGTTGGGATGTTTCATCACCAGATTATTCCCACGAAATAGACCAATCTAAGCTTCAAAACGTTAATCTTGAAGGAAATTACCTAATGGGGATGTTTATGTTTGTAGAGATTACCACTCAGCAGATGTTTGTTGAGGCTCCCCACAAAATTACCACAATAAAAAACCTTTCTATTAGATAAAATAAAGGTGTAATAAGGGGTCATGTGTTGAGGCCCTAGTTACTTAAATTTTAATTCCATTATATAAATAAAATTTTTATTCTATCTTTTTAGTTTTAAGAATTGTATTGCTTAATAAAATTGATATGGAATTTGATAAATTGAATTTTCGGATATAGATTATAATTTTCAATACTAAAATAGTAATTATTAGAAACTATTGTATTATGAATAATGTTTATTGTAGTGATTTTTTGTGATTAAAACACTCTAATTTAAAAATAGATGATAAAATAATTATTTTTTTCAAGTGTTTGAAATTTTACAACACATTTTAATCAGCTATTAATTTTTAATAAGTAGGGATATTTTATATTTAAAATATAAAATTATCATATTTCAATAATAATTATGATAAAATATATTTCATTTTTGAAATTATAAAGACAAAATTATGTTTGGGTGAATTTTTGATAATTTTATAAAATATTTTATTTTTTCATGAAAAGTAAAAATACAGTTTTTGTTTTTCTATATGTTAATGAGACCATAATTTTTTCATAAATATTTAATAAATAATTACCACAAAAAATGAATTAAAATAATCTATTTTATTCGTATGCATAATTTTAATATATTTTAGTCAATTTTTAAATTTATATTTTTCATTACAAATTCTAAAATAGAAACTGTAATATTAAAAATGTTATTTTGTGAAAACCTTAATTTTCCATTCCAAAAAAATTAAAATTATATTCAAATATTATGGATTAAAATAGAATAATATATGTCCAAAGTGTCCAATACCATGGTAAAATACCATTTTAATGACCATGGTTTTTCATTTACCACTACCTAGGTGTCCAAGGCCTTTATTTTGAAATTAATAACCAAATCCCCCACTTTTTATATAAATAACCACCCATTTATATATTTTTTTCACTCATGATTAATGAAACAAGAATATCTGATATTTTTACTACCTAATTAGTCCTCCCATGTTGTCATCAATCCCCCAAAGTCCCAATCCATGAGTTTTAGTAGTTTCTCTTCAAGGTATGGGTAATATCCTTCTTTTCTCTTCATTTCAAGAACCTCATTTTGTATTTGTCTTCTGAATGTTATGAAAAATATCTATTATTTCTTTATTATTCATTCTATAACTTCTAATTTATGTTTTATCAATGTTGTAATCTTATCCCTTCTCTTTTTAACCTTTTTTCAAACCACTTTTGTAACCCATTTCCCCGCCGATTTTACTTATCAAAATTTATCTATTCACCTAAAAAATTTCACTTTATTTTTTCTATGAATACCCAAACCTTTTTATTTTCCAGGTTTGTTCAAAAATATATAAAAACGGTTTATTTTATTTTATTAGTGTTATACCTAAAATCATCATTCTTTTTTCATGGTTTAAAAATTAAATAATCATCTTGTTTTTGTAACACTTTTGAAACACCATGATTTTTACACAAAACTTATTTTTTATTCTCGATGGGTTATATATGAAATATTTTATTATTATCTATGTGGGTTACAATAATTAACAAATTTTAGGGGTTCACTAGGATATCAAATAAATGCATTGGTTAAAGAGTTTCATCTCTATAGATGACATGTTTTAAGATAACTTGTCAAATAACCTTGGTAATTTTTAGGACACCTCGGTGTCAAATCATGGTGATATGCTTATGAATGTATCCTTTATATGTTTTATATACATATTTATGGTAATATTTATAGTATTTTATTATAATATTAATCTTTTACTATTCTCATTATTTTATTCCTCATGTTATTTCTGATATTTCTCATGGTCACATGTAAAATGTTTCCCTTGTTTTCCCTTATGGAGACTGATGGTCTTCATTTCCTTTGATGCATGTACCTAAGTTAATACATCTAGTAAAAGTACTTAGTATGAACCTATTAATAATCCTTTAATTTTTTTTACAATAATGTTGTATTTTTTCATGTATTATCTACATTGTTTCCAAGATACTAAACATTAAAAGACCATCTATTTTATAAAATGTAAAGAAAATTTTATTTAATAAAAAAAAGGGATGTTATAGTTGGTATCAAAGGATGATTTAGTTATTTTTGGAAATGTAGATTTTATGTCCTTAGGAATAACCCCAGATAAATTTTAAATATAGTAAATCATCCTAGTATTTTGGTGAATTACTATGTTAATGGTTTCCTAACAATGAAATCCTTTTATGGATACAAAAACATGGACGTATCACAAGTAAAGATATATCTAGTGGTAAAAATCAAGAGAACCACTTTGAGATAGACTTGAATGGGAATTGGGGCCTGAAGATAGTCCTTTAGGCACTTCGGATTTATCACTATTGGGGGATATTTTTGTTTGGTAAAGATATTTTTATGAACAATTTTGAAGGATTTGAAGAAAATTTATTTGTTTTTAAAGAATAACATATTTAATAATGATGTTATCAAACATAAAATTCTTTTGTATTTATAATATTATTAAAATACAAATGATTCTAACTATGGTTTTATTATTTTATAAAATAGAAGGAAATAATGGGAACCACATAAATGGTGAGTGAAATTGAACATGATATAAAATCCCTCTCATGGATACCAAAATGGAAAAATTAATGAGAATGATAAATTATTGGGCTCGAGTTATGTGTAATAACTTGAATCAACTCGAGATACCAGATTCAACTAGAAGGGAACATTTTTATGTTGAGTCCTTTATGTATCAATGGAATTATCATTTTAGTGGATCTACTGACCCATTGATTGATTAACAATGGATAACTTAGACTGAAAAGATCTTTTTTGTAATCTATTTTTCTGAACAAGTGAAACTCACCCTGGTTATGTACCTCTTAAAGGGAGAAAATTATTTGTGGTAGTCACTAATTAAAAAATTGAAGTCAATAATAGAGATTTATTCTATGGAGAGGAATTTGTTCAGGGGATTCTTTTTAAATAAATATTTCCATCGTTCGATCAGAATGAAAATAGAGAAGGAATTCCTAGAGCTGATGTAGAAGGAAAATTAATATGTGAGATGCTACGATATGAAATTTTCAAAGATTTATCACCACCCCTCTAGATTATTCAGTTACCCTAATGGATATTTTGATAGCTTATTTAATGGTATAAAACCTAATATATGGAACAATATAGACAATCAATACTATTAAAATTATGAGAATATAGTGTGAAGTGCTATGAAGGTTTAATTAGAATTCAAAAAGATATTGTGTACCCATAGATTGAATGAAAATATGAGATATCTTGAGCCAAACATGGGGAGGGACATTGATCATGGAAGTTGAGGAAAGAAATTGAAGCTTATTACATGAAACAAATTTGGGAATAATCATTCAGGGAACCGATTAATTGGGAGTAGGAAAAATCACAAGTGTGTAATAGATAAAAATATTTCACAGAACGTCCTGTAACGACCAAAACATCAATTAATGAAAATTCCTCGTAATTTAATTAAATGACCTATTATGTAATATGGTTATATAAATTATGAATTATTCAGTTTTATGTTTTATATTTTAAAATACCATTATGATTTTTTACTATGGAAAATATATCAATTGAACAATGATCTCATGGATTGAAGAAATATAGGGCTTTAACAAATCCAATTTACTCAGACAAAGGAAGTGATAACTTCATCCATTAGATATTCCCCGTAGGAAGCCCATTTCTAGGTGCTCTAAAAGGATATGGCATCATTGGGCTTTGATCTTGACCAAGGCCAATCCAAACATCAACACGTTAAGCTCGAACGGAACCACATACGAGAGAAGTGGAAGTTGATAGAGATTACCACCCGAGCGATGTTATCCGAGCCACCTCAAGAGTCTGTCACCATTGTACAACTTACCCTTAGGTCTTATGTGGGTGTTTTATGGGTTTATGTAATAAGAACATATAACTATGATTATATTCATTTTTTTTATATATTAAATAATATACATTTATTTTATTATTGTTACTTAGTAAATAGTTTTTCAAGAAAAAATAGTATTTTTAGTTAATATATAATTAAGAAAAATATTTTGATGAATTAAAGAACTTTTGAGTTAAATAATATTTTAATAAAAAATTATAGCTTAATTACTATTATTAAATATAAATGAATGTATAATTATTATGAATACAATTGTGATTTTTATTAAATTTTGAAAACTTTTTTTGTCAAACCCATGAATTTTCAATAAATGTCAGTTTTTATATTTAATTTAATAATTCACATAATTATAGAATTATCTAGATAAAATGAATATTATTTTTGGAATCAGGGCATCACAATTATGCAGTGGTAAATTTTTCATAATTTTCTGAGACAATCAAATATTTGGGTAAAAATTAAACACCGTTTAAATATATAATGTGTTTATGACATCATAATGACCCAATAGTTATGTAATAAAATTGAATAAAAATTATTTTATGAAAGTATAAGTCTTAAAATTAAAATAATGTGATTTTAGGTTTGTTTTATTTTCTCTGTAAAGCCTTAGTGGACCCTCCAAGACATTTAAAACATTTTATCTTTTTAAATTTGTTTCCTTGAGATTTTGACTCACCTATATATAAAAAAAGCTATTATTTTAATAATTTAGTCCATTGGACTTATAAAATATTTTTTTCCAATACTCTTTGTAAGAACCCATAGACAAAAAATCTGGGATGGTTTGTGGTTTTGATTAGTGTAATGTGTGGTGTCCCAAACCTAAATAATAATTAATTCCCTCTTCTTTCCTATATAAACCCACCCAAGATCCCACTTACAATTCACTAAAAGACTTTGGAGTTCGTCCATCCTATGACCTAATATTTATATAATCCTCCCAGGGTGCCCTAATCTCCCAAGAAGCCTCTATAAAGCCTCTTTCAAGCCTTTGTGATCACACTTCCATGCAAGAGATTCCTTCCTTTCTCATTTTAACCAAGTTTCTTAAAATTTCTATGTCCTTGTATTATCAATTATAAATGTTGGGTTACGATTTAGAACCTCCACCAAACTACCCTACTGATTTTTGAATGATGGGATACCCATTTCTATCTCATTAATTCCTCCCAAGTACACCCATTACCATGCAGAATTTCTGTATGGAATTTCACTCTCTTCATTTACATTCAAGAAATTATTTTGTATTATGAATCAAAAACTCCATTACATTTGCTGGGACATGTATCTATATGATCCTATTACTATCCATTTCATGTACATGTTATGATAAACCCATTTATTTATCATCAACCAATTTTTATGATTTTTTTTCACACCGTTATGCTTTCGAAATTGCATCGCGATTTTCCAAGACAATGTCATTGTGTAGTGAATACCATGCCCATTTATCTATCAAAGTTATTCACATTTAGGCATATTTACTTTTTTTAAAGAGTTTAATGTATGTATTACATATTCATTTATTGTGGAATAAATGATGATGTTTAATGAACCCATGTTTTATGATCCATGTGGCACACTTATGCATGAAATGAAATGTTTAAGAAGATTGTGCCCCAATAGCACTACAATGCATTGGGTAAAAATTAGCATCATGATATGTTAAGTGCAATGAGGGTTTACTCATGCTAATTCAAGTTCAATAAGGGTTTAATCATGTTAATTCATGTGAAATTAAAGTTAATCATGCTAATCCAGGTGTAATGAGCCTTGGATCATGCTAATACCATGTTAAGTGTTGTCTCTACATTTCCATGTTATGATAATCATGTTGTATCATGACTTTATGTACATGTTTCTCTTATACTTTTTTTGTTATTTCTATTTCTGAATATGTATTGTATTATTCATTTTACACCTTGTTTATAGCCATAGTAGGCTTAATATCTCACCATTTTCTTATGCATGTCCGTAGGTTATCCCAGGAAATGCCAAATATGAGGGAATGTAGTGGTCATGTAAATAAATTTTTCAATAAAGATATTTTGTTTCATATTTTAAGTCATTATGTAATGTTCCTAATACCGAAAGACACTAGACCTCCCAATCTTCCTTTTTGAATCAAGTGAATATTTAATGTAATAATTCATGTTTAACTATGTAATAAAGAGAAGGGTTGTCAAACTTCCATAGTTAGGTGAAGTATCAACTTGCCAACATTAAAAAAAATGGAAAGATGGTGCATGACTCGATTGAAGTCCAATGCTTCTGGTGTGGATATTTTGGGAATTTTTCTAATCATTATCCAGATCTAAATTTAATGAAGGGGAAATACCATTAATAATATCCTTGGCGAAGGAATAAAGTTCTGGATTTTTCTATCATGAATGCTAAAGTGGATGCTTCAAATGATATTGTAGAAAGTACTATTATTTTTCTCTTAATGCCATAAAGTAGATTTTTTATAATGGTTCTATGCATTTTTCTATTTCCTCCATGATGGAAAATAATATATAATCAATACCTAAACATAAAAAGTATAATTTTTAAGACTTCTGGAGGAATTATCTAATCATCAACTATATATAGAAACACTAGTATCCACTTTGTAGAGAAAAATATCATTAAAAATCTAGTGGTCATTCCCATGTTGGAATTTCGAAACTATACTACAAATTGACTGGCTCTAAAATTATAATACTATGAACAAATATATAATTAATTAAATCTCAGTAGTCTTGAATGGAAAAAATATAATTATCTTCAAATAAGAGATTTATCGATATGAGGTTTTTCTACATGCACCATATTTTTCCTTCTTTATGAAAATTATTAGTGTAGATGATGAAAAATTGAAAGCATATGAATAGAAAACATCTACATTGTTTTGGAATACATTCATGTTTTTTGGAGGAGTTACCTAGACCTCCCATAGAATGATAGGTATAGTTATCTATTGAACTCATTCCATGATCCAAGACAATATCAAAGACCCTATATAGAATGGAAAATGTAGAGATGGAGGAGTTAAATAACCAACTTCAAGGCCTTTTGGAGAAGGGGTTTATCTGACCATGTGTGTCTCCTTAGGGAGAACCTATTATCTGTGTGAATTATAATTATAGATTAATATGACTATGAATTGATTACAGTGAACTTAATGGTATCACAATGAATAAAAAATACCCTCTTCCAAGGATTGATGATTTATTTTACCATCCTTAGGGGGATCAATTCTTCCCCATGATTGATCTTTGATCTATTCATTATCAATTGAGGGTTAAGGAAGATGATATTCCTAATATCTCATTCAAATCATGGTATGAAAATTTTGAGTTTGTTATTATTCCCTGTAGTTTGAATAATGAAACTTCTATTTTTATGGAGTTTATTAATAGAGTCTTTAAGGACAACTATGATAACTTTTTGGTACTTTTATTGGTTATATAATGATATATTATAAAATATATGAGGAGCATGAGAATCATATAAGGGTTATATTGAAAATTTTGAGCAAGGAGAGGATATTTAAAATGTTCAACAAACTTAACTTTTTCATTAAACAAGTTGGTATCTTGGGGAACACTGTAACCAATGAAGGAATATCACTTTAGAAAGAAAAAATAAAGGCTTTAGAGGAGTGGCCTCATCCTAAAATAGTAACTGAGATCCATATTTTCCTTGGTTTAGAAGGATATTGTTGGAGGTTTGTAAAAAAAATTCAGGAATTTATAATCCACTAACCATGTTAACCAAAAAAGGGTCCAGGATCACCTATATAAATGAATTTTAATAAGGTTTCCAAGTGATAAAGAAGATATTTGTTAATACACCTATGTTAATTCAACCCTCTATGTGGGAAAATTTTATTATATTTAATGATGCATCTATGAATGGTATTGGGTGCATCCTCATGAAAAATGATAAGGTTATTGCTTATGCATCTTGAATGATGAAGCATCATGAGAAAAATTATCCTACGCACAACCTAGTGATGACTGCAGTTTTATTATTCTCTAAATACATGGTGGATCTATATTTATGGGGGGGGGGGGAAATGCAATATATACACAGAACACCAAATTTTTATGTATATTTTCATGAAAAAGTAATTGACCATGAGACAGAGGAGATAGTTGGAACTTCTTAATGACTAGAATTTTTAAATTTATTATCCCCATGTAATAGAAAACAAGTCACTGATGCATTGAGGAGAAAAACCCCTATTGTGATGGAAGTGACAAGGATTCAAGAATATCCGTTGATAAATGACTTAGTAAGGTTGGACATGGGAGTCATGAGGGATGGGAAATCAATAACACTATCCTAAATTATTTCTCAACCATCATTACTAGATAGAATCAAGAATTATCAAAGGGAATATCCTTTATTAAAAAATAAGACAGATAATGTGAATAATGTGATGTTTATTGAGTCCAATATTGATCATGAAGGTATACATAAATTTTGTAGAAGACTATGGGTTCCATCTATTCCAAAAATAAAGGATTTGATGGTTGAAACTCATAGCTAAATATTCTATATACAACATATAAATACTAAAATGTATCAGTAACTTTATGCCCATTATTGGTGGGATAATATAGGGCCCAAACCATAAACATTTCATAATCTTGAGTTAATTTTGGAATTCACATTGATAATATTTTCATGATTATAGTTTTATATTTATAATACATAACTAATGAATAATAACTCAAATGATGTATATAGTGGATACCACTACAATAGTATCCATTTCGGCCATAATATAAAACTTCTAAAAGTGGAAATGACTTTTTTTGAAGAAAATATTTTTTACTTCTTCCTTTCTCTTTCCCATCCTTATTCCGTATGAAAACATTTTAAAAGAATGTGATGAGCACAAAAAGATCAATAAGGGATATAAAATAAGGAAATAAAATGTTAGTCAATGAATATTTATAAACAAATAAAATTATAAGAATCCTATAAAACTTCATATAAATCATAAACCATAAGGGTAATTGTGGCATCCATATCGTATTTACATTGTAGTTTTCACAGCTACATAGGGAGTAACCTTTATGGTTACGTTTGGAATACCCATCATAGTATATTCCGTAAATATCTTTGGATAAACCTTATTATTTAACTCAATATCATTTACCAATGCATTGGAGAGCGATCATGGGCTCATGCCCCTCAGTTTATCATGGAACCACCCGTATACTTAAAAGATTTCCAAGAATAATAACATAATCATAACTCTAAAAAAAATAAACAAAATAAAAAATAAAATTTCAATATTTCAATCATAAGATGACATTTCAAGATATAATTAATCCATTCTAAAAACCATTTTCAATACAAAAAAAAAACAAATGAGGAATATGCTATTTACTTTTCATTTAAAAAACTATGTCTTGTAGAGGATTCCAAATACCAAATAATGGTAACGGTGATTGAAATTTCTTTGTCACCTGATACATTAAAAAACATTCCTTTTATCATTTAGTTAAATTATTCATATAAAAAAAATTATTTTGAATTTTTTTGAATGAAATTAACACTAAAATGGGTGCATTATACACTGTATAAAATAATTTGGTGTATAACATCAAAATATTTCTCAATGAAAGAAGATTGAGACGAAGTCCCTTACCATGTGTCTGAATCATCACATAAAATATTTATATTCCTAAATAATAAACTTATGTTAATTTATATTTTCTTCAGAACCTATTTCAGGTTTATTATTTCTTTTATATTGATTATTACCTTGTTATAAAAATTATATAATTATTTCTGTTCATATCCAATGTTTTGTTGATATTCAGTACATCAGTTGAAAATGATCATGGTTTTGATGTCGCTGGCCCATGTGGTCCTGTGTCCATCACCTTCATAATAATATTCATTATATAATAATAACTTCTATACATTAATCATAATTTTTAAATCAAACCATTAATTATGGATATGAAAAATGAACAATGTTATATTCTTGGAGACGGTAGGCCGTGCTTAGGCATGAGTAACATTTTTATTTTTCATTGATCATTATGAAAAAATGAAATTACTATTTTATATTCCAAGAATGATACTAATATTATTATCATCGTAAATAAAATTAAAATATACTTATATATATCATACATGTTATGTGGTGAATAAAATCGATTCACATCACTTCATGGAGGTGATATTTCCCACATACGCATGACTGACATTATTGTTTTTATGTGTACGGAAGGTAAGATCATAATTGAAATATTATTATTTTCAAATTATAAAATTTCCATGAATATGAAGTATTTATATTAATTCCATCATTATATCTAATATCTATTGACGGTAATGGAAAATGAACTAAATTGGTTCTTGGATGTGATAATTCACATGTACGCATGAATAATTAATTATTTTCGCATTTAATGGAAGTTGAGATGGATTTAGGGGGTGATATTAACATATAATATCTCAGTATATTTATGATATTGGAGTTATTATTTCATCTTGGAAGAATAATTTTTAAATAAAGTGGAAGAAGAAATAAAATAGAAACCCATTAAAAAACAATACATCTTCTAAGGTTATGACCTTCAAATAACTCTTTAACACCTATAATAAGGGATGTATTCATAAATTAAGGAATAAATAATGTGGGGAGACATTATAGTAATAGTGTTCGGTATATATTTTCCTAAACAAAGGGATTTTTATGTGTCAGTATTAGAGAAGAGATTGTACATTTTATAGGAGAGGGTAGGGGAACCCCAGGAAAATCTTAAAATATTAAATTAATATAAATTAATTTTTTTAATACGAAATATTATAAACAGAAATATGTAAAATATTAGATGATTATAGTTATAAATAATATCATACAATAAATGTTAGACATGTATTGATTTTATTTTAGACCGTATTTTGTCGGTTTACCCTTAATTTAGTCTCTTTTCATTTTAAATGTGGTTACAACATTAATACTATTAAAAGGATATTAATTTTACTTATATAAGATCAATTTTACCTAATTAGATACATAATGAACTTTTATATCACATAATAGTAAGGTTTTTATTTTAAAATATATTTAGGATTTTTAAATAATTTAAAAAATTACTATTTTTAGAAAACATTAATTTTGTCAAATTTAACACTAGTAATTTTATTGAATTTAAATAAAATAAATAAATTGATGACTTCAAAAAAACATTTAAAAGTATTATAACATGTCATATTAAACTATAATAATTTTCAATGTGATAAATAATGACAAATAATAGTTATTTTGATATTTATAATATCAGTTATTTGATTCCATCATTAATAAAGCAATCATTACATAATCAATGTGTCATAATTTAATTAAATTATTTAATTTATAAAAAAAATATATAAAATATCGTGATGTAGGAAAACCTTTTATCTATCTAATTAATATTTATAGTTTAAGATATTACTTATATAAACCCATATTAATTTTTTATTAATAATATATATGTTAATATAATATTTTACTTTAAATTAAAAGATATAAGTGACATAATCACACAAAGGTGACACACAAAGGCCATATTTTCATCAAAAAAATTTCTTTGTTGCCATAAATTGTAAATTAGGATTTTGAAAAGTGTTATGGTAGTTTTATATTAATATAATATTATTTTTACCATAATTTACTTGATTTACCCATTAACTGCAGAAGATAAAAATAATTACTAAAGTAAATATTCAAAATGTCCAAAAATAAAAGGGACATATTTAAATAATTTGGAACTTATGGTTAAAAATATGGAAACCATTTTTTCAAATTTAAAACATATAATTATCAATAATTAATGTAAAATTTATCCCTATTGTCAAAATGAGAAAACAATTTTTTTGAAAATAAAAATCATCAAAAGATTGACATGTGTTTATATAAAATTTCAATGTGAAATTACATACACTAAAAAAAATTATTTAATGATAAAATCATATTCCAATTACACATTAAAACTAATTAAAATGATTACCTAACTATATAAATAAAATAGGAAAAAAGTAGTTTTGAATTAAAATGCAGTATTTTTAACTATTCATTAAAAAATGAATTTTATCATAAAAATTAAAAAATTCAACCAAAGTAAATTTTAATGTAATACTTCGAAAAAATAAGTTTAATTTAAAAAAGATAATATATAGAAGTTAAAAAAGCAAAATTTTAAAAGGGTTCCCCGTCAAAAAATGTTAAAACTACCTTTTATAAATATTAGAGTATAACCAAATATATTATAATTTTATGCCTCCAAAATTTATTAGATGAAAGTAAAAAAATTCCATAAACATGTGTAAACCTAATATATATAGTTCGATTCATTATCTACAATACAACAACTAGGTTATAAAAACCATTTAAAATAATAATACTAATAATGTATTATTTTTTGGTATAACCCAGTCTGGTGTTCTACAAAAGATTTCAGAGAAATTGCATCCTTGTAATTTTATTCACTTATCAAATAAGTGGGGTATTATTAGATCATGTAATTTTTATATTACCATGTTTCCTATGCATCCATATTGTTTTCCTCAAAACCATAACTAGATGAATCACCTTATTTCAGCACACCAACTGTCTATGGTCCAAAATTTGGATTATTTGTTCCTCATAAGAAATATTCTCTTCCAACTGAACCAATTTTGGACTCAAAAGACGAGATAGATATGAAAAATACATTCTCAATATTGGAACATGAAAAACATTATTTACCTGGGATAAAATCAGAGTGAAATCCATTCTATAATAAACTGACCCAATATTCTCTAGGATTTCATAGGGTCCAATGAACCATAGGCTCAGCTTTCCATTCTTAACAAAACACATAAGACTATTCCATGGTGAAACTATGATAAAGGCTTGGTCACATACCTAGAAAAAAAAATCCTTCCGGCAGTTATCGACATAACTTTTTGGATTTCTTTGAGTTATCCTCATGTGTTTCTCAATCAACTGAACATTTTCTACCATATCTTATACCAATTCTGGTCCCATCAACTTTTTTTCAACCATTTCTTCCCAAAAAACTAGAGTTGGAAACCACTTTCTATATAATACTTAAAATTCATCCATTTATATACTATAATTAAAACTATTAGTATATGAAAATTTAACTAAAGAAAGATGTTATTCCCAACATCCCTAGTAATCCATTGAACAAGAATGTAGAGTATTATCCAATGTATGAATTTTTTACTCTATAAGCACATTAGGTTGAGGATGAAAAGTTGTTCTAAATTTTATTTAGTACCCAACTACTTCAGAAGGCCTTTCAAAAAGTTAGATGTAAACTGAGTTCATGATTTGATACAATAGAGAGGGGAACTCCATGTAACCTAACTATATTTTTAATATACATCTGAGAATGTCGATCTAGATACATATTATCTAAAAGTGAATGAAAATTAGAAGATTTAGTCAATCTATCAACAATAAGACAAATCTTGTTTTCCCCTCAAGAATTATTTGGTAATCCCACTGTAAAATCCATGGATAATTTTCCAATTTCCAGTCTGATTCTCATAGTGGATAAAGCATAACTTTTGGAAACTATCATTATGCTTTCACCTACTGACAAGTCAGAAATTCACACTAAAGTCAACAATATATCTTTTCATTCCATCCCACCATAGATACTCTCGATGGTCTCTATACATCTTAGTACTTCAAAGATGAATTGAGAATGGAGAACTATGAGCTTCACATAAAAACTATTTCTTAAATAGTAAATTAAAAAAACACATAACCTCTTCCAAAATCTCAAAAAAATATTTAACAATGTTAAATTTAGAAAACACACCCTTCAGAAAAATTTATAAATTTTTCTACAACTCACTATCTTTCTTCTACACTTTCTTAATTCTTCCTGATATAGATGATTTCACCGACATATGATAAAAAGTGTAATTTATTTCTCCAACAACATCCAATAAAAAATTTATCAAATCATTAACCACATGATCACATTCCAAATGTAGCAGGGTGTATGTAGAATTACTTTTATAACTCAAAGCATTAACCTCACTGTTTGATTTTCCAGGATGGTAAAGAACTGTGTAATTATATTCCTTGATTAGTTCCAACCATATTATTTATCTCATGTTGAATTATTTTTGAGTGAATATATAGATAAAACATTCTTTATTTGTATATATTTCAAATTTTTCTCCTTACAAATGATTCATCCATAATTTTAAAGCAAAAACTAGAATAGCTAATTCCAAATCATGTGTAAAATAATTTATCTCATGAGTTTTCACCTAACGTGAAGCATATACAATGGCCTAATAATTTTGAATTAGGACACAAAAAACTCCTTTCAATGAAGAATCATAGTATATAACAAATTCACAATTCCTATAAGGTAATTCCAGAACTGGAGAAATCACTAATCTTATTTTCAATTCTTGAAAATAAATCATCACATTCTTTTTTCCAGATGAACTTGATAGATTTTCAAGTAATCTTATTCACTAGGCTTGATAACCATGAAAATTTTTCAAATAACCTCCTGTAATAGCCTGCTAAACCTAAGAAACTATGAATCTTATGTATATTTGTGGGTATTGTCCATTCTTGAACAACTTTTTTTTAGAAATATCAATAGTTATTCCATATTTTGAAATAATGTGACCAAGGAAATAATTTTTTTGTAATAAAAAATCACCCTTGATGAATTACCCATACAATTTATTTTCATTTAAGGTTTGAAATAAAACCCTTAAAGGACTTTCATGCTTTTATATAATTTATGAATATACTAAAGTGTCACCAATACTCACCGTCACAAACTTATCCGAGAACTCACAAAAAACTCTATTCATATAATTTTTGAATATAGAAGTTTTATTATTTAACCCAAATGGAATAAATACAATTTCATAATTTCCATATCTTGTATGAAACATAGTTTTTAGAATTTCTACTTCTTTTATGTTCAACTGATGGTAACCCAACCACCACTCAAACTTCGATAAATAATGAGCTCCCCGGAGTTGATCAAACAAATAATAGTATTGTGGAAAAGGATACTTGTTCTTAAAATTGATGTTATTCAATGATTTGTTATCAAAGAAAAGCCTCATTGAAAAATATTTCTTTTTAACAAACAATACAATAGAATGCAGTGGGGATGTTCTTGGTTTAATGAAACATTTATCAAATAACTCATGCAATTGATTATTTAACTCTAAAAGATCAATTTGATCCATTCAATAAGGGGGTTTTGAAATTGTCTTACCACCAGGAACTTAGTCAATATTAAATTCAACTTCTTGATTAGGAATAATACTATTAAGGTTATAAAAAACATCAAGATACCCATTTACCACTGATACATCATTAATCTGAACAATTGTTTTTTTTTCAAAAATACGTGCAAGGTAGTATTCAATTTCATATTTTAGTATTTTATAATATTCCTAATATGTTATAAGAGGTTAGGGATAATTTTTATATAAAAATTCAAAGTATTTCTGGAATGACACTTATTTATCTCTATAGTAAAACATAGCTTGGTAGACATAAACCAAGTCCATACCTAGAATAAAATCAAACAATACTAGAGAAAAAAACAAGTTTTGCTGGTAGATTCCTTCAAAAGACAAGGAAATGAAGATTCTGATAATTTCTTCTATCACATCATTTCCCTTAGTTTTCAACCAAATTTTATGGATTCTTTTCTTGATGTGGAATTCTTAATTTAACATAAAATTTTTCAGAAATGAAAGAATGTGTAGATATAGAATCAAACAACACATTGAAATAATATGAATAAACAATAAATGTACCTTATACCAATTCATTTGATGGCCCAACATCTACTGAAGTAGTTATAATGGATTTCACCACACCTTTCTACTTCTAGTCTGGATGCTTCCCATCATTTGAGTTCTTCATTGAACTCTCATTTTCATAATGACCCATCTCATTGAACTGAAAAGAAATAACTGACTATAAATTATATTTTTTCTTACTACTACCCTGATCTTTTTCAGTGAAATTATTAGACTAATATCTCATTTTACCACATTAAAATAACTTAACTGAATTCAAAAGGCATTACCCATTGTACTTTTTACCCCAATTTTCAAAAACTATAGACATAATTTTGTAACCATAAGACTTTGAAGAATTCCTCCCTTTCGCATGCAACCTAAACCTCTTAATTTGATATTTTTCAATGAAATCCGGATCATCAGCAAAAACTATTTCTACCATCTCCACACATAAAACAAGATTTTCATAATATTTTAACTCACAAGAAGCTAAGTCCCTTCGATACTTTTGCCACAATCCTGAGTAAAAATGATAGATTTTACAATCAATATCCCAAATAAAAATTTGAGCATAACTTTCTAGTTAAGTGAATATTTATTCATAAGCAGCCACCGAGTCATCCTCCTATCGTGATTCAATGAATTGTTTTTCCATCCTTAGTCTAACCACCTTGGGAATTTTTTTCTCAAGAAACATGCATTTGAATTCATCCAAATCAAGAGTATCAATCTTCTCACTATTCCTAATGATCTTAAACAAAGACCACCAATGACCAGCTTCACCTTCAAAATGGTAAACAACATGACTAAAATTTTGGTTTTATAAACACCCAATGGCATCAGAAAACTTTTCCATTGCTTTAATCCACCCATTAGTTAGCACAAGGTCAGATGATCCTTTGAATGATGGAGGATGTTGCCTCATGAAATGATTAAGTAATGACATGTTCCTCTGTGGTTGATCTTGCTGATCTCCTGCATGGTTACCACCACCATTAATTTCTTAATTTAACTGATCCATCACTGCATAAAAATATTCAGTTCCCATTCTGACCATCTCAGGTTGTTGATTTTGAAGTTTTTTATCCTCTTGATATTGCCCTAGCATAACTACCCTGTTTCCTCTATGGAAAAACATTCTAAACAAGGATAATTTAGACGAATTAACATTGTAATCATATCATTCCAATTTTAACATAAATTAAAAAACATCTATAGGCATTCTATTAAGAGTTTCCTAACCCCTAAAGTTATCCAAACCAAACTCTAATACTAACTATAAGTCCCCAACCTTAGACATTAGATAATTATGAGTGTAGATTAGAATATAAATAGAGGATATTTCGAGGTTTATAATTTCAGATAATAAAGGTATAAATAATAAATAATAACACAAACGATGTAAAATGTGGATACTAGTATAACAATATACATTTCTTCTACAATATAAAACATTTAAAAGTAAACATGATTTCATTTTCTTGATAAAAATATTGTTGATTTCTTCCTTTATCTTACCCAAACCTATAACCTGTGAAAACATTTTAAAAACATGGAATCATCAGAAATAGATCATTAAGGGATATAATGTAAGGAAATAAAATGGAGTCCATGAATATTTATAAAACCATGAAATCATAAGAATCATAAAAAAACATCATAGAAATAATAAACAATAAGGGTGACTTGTGGCATCCATATTATACATATATTGTAGCTTTCTTAGATACATATGTCTTAACTTTCATGGTTATGTTTGGAATACCAATCATAGTATATTCCCTAAATATCTTAGGAGAAACCTTATTATATAACTCTGTCTAATTACCCAATGCATTGGAGAGGTATCACGGGTTAACCCACCCTTCGTTTATTATGGAACCACCAGTATACATAAGAATTTCCCAAGAACAACTACATAATCACAAATTATAAAAAATACAAATGAAAAAAATAAAATTTCCACATTGAAATCATAAGATATCATTTGAAGATATAATAAATCCATTATCAAAACCACATTCAATAGCAGAATTCATAAAAAGTGAAATCGGTATTTACATTTCCTTTAATAACATTACAGCTTGTTGAAGAATCTAAATACGAAATAATGGTCACAGTGACATAAAAGTCGTTGTTGCCGAATATGTTAAAAACAATCCTTTTTTTGGTAAAATACTCTGTATAAAAAATATTCCTTTTGAAAATTGTAGAATGAAATGAAAAGTCAAAGGGGTTGATTATACACTATATAAAAGAAGGAGTTGTACGACATCAAAATATACCACAATGAAAAGAGATTGAGATGAAAACCACTACAGTGAGTCTGAATCATCATTTACAATATTTATATTCATGAATAATAAAAATATATTGTTTTACCCTTTCATGAGATCATTTTTTATGTTATTACATATTTTATTTTAATTATTACGATTTTATAAAATTTATATAATTATTTAAGTTCATATTGGATGTTATATCGATATTCAGTAGTTGAGTCAAAAATGGTCATGGTTTTGATGTCACTAGACAATGTGGTCATAAGTCCATCATCTATAGAATAGTATTCAGGAAATAATCATCACTTTTATACATTAATCAAACTTTTTAAATAAAACCATTAATTATTGTTATGAATAATGAACAATGTTATTTTCATGGAGACGGTAGGCTGTATGTACACATGAGTAACATTTTCATTTTTAATTTCTCATTATGGAAATAAGGTAATTATTATTTTATCATACCTTAATGATCATAATAATAATAATATAATAATAATCATTTAAATATATTTATATATATCATACCAGTGATTTGGTGAATAAAAACGATTCACATTGCTTCATGGTGGTGATAGTTAACACTTACACACAAATGGCGTTATTGTTTTTATGTTCATGGTAGGTAAGAACGTAATTGAAATATTATTATTTTAAAATTATAAATATTTCATTAACATCACATAGGAAAATTAATTCCATCATTATAACCTATCTTGATAGATGGTAATGGAAATCAAATTAAATCGATTCGTTGAAGTTAATAACATAATTCCTTTCCCATTTGATGGAATTAGTTATAGATTTAGGGGATGATATTAACATATAAAATCTATGTATATTGAGGATAGATGATTTATTATTTTATATTTGAATAAAAATATTTAAATTAACTATAAGAAGAAATAAAATAGAAAATCTTTAAAAATGATGCATCTTCTTCAGTTGATCACCTTTGAAGAACACCATAAAACCGATAAGAAGGGTTTTATTCATAACATAAGTCATCAAGATTGTGGGGATGGATTCTAGGAAAGGTTTTGGGTCGATCACGACTGAGCCCAATCCTTTGTAAGTGTGATTATAAGTGAAGATAGGGTACCATTTTATAGGAGAGTGGAGGGTCACCCTTAGAAATTCTTAAAATATTAAATTAATGTAAATTAATTTTTTAATCTAAAATCTTAAAAATTGAATTAAATAGATTATATGATGATTATAGATTTAAATACTCTCATAAAATAATTTTTAGTAATGTATTTATTTTATTTTAAACTTTATTTTTTTCGGTTTACCCTTAATTATTCTCTTTTAATTTCAAAAGTGGTAACAATAGTTTAATTATTAAGAGGATATTATCAATTTGTATGAGTTAAATATCCCATAATTGGACCTATAATGAAAAGTTAGACCTTACTATAGTCACTCTGTTTTTTTATAATATTTTTATAATTTTTAAATAATTTAATTAATTAATATTTTTATAAAACATAAATTATGTCAATTGTCACACCATTCATTTTATTAAATTTAAATAAATTCTAAAAAGAGAGATAAATTAGAACCAAACCATTTAATAGTATTATATCATGTGATATGGACCAAGAATAATCGTGGATGACATATATAATGTCAAATAAAATTTATTTTAAAATTTATAATATCATTTATTTGATTTCTTCATTAATAATATAATCACTATATCATCATTTTGTCATAATTAGATTTAATTATTTAATGTATACAAATTATTAATAAATTAAAATAATGTAGGAAAACATTTTATCTTTATAATGACTATTTATAGTCTAATATATCACTTATATAAATCCATAATAATTTTTTATTAAGAAGATATATGTTTATAACATATTTCCCTTTACTTTAAATTAATAGTTATAAGTGTCATATTCACACCCAAGTAGATTTCAAAAGAAATATTTCCATAAAAATGGTTTTCATTGTAAGAAATATATCATAAAATAGGATTAGGACACATGTTAGGGTAGTTTTATATTATTATAATATTATGTTTACCCTTATTTACCTAATTTGCCCTTTAACCGTGGTAAAGACAAATAATACTAAATTAACTATTCATAATGTCCAAAAACAAAAGGGAAATATTTACACAATTAGTAAATTTTTATTGAAAATGTGGAATCAATTTTCTCAAATTTAAAACATATAATTTGCATTAATCAATGTAAAATTAATCTTTATTGTCAAAATGGGAAAACATATTTTTTAAAATTAAAAATCATCAAAAGACAGCCACATGTTTATATCAAATTTCAATGTGAAATTACTTCCAATGATAAAGATAGCATTAAATGATAAAAAATTATTCCAATTACACTTTAAAAAAAATAAAAGAATAATCTGAGTGTTTAAAGAAATTAGATAAAAATGTTGTTTTGAAATAAAATACATTATATTTCACAATTCAGCAAAAAAATAATTTTATCATAAAAGGACCAAAATTCAAAAAAAGTAAAATTTGATGTCCCAAATATAAAGAACAAGTAAATTTTGATGAATAAAACATATAAAAGTGGAAAACAATAAGTTTAAAAAGGGTTCTCCATCAAAAGGCGATAAAACAAGTTTTTTTAAAAATTAGAGTATTTTATGCTTAAAAATAAATTTATTCTAATTTTAAGACCCTAAAATTTTTTAAATGAAATTTAATACATTTAGTAGACATGTGTACATATAATATATTTAGTTCCATTTATTGTTTCCAATACAATTTCTATGAGATAACTACCATTTAAAATAAAAATACTAATAATGTATTATTGATTTGTATAACTTAGTCTTGTATGGAAAATAAGATTTTGGATAAACTCATTGTTGCATGTAGAGTGTGATTTTTTATATAGAATCCAATTTTATGTAATATTAATATATAATTATTAAATATCAATAGGTATTGAAATATCTTATAATATAATTTCCTGGGATGTTACAAAAAACATGAAAAGGGAGATTACTGTCTACACTACAAGGTGCTTGGTGTGTCAACAAGTGAAGGTATAGTGACGAATTTTTAAAGGGGTATTATTACCACTAACCCTACTAAAATGGAATTAAGAAAATATCACTATTTAACTTGTCACTAGTCTTCCAATAACATCCAATGGAAACAATGTTATATGGGTTATTGTGGAGCACCTCCACAAGTCTTCCGATTTTATCTCTATCTGGGAAGACTACTCTATTGATGAACATTCCAATATTTACATAAAGTCAGTGGTGGTGTTGCATGGAGTGCCACATTATATCATTTCTGACTGTTATTCATGGTTCCCATCAAAATTATAGAGAATTATTTTACATTATATGAGTAATTAATTGAATTATAGTACAACCTATCACCCCTAATATGATGTCCAATCTGAAAGAAATTTTCAATCACTTAAGGATGTTATTAGAACATGTTAAATGGAATTTAAAGGTGTATAGGATCGATATATCCCATTATTTGAGTTCTCATACATCAACAGATTCTAATCAAGTATTCAAATAGAACCCTATAAGGATATATATGGGAATCCATGTATAACCTCTACTTATTGGGATGAAGTTGGTGAGGGAAAGCTTATTGGGTCAGATCTTATACATGAGATGACAAAAAAATACATGCCATCGAAAAACACAAAATGGTTGATTAGAGTCAGTAAAAGAGATATGATGACAACTAATAATGGGAATGGAACTTTGGTGTTGGAAATAATGTTCTCCTGTACATATCACTAAGGAACAGATTAATGCAGGTTGGGAAGAAAGGAAAGCTTATCCATGGGTATGTTGGCCCCTATGAAATCCTTCATCACATTGCAGCAGTGGCCTATAATGTTCCACTTACCCAAAATATAGATCATGTTCGGTACTTATTCCACACAAGTCTCATGAGTATGTAAAAACCTAACTTTTAACATGTAATAAATATTGAGGTGGTACTACTGGAACATGAACTATGATATTAGGAGTGGATGGTCAAGATATTGGACTATAGAGACAAGGTTTTATGAAACAAGAATACCCACCATGTCAATGTGCTATGGAGGAATAATATATATTGGAGAAACCTAGGAACTAGAGGATACAATGAGGTAGAAGGACCCACACCATTTCTTAACCGTGGGAAAGAGTTGAAAGTTTGGGGCTGAATTTTTTTAAGGAAGGAAGAATGTAATGATCGAAACTTTTGGAATGGTAATAGTTTCCTAAAAATTTGAATTATATATTCATAACAAAATGATTTATTTTTTTTAAAAATTTAGTATAGAGGAAAATTTAACCATCGGTATTCATCCATTATATGACCATCGGTCAATATGACCATTGAGAACCATTTTGTTGATAATAATTTAAACCTTTTTATTAGAGTTTGTAAGTAAAATTTTTGACAATAGATAATTAATATAGAAAGAAGAGTAAATGAAATAAATTAGTTGATTTAGGATGTTTGAAGATTATTTATCAGATCTTGGGAGGGAGGTTTCATCAATAGGGTTCACCTTTGACCAATCCCAATCCGAACTTCAACTAGTGAATCTTGAATGAAATCTCCTATAAGAGATCTTTAAGTTAGTGGAGATTACCACCTGGTCAATGTTAGTCGAGGAACCCAATGAAACTACCAACATACCACACATTAATCTTATGTACTATGTGGGAGTAACATGGGGTTATGTGTCTTGGTACTATTTACATAATATTTAATTCCATTTTATAAATAAAATTTTTATTAAACCATTTTTCGTATAATGAATAGTTTTGTTTAATAAAATTGATACAAAAATTGATAAATTTATTTTGTGATAGATATTATTCTTTTTAGAAAAGAAATAAAATTTATAATAATCTATAGTAATAGGATTATTTTTAATTTTAATTAAATATTATTATTAAAACACTGTTATTTAAAAATAATTGATAAAATATTTTTGGAAATGTTAGAAATTTTAATATGTATTTTCAATCCTATATTATTTTTAACAAATAAAATTTTTTATTTTTAAAAGTTAAATTTATCATATTAAAATAATTATTATGATAAAATAAATACTATTTTTGAAATCATCATAACCAAATTTTTCTAGACTGAATCTTTGAAAAATTTATAAAATAAATTATTATTTCATGAATAGTAAAAGTACAGTTTGAATTTTTTGCTATGTTAATGACATAATAATTATCTCATAATGATGTAATAAATAATTAACCAAAGTACATGAAATTATATATTTATTTCTATAAATATCTATTACTTTAATATATTTTAATCAATTTCAAAATATATAATTTACATTCCAAATTCTAAAATGGAAACATTACCATTAAAAATGTTATTTTGAGAATGTTTTAATTTTACTTTCCAAAATGAGTATAATAAAATTATGTTTAAATATTGAGGTTTAAAATAAAATAATATGTTTTTATAGGATTCTAATACCGTGGAAGTATACCTTGGTAAATCCAATGGGTTTTCATTTACCACTACCTAGATGTCCAAGGCATTTATTTAGCAATTAATAAACTAATCCCCCAATTTTTCTATAAATACCCATATATTTATCCATTTACTTTAACTCCTAATTATTAATCCATTAATCCATGATATTTTTACCTCTGAACGAGTCCTACCAAGGTGAACAAATCACCTAAGTTCATGATCCATGAGTTTTAGGAGTTACTGTTCAAGGTAAGTGAAATATCATTCTTTTCACTTTCTATCAAGAACGGATTTTTTTTATATGTCTTCTGAATGTTTTGGTCACACTATATTATTTCATTTTTATTCATTTCCTTACTTATAAGTGTTTTTTTATCAATAGTATATCATTGTAACCTCTCTTTTTACCCATCTCTAATAACACATTTTATACAAGTGATGCTGTCGATTTTACTTCTCAAAATTGGTCTCTTCTCCTCAATAAATTTCCATTTTCTTACTTTTTGTGAATAACCATAAATTATTATTTTATATGGTTACTCACCAATTGTATATATTATATCTTGAATTCTATTAATAACATTAATAAAACCCTCATTCTGTTTTCATGTGTAAAAAATGACACAATGATCATGTTTTTAAAGAACTTTAAAACACCATGATTTTCATACAAAACCTGTTATGTTTTATTCTCCACATGTTATTTATGAAATTCTTAATTATGATATATGTGTATCACATTAATTAAAACATATTAAGGGTGCACCCTAATAGAGCTCCAATTCAATATGTAAAAAATTTATTCTCCAAAGATGACATGTTTTATGATACCTTGTTGAATAACCGTGGTAATCTTTATGACACCTCAAGTAAATAGATGAAATAAAAGAACCTTGGGAGAACCAAGTAATAATCCTTTCAATTTTTTATAATATTTTTTTAAATTTTCAAGTATTATGTACCATGTTTCCAAGAAACTAATCTTTAAAATATCCTATATTTTATACCATGTAATGAAATTTTTATGTAGCAAAAAAGAAGGGATGTTATATAACGTACATGTGAAAACTTCATTTGATAGTTCCAAATTAACTGTAGTGGTAGATTTTTTTTCACACCCTTTTTCAATTGATCTTTATGATTTCCATCATTTGTTTATAACTTAGAGAACCCATTAGAATAATTAAACAACATTTTGTAACTAAAAAATCGTACAGTTGAATGGATATGAGCTACCCCATTCATTGATTATTCTGGATTCATTAAATTGAAATCCTAGGAAATATTGCCAAACATTCCACAACCATGATAATTCATAGACTTTATAAGAAATTATCCAAGGCACATTTTACCACAGTTAACATTTTTTGGAACTTTATTTTCATACATCCATATTTCTTTATTGTATGTTTTCACATAGCATTCCATCTTGATAACTTCTTATCATCATCATCACAAGGAACGTAAGAATTTGAAAACTATATATTAACTATTTTAGAACAATAAAAAACTCTATCATAACTTTCAAATTGTCAGGAGTTTGATGAACTTAATAGACAATGTTTTAATCCTGAGTAAATTTTTTAAATTTTAATATCAGTGTCTTAAATAACTTCTTAGAACATACCTTACAAATATAGTAAAGTTTTCTTCATATATAGTCATAGAAGCTTCACCTTTACCCATAAATGAAATATTATTTTTCTATCTATATATAAAAAAATGAAGAAAAATATGTATCATGAAAAATATCCCAAAATACATCCCATTATTTAAAATCAATATCATATTTATCTCTAGTATGATTAATTATAAATGACCATTGATTAATTTCACCTTCAAAATCATAAATTTCTTGGGTTAACTTTCGATGTTTTGAAACATCTCATGACATAAAATATATTCTCCAAAGAATTAATACATTATTCTAATACCATTGGGTCAGATGTTCCACAAAATGATGGGTGATTCTTCCTCATGAAATACTCTAAAATAGACATGATCATTTGTGGTATATCAAGTTCATCTCTAGAATAGATACCACCACCATTTTTCGCATGTTTCAACTGATCCATCACTATTACAAATCTATTTATTCTAATTCAAAACATCTCATAATTCTAATTTGGAAGGATATTTTCCTATTTATTCTATCCTATTAACTCTTTCTAGTTCCCTCTATATAATGTAATTACAAAGAGACATCTTTTAGATGAAGCAACATAGTAATATTAAGATTCTATATCATTTAAACTTATCCCAAATTTAGAATATATCATGGGAATGTTATTTAAATTACTTAAACTGCTAAATTTTTATATACTATCATTTGATATAAACAATAAGGACTTGACTTTATGCAGTAAAAAATCATGATTTTATGATAAGAATGTTCTTTATTTCACTTAGAGAAACTATTATAGATTAGTGTTTTATTAAAATTATTTATAACTAATACATAATATAACCCTATAGTACAAAGTGGAAACTCCTAATGAGTATATAATTTTCTCACCATATTAAACATTTAAAACAAACAATGATTTATCTTCATAATAACTATTCATGAATTTTAACATGGAATCTATATTTCCCTTATCCATCCTTTAATATTGTGAAAAAAAACTTTAAAAATTATGGATGAGCAAGAAAATTTCAGTAAGGAATATAAAGGAAAGAAAACCATTATTCTCGTGAAAACATGAGTACCCTTGAAAATATTTTTATTCAAATGCATAAATTTTTACCCATAATTAGAATTAATATTCTTTAAAAAATTTATGATTTCTTTACATTTTAAAAAATAATCATTTCCATGAAAACTAATTAGAAATCATATAAAATTATTTTAGGCACCTTGAGAAAACATTAGTTATAACCCTTACACAACACTTACAAAAACCATAAAAATTGGAATAACCATATAGAAAACTCACAATGTTATTATCTATTGAACATAATCATTTCTCAAAGCTTTGGATAACTATAACAAGGCTCTTCCTTCATATAAGCTATGTGATTAATACCCATTTTTAATGAGATCCAATGGTTATCAACCCATTATATAAGTTATATTAGTCTCATACATGGGCTATAATGGGAATCAACCCTTCATATAAGATTTATTAGGACCACATGTTTCATATAATGATCATGTAGAGTATCATGAGTAATTTTTTTACGATTTACATTTTACTTCATAAAACATTCTAATAAAACTTTTAAACATGTAATCAAAATAACATTCAGATATCAAAATACACTTTTATTAAAAAACAATATTGAATACATAAATTCCCAAAAAAGTGAAAAACAATTTCTTGTAGGAATACATGAAAACTTGTAAAGTAAAATAGAAATTTAATAACAACCATAATGGTGTAAAAATACATTATTACTATAAACAATAAACACTGAACATTCAATTGTTTTCATTTTTCAAAAAATTCAATATAAAACATGTAAAAAATTAGATTTGAAAACATTTAACATAAATTGAAATTGATATAAAATGTATATTATAAATATTTTATTTACATATAAAACCATTCATAAAATAGTATTAATGACACATATTTGGATGAGAAAGAGATTTTGAAAAAATACCTTATAAGATGATTTTTTTTGTAAAATAAAAGCCCCATATCACTTTGGAAATATTTAAATAATAAACCCCAAAAAATAATAAAATTATTCCAAGATTTAATAATATGAGATTAGAGAAACTAATTCTATATAATGTAAAAATTTCTGTATATACACCTCGTTAAAGGATAGAGGTGAATAACATAAAAATACACCGCAATGAAATAAAATTGAGAAAAATTCTATTACCTTGAGTTCGAGTTGTCAAATGTGTATTTATGTTATTGAATAATAAGAATATATTAGTTATTTAATTTATTGAGAAATATCTTCCAAATTTATATTTCTTTTATTTAACTTATTATAATTTTATATACAATTACTTATTCAATTAAGTGTACGTCAAATGTTTTCTAAAATATTCAGATTATGTGTTAAAAATGAGTCTGGTATGTTGACTATGTTCAAAGAAGTCATTATTCAAACATATCTAGAATAATAATCATGAAATAATTATCATATATATATATATTTATATATTTGTATTATACTTTTTATACCAATCAAGAAATTTGGTTAAGAAATTTGATCTATTGTTATGATCATTGAGACGGTTGGCCATACTTATGCATGCGTAAGAATTCCATTTTTCCTTGATCAATACGTAAATAAGGTAAGTAAAATTTTATATTTGAATAATTATAATAATATAATTAATAAAATATTTTTTAATAAAATATTATTCTATATATCTTTTATGTGATTTCGTGTTGAAAAAAGGAATCACATCACATTGTGGAGGCGATCACCCACACATCCATGAATGGAATCATCATTTTTTATTGAAAGAACGAAAATTATATAATATATTATAAGAATGATAAATATTTCATAAATATTAAAAATATTTCATTTATATCAAATATATTCATTATATTAACCATTAATACTTTCCATGTAAAGGGTTATTGAAAAATGAAACACATCGCTTTGCTAGACGGTTGTCCACCACACACACGATAGATGGTATCATATCCCCTATAAAATGAAAATTAAAATTGATATATATGATATAATTACTATAAGTTATAGTAATGTTATTAATATTATATATATGGTTTATATCTATCCTCGAACCCAACTGTGAGAATTTATAATGGAAAAACAAATGATATCGGTTCGTGAGGTGGTAGTCGGTCGTGCACATGAATGATAATTTTATAACCCATTTGATAGATGTGTAGATAGTTTTAGGTCATGAACATGACCTAAAAGTTATAATTATATTTAATATTTATAGTTTATTATATGAAAATGTTATAATAATAATTGTAAGAGGTGTAGGAAGAAATGAAACAAAAAACGCTTCTTGATGAACTTACCACGTTTTCAGGTATCCTCATTAGGTTTACCCCCAAAAAACTTCATAGGTTGGTTTTATTCTCAAAATAAAGATTCTGGGAAGATATAAGTAAATATGGGAAGGTTTTAGTGTATGTCTTGGACAAACCAAATAGGTTTGATGCTGTGAATATGATAGTAGAGGGGGTTGACTTTTATAAGTGAGTTCAGTGGAACACTTGTATATTTTGGAAAGAGTCAATCGTACCCACATTTGTATCATCATTAAATCTTCAAGAAATGGGTATTTCTAAAAAATTAAGATATAATGTCGAAATATGGAAAAAATGGGTTTTTTCCAAGTTGTTATTCCATTTTAATTCCTTTAATTCATGTTTAACCCCTAACTAATCCTTTTTACCTTAATTGTGATAGTTAATTTTTAATGGTTTCAACATTTATTTCGGTAAAATATTATGTTAATATTATTATATAATATAAAATATTCTAATTCCAAATATTTCTATCATTTTATCAAATTCCATTTTCAGAAAGAGAAAATTTTAATTCAAAATTAATCCTACAGACACTGCAAGAAATCAAGTTTTTAAGAAGTTTATTTTTCAGGAAAATGATGACTGTATATTAAATCAATGATTAATAAGGAGTCAATATATCAATATTTAATATAATAATAATAAAATAAACAACAAGGAAAACACTTCACATGATAAAATCCCAAAACATGGAAATAACCATAAAAAAAATATAGTAAATATATCATGCAAGTTGAGTTTCATGTTTTGAATTAAAACCAAAAATAAATATACACTAAGAACTACTAATTGGGTCCCGATATCAGGTATGGTACCCTCAACCATTGTCCTTCCAAAATAAAAACTCATCCATTTAACATGGGGAATTTTACCTTTTCCCTACCTACAAACATTAATTCTACTGGGTTACAAATCAGCTGGTCGAGTAGTGGATGAGTGAAACATTGTAAGACATAACCAATGATATATAATGAATGATACAATATATATCAGTATATAAAATAGTATTTGGAATAAAAATATGTTAAAATAAGTAAATTTTTTTCACATTTTAAGGGATTCATTATCATTCAGTTCAAAATTCACTCTGGTGCCTTAGAGCATTAGTCTAGGTACAATATCATGGATACATGGATCTTTAGTATATTATTATTATCATAGATACTTAGAGTATCAGTCCAACACAAAAATTATAAGTACATAGAGAATATGTCTAGAACATTTATCACTGGTATGTAGAGCATAATTCTAGCACCAATTCTATTCCCTTGTCCACACATATCTAGGTTCAAAATTAATGAAATTTTACCAAAATAAAAACACAGTACCATTTCATTTACAAAGTTTGAATTTCACATCATTCCAACCCATAATCATGTATTATTGAAAATTTACCCCCATTAACATCGATCATCTCACATATCATTTACACTACCATGTCACCAAATAATCTTTTATAAAATATTAGCATTCTTAATGAATTCAACATTGGGTTAATTTCATTACCCTATAATTCCCCATTTTAATTCCAAAATTATCGTTCCATGGAAAATTAGAACACCACTTAGGTTTTTATTTTAATTGTCCACATAATACCAAATGGACCTACTATAATACATAAAGGGTATCACATTTTCATAATATTGAATACGCTTTTCTTAGTTAAATATAATAATAAAACATGGTTATTAAATTCTATGACTACAATAATGGATCATCATTAAGACTATGGAAATCATTATGTTGAAAATATACCTTAGGATTATTGATGAACCTCTTCCAATCAGTTCCCCTTGATTCGAGATAGAATAGAAGAAATTAAAATAATAAAGATGATCTTGGGAAAACCCTTGGATAAAGATTCAATTGGAAATGATCCATTAAAACGAAAATCTATACCATAAAAAATTAGAGGATTCAACCCTCACTAAAGGGAGAGGAAGAGATGTGAAATTACCTAAAATAAAAAAGAGATCACATATCAGATAGGAATTGATTTTTTCCACTATATCATTAATTTATAGAAGAAGGGTTTCTAGGAGCCCATGAATTATTTTAGGAGACTCCAAAAGTGATGGAAATATATTTCTATTGAGTGGGTGATTAAGAATAATAAATGATGGTCGGATAATATTTAATTAAAAATTCAGTGGTCTAATTGTCGGTAAAGACTGTTTCCTAGAGGGGATACGTGGTTAATGAAACTGTACGTCGTAAGTGTATGCCTATAGGGTTTGGATTCATGGATTTTGAAACCATGAACCAAAAATAAAAACCCCACTATCCTAGGGTGAATGGTTCTCATAAGGAGGCTGCAAGGTTTTGGAAAACTATGCAGCAACAATGCACATACCAATCTCCCCTAAAAACAACAAAAACTCACCTGAACGCATCTAAGTCAAGCCCCAACAAAAAGACTATTAGAAAAGGGTAAAAATTACCTGTAAATGAGTAATGAAATGTATTTTTAAATTATAGGATCTTATAACCTCCCCAACTTTTAATTGATTTTCCGTAAACTGCACTCTAATGAACCATTATGATTCTATGGTGAAATATTATTCCACTAGGACCACATATCCACAACCCTTTCCCATGAATCATCATAAACATGGACACGTTAATTAAAAACCTACAACAAAGGCATACTATATCCCTAAAGAACATTATTATTTCGATCCTCATCATAAATTATGTACTCTTCAAAGGATGCATCTTCCTAAATATGTACATCCTCAAAATCGATTACATCAGAAAGGTCAAATTGATACAACCAAAGATGTGATACATGGAAAACATTGTGCATATCACCATAAGTTTTTAAATATTCCATTGATAATCCACCTATCGAATCCTCTCAAAAATCTGAAAGATTTCGAAAAACCTGGGTGCCAACATTCACTACTTTGGAATTAGATGTAAGCCAAATCTCAGTGACAACCAAAGGAAAACTTGGTTGCCCACTATAAAATCAATTAGTTGAAAACATTATTATATATTAGGAATTTTCATAATATTACTTTTATCCATGTGTTTTCAAATTAATTGTACTTTTTCTAATTTTTCATACTAGAGACTCGATCCCAATAACTCTGACTCACCCACCTATATCCAACATAAAGGTGATGTTCATGGGCTATCATAGAGTGCCTAATATGGTTCTATATAAATAGATTCTTGATAACTATTGTTATAGTGGAACTATACTAGATCTATGTTATTCTGCCAAGACCCACCCAAATCTTGGATGCACACCCACAACATCTCCTTCAACAATTGAATGGTGTGCTCCAATTTCCCATTTTTTATGGGTGAAAATCCATACTCAGAAACACTAGAGTACCAAATATATTCTGAAATAATTTCTATAAGAATGAAGAAAATCATAGATCATGTTCTAAAAATAGACTTCATCGAACCGTTTTGAAATGAATTATCCCCTAAAAAAATTATTCCCCAAATTGATCAACCATTAATGTCTTCTACATTAGATGGAAATGGGCCACTTTTTTCAACCACTCCAAAATTACCCATTTTGCATCATTCTTCTAAGGGTACTCATAAGACCTATGAAAACTTCCCTGGTGATATAGTCATATTTATAGTATGTAATAGTCAAAAGAGGTAGAATATTGATAAGTCAAAGATGATTTACCTTCACTTTGTGATAGGTATATCATTGTTTCACAAAATCTATAATCACATTTTTAATTCTCATCCACCAATACTATATCTAAATTTCACGGTACACCTTGTTCAAACCTGGGTGAAATGACCACTTTGATGCATGGAACTCAAATATTACCTCCTCCTGCATTCATGTGGGAATAACAATATGGTCCCAAAAAAATATGATATCATCCTCATTTATAGTTTTTCAAGATATATATTCCACCATTAAAATTTCCATTAAAGACAGAAACTCAAGATCCTCAATCCACCTTTCCATAATATGATTCCTGAGTGTAGTATTAATGGATCACTACTACAAACACGGCCTTTATCAGCGCTAAAAATGGCCTTTATCAGCACTAGAAAAGCGCTGATAAATCCAACGTAGATAAGGGGGGGGGGTCCCCTTTATCAGCGCTCCGAAAAGCGCTGATATGGGACCCCATTATCAGCGCTAAAAAAAAGCGCTGATAAAAGGGGTCTTTTATCAGCGCTTCCTTTATCAGTGCTCTCGTTTTAGCGCTGATAAAGGACCCTTTTATCAGCGCTTTTAAAAAAGCGCTGATAAAAGTTAAAAAAATTTAAAAAAAATTAAAAAATACTACCAATCGGGGGGGATTCTATAGTGGTTGAACCCCCCATTTTACAGCGCTTTTCGGCCCCTATACAACACCCCACGCACCCCCCTCCACCCTTAAACAGCGCTTGCTCCAATATTCCCCATGCGCGCGCACCCCTGCCTCCACCAAGATTTGAACTCGAGACCTCCCCCCCTACGCTCCTAAGCCCTTACCACTACTCTATTTTGATCTGCTTTCCAATTCATGATATCTATATATAAATATTTATATATTTAGTAATATTTATTCGTATTGTAATATATTTTTATATTAATATATATATAGTTATATTATAATATATATATATAGTTATATTATAATATATATAGTAATATTAATATATATATATAGTGGTATTAATATATATCTATATATATATATATATATATATATTTAGTTATATTTATTCGTATAGAAATATATATTTATATTAATATATAGTTATATTAACATATATATAGTTATATTAACATATATATAGTTATATTAACATATATATAGTTATATTAACATATATATAGTTATATTAACATATATATAGTTATATGAATATATATTTATATTGTTATATTAATATATATATAGTGATATTAATATATATATTTATGGTGATATTAATATATATTTTTATAGTAATACTAATATATATATATGTAGTTATATTAATATATATATAGTTATTAGATTAATATATATATATTTAGATTAATATATATATATAGTTAGATTAACTTATAGGTATATAAATATTCATATATTGGTATTTTAAATAAAATGGATATTATTTATTATTTTGATAAAGATAATATATTTTATATGTAAATATCTTTAATTATTTATTTAAAAAAAATTAATTTTTAGGTGCGAATATATAAAAAATATGTACATATAGTTATATATTTGATTATAAATGGAAATTAATTATAAAAAAGGATTAAATTTCAAAGACATAATATCAATATGAATGTATTACCTTGGAATAAATTTAGTCCCCACTACGAAAAGCCAATAATACCCCCTTAAACGAGTTTGAAAAACCACAAAATATAAAACAATCTGGGTACCCCGACAAAAAACTCAGTTTTGGAGGCCTTATGGGACTCTTTTGGCCTCGAACAACGCTTGAATGGGGTCCCCCCGAGTCACAGCGACATAGAGCTTGTCACAGGCTTCGATTTGATATGGGGTAGAGCCCAAACGGACACCCGGATCAAAAGTTATGGCCGTTTGAAGTTTGAGTTGCGTTTTCAACATATTTTGGATCTTTTATTAATTTCTTTGATTTTTTAGTCCTCAAATTGTTATTATATGACTATTACTCCATAATGATTATCAAAATATTAATTAAAAATATTTTTTTAATTTTTTAAGAAGTCATTTTCACTAAATATCATAAATATTTAGTATAATAAGTGTAAATGTAAATTTATACTTATCTAAAAGATATTTAAAAATTATATATTATATTTATATAACAATATAACTATATTTATATATTAATATATTTTTAATTTTTTTTTGAATCCGACCCTTTATCATCACTAAAAAAATCACTGATAAAGGCCCCCCTTTATCAGCGCTACTAAGAAAGCGCTGATAAAGGGGGGAGCTGCGAAAAAACTGTTTTTGTGGTAGTGGATAAAGATAAATTGGTCATCTATCCCCGCTATTATTAAACATACATGTGAATATCAACCAGAAAATCAATAATTTTCCACTCAGAAATGGACTCCTAAAATTATTGAATTTGTCTCTTTCATCTTAAAGCATCAGCTATAATATTCCCTATCCCTATCATTTATTCCATATCAAAAAATAGATATTTCACATAATAAACCCTTCTTCACGGTCTTATATTTAAATATCATTGAGAAAGTACATAATTAAGGCTTTTGGGTTTTTATATAAAATAAATATCTATCCCTAAAGGTAATATTTTTGGCACATTAAGCCACATACCACCACTTCCAACCAGAGATCATAAATAGGATAATTCCATTCATGTGGCTTCAACTATCATGATCCATAGACCATGAATCGATCACCCTATATCAACACTTCCCAAGTATAACCCTAGATGCTACATGAAATATGTTATACTTCTCACCCTGCTCGGGTAGGAACAAAATCCATTCATTAATGAAATTATTATATAATTATAGGATTGAATTCTCATGTGATCCAAAACATTCAAACATGACACCCTTTTTTGTCATTACAAAAAATTGATGATTCCAAATTAGAATATTTCATTATAAAACTATGTTTTTAGCCTACCAAACCCAAAAATATTAAGATTTAATGTTTTTTGGGCTGGTCCTAAGAAAAAACTTCTTGAAAATTCTATAGGTTCACCAACACACCTTCATTTGAGATGATGCAACCAATAAGATGAACTCTATTGATCCAAAAACTACCAATAGATTGCTTGCTGTACAACTTATTTTCTCTCAATATACTCAAGGTGATTTCAAGATTTTTAGCATGATATACACATGTTTAAAAGTACACTAAGATTTCCTAAATGAAAACAACCACTAGCTGATCCAAGTACATGTGAAAAATATGGTTCATTAAGACCATGAAAACATCATGATTTTTTTTCAATCCAACTGACATTACAATGAAATCATACATTCCAAAACATATCTAAAATGATTTCCAAGGTATATCTAATGGTACCACTCCCATCTATTGATACCCAAACATAAACTTGATCTTGGAGAGCACAAAATCACCAATGAACTATTAAATAAAATCATCGATATGATGAATAAGATAATAGATAGAAAATATTAGCAATTTGAGGTATATGACAGTAGTTATTAACTATCATTCTTTTTAATTAGTTATAATTGACACACATGTATTATGTTCCATTATCATTCTTTGAAAACAAGACTGGTGAACCTCATGGTGATGTACATAGATGGATAAATTATTTTTTCACATATTCATCCAAACGAGTCATAATATATTGAAGCTCAGACGATGCTATTCTATATGGTAGAAAGGAAATCAGTTCATCTCTAGGCATTAAGTCCATCATAAACTCCACATATTTTTATGGTGTAATCCCTGAGAAGTCTTTAGAAAACACATCTTGAATCTTATCCACTACCAGTGTAAATATTATATTCATCACACCCTCATAGTCCAAAAAAATAATCATAACATTGGTGGGGGTATCCTCATGTTTTTGATAAACTGTCCCCCACCACCTGCTCGAATATCCTATTCTCTTCGATGAACATTTTTTTTCATCCCCCAGAGATGTGAAGGATAGACGTATTTTGTAACAAAAAGCATGGTATCAGAAAGATACCGTCCATTCCATACCTAAAACCTAGTCAAAAAATAAAAATCTAAATTATATAAAAATCCCCAAGGAAAATAATTTCACCAACCTCAAGGGAAAACCCCTTGAATAAATATATTTCTATTGAACATACACAAAAGTTATGACAATTATAATATTTCCACATAAAACTCTTCCATTCAACCCAAACCATCCATAAGTAAAAAAGATATAAAATAATTTTATATAGTGTGAGTCCCCTGTGCTGCACTACTCTACTTATATGGGTTCTCTTGTCTAGAAGAACCATATCCTCTACCCTAATCTAATCAACTAGTATAACTCTTACTGGCTAACTGATATGGGGTTGAGGACCCCCTTCTACTTCTCTGAATTATCATTGGTCCTCAATTACAGCCCTTTTATCTAGGGTCCCTACCGAAAATTTATAAGTACCCCATCCTACCACTATATTGTCACTCTAATAGTTATTGAGGACATTGGTTATGAATGTGACCCGACATACCAATCTATTTGAAAATGATTCGAACAATCCCCTATGTAACTGATTCTCTCCCCTATAAATTATTTGCACCACTGCTCTAGGGAACATTATCATAAGGATTTTTCCTACTTTAAGAATTGTAACATATGTTAGTCCATTATAAACCACTTCTCCTACACTGGAATACTCCATCAGTTTCCCCATAGAAATGAGATCCTTATTCACTACCTTATAAATCATCTTCAATAGAATGATATTAACCCGGTACATAATCTAAAAATTAGTTTTTTCCAGAAAACGTATCACCATAGCTTCATCATCTTGAAAAAGTTAGGGGATAATGAAATGAATGTCAATGAAGAGGCCGTTATAGTCTATCACAGTCAGGATTCCCTAGGTTAACCACATAACCTTTATTCCCCTCCCATATGTTAGTTTCATTGGGTAAAAGTATTCTAGGAACTTCTCCTTGAAGTCCTTACATACCATACCCTCAAACAACTCTTCACGAGTCTATATATCCGACTAAATATCCAATTTTACTCATAACATATAGGGTAATAATTTGATTACTTTCGCTATAAGATTCTCTAAATGATCCAAAGTTTTCTTGATAGACTCAATCCAGAACCCATATTGCTTAGATCTACCCTCTTCGATGAACATTGGAAGTTGCTTCCAGATGAATTACTTGGTTAGATAAGATATATTCTAAATTACCCATCCCAAGTTTCATTCAATTAACTACATGAAGAAATTTAATATCCCACAAAACTTATCATCCTCCCCTTTATTAGAAACTATTTGGGCCTCTTTTAATGTCATTGGATGAACATTTCCAACAATTTCCTACCATCATCCTACAAAAAAAGTCACCATGGAGGAATGTATCTATAATTACAATCACATTTATTAGGAAACATAACACATAATTAACTCATTTTCACAAGATATATTTAAATAAAATCACAAAATGTTATCCTGTATGCACTAGCCCATGGTCAAAACTACAACTGTCCCTAACCTCAATCATGGGTAACATAAGGTAACCAAATTTTCTTATTTATAAGTTTTACATTAGTTGTAGATTCCATATTTTATCATATTTTATTATCTAATAATTCATTATTAAGAACCAATTAATTTAAATAACACAATTAAGGTATAATATTTTCTTATCACAATTCTCACTCAAAACATACTTTTCTGTTCATGCCTAAAATGATGAATTTTATGTATACACTTGAGTTCCTATAAAAATTAATACATGCTCAACTATCATGCCACATGAGGACATGATTAAAATATTATAAAATAATAATATCACACAATAAGTGTATCACCCATGGTGAAATAATATTCAATAGTAAAAAAAACATCAAGAAAAAAAAATCCCCCAATGAGAACTTGGTTTCCCCCTCCACATGAATTATCACTCATATGCATGATCTCATAACCAAGTACCAACTCATCCTAGTCTCATGTGTACCTTTACTAAATAATAAAATGACTAAAATGAAACATGTATTTGATACCACTTTGTAATGTCCTGACCCAAGTGCCACATAATGGTGCCTCGAGCCAATTCGCTACAAAACATAAAGAATATATTCCCATATTCTAGAGGCATTCGACTAGTAGAAATTGTCTAAATGGAAATATTAGAAGAGAATACCCTCTTTATCGAAGTGATAAAAAAATATGAATCAATATATCAATATTCAGGAAAAATGATAAAAAAATAACCAACAAGGACCACACATGAAATAATAAAATCCCAAAATAGGGAAAATGACCATATAAAAAAACAGTACACATTTCATTCCATGTGAGTGTCATGTGTTGAAGGAAAATACAAAATAAATATATAATGAAAACTCTTAAATTGTCTCAATATCATGTCTAGTACCCTCATCCATTATCCATTACAAATCCCAAATAAACAATATAACATAGGGCCTTTCCCCTTATCCTAAACCCAAAACAAGAAGTCTTATAGGGAACTAATTGGTAGCCCATGTTTGGATTGATTACTACATATTAGACCCCCACCATAAGTGTTTAATGTAATATATACACTATAACACTCTATTTAGTAGTATAATGAATAATAAACACGTCCAAAGTGGTAAACATGTTTCACATTTCAAAGAGATTTCATTGTCATTGGGTTAACATTTCATTTCGATACTTTGGAGCATCAATATAGGCACCATATCTGGGATACATTGAGCTTTATTCTCAAATAATTATCATAGGTTCTTTGAGAATTAGTCTTGCACCAAAATCATGGGTAATTGCTGTATATGTTTAAAAATATTATTACGGGTACTTAGATCATAATTATATAACACATTCCACTCTATTATTCATACATATTTAGCGTCAACATCGATGAAATTTTATAAAAAATAAAACATAGTTAAATTTCAGTTACAACACTACCATTTCACATCATTCCAACCCATAATGATTTATTCTTAACCATTTAACCTAAATACCATCAGTCATATCAAATATCATTAAGACTACCATGTTACCACATAATTTTACTTAAGTAGTTAAAATCATAAAGACATTAACCTTTTTTTAATTTCATAACCCTATAATTAATCTTTTAAATTCCACAATTATAATTTTGAGGAAAATTGGAAAACTTATTGGGTATCCATTTAACTTGGTCTCATAATATCCAATATATCCAACAGAATTTGGGAAGGGTATCACAATTTCATTGAGATTCAATTTAAAATTTTTAATTAAATATAATTTCAAAAAATAGTTATGAAATGTTAGGACTAAAACACTTGATCAACTACTTGACCAGTAATTATCATGTAGACCACATACATTAGTTTTTTTAAAAAAAATTCATCAAAAAATGCCCCTTATTTGAAGTAGAATGGATGAAGTCACAATGGTGAAGATGATCTATGTTCATGTCTAGGGATTAAAAAATAGGATCAAGAATAACTGAAGCATGATTCATTAAAACCTAGATCTATACCATCAATAAAGAGATGATTCATCCATCTCTTAATGGATAGAAATATGAGGGGATATAGATCCTAAAACAACGATGGGATAACATACTAGAGAAGAGTTGATTTCTTCCACCATATCTTTGATCTAAAAGAGACGGTGTTTGAAGAGAATAAAAATCCTCTTAGGGGTCTCAAAAAATGAATGGAATTGATTTATGTCGAGTGGGGGTGGGTTTGAATTAAAATTAGGTTTCCATGAATTTATAATTTAAAATTTATGTGTTCAAAAGTCATTGCACAAGGTTTACCCGATGGGAACACAATTAGAAAAAACCATGAACCCTAACCATGCCCCTTACTATTTTAGGTGCATAGTTTCTGTTAGGTGGAAACATTGTTTATGAAATCATGCACCAATTGTACCACCCCCACATTCTAAGGGTACATTGTTTTCTAGAGTGGAAACATGGTTTAGGAAAAATATGGTCTATTGTGAACATCCCAACCCCCACCCCCCCCCCCCCCAAAACATTCAAAACTCACTTGAACCAATCTGAGACCGGCCCCAAAAAATAAGAGATTAAATCGATGAAAAATTACCTTAAAATGAGAAATTTGTGGTCCCGATAGAAGTCTATATCCTACAGCATCCCTCTGGTGCATCACCCAAAATTTCTCGATCATGCCATAACTATACCTAAAGATCTCTAAACTCTGAATACTCTAACCAATGAAACAAAGTTTTCAAAATATTAATCTGGAATAAGAAAAATCTACCAATCACATCCTCTTTATGAAGGTACATCATTGAAGTATCCTCTATTGCTATGCATATGTTTCCACATTTCTAAAAAACATCTCTTTATGACTTCATACACAATACATTAATAGTTAATTTCTATTTCTCTAGGGTGTAGAAGAAATCAAATTCATTAACTTATAAGAACTCAATCCATCATTATCTACATAGATTTAAATCCAATTAATAAAAGATATACTGCCTGAATTTATGGTCTCTTAAAACTAAAAATTTCACATTGATCAGGTAATATTGTAAGAATTAAATAAAAATAGCACATGAACCAACTAAATATCATGGGTGGAATAGTTACACTTATTAGTATGTATCTGCGAAGACATATATGAGATCTCTACCCATCAATGCATTAAGAATCAGCCAAAATCGATATATAATGCTTCATAATATATTTATGAAAAATATCAAGAATTCCTCAAAAACCCTAGGAATACCAGTTTAAGGATGTTTATGAAGAACAATGGAAATTGTTATTTCTATGATGAAAATTGTTCCCAAAACCCACAACCCATATGATGGACCCATTTTGAAATGAAAGCTATACATTTTCCTTTATCATTAAATAGTGGAGATAACCTTCAAAAACATTCAATGACCTAATATGTAGACTATATTGAAAATATAAAAATAATTTCATAATACGGTTGTGTCTTTATAAAAAATCTAATTGGAAGATGTTTCCACATCATCATCTCATAACACCGACACACATTAAATAGGCTTGTTTAATCTCTATGTGATGTATTCAACACTAGTGGAACATGAAGCCTCTCCAAAATGAGTAATAAAGAATTAACCAAGTTGTGTAAAATAAAATAATGTGAAACAATAGAATCAAGAAACATATGATTAAAGTAGATGATAAGGATATGGTACCTCTTAAAATATCTAGTGCACATGGTGTTAGTAACTGGATAGATTAAAACTAACTACGTCCTGATACTCTACATTACTTGAAATAATGATGAAAATCCTCCAAAACTATGCTTAGCACTATAAACCAATGGAAATGGGGTCATATAATTATTTCATCTTTCTACTCTATCCCCTCCCAAATTTCCAAAATAAAATTTACCCATCTACTGATAAGTCCAAAATGCAACTACTGATGAGTCAATAATAATAAATACATACCAATACTACAATTACCCCCATAGAATTTATGAGTACAGAAAACTGAAATTTCTATGAGATCTACATGGAAAAAAACATGAATAAATCTCTTGATATATTTTAAAAAATAGATATCTATAATTAAATACAAAAAATGCAGTTGAAACCAACTCTCTACTAGAAAAATGTTAAAAACCATCATATTTGAGTCCCTATATCTATATCCCCACTCTTTAGGATGTTTTGTTGAATCCCCCAAAAGATAACCAAGATTAATCATGTATACTCAATATTATCTATACCATATAGAGAACCTCCAAATACATTGTCACAATAAATTGGGTAGCCAGGTTCTAAGTAATGAGATGTAGTGCCTCCTCAAAACATCATTCTTTGGCCACCTAATCCTAGAAATGAACAACAGAAATTATAAAATGTCCTTGGATTCAATTGTGTACTCTCATATAGTCATAATCAGATACTAAAGAGAAATAAACTCATGCCACTTAACTTCTATAAACATTAAGGAAATAAACTCTACACAAACCCAATTATGAAATTACTCTCATGAAAATACTAACTCATTGTGCTCTGTATGAGGAAATAATCACCCACGACACACATATCCCCTAAATTTATTAAAAAATGGTACACAATTCTCATTTCTTTAATGTTAGAATAAATGAAATATTCAGATACATTAACTAATATTCCTACTCTAGACCATATACACCCTCACAAACTTTTCTAAGATCTAATGATTGAATTCATGTAGTTGCTTCCTCAAAGAATTATCATCTATGGCTGAGTCAACCTTTGTATGGTCAATCAAATTTTAATGTTCTCACATATCTAAATAGAATTTGGAGGATTTCCACTCTCCATCTCTATATATGAGAAATGAAATTTCTATTCTCAAGGACATAGAATTAATCAAATATCATTTGTTGATGTTTATTTGAACTTCTTCATAATCAGTTCAATTTTATTAAAATCACCATTGATCATGATTCATGAACTTATCACAATTATCTACCAAAAAATTAAAAATATTCATAGATAGTATGTGATGCAAGACTATGTTCCTTAAATCAAATCATAGGGTAACCTTAACACTTATGTCTTATCACATATCCCTTTATATACCCCAAGATAATTTTTACTAACACTATTACATTACAAACCCATGAAACCTTACTAGGGAATAAATTTGATCCCTATCATATCTCTAAATCTAATCTATGAAGACCCACCTCTACTAGGAATCCATGTACTCTAACAGTGAATATGAGTGTAACCCCAAAATCCTATGTATAATAGGCCATAGGATGGTGACTACCACTGAGGGTATAAAACACAAAATGGGAATCATTTCCGTAATAATACAAGGGATTTTTTTAAAAAATTCAACTTAATATAACATAAAAATTAATGTTTCCCTCAATTAATGCACATTTCATTCATAAATAGTGTATGTAAAATGAAATATGAAAATAAAACTCCTATTACAGTTACTCTAATATCACCTCCAAGCCTCGCTCTTATAATGTCTACCCTAGTCACAATGTCCCACCATACATCCTAATGATTAGATATATATACATATACATATCAGGGTGATTATAAAAATATAGTTTGTAGAAACCCCTTATAAAAATATAATATGAATGTGGAATAAGTAAACCAATACCATATTTAATAAATAACAAAACTAATGTACACGATCATCAGGTCAAATATAACCCAAATACAACCAGGATAACTTATCCAATACCATGTCATAATATTGAGACATAGTATAAAAATAATAATTTAAGAAGGTACCCTACATATCCCTCTCCACAGATTTTGTTTCTCTCATTCCCCAATTACATACAACATATTCTTCAATCTATTTTATATCCACATATCCACATAACCAAAGGCCATATGAGATCCATAACCACATGTCTATGACCATATATAATGTAACCACCTCAAAATTTCATATTGTATTGTTATCATAGTATGGTATAGTGAAATGTATGGAAGTCAAGATTTTTTCCTTCTCCAACCATGAATTTCCCGCACAACGTATCCTCATCATAATCCTAAATCATTCCATATTGGATAAAGAACTCAAACCATTAGAAATTGAATCCCATATTTATATACATACTTAGATCCATAAAAAATGTATTTTGAGTGATGGGGGAATGGGGATGTTGGAGAAGTCAACTATTTATTCCCTATATAGCTTGTATGTTAAGGAAAACATGTGGATCCCATGTACTCATATGGGCATCAGTAAGGTTACACATATCAGGAGGTGATGCATAGTAAATAAAATAAAAACACAACAAATGTAGAAGTCACACACACTTTGCCATCCTAAGGGTCCGTATCCAATGTAATACTACAATTACACTTGAGATGAACCTCTCCAACACAATATCAAACCAATGACTATTGTTATAACAAAAACCAATCATGCCCTGTCTATCCAAATTACATAGCCTCAAATACATTTTCAACAACCCTATTTAATCATTATAGTCAAATTATGTAATTGGACTTACTATCCATGTTACATTTTTTACCATATTTAATTCCAAACCAATAATTAAACTATGTTCCACTTTACGTAATTCACTATTCATTATTCACACTTCTTATAGACTTTATAATTCATTAGTCACATTTATTAATTCTATAATCATTTACCATTAGATGACCCATATTTTATCAATTGAAACCGACCAGCAATTAACATTTCATTAATATAATCCATGTTTAATGACACTAGAAAAGAAAAACAAAACCACATATCTACTAAACTAATTTCTACAAAAAATACAACATGAGACAAGATAAAAACGTCGATTATATCTAAAAACCACTTCTATTCCACTCAACTAGCCATGATATTGTGATTACAAATTCCCAATAGACCATCCATAAATACCCCATCACAGACCACCAAATAGCAAAAATTGTGATAATTAACCATTACACATCTAATTATATTGACAAATACCATATACACAACATCCAATAAGAGGAAATATAACAACAATCCACATTAAAAAACTCACATATAATTATTATTTATTATATAAGCATAATTATAGAATCAAACACCAACACATAATTTGATTTTCAACAAGTTTTTATTATTTTATTTAAGTGATTAACATATTATGAAGGAAGAATAAATCATATAAACAGAGACATGAAATTTATTACATACCATATTTCACAAATCCCTTAATATAGACATCAGTAAAACCACCAACACAAAAGTACCATCATGGAATCTCATAGAATACAATTATATCACCCACTTCCATTTAATTTACTTATTTTCAACTCATTATCATCTTTTGGGGGTACATACCATCCACACAAGGAAATAAATATCCTCATAATTCTAAAAATTTAATATAAAAATAGAAACTGATGACTTGAATACACTACCAAAACTAGAGCTTTAACAACCTATATAATAAGGAAACACCAAATAGATACGACCCTTCACATGATGATCAACCATAAGGTCTATAAATGCACATTACCCATTTAAAATTCATTATAAAAAACTAAAATTGAGTAATTATTGTTGTAAGAACCTCTCAAAAGGAAAGTAAAAGGTGAGAATCATGAAATAGTAATAGGAATTCACTATTTTTCTAAAATATGTTAATCTCCGAAAGATAAGAGTAAAACTATTAAAAGGATGGATAAATATTTCAAAATATTCTACTCTAATAATCTAGTAATTTATTAAAGTATGACAAGTTAGAGATAATTTTAAATAAGACCTAAATTTATAACACTTCTAAAAAATTAATGATTAACTACATAGAAGGCGTCACCACAATATAGTGAAGCCCAATTTGAAATACATAGTTTGATACCTCCCTAAATCACCAATTTAAAATATATTAAAAAAGATATTCATAAAAAATTTCATGAATAAACCATGACCACCATGTTGGGGAAATTATAATTTCAAAAAAAATATTTTGATTTTGGACCTCTTCCTCCAAAATTGAAAACCCTAATCCAAACCATCACCCAAGTAAAGAAACTATGATGTAATAAACCTCGAATAGACAAAGCTATGAAACCAACCACATAGGTATTATTTGGACATCAAGAATTATTGGGCATTAATTATCAATATTAGAATATGAAATAAAATAATTAAATAACATAAAAGTCAAATTATCCAAGAAATAGCTAATTCTGGTATGGTAATCCCAAAACACCCCAAGACCACAACTCAATTGTTGAAACAATTACATCAAAAACAATTCCATAGGGGATAAAATAATAGGTATTAATTAAAATTTACCCATGGAATTATTTATATAATAATTAAATAGGAACCTTTATGTTACAGCCATACTACTTTATTATTACTACATAACTTCCACCGTGGAACAATGTGACACCAAAACGATGCGACTTATCGCCTATACCCCCTAACCAAAACTAGGTTGTAGTCTGACTCTTTCAGGGTGTGACATTCCATGTAATTTATTAATCATTTCCTCTAGCCAAATATTCATGGTTCAATGTAATAAGAAACTTAATAAGTCATCTCCTCAGCATAAATTTCATCTACAAATCCTTCTACCTTCCACCACCGTTCACCATACATCTCTATCAACATAAAAAAGTGACTATTTGAAAATTTCTGATATGTTACATTAGATACCAGTAAAATGACTCTCATCTTCTTGAATAAAAATGTTCCCCAAAATAAAACATCATTAGTAGAACCCAATGAAACCTAGGAGATACTTCTCAAACAAGAACAATTATATTATTAGGATAGAAAAAATAGTAAGATATAAAGTCAATTTAAATTTAATAGAAAATAAAACATTTCAACATCAGCAAGAAAATATTCGAAAAAGATCAATAATTTAAGACCACATATAAGACTCATATTACCACATACAATCCTCTAAGCCCCCATAATTAAATAATTATTGAACCAAGGGAAGTAAAACACATTAAACACCATCTTTTGTTGATCCATAATCTCAGCTAGCCACCCCTTGAACATCAAATCATCCACTACATCAAACTCACCCTAATAAAAGGTGTGTGAGTAATCATGAAAATATTAACAAATTTTTGACCCATAGAAGATGTCTTAGATTTTATAATGTTATGGAGGATGGAATAACCAATATAGTGAATAGATGAAAATCTATAACACCATGAAGGGACTGATAAACTAAGGGTAAGATTACTTCCTCTGTCAAATATGTACTTTCAAAGATGAGGTAAAACATTAAACAACACATGAACTCTCTCCTAAAATTTTAGAGGTACCATCCTATGATTTTCATATAACTTATATTGATCCTGTGCTACATTCATCAAATACTGGATTGTCTATAACTTCTTCTTCATGCACTGCACCATGTTTTCTCTCGAGACTTTCGGCTCTTTAGCTCAGTCTAATTTAATGAATAATTACATGGCTACACAAACAACACTAAGAATGGAGTCGTACCAATGGATGATACTTAGCAATTATAATGAAAAAACTTAAACAAAGGTATTATATTCACTCAGAAACATAAAAAATCCTAAACACGTGTGAAAAATATATCATTTAGATTCTGAATAGTACACATGGTCTAACTATTCATTTGAGGATGAAAAGTTATGATAAGTTGAATCTTAAAAAAATCACACTACAATCCTCTTGAAACATGTGACAGATACTAATGATCTTAATAAAATATAGTGGTACTCAATAAATCATTAAACTTTACTATCTCATCCATATGATGCCTCTCTAAATATCTGAATCACTCAAATACTTAATCACCCAAAAATGAGAAAGCAACATAAAATAATCTAGGACATCCTAAATAGAATCCAAACCTCCCTAAACATAACATATATCGATGATGAAATCCATTGAAATATCCACCCAATTCTACTGATGGATATCCATTAGATGGAATAAACTTCTAGGATCATAATGCTAGGATATTTCTGGATTTCCATCCACATATTGCAACATTAACTCTACCACCAATCACCTAAACCTTGTTAACTGAAACCAAACCTTCAAGGAATGTTATATCATGGAAATGAAAAACGTTTCATCAAAGGGTGATTGATTAAACACATGAAGAAACTCATTTAAACATTTTCATGGGATAAAAAATTCTATTGAAACAATAGATAATGGAAATCGTCCTCTTTCCATACCTCAGAAGAATCACCATATATTACATGGTCATACAATAATTTTACCTATGGATAACCTACTATATTAGTGATTACTAATTTTTCCTTTTATACAAGAAACCACTACCAATGACAGCCTCCTCCTCAAGATACATTTTTTGTAAATCCTCTATCACTCTCCATTTATCTTCAGATTCATAATAAATATCTCACCATGAATTCCTACTCTAAACATTATAGTATAAATGAAATAAATTTCATTAAATTTTATGAACTCAATCCATAATCACTGGTGATGATTGGAATATCAGTAAGAGAAGATATACCACAAAAATTTGTGTTTAGTGAAGACTATAAAGTTCTCACTTATTAGTTAATATCACCAAAAAAGCATATCAAAAACTATAAATATATATTAAATATCACGAGTTTAATTATTTTTCTTGTGAGAATGTAACATCCTAAACCGACATGAGACCACCATCTTATACTACATCAAATTGAAACCTATAACTAGACCAAAATATTCTTAATCTATTCAGGAAAAACATATAGGACCTCGTAAAAAATTCTAGGGAAAACTGATTCACGGTAATTTTCTAAGACAAACAAATAATCTTCCAAATGGCACAAAAAATGTTCCAAAAACCTCTAACCCAATTGATTGTATCATTTACTAATGAACCCCATACACATGCCATTAATACCATAGAACAGAACTCTCATATGAAATTAGTCATTGATAATAAACAATGATTATAATCGGTCTATACCAGGAATGGCATCATATTGATGTATTTTTAGATAAAATAAATCTCCCAATGACTGATTCTACCGCATAGTTATCTTAAAACCCGAATTCACATAAAAAATAATGTTCTGACATCTTTCTGGTTTAGTCAACACCATGAGAACAAGAAGATTGTCCACGATGAGTTCCAAAGTTAGGTACATAGTGGTTATAATAAAGGAATGTGAAGCATAATAAAAAATGGAAATGAATAAGGTAAAATACAAATATATAGTAGCTCATGAAATCTCTTGACCACTTGGAGTTGAAAACTATTTGGAATGAAATTTACCATCCTCTACTCGTATACCTTACTTGATCTGCCGGAAAGCACCACCATAACTGCACTCACACCAATGTCATTGAGGATTTAGAAGTAACATTGAAATCCTCTACATTTCATATATCCTCTTGGTTGTTTAAAAGCTAATTAACCCTGCTTCTAATTTGTCCTTAGATATAAGTTTGAAATTTGTTTGAATATACTTTGATGACCATTGATCTAGTTTGGGAACAATTGTAATGCCGCGATCATTTTTGAATAAAATTTCCTTTTTTATAATGTATTATTGAAAACACATGGACTTTTATTATAATTATTATTGTGTTTAAATGAATTTTATGTATAACTAACACTAATAATATAGTCCTTGAATATAAATCACATGACTGTTATAAATTTAGGGGTTTTAAAACAATCCTTTCGACACAGACAAAGAAGAGGATGGAATCATCTAGTAGACTCAGGCTGTACGAAGTTCATTTATCAGAGCTCAGAAAGAAGGTAGCATCACTGGGATTCACTATTTTCAAATCCCATGCCGAGCTTTAACATGTTATGTTTGAATGAAATTGCCTATGGGAGAATTTCAATACAATAGAGATTACCACCCAGACAATGTTATCTGAGCCGCCCCAAGAGTCAATCACCATCGCACACCTTACCCTTAGGTCATATTCTGGTGTTATAAAGGGTTATGTAAGAATTTACTAGCTACTTATTGTGTAATCTATTTTTAAAAATAAAACTTATAATCTATCAAATCTTTTAAGAGAATAGCCTTTCGTTAGAAACAAGGACTTGATAAATTGATTCTTTAGATAAAAATTGAAATTTTGAGAAATATATACATTTATATATTAAAATAAGGTTTTTATTAATAATATTATAAAAATAAGTCTTATAAATGGTGATTATATCAGTTCCTTATCTTTAAATGATTAGATAATAAGTTTTATAAGAGTTTTATTTTTTATATGATAAAACAGAAAGTGTATATTTTAAGGAATTAATTATTTTTTAAATAGTTAATATTTTAAGAAAATAATATTATCCAATTAATTTTTTTAATAATAAATAAATATTAAATTTTTATGAAGTAAAATTTAATTTTTGTTAAGCTATGAATACTGTTTTTATCCAAACACATGAATTTTCAAAAAATATCAGTTTTCATTTTAAAAGTGAAAGCATAAATATTTATAAAATTATTTGGATAAAATGAAAATTGTTTTCGAAATCTGGATTTCTGAATTATCCAATGGTGAGTTTTTCATAATATTTTGAGACAATAGAATTTTTGGGTAAAAATTAAATACCGTATAAATAAAATATCTATTTTATGATATCATAATAAACCCAAAATTATGTAATAAATATTGTAACGTGTATTACCCGACCAATATAGGTTTTAAAATTAAATTAATGTGATTTTTTATTTTTTTTACTTATTTTATAGAGTCTTAGTCAATATTCAAAAATGTATAATATACTTAAGGAATTTAAATTTTTTTCATTAATAATGTGACTCACCTCTGCATAAGAAAGGCCCATATTTTAATATGTTCAACCATTTTTCTTCTAAAATAATTTTTTATACTCCACATTATAATTAAAAATGGAAAATACCCATGGGAATATTTGTTTTTTTGAATATTTAATTACATAGATTCCAAAACCTATGTTCTTGAAATATTAAAAAATTCCCCTCTCATTTACTATATACACCCACCCATACTCCCAATTATCCTCACTAAAAATACTTGGATCACATCCCTACTCTTACCTCCTCTATCTAGAATACCCCTAGGCTCCCCAAGATCTCAAGAAGCCCCTCTTCATGCTCTTGAGGTCCCACACTCATGTAAGGGTTTTCTTTATCATTTTTATCCAACTTTGATTTTATTCAAATTACCTTTTACTTTTAATTAAAAATTATGGGGTGTGATTTTTTATCTCCCTCAAACATCCCTCCTTATATTTGGATAATGTTATACTACTTTCTCTCTCATTAATTTCTTCTGTGTACACCTGTTACCGTGCCAAAATCCTATAAAATATTTCTCTTTTCTTATTTCTATTCTAGTATTTATCCCATATTATGAATATAAAATCCATTTAATATATTTGGATAATATGTTTAATGATCCACTTACTATATATTTCATGTTTAAATTATGAAATACCCCTTTCTCTCTCACCAACCCAACTTATGAATTTTCATATGACGACATTATGCTGTCAAAATTATAGCTGATTTTCAAATCGAAAATCATTGTGTAGTGAATGTCATACCCATTTCCCTATCAAGGGTATTCACCATTATTCACATATACTTATTTAATGGTACTTACATTTATTTATTTTACAATCATTAATCATGGAATAACTTATGATGTTGAATTGTTCCATTTCATATGATCAATGTGGCACACTTATGCATTAAATGAAATTCTTATAAAGGGTGCCATCTGATAGCACTCCAATGCATTAGGTTATGATTAGTTTCATGATATTCCATTTGAAATAAAGGTTTAATCATTATAATTCATGTTCAATGAGGGTTTACTCATTCTAAATCATGTGAAATGAATGTTTTCTCGTGCTAATACATGTGCAATGAGCCTTAACTCATGAAAATATCATGTTGTATGTTGTTGCCACATTTTCTTGTTATGATAACCATGATATGTAATATTTTTTTGTTCAAATTCTTCTTACGCTCCATTTATATATATATTTCCTAAAATGTATTTTATTCTTCATGTAATACCTTGTTTACTCACTTATTGGGATTTATAGTTCACCTTTTTTTATATATGTCCTCAGGTTATCCCATGCAGTGTTATGTATGAAGGAATGAGTTGGTCCTGTTAAAGAAATTTGGTATAAATATGTTTTATTTCATGTTTTATGTTTATATGTTATGATCCTAATTTCCCAAGATCGTATAACACTCGATCCATGGATTTTTCATTAGAATAAGTTTATGTAATAAATCATGTTTAAAAGAGCATGGTTGTTATAGTTGGTATCAAAGGATTGGTTTAATTGTTTTTGGGATTAGGGTCATAAAACTCCTGTGAATTACATATAAGAAAATAATCCAAAAATTTTGGTGAGAATATAATAAGTGGTTTGTCAAGAAAATACATTCCTGTCTAAATACGAACATGTAGAGGTGTATATGGCACATATGTATCAAGGGGTAAAACCCAAAAATGCTTCAATGAGATTGACTCGAATGGGAACCAGTTCAATATAATGGTCCTTTCTGTACTCTTGGTTCAACACTCCCTTGGGATATTATTTGGTAAATTAATAATCTTAATATGAATCATTATTATGGGAATAGAAAAAATCCCCTATCAATATATGTTTGGAAGAATATCATTGATAACATAGATTGGGGACTATAAATTCATATGTTAAGTAAATCAATGTAATTTATAACCTATCCCTTTTTGGAATTTTATTCCTCCTTATTTGTTTAATAAACCACCCTCTAACATTCCTTTTATTCCAACCAATGACTGGTAATTGGATGACTCATGAAAACAATAGATGCGATGATAATTTTGATGACTGTTCTAATGAGATGGAAAATTTTATGGGATTGGGAATCACAAACTATGTCATGATACTCTCATAGTTAACTCATCTTGTGAATAAAAACATTGGTCAATTGGAATTGAGAACCACCCCTAATAAAGAACAAGCCGTAATTGGGAGCCTCATGAGACAAATGCTTCCAACTTTTAATAGATCATCTGATCCCTCAATCACTGAAAAATGGACTATCTCCATTGAGAAGATCTTCTCCATTCGTCAATATTATAAACAAGAGATGGTCCTTATGGATTCTTATAATATGAAGGGTGAAGCATATCAATGGTGGACATTGATAAAAATACAAATACTGAGGAATAGATTGAGTATTTTAAAGGAAGGCTTTATGGAAAATATTTTTTGATAAATATTTTCCTCACACCCTCCGATTTAAAATGGAATGTGAATTCATTTCCTTTAAAAAAATATGATGAAACCATCAGATCGTATGATGAAAAAATTACAAGTATTGCTTGATATGCCTAATACTTTTTCATTACCCATGAATGAAGGGTTGAAAACTTTTTGGTGGGATAAAACCTAGCCTATAGAAATCAATAGTGATCTGTGACTTTGATAGATATGAGGAAATTATCTAATGTGACCTCAAAGTCGAAAAGTAGATCAGAAAATCTCAGAGGTATCATGGGGATAAGAAGCAGAAAGTGGACTTTAATTCTTGTGGTCCAATGGATAAATCCAATGGTGCTAAGATATTCCAGCACCCCACATGGAAAAATATGCGGAAGGAAGCACCTAGGATATTTTCTGATGGGGAAGAGGAAAAAATTTAGTTGTAGAAGGGAAGGGAAAATGTCCATTAACTAATGAAAAGAAAAACCTGATATTGATATAGAGGAAAGGAACACTATGTTTGGTCCTTAATGAATCATTAATTGCTACAATGGAAATGAACCGGGGCATTTTTCAAACTAGTTCCCTAAGCTAAGGGTTCTTAGATGCAACCAACAACCTCTAAGGAAGCAAGAACACGCTTTTTCCATCTCTACTGCTGAAGAGAATCCCAACCACAATGTGGTGACAAGTACAAAAGTTATTAATTCATGAATATTGAATTTACTTTTTGATTCTGGTTCTACACATTCTTTTATATCCCAAAATTTTAGTAGAACAATTCAACACCACCACAAATCATGCAAGCAGAGATGTTGATGATAACATAAAATGGTAAAATTATTGCATCCCTTTAATATAACCCCTTCCCTGTCACAATTTTTTTATTGAAATTCTTGGGGAACCTCTTCATACTCTCTACGGTGGGATTTTATGGAATTATTGACATGTATTGGCATCCCCTATATACAGCCAACATAAATTTTTGAGAGATGGAAAACACTCTCCATATAGAGAATCGACCTCCGATTCTATGCAAGTTCAAGGATGAGGATGAATCTTTTTTTGCACCATCATATCAATCATAGATATTACTACCCTATGAGCACACATATATTACTTAGATGATTTATTCTATAGAGGGAATCATATGTGAAGACATGCATTTTTGAGGGAATTCACCGATATGTTTCTTGATGAAGGGTGTGGTCTTCATCTTAGATGAGATTTTAAATTCATGATTGATATTATACCTAGTGAATTACCAATATCCAAGACTCCATATAGAATGGATATTGTAGAGCATGAGGATCTAATGAAACAACTACCAGTGAAACTGGATAAATGTTTTATATTCCCAAGTGCTTCACCAAAGGGTGCACCGGTCCTCTTCACTAAGAATAAGTTTAGGTCAATGTGCCTTTGCATTAATTATTAGGATCTCAACGAATTCATGATAAAGAACAATTATCCCTTTCCATGAACTAATAACTTATTAAATTAGCTACATGGATCACAATAATTTTCCAAGGTGGATCTGCAGTCGGGATATTACCAATTAAGGGTGAAGAATAAGGATACCCCAAAGACTGATTTTGGTACAAGGTAAGGGCACTCTGAATTCATAGTAATTGTTTTTGGACTCAATAATGATGAAAAAATGTTAATGGTTCAGATGAATAGAGTCGTAAGAGGTTAACTCAACAAATTATGGAAGTCTTTATAAATTATAATCTAATGTACTCCAATACCAAGGAGGATCACGAGGAGCATCTATGCACTGTACTAGAGTCCTTGCGAAAGGAAAATCCCTATGAAAAGTAAAAAATGTGTCAGTAATGTTTGAAATAAGTCTCTTTATTGGGTCATATCATCACAAGAAATGGGATATATCTGGATCCTTCCATGATAAATTCAATTGAAGGATGGTCTACGCAAACATCTATGACGAATATCCGTAGCTACCTTGGTTTAGATGATTATTATCATCTATTTGTGTAAAACTTCTCACGATTGTAAAACCCTATTACCAAGATAACTCAAAAGGCGGTAATGTTATCATAGAGTGATAAATTCAAAGAGATTTTCAAGGAGTTGAAAAAGAGACTTATCACTGTGCACGTCCTCACACCACCCACAAGTGGAGAACATTTAGTGGTATTTAGTGATGCTTCGAAGAATGGTATGGGCTATGTTTTGATGAAAAATAAAAATTCATTCCCTATGATTTAAGGAAAGTGATTGTTCATGAGAATAAATATCCAACACCTGATTTGGTGTTGGATGTAGTGTTCTTCGCTTTGAAAATTTTGTGACATTACCTATTTGAAGAAAAGTAAGAAATATATTTGGATCACAAAATCCCCAAGTATATCTTCACACAGAATGAGTTGAATATGCACCAAAAAAGATGGTTAGAGATGATAAAATAATGTGACTACTCAATCCACTATCTTTTGGTGAAAGATAATAAAGTATAAGTCACTCTAAGTAGAATGGATCCAACAATTCCTTCACTGATGAGAATTGAAATGTATCCAATCTTCATAGATTTTATGAATATGGACATGGGAATCATAAAGAATGGAACATTATCAATCCTGTAACAAATAATTTATCAACCGTCTATTTTGGAAAGGTTAAATGATGCTCAAAAAAATAATGTTGGATTTCAGAAGAAAGTGGAAACAATTAGAAAATGGAAATCCACATATTTTAATGTTAGTTAAGATGGAATTGTGAAATTTGGGTCCATACTATGTGTTCCGCCAAATCTAGAGTTAAAGAAAGAACTTTTGGAAGATACACATAGTTCTAATATCTTCATTCAACTAGGAATCAAAATGATATATCATTATCATAGAGATAATTATTGGTTGGATAACATAAATATGGAGATTGCTGAGTATATATCAATATACCTGCTATTTCAAAATATGAATGAGGATATATATAAGTATAAGGGGATAATGCTACCATTACCCATACTAACGTTGAGATGGGAGAACATCACCATGGAATTTTTCATTATACATCTAAAGACATTAAAAGGTGACAATGCTATCTGGGTTGTTGTGGAACCTATTACAATGACTGAAATCTTCATTGTAATTAAAGTGGATTTATTATTGGATCAACTCACATGAATATACATTATAGAAGTGGTAAGGCTCCATGGTGTACCACTATCAACTGCATTCGATCGAGATCCAAGGATCACCTTTATGTTCCAGAAGAGTCTTTAACACACTCTAAATTTTGATCTAAACATCAGTATGTCTTATCATCCTCAAACTAATGGAAAATCTGAGCAATATATCTGAACAAATGAGGACATGTTGGGATCATGATAAATGGACTTTAAAGGAGGATGAGATCAACATCTTCTTCTGGTTGAGTTCTATTACAACAACAATTTTCACTCAAGCATCCAAATGGATCCTTATGAATCCCTTTATGGGAAGAGTTGAAGAACACTGAAATGTTGGGATAAAGTTGGAGAGTGAAAAATTATATGTCCATAAATGGTGGATAAGATTATGACCATCTAAAATAACATTAAAGATGATCAGATTTGAAAAAATATATATACTGATAATCATCCACGAGACCTAGAGTTTGAGGTTGGAGACATGGTATTCATTTTCATATCACCATGGAAGAGATTTATGAGATTTGGGAAGAAGGAAATGATTAGTCCAATGTACATAATATCTTTTGATATCCTTGTTCGCATTGGACCAGTGGCCTATTGACTATTACTCCCGTCGAACCTATCTCATGTACATGATGTATTCCATGTATCACTATTGAGGTAGTATATACCTGAACCATCACATGTTCTCAATCTGTTGTTGGTACTATTGGAGAATTAACTCTCCTATAAAGAAAACCTAGTGTAGATCATATATCATATAGAAAAAGTTCTACTAAATAAGACAATTCCCCTCATCAATGTGTTGCGGGGAAACCCCATGTTTGAAGAAGAAGTGTAGGAACTAGAGAAAATGATGAGGAAGATTTACCCTCATCTATCATTGTGTGGGAAAATGAAATTTCAAGAGGGAAATTTCTTAAGAGAGGAATGTTGTAACGACACGATCATTTTTGAATAGAAATACATTTATTTCAATTTCTTATAGAAAAAATGCACTCTTTTTTATTATTATTGGTTTTAAATGACTATTTAGTATCATTACCATTGATAACATATCTGTTGAATAGTAATCACATGGTTAATATAAATTTATTGTTTTTAAAAAGAGTCCTTTCGACAAAAACAAAGGATAGGATGACCTCATCTAGTAGACTTGCGTCATATGAATCTTATTTTTTAGATACCAAAAAGGAGGTAGCATCACCAGTATTCACTATTGACCAAGACCAAGTCAAGATTCAACACATTAAGCATGAACATAATCACCTACGAGAGAAGTTCATGTTAATAGATATTACCACCTAAACTATATAACATGCATTTTCAATTTTCTCATTTACTTGGAATGCGATTGTACGTGCACGTGTACAGGTATTCAAGAAACTTCATACCACATACAGGTTGAAACCAACATTTCTAGTCTCATACCCCTTGGATTTTGGAGGTGGTATTGGGGGAGTCATGGCACGAGCCCCAGGGGACGCATCGTGAAAAAGTGGTTTCAGAGGTGGTTGGTTCAACCTCAATGATCGAGAGTCTTTTATTTTTATTTTTGGGAAATTATGTTTAATGTTTCGAGTTTTACTTTCAGATTTGGGATGTATGTTGTTGGTGTGGTGGCCAACGTATCCACACACCAGGACCTTGAATTATTATTTTCATCACTATACATAAAAATATTGTCTGCATGCATCATAAAGGAATTGAGTGTTTCTTCATGTTCTTCTTCGAACAGTGTCATCTCACCAGGAATAATCAATCAATTGGTGTACATCTTTTTTGGTTTCAATATTCTTCTACATTGACAGCCATCCAATATTCCACCACATTATCATAAGGATGATTTGTGGTCTGACAAATTGGGAACAGTGGATCATACCAGAGGCAGCACCACCGGGTGGTGTACCAGCTATACCACCACATGTGGAGTAGCACATGGTACTCATAGTACCTACAGATGAGATGCTCATGTAGAGAACACATCACAAGTTTTAGTGACTATGCCCCCAAATATTCTAGGTGATCCTAAATCACAGGAAACTATGGACCGACTTGAGGTGGTGACATAGTTTTCTATCTTGTGAAGACATAATTAGATCAGATGGTGGTTCTATAAGTAAGCCTATTCGTTCGATCAGTAGGTTGATGGAGGAGTTTAGATTACCTGTTGTTATGATGAGGTGCCTCTTCTGTGGTCAGAGCATGAGAACATTTCCTAGATAATGGGAACATTCCTTAAAAGCTAAGGGCTATGCACGCACAAGATCTTATAGAACATTGGAAGGATGACTTGATGGTATCTGAGAATTCATCAAGGCTAACTGACTTTTATAGGTACTCGATGATCATGATATAACCAGTGATTCAGGGCTTAGACCCCTAGGAAAGGTGGGTCTAGGGACATCAGAGCCATCATTATTCCTCTGTTCATTCCTAATAATTCTAGTGTTCTAGAGAGAACAATTATGGATGGAAGTATTGGCTGAGTAGAAATAGCCAATTGATGTTAGTTGTGGGAAAGAAGGCAGTCGACATCAGTCATAAATATATAAATATGTGAGACATTCCAAGAAGAGGACCCATGGATGTGGATTGATAGATCAATGCTCATGGTGTGATTCCAGTCAGCCTAAGAAGAGGTAATGATTTTACAAATATGGTAGAGGAAATATCTCTATTGATTGTCCAGCCCATCATGCTATCAGTGAAATGGTGGATGGGCCATTGGGGTAGTGGATGTGACATTAACCGATGAATCTGCAGGGTGAAAGAAGTGGAAGAAGATTTGGGAGAGTATCCGGGGGGTATACATTTCTACATGTTACAACCACCATTGCAACATGGTCCACACCAGGCTAAGGTAGCCAGAGGATAGGGGAAGGGAGTATCTTCATGCGGTCAAAGAGTATGACCTTTGGGTTCTATGAATTACAATGTACGAGCAATGTCTACTAATAGCTACCGTATTAATATACATATTTTATAATCATTCCTTCTTGTCAAAAATATTGTTCAAGACCTAGAGTTTCATGTTAAACCGTTAACATGATACTTAAGTTTGAAGATAACTATAGGAGGAGACTTGATAATCACACTTTTGACAATGATGTGATCTGACCCTTTATGTGACAGTTTTAGTTGGAACATCATGGGGGAAGCATTGAGGCCTTACGACAATAGTTTGGGTATGGAATGGTTATCCACAATACATGTTCAGATTGAATGTTTTATAAAGAAGGATATTGTATATACCAAACATTGGAATGGGGTTTTCTTTGGTCTAGAAAAAGGAATCCAAGACATCATGGAATAAAATCATGCATATGAGGGTGAATCCAATAACTCTTGAGTCGACCAAGCTTACCCTCAAGGAAGTGGATGTTTTGAGTTTTTAGTTCCCAACAGTAGTGGCGGAGTGTGGGAATATCCTTTCAAAAGATGTTTCCATGAAACCCTCCCTACATGGAGATGTACTTCTATATCATTCTATACCATGATATATCACTGATATCATCATTAGTATATCAAATGGATTTTGTAGAGCTTCGCGAGAAGGGTGCATAGGTGGGTGACTTGCAGAGGATGAGATTAGTAAGACCCTATTTTGGAGTTTATGTGTAGATTATCATCACATTAACCAATTGTCCATGGATAATGAGTTCCAACTACCAAAGGGATGATGGGAATATCAATCTAATAAAATGGGTTGCCTTTTGCGTGGATGAAAAGGTGCTCATGGGCCTTTCAACAGTTCATAATGAGGTGACAAATTGAGCTCTACTAGGGATATGACATCAAAGAAGTCCATAATATTAGAAAGGGAAATGTGGTAGAGGTTTTGGGATTCCTCTAAATCCAGGAGATAATGCATCTTCATGGGGTGACTCTGAAGATCATCTTAAACCAAGATGCTCGCTTTACATCCCAATTGTTGAATAGATTGCAGGAGGAATTTGGGACACAGTTGCGCTTGAGCACATCCTTTAACCATTAGATAAATGTCCATATATATGAGGACTACACATAGTAAGATGAAATCTTATTTTGACAGGAGACATACACCCTTGGATTTATTGGAGGGAGACCATGTGTTCTCTTTGGTCTCACCCTGATGGGGATTGCAGATATTTGTAAAAGACGACAAGTTATCTACAAGGTTCATCAGAACCTTCTAGATTCATAGTAGAATTTTTGAGGTGGCATACTTCCTAGTTCCCCCTACAGAGGCACTGAGTGCATGGTGTTTTCCACATGTCACAACTGAGGAGGTATGTGCATATCCATCCCACATCATCGAATGGGGTGAGCTGGACATTTATGATGGGGTGAAATTTGAAGGTTTCATAGTAGAGATAGAGGATCAATAGGAGCGGGTCCTTTGTGGATGGTTGATTCCTCTACTATGCATTTGGTGGTAACACATGATTCTAAAGGAGAGAACGTGGGGGTAGGAGGCTAAGATTCATGCTTAGTACCCCCATTTTTTTGGATATCATTGTTTTGGAATATGAGGACGTTAAGCCCCAAAAGTGGTTAATAATATAACGTCCTTGAAATTCCATGTAATTGATTTTAAATTATATGGAATTATTTCGAGACCGGGTATTCAGACAACTTGTGATTTTGAGGCATGGAGTGCCCAGAATGATCCATAGAAAAATGTTGATATTTAAATAGCACGCGAGAGTAGTTTTCCTAAAAATGTTGAATAAATATTTAACAGGTTCCCAGATTGGAAATCTGAGGGCACTGTTGCATTCAGGATCGCGGATTTACCCTAGGTGTGACATAAGTCTAGTCGGTGAAAGACTCTTGTTTTAAAACCCAAAAAATGGAATGACTATAAAGAAAATAATTAAATAAAATTATTGTATTGATCAAATTATTATAACTCACAGATTCGTGACTTGGATTGAAAATCTGAGACCACCGTTGGGCTCGTAAGGGTATGCTTTTCTTAGGTAGATCCATACATTGGCCAGAACGGGTCATTAGTGGAATGTAGTTTTTAGATGTAAATAAAATAATTGAATAATGTTATTCTATTTTTTAAATCCTTATAACTCATAAACGACAACTTAGATTGGAAATCATAGAGTACCAATGAGTTGTGAGGGCATGATTAACTTAGGCAAAGCCTAACATAATTCGGTGCATGTTGTTTGTGAATTTTGGTTTTTGGGACGTGATTGCTAAAAAAATGATTTAAATAAAAGTTATTTTATTTTAGAATCCTCATAACTCATAGATAGTATTTCAAATTAAAATATCTGAGACCACTGTTGAGTTCATAATAAAATGTTATACTTAAGCGGAACATAACCTTGACTGGAACAGGTCGAGGGAAAAAGATAGTTTTTGACATTTTTTTAATGTGAATTAATATGGTGCACATGAAATTTTTTGGAAACATCTAAAAGGGTTCCTAGAATAAAAATCTGAGGGCACCGTTGAACTCAGAATGGAGGGAGTTTCTTAGAATGGACTTAAATTCGATATTCACGTGTCAACCAGAAATGTTAATTTTTTGTTGGATTTTTTAGAAAAAAATAAAATAACATAAAAAGATATTTTATTGGTTTTTCCCAACTGTTGGTTGGTGGCATGATAACGATATAGTGCAGTGATAAAGCGACGATGAGTCGAATTAAATGAATATCATAAATAGCCTGTAAACATGTTGTGCAATGACACATTAAATGAAGAGTCGCAGATATATTGTTTTCTAAATGGAAAAATGTAACAACCCGATGATGTAGCATGACAGAAACACTAATACATATTTTCTTTTAATGGGATAACACATTGGAGAAATCAGGATCGAAGTGTGGAATCTCTCTAATGAACCTATAAAGATAATTATCTCCAATGAAGAAAAATGAATGCCAACAAATTGCCAGCGACATCGACACACTTCGAGTAACGGGACTCGAGACTGTCAAACACCGACAGAACATGATTCCCTGCAGACAGAATGCTTCAACAATGAACTCCAAATAATTATAGGTTTATTTTGCTTCATGTTTTCCCCATCCTTTTCAGAATGGATGAACTTGGATCACCTTACGATCAGGTTGATCTGCAGAACACTCTTTCTTGTGGGAGGGTGTTTTTCTTGGGTTTTGTATACCGAGATTAATTATTTGTTTATAGAACCTCAATACCAAACCTCCCTATGTTTAAAACTCTAACGCGGAAGGGATGGGATGAAACAAAAAAGGCCCAAGCCACTCCACCTTGTGTTTTTATGTGAAATATCCTTAGAATGTTCTGAAAGAATGTTTGGAGGTCTTGGAAGAGATAGTAGCACCCCACGGAGGTTGGAGGCGCAGATGCCGCGAAGAATATGCCACCGGAGCAGACGTGTTGGTCCTCAGAATAACCCGATAGTGCGCTGGTGCCGGTGGCGTCAATGACGACCGCACGTGGAGGCCTGTGGTTCTGACTATGGGTGTGTGGTTGTGCACTATGATGGTATGGCGAAGTTAGTAGCAGCAGCGAGGCGGTAGGTGCTGCCGGCAACGATGGGTAGCCGACGATGGTAAATGCGGTCACCCGACCGCATCTATTAAGCGGCCCGCGCTGGCACACAGTCCAGTGACTGCATGCAGGACCCAAAGTGTATCCCACTATTCCCAGTGCAACGCACCGAATAGGACGCCCTTAGGAATCCGGGATGGTGGAAGAACGCGACCACACTCGTAGGCTAGGAAGAGGGGACTAGTTAGGCAGGTGGGCCAAACCGATGCGTGCAAGCCAGGACGCTACGTAACCCCGACTAGAATTGAAGCTGGTCCAATTCTATGGGCTAGGCTGGCAAAATAACACTGGGCAACTGATAGGCCTGGGCTAGGAACAAACCTTCCCACCGGTTCTTGGCCGAGTTTAATGAGACTGGGTCACCGAGCGACCCGACGTGCTAGACCCCCGGGCAAACCAGGATGGGTCTAGCGAGGCTCAATGGGCTTGGCCCACTGGCCTGGCCAGACCAGGTCACCCCAAACCCAATCCTGGGTTTTTTGGGTGAGGTGAAATCAAACTAGACATGTGCTACCTCGGGCCGGGTGGGTCAGGTCGGTCTGATCGGGTCAGACTAGGCCCAGACACAAGAGACCACTATTTACTAAAATACCAATATCTTTCAAACTGGGCATTCGATTGATGAGACATTTTCTATGTTGGAAACCTCACGAAGAGGTGGTTATTTTGAAATAATATTTGGAGGCATTAATGGAAGTTGAAATATGAATAATAACTTGAGGATTGGTTCTCCTAGAATCAAGTGAACTATGCGTAGAAACCCAGCGGTTCGATGAGGCTAGATGACTGATTAAAATCTACCTTGTGTGGATAAAATACAATGACCCATTGCGAAGCTGAACTATGTGACCCAAAATGAACATAGTGGAGAGCGAATTTGTGTGACCTGGTAGATCCACAGTACTCGACAGGAGGAGTACCTCATTATGGCCAAGGTGGGAATCAGCTCTGTGTGACCCAACATTCCCACAGTGGGGAGGGACTTTGTGTGTCCTAGAATACACATGGTACTCACCAGTGATGAGTGCCACAATAGTTCAAGGTTAGTGGGAAGCGGATCTTTGTGATCTGGAAGTCCCACTGTACTCATTGAGGAGGATTTCCCCAGCAGCCCAAGGTGTTCGATGATACGACTGATAGTCCAACTTTATATACTCCATATTATGACTAGTGTGAGCTATCTTACATCATGATCATGCTTATAGGTTTTCATCATGGATTGATTTGTGGTCATTCCATGTTGGTTTCACGGTCCCCTCTGAGTACTGTTTTACTCACCCCTACATGGGATTCACCCTCACATGTTGTGTCCAGTGAAGACGACTGCCTCCTTGATGGGGGACTTGGTGTCCCAGGACCTGATGGTTCCTATTGAGACTAGAAGGTGGGGCGTACTTTTACGACTTCTAGAAGATACTCTACACTAACCCATCAGGTGGGGTTTTTAAAGGATGAATTTCCATAGATCTTTTACTTTCTCTTGTTGCAGATTTCTTTTGTTGGGTTTGTATTATGTCCCATTTACATTTAGTTGTACCTTTACACTCAGTGGTTTCTTAGTCACACCAATGTTCTCTTTTCCAGTTCTCTTGGGAAGTTGTTGTATGTGAGTTTGTATAGGTAATCAAGAAAATGACTCCCACTTGCAGGTTTATGCCTTTTGCTCAAGTAACCAACCCATGGCCTTTAGGAGGTAGGCTTGGGGGAGTCACTGCACATGCCTTGGGGACTGGTCATGACATAATTTCCCCTCAACAATTATATAAAATAGTGTAATTTTGAATTTCCTCTCATCCATTAACCCAATATTTTGTTAAGAGGCAACCAATCCATTAATACAATTAAATTATAAATAATAATGAAATCCATGAAGATAATCATGTCATTCAACATATAGTATAAATTAGGATACGATCATTTCCATAAGCATAGAATTTATAATTTAATTAATTCCATTTAATTATCCCATTTCATTAGAGTGTACAACTCAACATAAAATATATCTATTATAGATGTGTGTGAAGCTGTCATCTTAATTTAATCCAATTCAATTTCATTAACCCATTATAATAGGATTCATTCATAACATCTAAAAACATAACCCAGAGTGAGAAATACAAGGAATTATTAACTAATCATTTAAGAAACATCCCTAGGGATGGTTTAAATGTGTATACGAATTTCTGGACACATTTATATAGGAAAAACACCTTAAGGTGTGGTTCAGATTGGTGTAGAGAACCTCCAAGGGTTCCATTTAGCATTCAATTTCTAACCAATTTAAGGCATTAGTTTCTATATACTTAAATCGAATTATATATATATATATATGGAAACACATGGAATGTATAGTGCTATGCACAATAGAGTAAATTATAAAAATTCTTGAATTTAAGGTAAAAGAAAAAGAACACCTACCTCGTACATAGGATGGTATAATTATCCTATATATATCTTTTATTTGATCTGGTTTGAGAGAAATAAAAAATCTTGAAAACACCCTGAAAATAGGTTGAATTAGTTCACAAGAAGATAGTGCAGAACAAGGTTATATCAATGATGAAATGGTGAAGGATAAGTCATAGACTCATCGACACAGTTCTAATGTGAAATACAACACCTGCAATGGAGTCCTGATGGAGAAGATATCTCTATAGATGCAGGAGAGGAGGATGACTCCCACCAAAGTGCTTCTACGTGCGGATTGGAGGAGAAGAAAGGGATGATATTTTTTAAAGGAAAAAAGGAAAGTATGTCTTTTCCATATTTTAAAGAAATGCATGGTTTGGAAAATTGTTCACCAACCATGGCAATCCTCTACCAAGGATCCCCACCCCATAGGGTTTGGTCACACTGTTTGATATAACCATTCACCAGTTATGAAATGAAACTTTTTATGTGGCACTAAGTGTGTGGGATAGGGATACGATTTAAGAAAACCACATAAAACCTATGTGAGTCACCCTATACTCACCTATAGGAAGACTCGTAGCCTTATCAACACTTTCATAGAATGTTGAAATTATTCTCTGCAATAAATGGGGCCATACAGTTGACCCACATGGTTAAACTAATGGTGTTCCAAAAATGATACTTATCATGCCTTTATAGAAAATGGAGCCTTCAAAGATTCAAAACAATCAAAACCCATCCAAAATTACACGAAACCATTTGAGACCAAAAAATCATCCAAAAAACCCTTAATAATTCCAATAATTTTAGTTATATTCCAAATACTAGAGGAATATCAAACCCATCCACTAAACGTGAAGTTTAAATTCCAGTTAAAAATTTCACATGGTCCAAAACACAGGAAATTACAACCTCAACACCTCATAAATACTCTTTTAAGATAAGCATTGTGGAAAAATGAAAACAACACCCGACCTACACAATTCATGATATTTCATTCAAACAACCACTTTTCACTTACAATTCCCAACACACATCCCAAAAAAACTGTATTAATATAGTATATATGTCCTAGAATGTCAATTCAATACTCAAATTCAAAACATAAGAATCTAGATGGTACTTTATCAAGCCCAAAAAAACTAGAGAGGCAATCACTTCATCATATATTTAATCATGTATACTATGGAACTCCCCACTATAGTATCTATCATTTAAAGGAAAAATCCTAGTAATAGTATATTCATCATTGGAGTTTCTTATTTTAACATGATTCTATAATTATTACTGTGCTCTTGGAAAGATTTAATAAAAATTGAAAATGTGATTACATATGAGGATATAACATAGTAATAATGTGATCAATATATTATAATTTTTATTGACCATTTTAAACTTGTAACATAATAATTCTATGAAATTATATATCAACCTTTACATCACAACCATCTTAACTTGTCTGGATAACTAAAATAGTTCCTCGCTAACTGTATTGTTTTTAGTAATAGGATTCATGTTGAGAAACTTCTACTGAACAATCAATAAAAAAAATCATCTAAGATGGCTGGTGTATCACCACCAAAATCATGATGCCTTCTCTTAGAGCACCATGAGTTTACATTGAGACCATTTAATAAAATATAAAACTAGATTCCGATGACATCTTATACCAAAACATCCATTGATATTGCAGCGCTTCAACACAAAAATCGGTGTATACATGATCCCGTACACTTAGATTTTCCCATAATACAACTCAAATGAATTCCACTCAAGTTATAGGTAACCACAAAATCATCGACTATGGTCCAAGGAGCTCATACATGTAATCCACACTCTTGTGTTCACTAGTAAGATGATGGTACATAGCTGAAACACCCTTATTGAAACATTGATAGATCCCCATGGAAGCAATGTCCATGAACTGACTATTTTTTGTTCCTCATTCTATGGAATTTCTACTCAAGAACCCAAGTATCACTCAATATTAACCATTAATTAATAACAATGCATTTTTCTGAAACAAAACTACCCATAATTATATTTTTTCAAGAAAACATGGCATTGAATATCTTTTTTTAGATCAACATATAACCAATTCTCTCTCAGTGTATCCTAGATGATATCTAGGCTAATTACATGATCATCACTTAGAAAAGGGTAAACATTGAGGATTTATAGAATTACCAATAAGACCCAAGAAACACTCATCATATCTAAGGTTATGTGGTATGTATGGTTTTTAACCAGTCATATCCATCTACACAAAGTAATCAGTGAAACCAACACAGGTTGATTTCCTCTAAAGGAGCTCCACTGATCCTAATGAAATGTCATCATTAAACAATTTTTATGTTATTTAATACCAGAGGCATCTCGTGATCACTCAAGCATAACTATAGGAGTCCATCTTCTTGAAATTATGTATACAAAGTTTTTATACACATCCATCTATTTCATCTTCATGACACCAATCAGGAACCAATGCATTTTACAAAATAAGAAATCACTATGGGCATTAAAAACACTAACCATTTAAAAATGTCCCTTTAATTGTATCACTACCTTTATATTGAATTATATGCTAAAAATAACTGATGTAATTATCCCCATTTTAAGAGTTTCCTTATAGTCTCATTATTGAGAATGGGAATTGATCCCATGACACATGCTCCATCAACCCCCAATCACAATTTCATGAAGCGGCCAAATTTCATTTAACAAGCACTCATTGAAAAAGAGAGAGAAACTAGACACATAGTATTTCACTATAATAGATTTACTTTAGATGTATTATTGACATTCCTCCAAATTTACATCCATGTGTTTTATAACATTAGGTATAAAATCCAAAAAAGCTAACCAAAATCCTAAAACACCTGATCCTCTTGGGAATGTCATTATGAGAATTGGGACAAGTTAAAACTTCCTTTATCACCAAGATCAATCTACCTTGGAGATGATCTATGATCAAAGTGTAACTAATCAAGGATTTAATAATTCCCAAAAAATCATATGGTTTTATATAATATATATCCACTTGAGTGTTGTAGTGTGTATCGACTAACAATACCCATTGATTCATTATCAAGATGACACATAATTAATACCATCCATGGGATTAACATATCAATTAATTCATGTGTCTAAATACTTTCATAAAAGAACTAGACTAAATTCTTTTTATCCAATGTGACTATAATTTAGATGATGACATGCAAATTCATCCATTACTGAAGGAAAAGAATATTGGTAACACCACCCACTAAGTAGTTGACCATTATATAGGCATGCCTAACCCAATAAAACTAATAATTTTGTGATTATAACTCTTTTTACAAGGATTTAATTATAAAACAACTACCCATAAAGACAAGGGAGTCATTTTCTTCACGATTATTATTACTTGGGACACTAAAACCAGAATGACACCAACAATTTAAACTGGATCACACACATTTTAAAAATTTTAATTTACTAAGGGTGATCCCTCCTATGTATATCCACCTAAAAAAGAGGAAATCACCTAACCTATAACTATGTTATTCAAAATAGGTCATTTGAACATAATAACTATATTTTTGGCTCAACAAAAGGTAAAATGGGAAAATGGGACCTAGAGAAAATTTCCACATTTCCATCCCAAGAAATCAATAAACAAAAAGTTAAGATAACCCTTAATTATGGTTTCAAGGTATAAATACTCGTACTGACTTCATTAATGTCATTACCTTTATTCACATTTAGATTTTTTAAATCATTTCATGGTTCAGTGTTTAATGAATATCAAGAACCAATTAAGAAGGAGAACTGTACATGGTAAAATTTATTTTGATAATACCATAAGTAACATTGGATAATTTTATCAAAAATCCTTTTCAATTATTTTAATTTATAAGAAATACTATAATATTTATTCAATTTATCACATTAAAGTTTTTATCCATTTTTTGATTCAAAAGGTTCTCATAATTAGGTTTATTTAATGAAGATTTCAATTCAAATATATTGAGGATAACACCCTTTAGGTTGTAATTGGATGTTCAATTAACCAACCCTCATAAATAATAAATCTCAAAAGTAGAAAAAAAATATCTTTTTAATTAAAAAAAGGAATTCTAAAGTAAGATACCACCATAGATTTATATGTAACCCTATATAAACTATTTAAGAAATATAAAATATATATTCCCATATTACATAAGTATATCCTCATTGGGTTAAATACCAATTTATTTCAAAATAATGTCAACCAATGAGGGTACCAATAATTATTCCAAGAGACTCAATTACACCTTTATCGGGATAATATCCTATGAAAAAACACCATGGCCAGTATACTTTGGTCGAGTAAAATCTATCATAACAAAAACATGCCCCAACAGACCAACTTGGGTTTACTTGTGTATTTATAATTTTTTTTCATACATGTCACTATTCTCAAGTAACAAAGTAACAATCCTTTCTATAGGAAACCATTTCGGATATGATTTACAATTTAGCATATATATCTATGTAATAAGATTTATTACCATTCTAAAATTATAATGGTAGATTCCCTAAACAACACAATTTCTATTCATTTAAATGTAGATATGATTTGGAATTGATATCAGAATATCATAAGTTCACATATAATTGTTTGATTATATGTATTAAACATAATAGTTAATATGGTATTATACACGTCATAAATTTCCATTAATTCCCCATTTAATCACAACCATAAATGTTTCATCCCATGAAACCAATTTTCCGAGGACCATTAGTAAAAATAATTTGGTTAAATATAATTCCACCAACATTATTTATATGAAAAAACCCTCTTAGGTTTATTCTAAAACATTATTTATATAGCTGTATATCAAAATCATAATGTGGAATACTATAAAAGTCATAGATACCAATAATAATCATAGTTTGTCACTACCTAAGAAAGAAACCATAGAATCATGTAATACAAGAAAACATTTCCTACAACTTTCTACAAATGGAATATATATAATAATTTTAAACACGACATAACACTCAAGGATCAAATAAAAATTATTATTCAACCTAAATAGCATGGAATTTTCATGGAACGGGAATCTATATATGTCTATATAATGATTCATGTAATGTTATTTCCTTTTCATACTGGGCCAAGGGTAATGTTCTGTAAATGTCATAAATCTGCAACAGTTGAAAGTGCATCATTCACTGAAGGTGAAATCATAATCAACCGTCACAAAAAATAACATGGAAAATAATATAATCCCTAAAACATGGTATTTTCTCCATTCATGGTTTGATCACTCCTAGAAACGACTATATACTAACCAATGACGCATTACTAATCTCCTATATACCATCCCAAAATAGTAAGATGACAGTAAATAAAATACCTATAATACCACTTTGTAACATCCCAACATGGGAGCCATTAAAAGTGATCCCTAAGTCGATTACTCACATGGCCCCATGTTCACCTCCCCATCTGATAGGGACTGATAACAAGTACGAGGATCTAAATATGGTTATGTTGTGAGAATATACCCTCATGATAAAATTATTATACTAGTGTAATAATTATAGCAATAATAAATTAATAATGGATGTAATATAAATAAAGGAAAAAGATGAAGAAGAAAACCCTATCTGGTAAAACAACAAAATCCAAAAATACTATAACACATGCATGTCCAAATAGGGAGATATAATCTAAGAAATAATCACACAACTAGCCATACATCATAGTTAATAAAGAAAATACTAAAGTTTCATGGTCTAATCCCATGAGAATCCTAACCTTCGAATCAATCCTATTATCCTATGCTCCCACATAAAATAGGAAAACATAAGCATAATCCATATACTTGTGCCTACAATGTAAGGTATTTTTTAGTACCATAGTGTAATGGTGGCCCGAAATAGGTGTGAGATAAACTCAGTACACAACCAACAATGTTATCTAGAGACACTCAATTTATGAATATAAAATGAATATGTTTTTGTGTATAATAAATAATGAATAATTGAATTGATGGTAACTAGTTGGAATCATGTTCCAAAAAAGACACCCGACCTATATTAAATGTTTTGTCCAAAGTATGAATACTATAAATATAAAGATATATATAAATAATGATATGTATTTATATATATGCACTATAATGATAAATGTTTTATTTCCGTATATATCGATACATAATATTAGCTAGGAACTGTGGTGTAACTTCGGAGAGTATGAATAATAATACCATAATAATAAAAAGAGTACCATAATAATTAATATGTTTTTTCATGACTAAGGATTTTAATCAAAGTAAGATTTTAGGTAGAGTATCATGTATAACAATAAGAAGGGTCATATCCGACCTCCTAATCTAGTGGGTGTGAAATGTCATTTCAAACAACCCGAGTAATGTGAAATTAATTACAACATCCTCAACCAAGAGGATGTCACACATCATAGAAAATGACACTACTCAAGGTACCTTTAGTAATTATGTATAATAAGGTAATATTTCTATCTATATGATCTCATATTCTGATGTTTCATAAAGAGGAAACCAACATCGCTCAAAATAAATTGTATCATTTTAAATATAATTAATTTAATATTTATTAGAATCCCATATGTTCACAAAATCCATTAATACCAATAAATTATAAATAAAAATGAAATCCATGATGATATAATTTCATTCATTAATTAATTATAAATAATGATAGAGTAATGTATCTGAACATGTCATTAATTATTTAATTAATTCCATTTAATTTCTCTATTTCGTTATACGGGATAACACACCATAAATGTTGTTCAGAATAAATGGGGGTGAGGATATTGTATTTAGTTAATTAAATTCAGTTTCATTAACCCCCTATAAGAGGATTCATTCTCCCCATATGAAAAGGATTACCAAGACTGATCATGTTAGGTTATTATATGTAAATTATTAAAGCAACATTCATAAGGATGGTTAAATTTACAAATAAAAACATATTCCATGGAAATATTAGAGATGCACCCTAATGGGTTGTTCATATTCAGTTAGATAACCTCTAATAATTCCGTTTTACACACAAAAACTATCCCATTTAAGGTACTTGGTTATATGTACTTTATTCCATAATTATATGGCGATACACGTAATTCTTGATGTTCAACATGACAACATAATTTACAAACAGTCTTGATTTTTAAGGAAAATAATGATACTGACTACCTCAATCTTAAAATTGTCCAGTCATTTAATATTTAGCTTTTTTCGATATGGTTTGAGAGAAATCAAAAAAATGAGAAAACACCTAGAAATTTGGGTGAATTAACTCGCACGAAGACAAAATTGGAGAAGAGAATATAAATAAATAAAGGAGAAAGGAGATTTTTTAGACTCACCAATATGATTCCAATATGACATAGGGAACTCCAAATGAAGTCCGAAGAGTGGATATCCATCCATAGAAGGAGGAGTGGATGAGGAATCTCATGGATGTTTTTTGTGTGTAGATAAAAGGAGAATAATGGGAGGAGTGGATTTAAACGAAACTAGGAAAACAATATTTTATATCTTTCTAAAGAGATCCATGGTTTTTCCCCATTGTTTGGAAAACTGTGAACCAGCCATGCAGCCTGCACTTTCTTGTAGTAAAAATCCACATAGTAAGGTTTCATAATTTTATATAACCTTATTCCAGTAATTTGGTGCTATCAGGTAAGTGGCAACACAGGTGATGAATATGAATAATGTTTAAGGAAACTACGGGCAACCCATTTGAGTCACCCTATTTCCACCTTCACCATTCCACCCAACCTCTGATCCCTTGAAATGTTTTTGGAAAACTGATACCATTATGAATTAGGGCCATACAGTTAGACCACATGGTTAAACTAACTATGATCTAACTATGCACCTTTTGTTTCTTTTCAAAAAATCAGAACCTTCAAAGCCTGAAGCCCCCAAAACTCAACCGAACTCCTAAGAAATATTATTAGACCTAAACCTTATAAAAAACCCTTTATTGTTCCTATAGTCGATGTTACATTCCAAATAATAGATAATTATCTGGCCCTACCGCTAAATGATATGTTAAAATTTCCTTTTGAAATTTCTCATGATCCAAAACATAGAACATTATACTTCTAATTAAACCATATAGTTCCAACCACATCAAATCTAATGAAAGAAGTTTCCCTCCAGTATGGTCACTTACAATTTATGTATCTAAATCATAAAAAATATGATAAAAAATATATATATTGATTGAATACTATTATAAACATAACAAATTACTAGTTTTTCATACTTAAATATGTTTCTCATAGTACTTGTGTATTTTCATCAACCAGTGGAACCTCAATATTTATACAGGCCTCCTTCTATAGCACATAAATTCACATGGAAGTGTATTTTGATGTTTATTCATCAGTGTACATAAAAATAAAGGAATATATGTTGTTTCATATAATATAAAACTACTATTGTGGACTCAAAATACATTCCATCTTTTTCTATAGTGTATCATACTTAATCCTTGCAATATTATAGAGGTACATTGGTTTTGGTGCATGTTTTTAATTTTCATCGCTCATTTTTTATTTCATAAATTAACAATTTTGAATAAAATTGGAAAAAATATTCAATGTTAAATAATATACTATCGACTAAAATACACCTGAAGTGATTTGTCATCACGACAATTGATAAATTCATTCCATGTTTCCCACTTTATAGTGTGTGCATTCATAACTGGTGGGGAAGGATTTACTTTCCCATCAATATCCTAATGATGAAGCATTGAAAGTGGTGTCTGGAAGCCTGTTTGGGATTTTTTAATTGTCATTAAGAAATATTTATTATATAAGTCATAAAAAATAAATTAAATCTTCAAGTGATAGTGAAAAATAAATCTAAATTTCATTATATAATTTTTTTATAAAAGAGAAGAAATAAATCTTAATAGTACCTAAATATCTTCAATAAATTGGTTTTATAGTTTATAGGCTAGATATGGTGCCATAATCATAAATTAAATGGCATATTCATTCTCATTGTGAACAGAATTTAAGTAATAAACATTAAATTGTAGGTATCAAAAGGTTGTCCATGTTAATGTCTTCCAATTTCAAAATTTATACTTATACAAATTTCCTTTATTATTTTAGTCAACCCAACAATGCTATGTCATTTTTTTTTCTCATCAACATGATTCTGTTCCCCAAATAATTATATAATTTTAGTATCAACCACATTCTATTCCTTGAGATTGTTGACATCATCATGTGTATAAGTCATTATCTGCATGAGTTATCAAACATTTAATTTTTATTTTTTAAAGCAATTGAGAAAACATTATATTATATGGAAAATAATAATATATTAAAAACAATTTAACCTACTCATTTAACCCTATTTTCATTAATGTTTTATGGAATTTTTCTCCCCTATCAAGAATCAAAATCACCTCTTTATGGTCTTCTATAATGTATAGTACATTTTCTAAATTGGAACAACCGTGAAATTATTGTGATCTTATAATGAAAGGGTCACCCAAGATGGAATTTTCGTATGACACTTCAATTATTTCAGTCACCAATAAGATAATTGAAAAAATATTGTTTCCTGGATCTATGACATAAAATATCTGCACTGATTGGGTTCCCATTATGAATGAATCTTCTATATACCCTTCCATAATAACATTCACCTTCATGACACAAATTACATCAATTGTCAACCCACATGTAATGAAAAATTAACACTTGAAATATTGTATAATCCAACTAATATATTTGTTACATGATGCTGATATCTGACATATTAACATAAATTAGATTTCTATCGATGGAACTGAATATGGGAATCACTTCTTCCATAGGTGAAACTCCACTATTTTTCATCGTACTGTAGTTATCATTATATATTTTATATAACATAATAAATTTAATTAAAAACCCAGTGAAAGATATAAAATTTATATTTGGTCCCCTGATTTTCCATCGAAGTTGTTCAGAAATTGAATTCATATTTTCAAATAACTCTATATAAATATGAGCTTAGAGGCACCATATAAGCTATTTATTATGTGAATTTTGTATTTATTTCTCAAACCATGATGGATTCAACAATTTAAGAATTACTTTATGGGATTCAACTTAGGGATCCACATTTTATTATTTTATAACATATAATTTTGAGATTTCTCCTAGTCTATGATGGTAATTGTAACTATATATCTTTTATAAATAGATTTACACATAAGGGATACTCTATGATGAGACTTTGGGAGACTGATGTCATCCACATATAATTGTAAATCATTATATAATTAAATACATCTTCAAGAATATATTGTTTTGTAGTACAACCGTTGGGCGACTTCGAATTTTGATATACCCTTTCAAAATCATCATATATCATTCAATGGTGTAAATCCATATATAATGGATAATACCACATAGTTTAACCTCTCAATCTATGTGAAATATGTGTTAGACCATTATATCAAATAATTATGGTGGAAATAACATTCATAATTCACATAATTTGACTAAAAAAACCATATTCAACATTATAAACAACATCGGGTTTATAACATTACTGCTTATGAATTTGAAAAATAATTAGAGTCTAGATAATGTATCTTATACATTTATTGGAAGATTGGAACATAAAGTGACAAGCATCAAATCTTTCCTCATTATTAGACAATTGTATTATTTTAGTCTGTGTAACAAACAATTAGTAAAGGACATGAAACTCTTGATATTTTATGAATAACCCTCAAGGTCTTCTACCCCATTATAGAGAAATAAAAATTGATATTTATCTTTTTTGTATAGAGTGTAACCTAATATAGGAAGAAAATTATATCTTTTACTATTCACTAATGCCACCTTGTCCCTTGTCCTTATGTCAATCATGAAAAATCTTGTCTTAGTTTCATATTTTTTTCTACAAACATTATGTAACATTTCAATAACACTCTCAAATAAATGTTTTATTCATGAATGAAATCATGAAAAACATATAAAATATAAATAATTATTATATGGTAATTCAAATAAAATTGATCCTTTTTCCAAAATGATTGCATATGGTTTTCATAAAATGTTTTAATGAAAATAGTCTGAAAATATTTTTCATTGTCAAAGAGTTGATATCTTGTTAGTAGAGATAGTGGAGTACCAAGTTAGGTATTACCATAAATTGAAGTCACCTATGATTGATATATATTTTTTATAGGTAAAAATATCCAATTTCTTAATAACACAATCTTCAAGGAATGGTCCAACCAAATTGAGTGTGTGCATTCTTCCCAAAATGGATTCCCCAATATTCCTTTAATCATATTGCGAGAGACATTTCCATACGCAGGGAAGTAATTTATCATCCCATAAAACATAGACCTAAATATGAATTTTTGACATTTACAATTATAAATTATAACACCTTTATCCAACATCAATTTAAAATCCTAAATTTATGTAGCCAAACAGAAATCAATATCATTAATGGGTTGTTTTGGTATTGATATAAGCAGAGGAAATATTATTTATTTTGGCTTTTTTCATATCCATGGAGGAATTATATTTTTTAACAATATAACTGTTCATGTACTATGAGGACTACTCTAAACAAAAATGGATTTATTCCATTTGTAGATAACAGAAGACAGAAGTTTCTTGAATCATTTAAAAATTCAAGATACTGAAAATCAATTTTCATTCACCATGGAGAGTATACTAGATGATGTATTTTACCATCATTAATTTTCTCTATTCGCATACCAAGTTAATTGTCTCATTGTTTCCTGACGTCTATAATTTTTTTTAAATATTATAATCAAAATAATTTACCATTCAATCTCTAAAAGGGTTTGATTCATCTTTCATTTATCGATTATCACCATACTTAGTGCATTTGATGATTCATTTGTAGTACTTTGGAATAATATACAATCATTTGGACAAGTATGTATTTCTTGTTGATTAATCCCACTAAATTTATCATTTTCTCGATTTATATGTTCAATAAGAACTTTTATTTTATTCTAGTACCATAACATTTTAAAGAACAAGTAGTAATGTAAAGCTAGTACCACTCTATCTGCTGGTAGATATCAAATTATATAACTTAAATACAGCTATAAATGTTATATATTTAGGGAAATTGGTATGAAATGGTCTCTCAAAACTTCTATTTAACTTCTCAAATAACTTTGGAAAATAATAGAGTTCTTATTTAATTACCATTTCTTCTATATGAACTCCATCATTATTTACACTAGTATTCATATCAAATGATTCACAAACTATTGTATCATCCCTATTGGTCATCACATTCAGGTTTTTCCATATATAAACCAAAATTACATATATGATCTATTATATGAGAAATATTATGTTCTCCCAACTCTCCTGGACTAGTTTTTCATGAATAAAAACAATATAAAAACTAACACATGATTTGGGAAGGGAAAAGTGTATTCTCTATTACAAACATGATGAACTCTTTAAATACTTATTCAAAATATTATTTTGTATTATTGTGTTAATATATTTTCTATTCATATAATTTATATTTAGTTTCTAAAATATTAATTTTGAATCTAAAATAAATACACTTAAGATATTCATAATCAGAGGAGAACAATATAGGTAATTATAACAAGGGGAACCAAAATTTGAATTCATAATATAATTTCAACATGATCCAAAGTAAACAGTTAGGTAAATTTAATAAAATAATTACTCCATTGCTGGTATGTGTTATCATATATATTCATCCTAAATGATCATTTCTACCCGATATGGTATAATTACTCCCCTGAGTTGTTGAAGCAACGTATGTGCATGCCATGAAGTGATATGAGATGAGTGTCAGAAAAAAATGAAATAATAATTTTTCAGGAGATAAAGATGATGAGGATGCTTGTTGTCTAATTAAATATAATTGTTCCTGAGATGTGGAGTTAGAAAATAACTAGACAACATTTAATTGTTTGCTACTAAAATTTTAAAAAAAGTATTATCAACTGTTTTATTTCAACAAGGGGATATTTGAATGGTGTGACTATGAGAAGGATCAGTTGGATGGTCTTATACACACCCATGATGAGATAACCACTTCATTTTAAACATTAAAATAAACCCTTCAATTACTCCATGATGAATAAAATTCCTCTCGTATGAGGACTAAATTTTAGAAGTGCTTAGCTTCCTATAAGGACAAGGTTGTTGGAGTTGGGTCCTAATAAATATATAATATATTGGATCATGTTAGTGACATTCCCATTCCATGATGTTATTATAAATATATATTATACAAGAGGTGATATTATGGTTATCTAGGAGGTCTCTGAATGTTAATATTATTATATAATTTAAATAGAAGATCGTTTTGTTTGAATTATTTGATTACGATAAAAATTTTATGATAGTGGAATTCCTATGTAAATATGGATAATACTATGTGAAGATATATTTCATTACCATTCCCAGCTAACATAGAGTTTTACAGTAATTATTTATTTTTGGTAGAGAGAGATATCCACAATAACCATCCTCACTACTCATTATGATTCAATTCATTAAAAACATTAATAAATAATATAATATTACGATTTAGATTGATTATTTTTTAATTTGATATATGACCATATTACAAAAACCTAAAAAAATTCATAGTTTTCTAGGAGTCGTTGTTGATTTATAAGGCCCACAACAACCTGCCACTCTCACCATTTCAAGGGAGTCCTAAATCTCACCCATTATTTGTTAATATTTATTAATTTTAGTTTTAAAATTATAAATAAATATATAAAATAATATATGATAATTATTATGAAAAAATTTGGAGTCTGATAAATTTGAATCCTTTATTAGAAGGGCTGGAATTCATTAAAAATGAGGTTTTATTTGTCTAAAGGGGATGAACATGTGTTTATAGATTTCATTAATGATATTAATTAAATATATATAGTGTATTTCCATGATCATTTTTCCAATGAAATAATTTTTCCCACATTTAACACCAAAATGATGGACCTCTCTAATCTATCAGAAGAGGAACCAAATATTACCATATAAAATAAATATTTTTTTTTCAAGATTTCACTCCATCATATGAACCTTAGATCACAAAACATCTAATTAATTCCAGTCCATAAAGATTCTGAGAAATGATGGATAAAAAATGAGGAGAAAATAGGAATCAAGATGAACTATAATAGAAATTAGTAAATAAAGGAAACAAACATATGAATGAGATATAATTAGAAATAATAATATACATTTTGATTTGATATGGTTGATTCGTCCATGATAAGTTCGAGAGGGAGTAACAATAGAGTTGAACATAGACTAGTTCTTGAATAGAATGACATAAATTAGATCAATTTGTGTTATATTTAAAATCTATGTGTTTTAATATCAATTTTTAAAAAAACTAATAAATATGGGTTTTTTGTGTTAAAATAAAAATTACTAATTAAAATCTATTTATTAGTGCATTTATAACACAACTAAAAATATAACATTATCCGAACTATAAATCACTAATAAAGACTACCTATTATCAGTATTTTCTTAGCGTTGATAAAGGGTTGACTGCATATGTGTGCATCCGACATCATAATTAATGATGCATATTTTCCTTTTTTATGTGTTAAGATATATCACCATACTATAAATGAAGTGAGACTAGTGTTAGAGGACTCCTACTACCTCTGGTGCCGCCCCGTTCTATTTACACCTTCCTCCCTTTACTGTGAGGTCCTGAAAACCGTACGTTAGTGTGATGCTCTAGTTTTCCAACTTATATCCTCTCACCATTTGGCGGGATCTCTCAGCAGGGTGGCATGGCCAGTAGGGCTAATTCGAGGATTCTAGGTGGTGGGCCTCCTAGTGGGTTGAGGGCTAGTCCACAAGCATATATTTTTACAGAAAAAATAATCAACTCTTAGTTCTTTTATTGTATTCATAATTTAATTTTAAATATATATAATTAATATACAATTTATTACTCTATATATAAATTTTATCAATTCATTTTTATTAATAAATATTTAATTAATAGAAGAGAATACATGGGTCTATGTAACACTACACTCTAGGTCTGTTTTGTTCGGAACACCCCATGGGTGGCCCTAGGGTTTGCATTAACCTCCCATGATGCTTGTTTCGGTATGTTTTAGATATTTTTCATCATGGCAGCGTTCGATCCTAAATGGGAAAGAGCCTCTGAAGGGCGTGAAATTAAGTTTCATATTGACGAAGCCCTCCTAGTGGAAGGACCTAAAGGGATCTCTTTCCTTGTATTGATTAAAGGTATAGAGGTGTAAAAATATTCATTGCTGAAAACCTCTCTATGAAAGAAACTCGGAGATGTCTGATTTGCAGCTGAGGATGATCCTGAGGCCCTTCTACAACATTCTCAAATGTGTAAATTCTCGATTATGGGATACACTTCTTATATTAGAGTTGATAAACCTTGGTCGACATATGATCTCAAATCTAGGAGTGCTCACTTCTAGGGTTTTTCCGATTGGAAACTTGTTCCAATTGTAAGAGGCTTAATTCATATGTTGTTACGTTCCTAGTATGAATTTGGAAATGAATGGAAATTAGGGAACACATAACTCAATCATGGAGTCCTTAGACTCTCTTAATGGAATTTTGCCTTCAATACATATACCTTTAGAAATAACTTGGCACAAATCTGAGTTAGACTACACAGACATAGCTGGTTCTTTTTCCCCTCCGTGATCTTGATAGATATATTGTCCTTCTTAGGTACTCCTCTCAAAATCGACCATTGTAGAATAAATGCAGTGATTGGATTATATACCCGAGTTATGGTTGAGGTTTACCATGAATCTAAACTCTTGGAGGTTATTAATTTCAATGCAAAAGATTGAAAAATAGAGGTTCAGATTATGTTTTATTATAAGACACCATTCTACAAACTATGTAAGATTATAGGACACTCATTAATTAATTGTAGGGTTTTGAAAATCCACACATCCAAGCCAAGGGATTATGGATGAACTAAAGTTCGAAGGGGTAAGAAAGAGAAAAATGATTCATTTGATAAACCTAAATCATCGAAGAAAAAAATCTGAAGTCTATGTTAAAAAGAAAATATTTTTTAAAGATAAATCGGGTGCCACATGGGCTAATCTAGTGAAAGAAGAAGATGATTCTTCTGATCAAAGTATTCTTGAGGAAATTGAAAAACTAGTTATGGATGCTTGTGAACGTCTGTAAGATGCCAATTCTGTTAAAGACACATGTGGACTAGGTGCTGCATGTTTCTGTCTTATTATTTTAGGATTTACAGACCTATCCAGTCGGAGTGTTCCAAGTTCCACTATAGAGATTAATCATGTATCACCTATTGAGATGCATTAGTATCTTCCTGCAAGATCTGGTCATTTTTTTGATATAAGAGATTCAGTTGGTAAGGCATTGTCTGTGGAGAGCCGCCATGTATCCTTTCCTCAGAAGACTGAAATACTTCATTCATATGAGGTATCTACTGTCATGGTTCCTACAGATCGTAATCCAAGAATCACTGTAGAATCTATGATTTTTTTTATCTTTTGAGACCATGGGGGAGTGAGCTCTCTTCCAGCTTCAGTTTCAAACATTTTCATCTTCTCACCCCTCAGTTCCCTTGGATAATAACTCTGGTATGGAGAAAAAAACTAATAATCCTTTATCTAAGTAGACTGTTATTTCATTGAGCATGCAATCTGCACCTGTGGGTAATACTATCACTCATGTTCCATGTACTTTAATGGATTCAAGGGGAAGTCCTATAGACACCACATTGAATGCTAGAACACATGAAACAGATCAGATTATTTATAACATAGGTACTACTAAAATATATTTTGTTTCTCCTTTGAGTAAATAGGGAACGAAACACAGACTGAACTCCTCACAAAATTTCAGATGATCAAAGAGGAATAAATATTCAGGTGGATAAAAAAAAGTGGGTTTTAAACCCAAAACTAGGTTCCAATGAATATTTTATTTCAGAATTGTTAGGGCATTGCAAACCCTAATACACTTACTGTTCTTAAAAGATTTATTATGACTCAAAGAAAAATTGTTTTTTCTATTGTTGAACTTAAAATAAAAATTTCTTTGAAATATATGAATCTTTATTATTTTGGTTATAAATTTTTAGGTTCTTATAATAATGGTCTTTCTGTTGAAATGATCTGGGTCTTCTATCATGATTCATTGCCGAATGTTAATGTTTTTAAAAAATCCAAAAAAATGTTTTCTTGTGTTTTTTCCCTCAATGGAATGCATATATTTCTGTACCATGGCTTATTCAATTAATATATTTCAGGATCAAAGATATCATTGCTGAGATCTTTATGTTTTGACTATCAACATCAATGTACCATGGTTTGTGACCAGTGAATATTAGGAGATTCATACTTCCAATGAAAAATTGGCCCATCTCACTCTACCATCTCCTAATGAATATTTATAGCATCTTTTTAAGATTGTAATCTTGTGGAAATTAACCTCACCTGTTCTAAGTAGACATGGTAAAGAATACATTATAACATGGTAGTTTAAGTAAATTGGATAGGGAATTCAATAACACCCCTACTTTGGAAAATTGGGATACCATTATAAGAATAACCTTACATAAACATAATTCAGATCATCACCCCATCCTTGTTTGTCTTTTCAACAAATAGATAAAACCAATTATTTCCATTATATTTAATAATGGTTGGTCTATAGATTTGGATTTCTCAAGCATTATAATTTTTTTGGGAGTATGACTCATCACAATAATGGTTTTTCTTGTATCACAAATTTAAATCACCTAAAAAAGTGCCTTAATGGTTGTTGTAATTATAAAGCTGAACAAATTGAGAAGGAAATATCTTCTCTCAAAAATGAAATTATCCATATTCAAAATACTAATACTAATTCTGATTTCTCTTGGGACCATGAACATGAAATCAACAGTTTGATGAAACATAACTCTCTTCTTGGGTTTAAGGACAACATATGCAGACATATTTATAAAACTAAATGGCTTTAACATTATGGTAGAAACACTTTGTTTTATAATTCTCTTCAACGAATCAGAAAAGATGGAAAACCTCTCGCTTTCCCTAGGGATAAAGATAACCTCTTTAACTCTTAGGATGGTATTGATAGTCATGGAATTTTATACTTTAATAATATTTTTAGTTTCCCAAATGTCAATTAGGACCTCTTTCCTGATGTCATTCTGGTCATGGTGAATGAGGAAGATGATTCTTATCTCTTATGAACCCCTCTGGATCATGAAATCAAAGATAAAATTTTTAGTCGCAATTCTAATAGTGCCTTGGGTGCTGATAGATTTAACAATGGATTTTCTCAACATCATTGTGAGGTCATTCACCTTGTTGTTTGGAAAAATGTCAAATCCTTCATTTCAAATGGTATTCTCCCCATTGTATTAATGAACAATTTCTTACTTTAATCACTAAGTAGAAAATTCCTCTGAGATTCACCTCTTCTGGCCTATTTCTCTCATTAATTACATTTATAAAATCATTACCACGCTTTATGAAATTTGACATACTGCTATTTGTAATAAAACTATTTCATAGAATCAATTTGGTTTCATCAAAGGAAGGTCTATTCAAGACTACATTTTCCTCGACTTGGAAAGTACCAACACCTTAAACAACGCTAACAAAGGGGGAAATAATTTCATTAGACTTGATAGTAGGTAATAATTAGACACCATTGATTGGAGATTAATTTACAAAGTCCATCAGTTCATTGGGGTTAATGTTACTTTTTTCAGCTAGATAAACTTATTATTTAAATCGACATTTATATCTATCTTTGTCAATGGTTCCCTTAAGGGATATCTTAAATGAACCAAGGGAGTTAGACAAGGTGATACATTTTATATAATTATTTTTACTATTGTAGAAGAATACTTATGTAGATTACTCACTCACATTATTGGCCAAAATAAAATTAAACCCAAACAGGATGCTAGAAATCTAAATGTCTTTACTCATATTTTATATACTGATGACATCATCCAATTTTTACAAGGGGATAAAAGGAATATTAAAAATTTAATATCTTCTTTTTCCCATTATAAAGAAAAATCTGGTCAATATATATGTAGTATAAAATCTTTTTTTACTTTGGAAGATGTTTTTCTTCTGCTAGAAAAAATAATATCATCAATAATTTAGGTATCAAAGAAGGTTCTTTCCACTTTACCTATCTTGAAGTTCCCATTTTTTGGGGAATACCTAAATCCATTAACCTTTCCAAAGTGGTTGACCAGGTTATCAATCCCCTATCCTCCTAGAAGGGTAAATCCCCCTCTATGGCTGACAGGGTATGTCTGGGGAAGTCTACTATTGTATCAAAAAAGTTATACTAACTAATTGTTTACAAATGACCTCTAGGTTTCCTTAAGAAAAATAATGTTTACATAAATTTTTTTGTCTGGACTATCAGTATTCTGGAAAGGAATCTTGTCACTGTACCTTGGGATTCTTGTATCAAACCATTAGAGAAGGGTGATATTTGCATAAAAAATATTACAATCTTCAATGATTCCCTTGAAGCTAGACTCACATGGAGGTTGAATCATAAAATATATGACCCTATTTATTTTCATAAAAATTGATTCCTTACGAAGTTAAAGAAGGGAAATTTAAATTACATTAACTCCTCCATCTGGCCATCCATTAGAAAATCCTTTTCCAACATCATGAAGAACTCTAGATTGATGGTTAGCATTGATTTTTGTACGATTTTTTGGCTGGACAACTGGACTGGCACACCTATAATCTCTATGTTTCCTCATAATTCTTTTCTAAAAAACACTGAACATACTATAAAGGATGTCTTTCAATCTCACAACTTTAACTTTCTTGATAAAATCATTATGATTATAGAAAATTATTCTTACTCTAATTCTGATAACTTCTTTATTTGGGAGCCTGTCTGCAATGGCATCCTTGATTCCAATAGTTATTATAGGTACAATTTTTTAGATTCGGATTTTAATTTTTGTTGGTTTAAATCCTTTGATAAACCATGGATTAGACCCTCGATATTTACTCTTTTTTGGCATTTTTCTCACAACCGTGTTCCCAATGATGTATGTCTTCAGTATTTTGGGTTCCAAATTTTCTCTATATGTCATTTTTTAACCATAATAGAGAAGATACAAACCTTATGTTTCTATCTTGTGCCACAACTTCATCTCTCTAGAATTACATTACTGAAATTTTTTACTGCAGATGGTTACTCCTTGACTCCATCAGCACCCAATTAAAGTGTTGTGTGGATCTCGAAACCACTCAACAAATAAATAATCAATTCTTAATGGATGTTGTTGAGCTTCTTCATGTTATCTCATATGATAGAAATTCTATTATCCACAATAATTACTCATTAAATCTTAATTCATGTCAAACGAGGATTCTCATTGCCATAAGGGATGCTTCCTCAATTCAATACTATTATTGTGACATCACCATTGGAGACATTGAGATTCGTTGTGGACTTTAGATTAATGGTCTCTACAGACAACCGCGACACCCTTTGGAGGTGTTCTGGAAAGACCCACTCCCAGGATGGACGAATGTGAATGTTGATGGTGCCTCCAAAGGAAACTCAGGACCTACATATTGTGGTGCCATTTTCATATATTTTCTTGGCCTGTGTCATGAATTCATTTTTGGAAGTTGTGGTATCAGCTTGTCTCTAGATGCAAAAATAATGAGCTTGATCCATGCCCCTGATTTATCAAATAAAAATGGTAGGAACAATATTTTGATTGAAAGTCACTCGACCACTATTTTCCACACTATTAGGAATGGTGTGGTGCACCTTGCATGGTTGCTTACTACCCATTGGAGATATGCCTTTCTACGCTTCTAGAGTTCAACTACATAGTCACTCATGCCTTTCGTAAAGCAAACATGGTTGTAGACGGTCTTCCTAACAATGGAGTCAACCAAGATATAACCTGGGGGGATGACATACCTATTGATATTCTCCTTCTCTATGGAAAATATTGTAATAAGATTCCTTATTTGATACGCATGTAATTTTTTTTCTTCTTATAATAAACTGAGTATTGGTCTATGACAGAGACACTACATTTTATAAAAAAAAAATTACTTTATAAATTTATTAAATATGAATGTATATAATTGCAAATATAATTAAAGAATTTAAGTATAAATTTTTAAATATATTTATAATTAAATATAAATATAAATAATTATAAAAAAATTACTAATTATTAAATTATAAATATATTAAAATAATTGAAAATATCTATTTAAAAAAACTATAGAGATATATTTTTAATTATAACTATAAAATAATTTCTAAAAATATATTAAAAAACATTTATATGTAATTATAAATATATTAATATAATTATATACATATATATAATTATATATATTTACATAATTATATATATATAGTTAATACATTAATTATTTAAATATATTTATTAAAATTTTATAATTATTAAAATATAAAATTATTTAATCATAATTATATAAACACACATTTAAAAAAGTTATATTTAATTATTTATTATTTTAAAAATATAATTTTATAAATATAGTAAAGATACATTTATAAATATATTTATTTATTAATTTATTTTTAAAAATATTAACGAATATATAGTTCTAAATTCTTGAATGTAAAAAATGAGTGAAACAGAATAATTAAAAATGAGTAGGCATTATAAATATTAAAAAATGGGTAAGTTTTATCAATGATACTAATTATAGAAAAAATAAAATATGGATATGTATTGAAATGAATCTAAATACATTTTTTAAATATTAAATAATAGTAAATCAATTTTAGAGATTGACTAAAATCCAAAAAATAAAGAAATAAAAAATATTTAATTATACTAACTAAAATCATTTTACAAATGAATAAATAAAATTTAATGATTAAAAACGTATTATATTAAATATATTACAATAATAAATGATATTAGAAATGAATATCAAAATTTTAATAAATTACATAAACACTATGAGTGTGTTTGTTTATATCAGATTTCTTTAATTACGTAAATATTTGTGTGTGAAATTAACGTACACACACACACACACCCACACAGACACACAAACACACACACACACACACACACAATTTTGATATATATTAGTTGAACAATGAAATATTATAATATATAACAACTATTAAGGAAATAAATATTAATTATAATCAATAAATTTAAAAAATTAATTACTACTACTAATTATAAATATATTAACGGAATTTTAAATATGTATTTATAAATAAAAATAAAAATATATATATTTATAATAATAATTATATTCATATTTATATAATTATATATATATATGTTAATATATAAATATAAATATAAATAGTGTAAATATATCTGTAATTATTTAAATATATAATTATTTATTTATAATTATTAATATACATTCTAAAAAATATTTATTTATTTTATATAACTATAAATATATAATTTTAGTAAAATAGTAAATATACATTCCTAAATATATTTATTTATAAATATTTAATTACAAAATATATTTTAAACCATATTAATGAATAAATAATTTTAAATTCGTAATTGTTAAAAAATTAGGAAATTGAATAATTAAAAACGAGTAAACATTAAAAATATTAAAAAATTGATAATTTTTATTAATTATACAAATTATAATAAACTAACAAATGGATATATATTGTAATGTAGAGGAATACATATTGTAAATATTAAATCATAGTAGATAAAAATTAGAGAATGATAAAATTATCAAAAAAAATAAAAGATAAAAAATATTTAAAATTAATATATAACATTATCCAAAGAAATATTAAAAATGAATAAAAAATTTTACCAATAAAAAAAATAATATATTAAATATATAATGTTAATAAATGAAATTATAAAATTAATTACAAAATTTGAATATATTACAATAATTACTGGACTGTGTGTTTCAATATAATATTTCATTAATTACGTAAATATTTTTTTGTGAAATAAATATGTATATATATATATTCATGTTTTTCATATGTTAAATTGAATAATGTAATTATATAATATGTAACATCTACTAGTAGAATAAAAAATAGTAAGAATTAATAAATTTAGAAAATGAATAACGGTTATTAAATATAAATATTTCATTAAAAAAAATTAAAAATGAATATTTATATATGTCAAAATGAAAATGAATACATAAAAACTACACAAAAATTAAGAAATTATATTAAATGAATTCCTATTAAAAAAGAGTAAACATAATTATATATATAATTAATTAATTAATATGACATTTTTAATTAATAAAAATCAATAAACTTATCAAATAATTAATATATTAATTAAATAATGTATATATATCAATTTTATTTTTTTAATATTTTTATTCATTTTTATTACTCATAAATATTATATTATTTATATATATATAATTAATATTCTCTTTATAAATTTATATACATTAATGTTGATAAATATTACTATAAAAAAATTGGGAGTCGGCATAGTCTAGCTCTTGATATATATTAATTGTGTAAATTAAAACTATAATAAGTGCATTAAATGTTAAATTGTTTTTATTAAAAATTCATTAATGAATTTTTTTAATAAAAGTGAATAAATTTAGTACAGACAAATATATATATTAAAATAATAAATATATTATTTATAATTATATTTATTAAATTCAATATATATAGTAATAAATTGTATAATTATTTTTTTAATTAAAAATTAATAAATTAAAAAATATTATTTTTTTGAATAATTTAAGTGATGTTAATAATAAAGAATTCATTTAATATATATAAATATATACAAATTAATATATAGTTTATAAATTATTTAATTAAAAATTAATATATGATAAAAATATTTAATCATTTTGTAAATGAAACAGAGCCTTTATTTATGGTGATATTTATTGATGAAAAAAGATTCAACTTCTTATTATACGTTGTGTATTAGTGAGATAAAATAGGAAACGAATAAGTTAAAATTGGGAAATAACCAAATTCTACCCCTCTCAGGGTGTCTCAAGTTCTAATAAGTGGTATTAAACCATGAAGGTTTTGATTTGGTGATAAGAAACTAAATATTTTTTTTGTATATACTATGAACACATATTCGGTGATGATGCCTTTATTTTTCAAAGGAAAAAACATTGATGGTTGGAGAACGGGGGTGCATATGTTCCTAAATTCTTTGGGAAATGAGGTCAAACAGTAAACACCTTGAGATACTGATTTGACAATGAATTGTGGAATAATATATAATTCTAGGAAAAAGAAGATCTTGGTAAGACCATATTCTTGTAATGTTTATATGAAAAACTATCTTTACACTAATGACTTCAACTTTTGGAATAAAATAGAAGTTGTATATGGAAAATCAGTGGAAGCAAAAGAGGGTGTGATGTCTACCAAAAGTGAATATTAATAATATAGAAATAATGGGGAATCAATGATCAAGCTTATTGAAGATTTACTTATTTAAAATGCCATGATGATGATGAATAATAACAATAACACTGAGAAGATGAAATTTTTAATTGACGTTTTAACTTATGATTCCAATAATACATATGATTATAACAATGTTTTGGAAATTTATTGGAAATTTGAAAATATAGAGTTTTATATAGGTTCTACCGCCCCTAACAACATCATATTGTTTGTTTTTGAATCCCACCCCATCAATTTAAAAGGCTCATGTAGGGGGAGATGTAATTTTTGATATATATTATAGGGCATGGATATCCTCCTCACCCTATATCGGACATGAAGTTTAGTGGCATGGAATGACTTGTTAGAGTTATGGTCTGATTCCATTCAACCATATATGAGAATGGTAAATCCCATATCATAAACCAAAAGGTGTTCCAAAAATAATAGATATGAAAACACCCCCCATGTCATTAAATATATTGTTTTTACCTCCCCCTTATACTTTGATTCCATTTACAGGTCATTCCACCCCTCACTACCCGATATTGTCCAATTTGGCATCCCACCTCATGAATTTAAATGGCCTCTTGTAGGGGGACAAAGTCATTTTGATATATAATGACTCCAATATTATTATACATATATATTACAACATTTTTTATAAATATTCAATACATTACTGAAATTCATGAATGAGAACCATAATAATTTACTGATAATTGAAATTTATAAACATAAATAATGGCCATAGGTGATCTAAATCCTCTCATACTATGTTCTTCAAAATTATAACCCATCTTAAACATATCATGAATAATATATATCTAACTAACATAAGGAAAGGAAAAATTTTAGAGTGTGTTATTAGAATCATATTATGGGTAAATAAGGGAGATACACAATCATAACATCAATATAAGAGTATGAGAGCATGAGTATAAAATTTGAAATACATATCCTACATAACCAAAATCATAATCTAGAGTCCTGAAATAAATAATAATATTTCATAAGATAGAAATATTTTTGGAATAAAATAACTTGATCCACTAAATCATATCATTTTCAAAAGACATGGAATCTTTGGCATACACATAAGCACATACAATCATTTCCATATAAGGGAAGGCTCACTGCCAAGACCATCATAGAAGAAAATAAACCTTTTTTTGAACTGGGATCACTTTTAATTATATCCATGTTTCACTAAACTAGGTTCATTCCCCATAAAAGCCCTATCTTACATAATTTCATTCTCTCCCCTTTCTAGTCCTTTCTATATCATGATATATAAATATTTACATAATTAATTTTAGGGATATATTGGTCCAACCCATGGCATAATAAAAACCATATATATATACCCCATAATAAGAAAGACGTTCATCATATTACAACCCATAAAATAAAATTGGAATCATAAAAATTTCATCATATCAAAACCTATGGAAAAGGGAATTGTTTTATAATCATTTCACCATATAATAACCCATTAAAATAAGTGGGCTTCTTAAGAATTTTCTCATAATATAGCCTGTGAAATTTGAATGCTTGTCATAAAAGTCATTATATAAAAATATAATCCATCAAAATCAATAATATTAATGGTATACTAGGATTATATCCTCATTAAATCATAGGAAATTAAAACAAATTTAATCTTAGATGGATAATTTTTTTAATCAATCATTTAAAACATTTCTTGAGAGAAATATATTTTCCTCTTTAAAAAGAACAATTTAAAACATAAAACATTTTGAAATACTTTTTCTTTGAAAATAACATTGAATAATAAAAATTTAATCTTTAAAATACATTATTAGTCATGATGTCAGAAGTATCGGTTCATGTCCTACACATTAAAACAGAGATACATTTTTCATTTTTGGTAAAATCCAAATATGCATTATTTGGAAAATGACTTGAAGATTGATTTCAGAAAAAAATATTTAAAAATTAAATCATGGGTAATTTTTTCATTTAAAAATAAATTTAGTGTAATAAATAAATATTGGAAACATTTTTGAAAAACATTGTTATGGATGAAAACGGATTTCAGACCGAATAGAGAAGTAATGTCCAATTTTCCGCAAAATATTTCTATATAATTTTTAGTTCCAAAGAGTATGAAAATGACACCGTTACATGCATATATCATGAATAAATACATTATATAGAAATTCATGATAATTATTGAGACGTAGATTATTATATTTTAATATTTTAGACATCATCATATACAATCTCGATAAATGTTGTGATTGTAATATAAAATCATAACAGCTTTGGTAACATAAAATCATAATATTTGGGATTGAATATAATAAAACGAAACACAAAATATCATGATCATGAATAAATTAACTATATTACTTGTCAAATGGGATGTATATAATCCTTTATAAATAATATAGGTGCATATCATAACATACGTCTCAAATAATGCAAATCGAAACATAAATCCCATACCTTAAGAGTTGAATTCCATTATATTAATTGAAACCTCATGTATAATAAATATAAGTTTTGTATAAAATTATTAAAATATAAAATTAATATATATATAAAAACATATATTATTTTTTATGAACTCTTATTACATATTAACAATCTATTCCATGTTAATGTTATGTTTCATGTAATAATCTCTTTTTTTTCATATATGTTTTGATTTGTAATATTTTTAGTCCTCATAATTTGATCATTGTTTCATAATCTATAGAATTATAACCCTAATATTAATATAATATATAAATATTATATATTTATTTATATTATTTCAAATAATTTGGTGATGGGAAATGAAATACAATGTTTATGGAGATGGTAGGTTGTGCGTACACTTAAATGATATTCTTTAATTTTCATGTAGAATTAAAAGGAAAAAAGTGAATTATGTATATTATCAATATAGAATCATGTGTATGTCATACATATCACTAATTTTTATTAAAATGAACCTTTAAAAATTATAGAAAATTTGTGAATGGACCACATCACCTCATGAGGCGGTAGTCCATTGTATAAATTAATAATGTTATCATATTCACAATAAATCGAAAGCACGAATGTATGAATGATATAAAAATTTCATAATAATAAAAATATCATAAATAACATAAATATAATATATAAATTATAATTCAATAATTATTACCATCCTTTAAAGGTGGTATTGTAAAAATGAATCACATCGGTTCGTGAGGCGGTAGTCCGTCGTACACATGAGTGATGATTTTATAACCCATTTGATAGAATTATATGTGATTGTAGGATGTAACCATAACTTAAAAATATATAATTGTATTTAATATAATTATATTATTATATTATCATGTAATGATGGAAATTTAATCAGTTTTATAAATAAATCATATAAAAACAGTCATTGATGAATGTTACATCTTCTTCTGGTACACTCTTAAAGATTGAACTAAAATCTCACCTTTGATGGCATTGTTCCCAAAATAATGATTATAAGATTAGGTGATAAAGGATTATAATTTATTTTTAAAGGTAGTTTCCTTAAAAAATTGGTGTGATGGTTTAATGAAGAGAGGATTGGGGGCAACCTTTTATAAATATAGGAGTGGTTACCCTTGTAATTTTTGAAAAGAAATAAGTTATCCCACATTTTTACATATGTTAAAATGGTAAAAATTTTGCCATTATATATGATTATATATTTAATAGCTGAATATGAAAATAAAACGGCCACTAGATAATTATAAACATTAATTTTACCCTTATCTTTTTAGTTTATCCCCTTGTAATCCTGTTTTTTCCATAATCGCAGTGATTAATTTTTACAATAATTACGATTCATTTTGGTCAAAAAATAATTTTTCCTCATTAGAAATTAATTGTTTTGATAATTCTAAATATGGAATACATATTTAATAATTACACGCACACAATTTCCTAAAATAAATTGAATATTATTGACGCAATCTTGATGAGAAAGTGGGTTTTAAAAGTAAATTAATCAAAAGATTAAGATGTTTTTATATCCAATGTCATTGTAAAATTTGTTCCAATGACCTAAATTGGATTAATATATTTATAATGGAACTAATTTAACTTAAGATAATATTTATTTCAAAATTGCCTTCTTAATTAAATTAAACTAAATGAAAATTCTGAATAAAAAATATGTATTTTTTTACTATTCATAAAAAATGAATCTTTTCGGAAAAAATCAAAAAACGATCCTTAATATAATTTTGAATTTATGAATTCAAAACTGGATTTTATATTATAAAATTAATTTTATAAAAGTTTCAAAAATTAATTTTATAATTTTTTTGAAAAAGACATAAAACCAAATTTTTGAGAAAATATTATTTTTGAAACATATATTAAATTTAATGAAAACTGAGTATTTTTTATACATATGATTTATTTATATAAAATATTATATTTTAATTTTAAAATATTTTTTGATATTCATATCACTACATTTAAAATCTAGGTTATCATAGTGTCGTTTAAATTACTAAATTAATAATATACCATGGTTTTGATAAAACTCGGTATCCTGTGTAATGAAAGATAAATTAGGGTTTTATAAAGGAAAATCATAAATTTATCTTGAATATAAAAATGTTAACTTGTTTTTTTTTGCAACAAAATCCGTCAAATAAATATAATTTATTTTAAAAAGAAAAAAAATTCATAAAATCCTGGGTTCTGACATTCTACAACCCCTTAAAAATAATTTCACCCTTGAAATTAATCACTTTGATAAAAAACGAAGATATTTCTTCCTCATTATATAAGAATGTTCTCAAGTAGATTTATCAATATAGGTGTTTCACCACAATACTTTGACCAGGTGAGTGGTCTTGTTTTGAAGAAAACCCTTTATATGATCCCTAATCTCCACTAGTTGTTCTTCATAAGAATTATATTATTCCAATGATATGACTTGTATGTTTAGAATATGTGAATGGTCATGTATATACTCACTCCATAGACATATAAAGTAGACATCATATAATTGAGATGTTTTTTCAAGAAACACCAAGTGATATGCTGCTATCCAGATACAATCATGAATTTCTAATAGATTGACCTACCAATGGATGAGTTTTCCTTTCATCCTAACTCTCATAACATTATTCCATAGATAAATTTTTTGAACCCCATTATCATCAACATAAAATTATAGATCATGACAACGATTACCAATAGAACTTTTTTAAGACTCTATGATTCCTGGATTTACTGCACAATGGTTCTGACCTTCTCAACCATTTACTCAGCTATCTCAAATCCTATAAGCTTTATTCCCCCAAATTAACTCTTACACATTTTATATCTACATTTCTATCAATGTAGGGATTTATAAAGAGGCATATTAATTCTTGAGAAAATGTTATTATTATAAGAAAACTCACCAAGACGAAGGTACTAATCCCAAAAACCATTGAAATACAATTAAAATGATATCAACATATCCTCTAGGGTTTAAATTATCCATTCATCTTAACCATATATTTAGGGGTGATACTGAGTGTTGAAACACCACTCCATATGAAGACTTCAGTAATGTAATCTCCAAATCATTGAAGTAAACCTTTGATCTAAATCATAGATAATGGATTTTTTTACTCCATGTAGTCTTATCACTTAATTAATGTATATATTGTAAAGATTATCCTTGGAGAATTATTATTTAATAGTGATGAAGTGTGCTAACATATTTTTGGGATCCAATAAAACCCATATATCATTATGAACATTATAGGATTTGGGGAGTAATTATTGTCATACCAAGCACTGAGATAAAAAATCTGTAATATATCTTTTTATTCCATCCCACCAGAAGTATTATTTCACACCTCTATACATTGTCGTACTTCCAGGATGAATATAGATTGAATATATATGAGGTAACTCTACCAAATATTTATTCAATTGTTTTATGTAAGGAAATATTACACGCTTCCTAATCCTTATCAATCCATCACGAACAAGGATAAACATAAGAACATTTATAACTATATTTTACAACTCTACATCTTATTTATGTTCCTGTTTAATCATCACATGGATCTATGGTCAAACATTTAATTGAGATAGATTATATATTTAATGTTCTATCCGGATGTATAGATCGATCCTTTTTAAACCTATAAATATTGGATCTTTCTTAATACTAATCATGGATAAGGTAGAATGATCCTTTCAACTCAAAGCTTTAGCTACCTTTTTCCTTTTCTAAAGGTGGTGACATATTGAGAGTTCATAATTTTTAATAAACTCAAACCATATTTTTGGAAAAAATTGATCTCCTTATTTTTAAATATATAATTTACCCTATATTGATAAGTATATATATACACTTTTCTCCTCAAATATAATGCCTCTATATATTTAATGAAAGATATTCTGGTACTAACTACAAATAATGAGTTGGGTAATATTTCTATGGAATATTTAGTTTTAATTATTAATAATTTTTAACAATGTAACTATATATAATAACACATCCCAATACCTTTATCTATTAATAACTATAGATTTAAATCCCTTCTCCACTATAGGGTAATGTAAGAACATGTGCGCTGAAATTTTTTCTCTTCATTTCCATGAGTTTTATATCACATTCATATATCCAGAAGAACGTAGATCCCTTTCGAGTTAATTCAATCGGGGGATTTGACCATTGTGATAAAATATTTATAAACTACGGATAATATTTTGATAAACCAAGAATACTATGGATCTCAGTCACTACGGATGGTTTGGGGAAATATTAAATAGCCACCGTCTTATCGGATCTACTGATATACCCTCTCATGAGATTATGTGGACCATATGTAAAACATTATGAAGCTAAAATTCACATTTTTATATTTTTCGTATAGTTCCTCCTCATGTAATTTACTATAATTATGATTTTTTTCTTAATTATGTTTCTTTCTCATTGAGTATATAAGAATATTATCATTAAAGACTACAATAACTGATCAATGTAATATCTTAAGATTCTATTCATTGAATACATGGAGATAGAAATGTAATTAACAAGACCAAATGGTATCACAATATATTCATAGTGTCTATACCTTCTATGGAATTCTATATTGGGTATATCCTCAATTATTACCCTCAATTGTAGATATCTAGAACAAAGGAAAATCATAAAAAATTATTGAGCTCTGTGTAGTTGATCAAACATGTCATCAATATCAGAAAGAGGAAACCTATTTTCAATTGTGATCTTGTTCATCTCCTATTAATCAATTTAGAGGCTTACTGATCCATATTTATTTTCTCACAAAAATGACATGTGAACTCTAAGGTGACCCACATAGCCAAATGAACCCCTTTTCAATGTTTTCATGGAGTTTCTTCTTTAATTCCTACATCTCAATTATGGCCATTCAATTGGAATATTTTTAAATTTGTGTAGAATGAGGTATGTGTTCTATTTGAAACTCAACAACACGTTTTTTTGAAAAAATAAGAAACTCTTTGGGAATACATCAATAAATTTGCAAAAAATAATAATATCATCGATTTCAAGTTTATCCCCAACCAATGGAGATAAACACACCTTTTGAATAGAAATTAATAACCATATAGTGGATGATATCTCCGTCAGAAGATCGTAATTATTTTCCCAATTATAGATGATCATATGATGGATTGGAATATCAAAATCATATTACCTTCCTCCTTAAATGTTGTGGGATTTTTGTAGAGAATTCCAATCCATGCTTAGAAGGACATCAAATTCCACCCGAAGAAGAATGAAAAAATTGTAGACAGAACATTCATACAATTTTAAACCTAATAGGAATCATACACTTTAGAGAAATTAATTATACCATTAGAGGTTTCCCTACTAATTCTAAATTTAATTTCATGGGAGACATATTTATAACCTTATAAAATTATTTACATATGAATGAATTTGTATATTAAAATTCAAATAAGTCATTAGTTGTTCTAGAGTGGATGGTAAGGGTACCTATCACCACATCATTATTGCACCCCTCTTCTAAAATAACCAACAAATGATTTTTCCACTTTTCCATTAGCTTAAGAGATTTTTGATGCAAATATCATTAATCGTTAGTTATGGGAACTAGTTTTTACAATTCACATTATCCTTAATCTTTAGGCCCTGATGTGTGGGTTGGGCATTCATTATATCCTTAAATCTATTCAAAATTTAAGATAAAGTCCTCTTATCCCTCTGAAAATCAATTTCTCGATGAACTTCTCTTCCACACTTAAAAAATGTACGTGCCCCCAAGGTAATTTCTTTTATGATTCTTCCCACACTTTGAGAATAAATGAAATAGCACCTCCTTCTCTATATTGTTATTATATTTTCCTTATAACTACATATTCATTTTCTTGTCAAAATCATGAGATTGTTACATAAATCCAACCTCCATTTCCACCTTTATAGAACATCAAAAGTTATATTCCTTGTGAGTTACGTATTTAATGGGGAATTTATTTTAGAAATTTTATTTTATGCCACTGAAGTATAGATCAACCTTACTTTCAGATTGGATGATAATACGCAAAGGATACCTCACAATACTTGTTAAATTTGTGTCATGGGTACCATCATATTCATCATCCTTTTTTCTCAACTCAATGGAACTATTTCTCCATATTATCACCAAGAATACATGGATAATACCTTTTCAAAAAATAATTTCATGAACTCTTACTAATCGATTGAGTCAATTTCAACATGTTTCATCATATTCTTGATAAAATTACAACATTGATCTACTTAACCTTCCAAACGGTTGACAAACAAAATGAAATTTTCATATTCATATCACTGTAGTATGGAAAATATATTTTCGATGATACAAATCCATTACTCAAAAACTACTGAATTAGAAGACCCAATTGAAGAAGATGGATGTTTCCTCTTGAATGAATCAAAAAATTGATGTTCATACCTTTGTTCATTTGTATTTCCATCACAAGTCACGGCTTGAGAACGTTGTGTGAGACGAACACTGATATTTTGAATAGTATCAACAATAAAATTTGGATTCTAAGGTGGAAAATAATTTTATTATCCATTATAGTCAACATTAACACAGCTCCTTTGGGTTTCACCCATTTACTAAAACCAAAAATTATATTGTATGGAATAATAAGAATAGTAGAGGACAATATAATCTTGAAAAATAACTTATAGGATGTATAAATCATCACAAATTTTTCTTTAAACAAGGTAGAATTATTTTATCCTAGGTTGTTAATAGTCATCATCTATTTAAATCCTTGATGATTGTTTTTAAAGAGTTTGTGAATTCCAAAATCATATCCCTTGAGAGTGTCAAACCAGGTGTGCTGAAAGGCCCATTTTCATTCACTAGTTCCCAATTGAGTCTAACAAAATATAGTGTTTTCTATGTTCTTACCCCTATGTAAATCTATTAGAGAGATAAATCCACTTATAGTATTCATATTGAGATGCATTTCTAGGTAAACAATGAAACTATCCTTCGCCAAAATTCTAGGACATTATCCTTTAATTTGACTCATCCTTAGACTCATCCTTAGGCTCATACTTATATTTTTCTTATGGGATCTCACAATGTTTTTCTAATAATATAATTAAAAGATTAACTAAAAAAATCCTATGATACCAAAAATAACGAGCTCACGATTTTCATCCATAGTTATTAAATTATATATTTATGAATATTCATTACATTACAAAGAGAGATGTCTCAGGATCATTATATTTTAGTGCCTTTTGAAACATGGAAACTTAAACATTGGTTTATATATGAGATACATCATCTACCTCTAAATTCTACAAAAATAGAACCATTATTAGACATATAATTAATAATTTATATCTTCATAATAGGTGAAAATGAGACATAAGAAATAGTTAGCTCATATGCATAATAAGAGAAAACAAGGGAGACATGCAAGCATAACATGAATACAAAGATATGATATATTGATCTTATGATTTTAAAACCATACCGTGTATATCAAAAAATCGTAATACTTAGTCATGGAATAAATATTGATAGTTTATAAGGCATGAATCATGAGTGAATAATAATGACATGATCCATGAGAGCATAACATTGTTATAAGACATGGGATTTGTGTCTTATATATAAGCATAAAGAATCATATACATATTAGTGAATTCTCACTTCAAATACCATCATAGTGGACAATGTCCTTTACTAAACTATGTTGACTCCCCATTCTATCCTAGTCTTAATAAACCGTGTTCACTCCCTATTTTATCCTTGACTGGAAAAATTGAGTTCACTCTCCTTTCCAGTACAATTATCTCATGAGATAAAAATCTTCAACCAGTGCATTTGAGGGAGATATTAGTCCACCCATCACATAATGAAAACCATGTTTATGTATAACAAAATAACATAAAAATTAATCATATCCTAACGCATGAAATTAAATTTGTATTATAATAATTTCATCATATCATAACATTTCTAACTTTGATAGGTTTTATAAACATTTCATCATTTAATAACCCACAAAAATAAGTGGGTTTCCTAAGCATTTAGTCATTATATAACCAATGAAAGAGAAATGGGTTTCATAAACATCACACATCAAAACATTAACCAATCAATGAAAGAATATGCATGGTATACATTAATCATATTCTCAGTAAGGCATACGTTTCCCCTAAAAATGTCATCTTAGTTGGAGAATTATTTTCATCAATCATTTGAAAAATTTCTTATAAAATGTATGCTTTCAACTCTAATAATTAATTTTAAAACTTGAATGTTTTCAAATAATTTTTATTTGAAAATATGTTTGAACACTTATAATGGGAAATCTAATGTAATGATTGGTCATGGTGTTAGAAAATTATATTCATGCCACATAAGTTAATGTAATTACTCCATTCACATTTTCCATATAATCCAAAAAAAATTATTTAGAAAGTATCATGAAGATTAATTTCAAAAACATTTACAAAAAATAGAACTATGGTAAATTGAATTTTACAAATCATAAGAGAGTAATATAAATTTTTTAATTTTTTGAAAACATTGTTTTGGATGAAAACAAATTTCTGACCGATGATAGAAATAAATTCTGATTTTGTAAAAACATTTTCCTAATATTTTAAAGTACAAATGATTTGAAAAATGATAACTTTAATTGAAAATATAATTAATTACCTGATAATAAGAATATTCAAGAAACGTTTTGGGAGGTATAATATTAGATTTTAGTATTTGATACATTATCATAAACAATCTCGATAAATAATGATATTGTAACGTAAAATCATTACTACTTTGGTAATATAGAATCATAAGACCCATGAAAGAATAATATAAAATGAAATAAAAATATCATGAGAATTAATAAATTTATCGTATTTGAAATTAATTTTTATTTATATAAACCTTGTGAATGAATATAGGTTTATAACTTAACATACAACTCAAAGAAGGAAAATTTAGATAAATTCCCATCCCAGAAGTATTAACATCCACAATACTTATTGAAAGCTACTGTAGAATAAATATATGTTTTTTATATATTTATTATTGAACTAAAATCATTTATATCATACCTCATAATATTTTTATGATCTCTGATTACCTATTTATTAATAATTCTATGTAGAAGTTATATTTTGTATAATAACCGCATCATTTTATGTTTATGTTTTGATTTGTTATATTGATGGTCCTATTACCTTGATAATGGTTCCGTAATCTATATAATGATAACCATGATATAAATATCAAATATATTTATTATATATTTTTTATTGTAATATATTAAATTTAGTGGTAGGAAATGAAATATAACGTTCATGGAGACGAAAGGTAATATGTACGTATGGACACTATTTTTTCATTTTCTTATCGTATTGAAAGAATGAAAAGTAATTAATATATATTATCATTACAGGATCATGATTATTTATTATATATCAAAAAATATAAAAAAATCCAACCATATTACATTCTATATAAATTAAGGAAGAATAACACAACTTCTCGAGGTGAAATTATTCCACACGCGTAAATAACATTACCAGATTCCAAAAAATGGAAATACTTAGGTTATGTGTAATATAAACAAATGATTAATTATAATAAAAATATAAATATCATATATTAAAAATAAATAAATCATTATTACCATCCTTGAAAGGTATTAAAGGAACAAGGAATGACATTGGTTCATAAGACGGTAGTCCAACATACAAACGAATGATGATTTCATAAACCATTTGATAGAAGTTTGTGTGGTTGTATGCATTAACCATTAACATAAAAAAAATTCAATATATATAAGAGAATGATTTTTTTATATAATCACTGTATAAAAATTACTAAAGTGGGTGGAGGAAGAAATAATATTAAAGCACTCACTGATGACCGTTACCTCTTTTTTGGGTTTCCTCTATAGGTTTTCACTAAATCCCATCAAAGGGTGGATTTCAGACAAAATAAAGGATTATAGGATGGGTGGAGGGTAATTTTGAATTGTGTTGGGTAGGTTATGGCTGATATAAATAGGTTTAAAGGTGTGAATAATTGAGGATATTGGATGTTCTTTTATAAGCGGGGGGAGAGGATAGACAAGATATTTTTGAAAATAAATATGTTCTCCCAAGTTTTCAAATGTAAAAAGGGTTAAAATTAGTCCAATATTGAGACATATAGTTTTAACGATCAATATACATCCATCCAATAGTTTTTATAAAAGTTTATAGTTTATTTTACCCTAATTGTTTTAGTTTATCCCTCGATAAGCCAACTTGTACCTTAATCACAATAATTTTTTTTACAACATTCACTATTCAGTTTAGAAAAAATTGTGTTTTCATTATTAGAAATTATAAAATATGATAATTTGGAATAAAAAAAATCTATTTTTCCAAATATCATTAACATAAGTGGAGAATTTATATTAATATTAATCCCAATGATCTGATGATAAAATGGGTTTTTATAAGGAATATAATTAAAATTTTATGATGATTTTATATCCAATTTCAATGTTATATTGATTAAAATGAACTAAATTGAATTAATAGATTATAATAGAGCTAATGAAACTTTAAAACCAATTTTAAATATAATTAAACATTGAAAATAAATTAAACAGAAAAAGAATGTTTTCAATTATAAATCAGTATTTTTCACAATTCATAAAAAAATTAATCTTTAAAAAAAAGTAATATTCAAATAAATATAATTTTTGAATTCTTTTTATTAAGGTGAATTACTTTATCAAATTAGTTTTCTATGTGTCAAAAATTCATATTATTATTTTTTCAAAAAAAAAATAAAAACATTTTTTTGAGAAATAATATTTTTGGAATATATAAAGGAAATTCTAAATACTTTGTATTTTTTTATAAATTATTTGTTTACAAAAAAATTAATTATTTTTTATCAAGTTGTTATTACTATTCATATTACTAATTTGAACAGCTCAGTTATAATAGTTTAATTTTAACATCTAAATTATCACAGTCTTAATAAAACTCAGTATCCCATATAACACAAGCTAAACTAATGTTGCATGTAGTGCAACATTCAGTTTATTTTTAGTATAACACAAGAATGACATGGTGTTGAATATACCATAATGCATCAAATAAATTCAATTTTTTTCAAAAAATAATTTATAAAAACCAGGGGTGTTACTTGATATATATTGTAGTACATGAAACTCCCTATCACCCCATGTTAGAATTATAGATCATAAATATGATTTGAACTATTTGGGTCACAATATGATTCATGTCAGATATATTGCAGGGAGGCTAAGCCCATTTCTCAAACAACAGACAGTGCTGGAAAACCATTGATAAAAACAGCCCATTTTAATTATTATAGTTAAATTTAAAATTTAACATTACATTACACCTTAAATTCAAATATCTATATTTAATGTCAAATCATAAATTAAACCAACTTTTACTTTTATAAATTCATTATTCATTACCCATAATAATTTATCCTTTTTAATTCAAAAATCATTATTTTACTAACCATAATCATTTACCATTAGATAGACAACCCATTAACAATTATATCCCATCAACCATTACAGTTTAATTATTTTATACCATGTCTCATTCCAAAGGGAAACTATAGCACAAACTCCCAAAAATTCTTTTACCACATACATTTCCCCATGAAACAAGTCAAACTAATATAATTGTCTCAAAACAACTTCCCTTGAACACAACCATCCATTCCACTGCTACCACAACTGCATAACAACCCATTCATGAGTACCCCATAATTATCCTCAACATTAAAACCCAAAGAACCATAAAAATACTCCACTAACCTTCTAATAATAGGGATAATGGTCCCATATATAATGTAAAAAAATGGAAAACATAAAAAAATTTATATTGGATATTTCCCATTAATCATAATATCATATTATCGAAGAAATTTAGGTTCAAAAACTAATTTTAATATTAATATTTCCACATACCAAATTTATTACTATTATTATGTCACTATCGTAATATAAAAGGTAGTTTTAAATGAATAATTGTAAAAAAAATTTCTTCAAATCCACAAGTACAAACCACACATCACCAATTAAAACAAAACCATAAACATATAATAAATAATATGGATTCTTGAAAAATTCACGTGTATAAACATACTCATTTTAATTTATATTAATAAAATTCATTAACTTATTTTTGTTAATCCATACTATCCACACAATGATAATTCTATAAACTGAACATAAATAAAAAAACTGATGTTTTTAATGGCCTACCTCATTCGGAATTTAACAACCATTGCATGAGATGAAAATGATACTATAAATAAAAAATGATTATATGAAAACAAGAAAAATCCAATAAATCGACATTACTCATAGAAAAGAGAAAAAAATCACTAAAAACACCACAAATCTAATATGAAAATCTCCATAGAATATAGAAAAATAAGAAAATCATGATGAAGTAAATTGTAATTTACTATATATCCCAATGAGGAGGATCTCTCAAATACTATGGAAATTTTAATGATGATATGGATAAATATCTATAATTATAGTCAACTAATTGTATAGTGTTTTTTTAAATTTTGGAAAATATGATAGAATTCCATAAAATACCCAAATCAAAAACTATTATAGAAAAATAACGAATCCTGATGTGAAATGGGATCTCACAAACTAATGAAAATTTATACAAAAACCATGGTGAATTACCTCCACAAGACTTGGAATAAAACAAAATTAAAAAAGATATTAATAAAAAAGTTCATCGAATTACAAAGGCCACAATGTACCAAAAGACTAACTTCAAAAAATACAAGATGATCATCTACCTGTTCCTTTGAACATACTGAACCCTAATCCAGACATGGAGTTATGAAATACATTATGGTATTACATAACTAAAGAGATAGAGATAAGAAAATTAAAACCTAGTTTATAATTTCATGGAAAGAAGTGTCAAATTTCTATTAGCATTCAAAAAATATTTAGGGAAATGGTTTTCATAAGATAATCTTAATGATCCCATGAGATAACTAACTCAGGCATGGTAAGCCTATAGCACCTCAGGACCAGGATGCCTCATCCCCAAAATCCATAAACCAATCAACCCCATGTAGTATAAAATCAAAGGGATCATTTTAAATTCATATACGGTCTTACCAATAAAAGAATAATATGTAAACTTTGTCATAATAATCAAAATCATTTCATGTAGAAACTCGAGTTCCACCTTGAAACAAAAAACACCCAAAACTACATTACTCAAACCCCTCACATATTTACATGAACCACATTACATTATAACTCCTTAGGGTTTGAAACTCTAGAATACACGAAAACCATCTCCTCCAGATAACTGTTCATGGTGTAATAAATTGGGATACACAAAGACACATTTTCGCAACTGAAACATCATATCATACTCAGTTTTTCCACAAACCTTCACCTAACACATCCAACACCCAAAAAACAAAAACTAATAGTTTGTGAGGGTTCAAGCTATTACATTTATTCAAATATACATATGGATATTTTTATATATACTGTATTTTTATTTTTATTTACATAAATGCGTGCATTAATACATACATACAAACAAACAAACAAACATACATACATAAATAAATACACACATTCATATATATAATTAATAAATTTTAAAGTAGCCGTATATTATTAATGTTTTATTTTCTTTTAAAATTAAACTCTTTAAAAAAATAATATTAAATTATATATGCATGCATGCATGCATGTGTCTAGGTATATATATATATATGTTAAAAAATAAATTATTATACATGTATTCATATATGTATATATATATTAAAATTTATAATATTAAGTGTACATAACTAATATATATCAATATATAGATATATTCATATTTACAAACATACATACATAAACACATACATACATACATATATATAATTAAATGTATTTATATTTCTATTTGTGTATTATTTAAGTTAAATTTTCTTTTTCATTTAAAATATTAAAAATTTTGTATATATATATATATATATATGCTAAAATATAAATAAATGTACATTTATTTTAAAACTTACATATATTTATATCGAAATTAATAATAGTAAATTTAATAAATTAATAGACAGACACAAAAATATATATATAAATATATATACATTAGTGAATGAATTTATAAATATGTATGTATGTGTGTATGTATATATAAATTTTATGTAAATAAAAATCATTTTTAGTGTTATATATATTATGCACCCACATTTATATGTATTATTTAAATTAAAAATTCCATGAAATATTAAATTATTTTGATTTAATTTATGTGTTTGTGTGTATATGTGCGTGTATGTGTTATCTACCCACATACACACAATATAATTTTCTAAATGAAATTTTACCTTAAAATTAAAATTTTATACAATTATATAAATATATATAAATATGAATGTTTGTGTTAAATTTTAAAATATGAGAAAAAATAATAAACCAATATGAGTGTGAATATGTTCTTGTGTATTTATATTTATATCCATGCATGCATGAATATATGTATGTATATATATATATATATGTTTGTCCATATACATACATACATACATAAATACATACATACATATATATATTATAAAAAATTATTTTTAATGTTATATGACAATATTATATATGTATTTGTATGTATGTATCTCTGTTTTATGTGTTATATAAATGAAAAAATATATAATATTTAAATTTATTGTTCCATTATAATTAAAATTTATTATGATTAAATATAATGTAAATTATGTGTTTGTTAAATTTTTCAATGATAAAAAAAAATAATTCACACACACACACCCATATAAAACATAAAAAAAATTATTTTATTGTCCTACTTACCCACATTTAATGGAAGATCTTCAATGTAAAATTAGTCACAATATGAAACATTGGATAAAAAATATCATTAATTTAAAAATTATCCATGATTTTAAGAAACATGTATAAATATAAAAAGTAACAATGTTTTTTGAAAACATGAATAAAAATTTGGATAATTGTCCATTTTTTACAGTGAGTATGAGAGTGTTCTACTTACTGAATTTCATGGTACCATGGATACAATCCAAGAGAGTATTGAACACATATTTTAAACCTTTAATATAGATAACCATTTATAAACTCTCCCTCATGCACCTAAAATTACAATATCATGATGAAGACACTTGGGAGGCTTGAACCTACGACCTCCCATTGAGGCCATTAAAGAGGAAGCATTATCCCAAACACCAGATACACTGGATTAATTATATGCATGTTTATATATATATAGAATAATATTTATAAGATACTCATATAATCTATTAAATATAATTGTCCAAATATAATCATTATAAATTAGTTTTATTAGTTAACCTTTAACAAACTGACCTCTACTTTACAAATCTATTAGCCTAATCTATCAGTAGGCTTAAAGGCCGATCCCCGTGGGCAATCAAGTAGTACATGGGTGTCAAAGAATACTCAGGGGAATAATTACACCCTAATAAAATGATATAAATAAACAATAGAAACTAATAATAAATTTATAGGACCCATCCCTATATTAAAAGACCGTGAATCTTAGTGAGAATTTCAATAGAAATGAAACAAAAAAATATTGTGTTATGTAAAAATTATAATAACAATTAATAAAAAAATTGATCTAAGAAAAAGGTATCAAATGAAAATATATATATATATCTTAGAAAAAATACTAAATCACCAGGATAGACCTCTATGAAACCCACAGTCACATATTAATTCCCAATGCATCTCATCATCGGAAAACATGAAAATAAAAACAAAATGTGATCAAAGCCAAGGAATCAGAAACAATACATGATAACTAAATTAAGGCATTAGTGTATAGAGTGTGAGATCTAAAAATTCCCATTAAAATTTCAAAAAATAATTTGTGGAATTATATTAAAAAGTAAATTCAATAATGCTATTTTGAATTATAAAGAGAAATTAGGTTTTTCACATAGAAATAAAATGAGTCGAAATAACATTCCATTTTAACTTTTATAAAACAAATACCTTATTATATTAAAATGGGGGGGGGGGTGAAAACTATTATTATAAAATACTTTTAATCCATTGAATATGGTTTATTAATGAAATTTATTGAAATAATACCAAATCCAATTGTTTTTTTCCAAAACAATTTTTATAAAAGATTTAATGAATTGCACAATAGTCATGTTTTGGATACAAAATTCTATACCATTTTACATTAGAAGTAAAATTATACTATTTATATAATAAAAGTGAAAAAATAAACACACTTGAGCATCATGATATTAATATTATATATGAAAAAATAGCCCTAGTAATGATTCCATGAAATCCAATTAAATGAAAGGGGAGACAAACAAGGTATATAATGCCCCCCCTAAAAAATCCTCACTAGGAACTTATGGTCATAATAAATTTACAAATTATTATGTTATAAATACCTTGATTTAAAAAAATTGCCTTATACTGACACTAAATAAATCATGAATATATTGGTAGTCTTGACAAACTATCATAACTATATAATTCTTCATGTTAGTGGTCAATCTATCATTGTACACATAATATATCTCATTATAGATCATCATAGCTGATGTAGAAACAAACCCTAGTGTGTGAAAAATCTACACAAAGGATTTCACATATCCAAATATCCTACTTAGTCTCCTGGGATTCCTAATAAAAAAGTCAAGGTATGTGAACTGAAAAATAACACACAATTAACAAGTATAAAACTATAGAAATTAATCTCATCAGTCTTTCAATAAACTCATAAAAATCAAACCCTATTACTATTAATTAATAACAAAATAAAAATATTATCTACCACACCCCCATAGGGAAAAAATAAAAAATTACTATATTAAAATAAGTGGGATATATATATATATTGTCACATGCATCAAGACAATTCATTTATAATGTTCCAAACATTAGTTTATTTTAAATCTAGTGTATATTTAGAATCCATCATACACCATTAAAAATACCCTATCAAAACCATTATTTATACAAATTCATATAAAAACAGTGTTAAAATTATGTCATGAAACAACAACATTTTTAATCATCTCTTTTTAATGTTCACAACATGACTATATTAAAAATAATAATAGAAAACCATACTTTTTTTCTTTTTAATACCCAATCATTGTCCAATGCTCTAAACCACCCACATTCACATTTAGAAACCATATATATATTTTTCACACTCAAATATAATTTATTATTATTTTTTAAATGATTAAAAACACTAAACCCATTTATTTTAAGTGATCCAAACTTTAAAACATCTTTTAAATCCATTATATCTATAAAATTGGTATTTAATATTTTCAAATAAGGCATTGGGGAACACCCAACACTCAATGAAATTCCATTTAAAAGAAATATAAAAACTCAACTAAATGTATGTGAAACTATTTCAAAACATGTATCCTTTGAAGGGGATGCCATAGAATGTAAAGAGGTTCCCTCCAAAAGAGATAAATTCCATAATAACTCAAATAAAACCAACCTCGAACCCCAATATCGGACAAACAATCCTCATAGTGTTCATAAGAGACTACAAAATAAAAAGGTATAGGGGAGAGGAGGAAGGATGAGAAATTTGGAAAGGAGGTTTTACCTAGAGATTCTAGTAGAAATTGGATGATAAGATTATCAAAATTAAATGGTTAGGGAGGTAGAACTTCCTCTTGTGTGCCTTAGGATATACTAGTTGAGGAGGAGAAGAGAGAGGGTATAAAAACCTTAAAACATATTTATAGAAAAGATATAAAATCAATTTTAATTAATTTTGGGAATCTTTTAGGTTTATGACACATGGTTTACTAATACATGTTCCAACCATGCAAAAGTAACTAGAAGAAGCATACAACATTACACGTAGTTGAAATCAATAATTTTTCATAACTATACACAAGCCAGTTCCACCTCTCTAAGCTTATATTGTCCGCCATGATCAACTGTAGAAATAAGATGATTTGGATCAAACCATGAACAACATGTGAATACTAACTGTGAATAAAAGAGGAACTGAAAAGATTTTTCACAAGATAGTCAACATTGTTTCCCATAACCCTGACACACTAACCTTGAAATTGTGTAAAAATTCTAGAAAACCTAATATTTGGAGGCTGAATCATTTTTAATTTTAATTTATCTAAAAATATATAAAATATAATGTAATAGTGACGTAGGGATGTCATAACTATCCACAGTATACCACTTTCTTCCCCTAAATATTCATTAGTTGATATAAATGAAAGAGAAAAGAAAAAAAACGCATTCCCTACAAAATCCGTGCAAGGGCTAGTATACTTAATGATAACTTGAGAAAAAAACAACGAGATAAAAAGAAACTCCACAAGACAACATTCCCTATCCTCAAAGATCAACAAACCACTTCAAGAATAATCTAACTCAAAACCTCTAATCTTAGAAAACAAGGAAGATATTGACCTACCATAGGTCAACCCACCATATTGAGTTCCTCTATGTAGTAAGATAATAGATAAAAATTTTAAATAGAGATAAACAACCAAGTAAAGTATGCTACCACAAAGAACCTAAAGGAAAATAAAAATAATACAAAAATATTCAAAATCTTATAGAATCAACCCCATATTCCAAAACATTGAAAAAACCAAAGAGAGTCCAAAAAATCATAAGGGTATTCCATCTAATTAATTAATCCTAATAATAATAAAATTTAATAAAGATAAATCCAATGAAAACATTCTTTAATGAGAAATAACAAGGGATCAAACCTCAGTTCACAAAAATGAGTGGAAGAGGTGATATAAGTCCTTATACTTAGACAAAAATATTATAGTGAACCCAAAAAAATCCAAATCCAAATAATCCAATTTATAATCTGAAATGGTGATGCCTCCATCCTAAAAACTCAAAGCACACACCCTAGGCCTTCCCATGTCTAAACAATCAAATAAAAATAAAAACAAGATTCTTAAAAAAATTTCAAAGGAAAGATTAAATATGGATTCATAAACACTACAAAAACAATAAATACATAAAAAATGAGAAACCATAAGGTATTAAGAAATAGAAGAAGTGGAAATATCCTCTCAGACCCCAGTCCATTTTTACTGAATGAGAACTAGTCCTAAAATAAAATGATCATAAAAGAACACTATGTGAAATTCATCATGTTTGATTTTGGAGATAGAAACTATCTAATATAGTTAGTTATGAGGACTTTGATAACCTTATAAGAAACTATAGTGACTCAAGATATTCTAGGGAATAGAAGGATTCCATCTCCCCCTCTTTATTTAGATTCTAAAAAATTTTAGCAATTTTTGAAGATATACCTACTCGATAAATAGAATAACCATATAGATCACCCAAAAAAATAATCCATCCAAATTTTCTCAAGAACATTATTGGAGGAAAAATCATGTATTAGAAACTTGAAACTAACCTCTTAATTTTTAAAAAACATAACAAATTTTTTCCAATACACACCAAGGGAAAAATACTAATAAACTCATTTATCTAGGTAAAACATAAAACAAAACATATCTAAAAACCCATTTTATTTAAACCATGATCTTATTAAAATTAATTCAAGAACCATTTTTCAATGAAATTTATTATTTGAAAAAATTAAACCCCCTTTTGAAAAATTTCACATAAATTAAAAGAATCATCAGAAATTTATTTTGCTAATAATCACTATTTTTCAAAAATATTATGAAAAATACTTCTATAATAGCACACATAAAACAAAAAATTAAATATTTAAAAAATAAAAAACCCACTAGAACTTCAAAAAGTTATCTTTCATTCAAAAATCCCTGATTTCCATTATAAAATTGAATATTTTCTTGAATTTCACAACAATTTCAGAACATTTCTATCAACTTTATGTTTTTGTTAAATAATTTTCTTGATGAAATCAAGCACTTTAAAATAATCCCATTATAATAAAAAGATTACATTCAAATAAACCATGATTATTTAATTTAAAAACCAAATTAGATAATAAAATCCAAATTTTATGTTGAAAACAATTCTGAATGAAAATAAAATAAGATGAATAATTACTTTTAAATTATTTCATGAGCACTGAAATTACATTTTTAATTCAAAGATCAGTTTTCCTAAACACAAAACCATCTTTTTTAAACCGATATAAAAAATAAGGCACAATTAATCAATCAAAACAACACCTTGTTACATTATTTCATCATAAAACTCCATTAATGAATCTTACACCAATGGTAAGAATCATTGAAATCAATTTGGAAAAAATAGAAGAAAAAAATATAAACGGAAAACATTACTATTTTTGGTTTGGAAACAGGGGTTTTCCAACCATATATCATCCATACAATTGGCTCTATAATGGATCAAAGATCCACTCACATGAGTTCAACATAGTTTTCCAAACCATATGAGATAATTATGTAAATTTGATTCTTCCTCTTTTTTCACTTCTAAAATTCTAAGAAGACACCACAAAATCATAAGTACACTCAATGTGAATTAAAATACCATCAAGAATAAAAAAGTAATTATAGATTAAAATACCAAAAATCAATGGATACTCAAGGCTTAGAGTGTGATTGAACTAGATAGAATTTTCATGCACCTACCTATAGAGTCCTTATGTTCCTAACTCAAAACTAATAAACATTCCAAGTAATAAGAGGGATATTCAAGAACATAGGAATTTGAAAAAAATAAGGTTATAATATAATTTATATCAAACCATACTGGGTCAATCCAATATGTCACTGGACCCAATCTATTATTAGGCCTAAAGGGTATTATTGATCCCCGTGGGATGGAAACAATTTATTGGGTATAAAGATGTAAACATTTGAGAATTTTTACCATTTTCCAATGATATGAAGAATTTATACATATAAAAACATAGAATTATACATCCATGAATTATGTTGAACCAGATAATAGACTATATATGGGTTATTGGGGGGGTGGTTTAGAGTATTTTTAAAATTTAAATGAATCATTTTTCCTAAATAATCTATTAAGTTCTATTATTACATGAAACAAAAGTGTAATAAAATACAATTTTAAAAATGAAAATTAAGTGGGAATAAAGATATTAAAAATATATGTTTTTAGTAGTTTAGAGAAAATTATCCTACATATACTCTTCACTATTAACTTCTTGGTGAGAAGAGTGGTACTCTCTAGAAACCACAATTTTGAAATGAAATTATATCATGTTACAAAAAAACTATTTTATCACCAATATAGGAAAGACAACTCCTATAACATACCTTTATTTTGGAAAAATCATAACATATAACCCAACTCATGTTTAGGAGTCACAACCCAAGATATACCTTTTGGTTAGGTGTAAAAAGATACACTATATTTTTTGTGTGTTTAGAAATGCAGAAAATTAATTTTTATATAAAAGATTTAAAATATAAAGAAAGATATAACAATGAAAAATATAACAGAATCAATGATTAGAATGTAACATATTATGATGCCTTGATATTGCTTTAATCAAATTAATAATAATGGATAAAAAATTAAATCCCTTTCATGATCATAGAAAGGAAAATATTTGTTTTATAGAAAATATAATTTTTTTTTTAAATATTATATCATATTCTGATTGTTGAAACATGCTATAGTTCAATTTTTAACAACCAAATATGAGAGACACCCACCCTCAAACATGCCTCTCCACACACCATAGGCTACCAACTATCATCGATGGTTTGAAATATTATGGTGGGAAATCATGACCGTCATGATCAGAGTGTGGAAAAATTATATAATTAGGATGGTAAACAATATAATCATAATAAATAACCAGCAGTAAAAAATTAAATTATCCAGATATCATAAATAAACAAGGATAAACAATAAAAAATTTCATAAAAAAAATTATGTTGATCATGTCATATTGATTACAAAATGAAATTTATATGGGTTTAATGAATCATTCATATAGGACATGCTATAAAAAATACAGGCATAAAATGATATCTGTAATAACATCAAAATCCTATGCATTGTCATATACTGTCATACTCTATCTTAGTAAAAAAATCAAGCATCAATCACATGATGCTCACCATTTTCCCTACATATATACTTGAATTGAATTTAGGTACAAAATGGTGTCCTTAATAGGGTGTAAGATATACTTAATTGGCCACCACAAAGGGGGTCTATAACAAATCCATTATGTGCAAATAAGCTGGAGTAAGGTGCCGATTTAAAAGGAATAATGGAAAGTAGTTATAATGAAATAAAATCTTGTCTACTAATACATATTCTTGTCATATCTATCTATACTGACTCCTAATCATATAAATGAGTATATTATCAGCTATGAGATATGTAAACATATCAAGTTTTAGAAATCGTGACATTCACTAAATAATCATACATCTGAACTATAAGGTATGGCACCAAGGGAAATTTTCTATGGTTACCAATTGTATTCTATAGAGACCATCCATTAAAAACTCAGTGTAATTTAGACTAACATGGGCCATGTACAAGGGGCCAAACCTGAAGGAATTATCTTCAATTCTACAGAGCTCATCCCTAACAAACATTGTGTAGTCATGGGTAGAACTCAAAGAGTATTTCTGAGGTGGACTAAGAAATATAGATTCAATGTAACTATCCAAGTAATAAAATATAAAATATATAAGTGGTTCATCAATTAGATACTCTGATACATCACATCTGTTCATATTGTGAGATCAATTATCAACATAATTTATATAATGATTCAAGTGTCCATGTTAGTTTCTATTCCCTTTATTAGCTTAAATTATAAAAAATATTTTTCTTTAATCATTTCATGTACCAGTGATATGGAGGGAGGAAATTTTAATCTCCATAACTTTACTTGATTCCATTCAATTATTTTTCAAATGGGATCAAAGGGATAAGTTAGTTTCTATTCCTTATTACTAGACAATTTTATAATCAATCATAAGTTAAGGGATTGCCTATTTTATTCCAAAACTCTTATTTATTACCTTTAATCAATCCTTTAATTTATTAATTAAAAGGTTCTAAAAAAATAATTTATCCTTTAAAAATTCATATAATTTACATCTTTCTACCGCTAATAATTGGAAACCTCAACTCAAACCATGGGTGGAATAATCATAATCAATGGAATGAACTGACCTCAAGGATGGTTTGACCTTAAGTTTAAAACCTCAAACTTTTAATAATGGTGTAATAACATGTTTAATTCATGGTTTAAACAATGAATTTAAATATTTTTTATTTCATGAGAAACACTAGGAATGTCGGAAATAACGCATAATGAAAATAATGAATACACGCCCAAACATTATTGGAGAGGTATTAACCAAATACATTAGATAGGTAGTACTCCAATAATATTTAGTTGGCCTTTAACTTATTCTAGAACAGGTGAAAGAAAAGAAATATAAAAACACATTGAAAATATGGCATATGAGATATCATGGATTTATAATTTTATACGGATATATAAACAATTAAATTAAAGAATAATATTAAATAACATACTGATATCCATACAATAGAATCGACGATGAATGATTATGGGTTTGAATGAGGAAGTTATTATAAAACCTAGGCTAGAATCACTTTGGATTTTTTATTCCTGATAGAGGCTATATGTAGGGAGGAAGAGAAATCGAAGGACCAAATATAAGAAAATAAGTTTAAAAGGTTAATTTATTAATTTTTATGGGGTGCATGGTTTGGTTAAATTATTTGGAGAAACTGTGTACCAACCATTCAGTGTCACTACTTAAGTGGAAATACCAATATGGGCTAGGGGAGCGGTTTTTCCAAACAATGTGTAACCCATGAGCCCCTATATATTACCTATGTAGCTCCTCACATCGTTATATGGATTAATGTGGATTGTATAACTAAATATTCACCTCTTATTACTAGGTAACATAGTTTAGTCGCACGGTGACTACGATCCAAGCATCAACTAGGCACCTCTTACTGTTTCTTAAAAAATGAGATCTAAAGGTTCTAAAGAATCCCCGTACACTCTATATCCTTTCCTTAAACCATTAATAAATTACATTAGATAAAAAAAGATTAAAACATAAATTTAATTTATTCATACCTCTCTAAATATTCAGGAAGATACACATGAATTCTTTGTCTTAAATATCATATTTATACCATATATTTTAGGTGTTTTTTGAATTAAATTGAGTGGATTTTTAATCCAATTTACATGATCAAAAATCTCAAATATATCGTCCCCATCATTAATCCCCAAGATCATATTATCATGGAATATTCTTAGATAAAAAACATTTTTGGAAGTGAGTAAAAATACTAAAATATGTAATAATATAGTTTTACCCATTATAGAAATATCCCATACTAAATCCATCACTAGAAAATTCATAATCACATTATAAAGATGCATTATTATATATATGAATTTTAAAATTTATAAATTTGATAAAATAAATAATATACATTTATAGAAACTAAAAATGTTAAATTTAAATATCACAACTCTATAATCCCATAACCAGTAGTTACTTTACTACATTGGCATAATATACATGTCATCAAATCCAAAAGGATCGAACAGTTTAGAAGTATTGTTAAAGTATATACATATTAGAATATCTTAATATATCCTATAACATGAAATATAACATTGTGAAAGTAAAAAATTTGTATCCTTGATCTCATTAAAATATTTCTTATTCATATCATGGGGAATGGAGAAAAAATAATGGTGATCATTGATTCTTAAAGGTAGTTGCACATAATCGATGCTATAATGAATGAATAAAGTATGATCAACAGGGCCGAATAAATATGGAAGGGAAAATAAATTAAAACAAATTCCATTTAATCTGTAACATATGAATGAAAATGATTTCAAAAATAATATCATTGTAGTAATCTCATGGATAATAATAATTTAATTCTAGAAGAAGAAAATACATAATATTAGTAATAATGATAACAGACATCATGTGATCTATACTATCAAGGACTTGCACCATAATAGTTTAATAAATGGGTTGGTATACCAAATACAATTCTAAATAAACATAACCAACAAATTATACTCCAAATATTACTAATGAATCAAATAGATATCTAAAACTAGGCCCCACCCATCTCTACATGTCCATCAAATTCTTTATATATCGAATGCGAGATTTAATTTATAAAAACCATTCCTTATTAATAAATGTATATACTGAATAAAGTGAAAAAAATATCAATACCTCCCTTGTAAATCAAATTAATTTATAAATAAATCATCATATGTAGAAATTATATACAATATATTAAATAATCATATGCATGATAACGAATGAGGATATTTATGGTAAATTTAATACTCAATGATCACAAAAATGTGATTATTTCAAGGGAAATTTAATTTCTGAAAAATTAATAAGGAAAGTGAATGCCAATACTTTACTTGGTCAAACTGATCATTATCCATGTAGAGACAGCATAAGGATGGAATTATTAAAACATATACCAAGTAGAGTATTTGTAAAAGAAAGGATTGTTTTCATTAAAAAATATGAATACCATGAATAGATCATTAAAAACATTCTAAATGAAAATACACTTTTTTACATTAAAAATCACCTTTAATGAATAATAATTTATATAATATTATCAAATATATATCATTAAAATTATCCTGTAAAATTCTAATGGACTAATCAAAGGAATGAGTTTTCATGGAATTAGAAAATTTTCATTCATGTATAGTAAAATAAAACAAATATTCTTTTAAATTTTTTGTTAGAAAATTAAAAAAGAATATAGTTTGGAAAATCATTATATGAAAATATTGAAATTATTATTTAAAAATTCAATAAATTATAAGAATTTATTTAAATAAAATTTTTGAAATAATTTTTGGTAATCATGGATTTAGGAGAAAAATGATTTTTGAGCAAAAAGCTATATAAATTTATATTTTTATATAAATATTTTCTCAATAGTTTTAAGTAGAAAATAGTGGAAAATGGTTCTAAAACATGATAATTTGATAACTAACCTGAGGTGAAAATAATTAAATGGGTTTCTTATAAAATAATCAATTAATATTGTTGAATTAATATTCAATCCTAATCAAATCCTAATTAAAATGAGATTGGGAAATATACACTTAATACTGTGATTAATTTTAAATCATAATCCCAATAAAATAAATAAATTTAAATGAATCTTTAAATAAAAAGGATATAAATAGGTCAAAGGTATAACACACAAAAGTTATATTTGATACAAATCATAAAACAATATAGGTATATAACATAGTAGTAATTTTTGGGAAGATCCCTATTTCATAAAAAAGGAAAATAGAGAACCCTTTTGGGATGGGAAAGGGGGAACCCATTAAATACCCTAAGGACAAAGGCATATGACCTTTAGTTCAAGTTAAAATATTCTATTGATACACAATTTGTGATAATAAAACCTACAAAAACATGTTGAGATGGAAATGACTAACCCAACACAAATCCAAGGTCACTGAAACCCATAAGATGATCCAACCTTCTGCACTACTAAGATCACCATCCACCCTGAGGCCACACCAACATCAATCCGCCTATGAAAACTATAGTAAAAATAACAACCACACTGTAGAACCTCCAAAATGCCATGACCAAGGGACAGATGCACACCACTTCCATCTTCCACAGCCTCTGAATCCAACCATTCCATCAAAATAGGCACGTCCATAGATAGGAAAGACTGAAAACACTAAATCTATTCAGAAAAAAATATCAAGACTATATCTAAAACACAACACCAATCAAGGTGGGAAAACAACATTGAGGATGAACCCCACCACAACGAGGAAGAGAAATCATGCCATAACTACAGAACTCTCTGATCAATGACTATCACACCATATTTAGCTGCTAACAACAACATCGGGTGACACTGAGTCCCCCTCCGTCACACCAGGAGAACACCACTACTCTCCCCCATCCATTGAATCAGATAATAGGCCCCCCAACATACATATGACGAGGATCCACGAGGATCCATCTAATAAATCACATCAAAGGAATCTACATCACAAGGGAAGAAACCATAAGGGAGGAGAGCTCCAAGCCAAATCCAAGACCCTATATAACATAACTAATGTCTCAATGAAAATAATTAGAGGTGAAAAACCATTATAATTAGCATAATATGGAATTGTGAATTAATTAATTAATATATTATAGGTATAAATATAGATACATGTAAAATAGGTAGAAATAAAAAATAATATAATCCAAATTCATAAAAAAATTAATCTTATAATATCAAAGATGTTGAATAGGTAGTATATACCAATACAATGAAATTGAGTTATGGAATTGTTTACCACTTGTCTACATGGTAATAAAGTTCCAATGAATGAAATAATTAAAATTGAAACATAATATAACTTTAATTATGAATGAATAATTTCAATACACTTTTAAAGGTTCAGTATGTACACCATATAAAAAGAAATTACGTACATACAATTAAAATATTCTACAATCAATGGAAATTGAGACATGAACTATTACCTCAGATTTCCTTTTATTTGAACATGATTTAACCGTGGATATAATGGTTTTAAACAGGTTATTAATTTATATAAACACTATATTAATATTTATAAAAATATATATTATCCTTTTATACCATCATACCACTAGTTCGTTAACAATCTTTAATTTTTATAATCAATTCGGTAGTCAATTGCCATATTTTCTCATGCATATATTGTCCCAAAAGTTCTGGTTCCTGTGAATATGATATATATAAATCATATAAAAATTTAATTTAATTTTGAAATATGATATTATCTAATTATATATATATTTTTGAACTATTATTTAATGTTTTACAAGGAAAATTAATCACATCGCTTCCTGGAGATGGTAGATTATACATACATGAGAGAAAAGATATCATTTTCATAATGGGTGAAAGGGTAAGGAAGTTGATGATATATTATTTATAAATAATAAATATAATTTGATATATATCATTTACATTAAATATTCCTAGAACTATGACTATCCATGTGATTCGGTGATGGAAAAATTTTTACATCGGTTCGTGAGGTGGTAGTCCACCGTACACATATGCAGTTTCTTTATTTCCCATTTGGTGAAAGAAAAGATGGAAAATATTATTAAATAAGAATTATAATAAATCAATATATTATAGGTACTTGTGTTGTTTTATTATAACTATTAATAAATAATTATGGGTGGAGAAAGAAGTAGTTAAAATATAGAGCTTTGGGATTATAATTACCTTCCTCTTTGAAGAACCTCAATTGGATATTTTATCAAGGACCCTATGATTAAGATTTTGGGAAGACCAAAACCACTAGAACGTGGATTATTATGTGGGGGAAGGAATTTTCTATGGTTTGGATAAAAATAAATGTTTTGAGATGTGTGAATAAGTGATGGGAGAGAGTTCCCTTTTATAATCGGAGAGGAGTGACAATTTTATTAATAACCAAAACAATTCAATAATGGGAATTCACTTTCATACCATGTGCCTAAAAAAATTAATTAATATATTAAAGGTAATTTAATTCATATACATACATACAAAAAAATTAAACCTGTTTTAACTTTTTTATTCCGTTTTCATATAGGTTTATTAACTTTTACCGTTTTCGTTTCCACCTTGGTAATGATTTTTTTAACCTAGATAATTTTTCATATAATAATAAAATTAGATAAAACTCATTAGATAATTTAGAACCAATAATTATTAAAAATAAATATAATTTCAAAAAAAATACTATGTGTGTAGAAAATTAATTCACACAAAAGCACATGCAATGCGTAAAAACCCATTTTAACTATAATGTGGTAAATAAATTTTACCTGATATGGTAATAATTTGGAAAAAAAATTAAGTTGATCTTATTATATAATAATAATTATAATTATTAAAAATATGTAATATATTTTAATAAATTCCATTAAAATAATTAGTATGGTTTATTTTCAAAATAAACCATTAAAACATGTCATAAAATGGGTTTTCAAGAAATGCATTTTTCTTACACAATAAGATATCAGAATAAAAATATTAAAAGTAATCATCATTCGATAGATTTAAATTAAAATATTTAGATATATATTTTCTAAATTTTATCTAAATAATTCTTAATTATTTATTATTTAATTTTTATAATTAAAAAACATCATCTACTTAAAAACAATTTCTAGAAAAAACGTTTTTTAAGTATGAAAATAAACTTATAAAGAATTCGATATAATTTTTTGAAATGTAAATAATTAAATTAAATATATCTAAATAATAAATATTTTTATTTTAAATTAAATTATAATATTAATGATACTTTTAAAATAGTTAATTTATTTAAGATGAATGACATATTTGAAATAATGGTATTTTTAACTATTCACTAAAAAATAACTCCTTTCAGAAAAATCCCAAAATTTTACCCTAAGACTTATTTGATATTATTATAGAAAAAATAATATTATTTGTTGAAAATAAAATTTATATAAGTGGTATAAATTGATAATTATTCCCTAACATAAAATATAGAAGAAAACCATTTTTGAAGAAAAAGTATATTTGAAACATAAGATGATTTTATTGAGGTTTAAGTACATATTTATAAAAAAATTATAGAAAAAAGTATCCTTCTTTCCATAAGGTGAATTAAATATTCATTCACACTAACCTATTGGATAGTTTATAATTATATAGTCAATAATAATGTTTTAATAAAAAATTGTGCTTCACTTAAAAATCGGTGTTTGCATGTCTTATACATTATTAAACCTAGAGTTCTTTTAGAATCTATGGGTGTCACATTCTACCCACCTTAAATATATTTCATCCTCAAAATTATAACTTGATCTCATAAATAATTTTTTTGATTTTTTAAATTTTTTTCATGAAAATCACACATCATAAAAAGAGTTAACATTACATCCTCTTAAAAGAGAGAATAAGAAATATGAAGGTCATATTTTATAACAAAAAAATAGGTTTCTATATTGGAGAACATTAGTGGGAAATGAAAAATATTTTAATGGAAGAAAATAATAAATAATTATGGATAGTGATTGAGATCTTTGATAACAATAAAGTGAATTATCAATAGAAAGATAATGATAAAAAAACATAAATATATGATGAGTTAAAATACCATTGATTCATAAGATATAAAGGTAATACGATATATTTTTTCAATATTCCTTTCATAGAGTTGATGTATTATTTTAATATCATGATAGTTAACACAGGAAAATAAAATTACTTAATATATTTACATTTTATTAGAATAATTCTATCCTTTTTGGGCTTCAATCAACTTTAACTTCATCTCTGACCCCTTGAAATGGATATCTTATATAGAGTTTTTTTTTCTTGAAGGACAATATTTTTACTTTTAATAGATCATAATATATATAAATGAATATTAATCTATTTTAACTATTATTAAATATTAATTAAAACTGAAATGGTTAATACAAGGTAAGGTAATAGTAGAATTGTATAAACCTTCATATGAAGAAAAAATAAATAACCCATCATCCCAATTAACCTTAGTGTCCTCAAAACTATGTAATTATTTCTCCTCAAAGGTGGTCTCATACCTTTCAACTCATATCCCCAAAAATTTAATTTCATCTTTCCCAAATAATCTATTACATTACATCGAATGGTTATATATTGATCACTACAATAAAATGCCAAAAATATCATTATTTATGACAATGTTATAAAAATTATTTAATTAATTTATCATATAATATGTTTCACAAAATAAATATAATATTTTTCCATAAAATCATTTATGTAAAAAGAATATTATACTAAACAAGACATCACATAGGGAACTGGTAGGCACCACACCATTATGTCACTTCAATTGTGTGTTTAAGCCACGTTCCCTTTCTGGATGCCATGGGTTATCACCGGATATGTGGGATGACTTTTTATTAAAAAAATTATACAATTCCTAAAGTGTTATAAAAAATGTGATTGAAATCCTCAATTATAACAAAACCATCAAATCACTTTGTAACCACATGGTTTAGTCTAAGTCTTTTTTTAAATCAAATAATCTTAATTGAAGTTTATTACATTAATATAAATGATCAAATTAACCTCAATGGTTGTTAATAAATTTAAACATATGTAAAAAAATATAAAATAATTATTTTTCAAATAAACTTTTCAGTAAAATAGACGTTATACATGATGGTTTGACATACCTCGAACATCTACTAAAAATATATTAATGTATTCAATATACTTTAATCACATAAATCCATTGAAGGGGTATCTGTGACATTAAAATTATAATCAGCCAAAGACATATTAACCCATTATAGAACCTAAAAATATTAATCTATCATCATCTAAATCATAATATTATTATCTTGGGGGATATATTTATTTTTTCAAATTTTTCATAATGATTTGTAAATAAAATATGGATTATCTAGAGAATATCACCTGATAGTGTCAAACTATGTGTCAATTTAATATTTAATTCGAATCCCAGTGTACCTCTTTTAGCGTTTTTATCCATATGTATAACTATTATAGATCCACATCTAATTATAATATTTGGTCATTGATGTCATTTATTAGTCATACCACATAATACCTCCCTAACCAAAACTTTAGGAGGTTCTTCTACAATTTACTTTAATGTCTATCAAAGGGATATGTTCCTTATTCTAGTTTTCCCTTAATGTAGTTCTTCTTTTTTCTAGTAAACATTCAATGATACAAACTATAATACCCCGAATCTAGTGGCCTATAGTTGGTAGTGACATTTCTACATTGACATAAGATACAAGTGAATACATAAAAAACTACTGAATAGTTTATAAGTGTTGGTAAAATAAAAAAATACACTAATATCATATTATATTTGAAAATATGAAATAAAAACCAATGAAAGTAATAATTCTATATCCTTTATCTCATTCAAAGATTTTTTATTCATATCCTAGGGAATCAAAACATAATATGGGTGAACTCAGATTCTCAGTAAGGGTTACAAAAAGTGGATGCTTTCATAAATTAATAAATCATGTTCAATAAGGAATAATCAACATGGAAATGTAAAAAAACAAAAAATACATTCCATTTAATCAAATACTTATGCCCAAAATGGGAAAATTAATAATAAAATTCCATAATCTCAGGGATAAAAATAAATAAATATTCAATGAAAAAAATTCTAAATATTGTACATCATGAACATAGACATCATTATATCTACATCATAAATACATTACAAAAATATATTTTAATCAATTCGTTGTTATACAATATACCCATTTAAATAAGGGTATCTGACTTATTAATCACATGAGACTACCAATTCATTGAGGGGATATCTTTAATTGGTCCACACCTTTCACTACATTTACATTACATTCCCAATCTTCCAAATTATTGATTTAATTTATGAAAAATATTCCTCAATAATAAATTTTTATATTGAAAAAATAATATGAAATATCTATATTTCCCTAGTAAATCCAATAACATATAAAATAGAACACCATATGTAGAAATGAAATGTAGTTTAACAAATAATATTATCCATGATAATGAATATGGATATTTAACGGAAATTAAATATTTAATGATTATAAGAAAGTTGATCATTTAAGGGAATGTAAATGTTGAAAAAATTAATCAATAATGTGAATTTCAATACTTTCTATGGTCAAACTCATTAAAACCATATAGTGAATGAAAAATAATGACATTATAAAAGTATATCCCAATTTTTGTATAAGTAAAATAAATTTTTTTTCATTGATTATTTGAAAAAACATTGAAATATAGATTAAAAATTTCTCTAGCAAAATAATATTTTTCACTTTTAAAATAACCTTTATAAAATAAAAAATTATTGAATATTTTGAAAAAATGTTTCTTTGAAGATATCCTTACCAACACGTAAGGATAGTTTCAAATTATTGAGTTGTCATTATGGTGGTAATGTTCTGTTCATGCCATGTACTTTAAAACAAATATTCCTTTAACATTTTGGTAATAAAATTCAAAAATGTAACTGTTTGGAAAAAATTAAAATATTCATTTTAATTTTTTTAAAATTAAAATTGTGGGTAAAAATAAAATTTAAAAAAAATTCTTGAATCTATTTTTAAAAAACATGGATTTTGATTAAAATTGATATTTGATTAAATATAGAAATAATATTGGATTGTCTTAAAAGATTTTATCAATAATTATGAGTTAGAAAGAGGAAAAAATGTTAATTTTGTGAAAAATTATTGAATATACAGAGGATAATAATATTAAAATTTTATATTATCCTATTATAAACAATTTCATTTAATGTAAATCAATGAATAAACAATCCTCATTAAAATAAAATGTGAAATAAATCCTTACCTCTTTGGTAACATTTGAATCATAACCCACATAAAAGATATTATATAAGATGAAGAATTAAATACCTTGAATTTGAAGATATTCATGATATAACACATCAATGGGATTTTAGACAGACATTTTAAAATAATATATGTGTATAAAATAACACACGACTCAATGAATACAATTTGAGACGAACAACCCCTGTAATGATCATAACATTTATTTGAGAAATAGTAAATAAACCAGTTATGGGTATAAAATTTAATTGCACATAAATAAGTGGAAATATTCCATAAGATAATACATTGTAATTATATATATAATCTTAGAATATCAATGAAAAGGAATAACTAATATAACCCAATGAAAAGAAATTGAGTTATGAAATTCTTTACCACTTGGAAATTTCATGTGAAACCCTCTTGGATTAACGAATTAAAATAAAAACTGAATATACTATGAATTATTAATAAATCAAGAACATATATGTCAAAAGGGATGTATATATGATTTATAAAATATATTTGGTGAAAAAAATTATAATATGCATTAATGTAAATAAATTGAGACACAATACCTTATCTCACTTTTACCGTTAGTTGAACATGATTTGACATCTTGTATATTTTTTTAAACATGTTATTAATTTGTAAAATAATAATATTCATATTTATAATATCAAATATTCTCTTCTTATAGAATCTTTCTAATGGTTTATTAATAATATTTCATATTTACAATGGTTTTGGGTGTTAATTTTGTTGTTTTTCATGTGTGTTTTATCGTAGAAGTATAATTTATTATATATATGATATATAAAAATAATATAAAGACTTATATTAACGTTTTAATTTCATATTTACTTATTAGATACATTTTTATAATAGTTATTGGATGTTTTACATGGAAAATGAATAACATCACTTCCTGGAGATGATATGTCATACGTACACAACGAAGAACAATATCATTTATTTATTGGGTGAGGGGTTAAGTAAGATGATGATATATTAATTAAGAAAAAAAATATAATGGAGGAAATATCATATATGTTTTCATTATTTACTCCTTTATGATTATCATTAAGAGTCACTGATGGAAAACAAATTACATTAGTTTCTGTGGTTTTTGTCTACCACACACACTAATGATGACTTCATTTCCCATTTAATGAAGGTTGTGATGGATAAATATAATGAAATAAACATATAAAATCTCTTTATATGTAATGTTGTTGTTTTATTATATTTTATATGTTGAGTCAAAATTGAAGCGGGAGAAATAAGAAGTAAAATAGAACGTGATTATTGATGACAATTACATTCACTTAGAGGAACCCCTAATGAATAACATATTAATGATCCTCGGATTGGATTTATGGGATCAAAATCACCACTTTAATGTATAAAAGTATGACGGGGAGGGATTTTTATAGGTTATAGTAAATCAAAATGGATTGAGAGGTGTGATAAAGTGAGTGGAAGGAGTGACCTTCTATAATATACAGGAGTGAAATTTTTTGTAAATGTCCAAAACTATTCAATAATGGGAACTCCCTTTAACCCCATGTGTATAAAAAATTGTTAAATAAAGTATTTTAGAGGATTTAATATTGATAAAAACATCCAACCTAAAAAATAATACTTTTTAAAACATTTTATTACATTATCCATGATGTTAAATTGCTTTTGCATTATTAGTTTTCTATAGGGAAATTAATTTTTTAACCTAGATAATTTGTCCTTTAATACAAAAATAAAAATATCCTTATAACATAATTTCTTCTAAATGACTATTTAAATTCATTAAAATTTATAAAATAAAAATTTATGCATTAAAAATATTAATTTTAACACAATATAATGTAAGATGCAAAACCTCGTTTTAAACAAATTTGTGGTTGCTAAATTTTATTTACTTTGCTAATAATTATGACTGAAAATTAAGTTTAACATATTTATAATAATAATAATTATTATTATTATAGAACACCCTTTTTGAATTGTAATTCATATATTTGGAAGGACTTATTTTAAAATTAAACCCCCAAAACATGTAAAAAGATGGGTTTTCCGGAATTTTATTTCTTCTGGAACAAGATGATCATAAATTAACTATATGAAATATAATAACGATTGGAATATTTTAAATTAAAATATTTTTATATATAATACAAAAAATAAATTTCAATAAATATTTATCATGTGTTATATTTTTTAAATAAAATTTTGAAAAACAATGCTCTTGGGAAAACATTTTAGAAAAATATGTTTTTATGGTTAAAAATAATCTTTTAAGAAATTACAATATAAACATGATTTGAATTTAATTATTTATATTAGATAAAAATAAACAATAATTATGCATATCATAAATATAATTCAATCCATTATGGTAGTCTTAAATTACTTAGTTCATTGAAGATGAATGATAGTTTTCAAAAAGTTGTAATTTTAATATTAATTAAAAAACACTCATTTTAAAAAAACACAAACATTCACCCTAGGATAATTTTGATAATATTATTTAAAAAATTATGTTGTTTATATAAAATATAATTTCTAAATCTATTAAAAATTAATTATAAATAAAAAACACAAATTATATACTATATTATTGTATGAAGAAATTATATTTTTAAAGAATAAAAATATTTTGTTGAGAATGAAGTATTTATTATTAAATATATCATATATTACCTTTATTAATGTTTTCATAATTTTATTAATATTTTTCATTATATCTATCTTAATAGCTAGATCATAATGTGTTCATTAAATAATAAAATTTTTGTAGTATAGAGCGTTTCACTTAAAACTCGATGTTGTGTGTCATATATATTATTAAACAACTGGTTCTAATTTTAAATGTAAGGGTAATACATTAAATATCCTATAAAATATATTGTAATAATTTATATAAAATGAAAAAGTTAATTACGAATAAAAATCACTTTTATTTCCAACATAACAACCATTTTCATTGTCCAAAAACAATCATTTATATTCCCCATAACCATCATTCTAAGTCTATTTAACGGTGATTTGAGTTCGAGGTTACTATCATTATATTTCTATATTAGAATAATATTACTTTTTTTTGTAACCATGGAACAAATCCAATGTTACCTTGAAAATCATTATGGATAATCATGAAACATATTTGTGTAACCAAGAAAAATGTTTTAAATACTATAAGATATGTCTTTGAAAACAACATTTAGATAGACAATGATTTTACATAATTTTAGTAAAAAACAAAAATTTCATAAGATAATGTTTTAAACTATAACACCCCAAAATTCAAAAAATAATAACTTTTTATTTGACACTATTTGGGACATGAAAAACCAATATTTCGGAACCCATGAAATGTATATAAATTTTAATTTAATCTCTTTGATTGTTCATAGAAAATTCAACCCCGAGGCTAAAAGGACAATATTACAGTATTCCATCATAACCTAGATATTAAATTTGTTTGAATTAATATTCATAAATATATTTTTATTATCAGGTCTATCTATTGATTATACATGAACAGAGAATAATTTAAATGAAAAAAATGTCTTTTGAGAAACTGATTTTTTTTCTAAAAGACAGTTTAGTTGGGCTTTACGCACATAATTTAAAATTATTTTTTTACAACTATTAGAAAATTTATTTGATAAAATGAAATTTATCTTGGAAATAATAATACCAAATTTAAGTTATAGTTAATGTTTTGGTTTTTTAGGAATTATTTAATGTTTATGATGAATAGTGAAAAAAATGAATTTCAATTGAAAAATGCCTTCTCGTTTAAATTGTTTTTAAATATGAAATATATTTTAAATTGGGTTTAAAGAAAAAATATTACAAATATACATCTATTATTATAATTTAGTACATTTTAGTAATTTTAATTTTTAAATTTAAATTAAAACATTGTAAATTTTTAAACTATTTCTTTTTGAAACCCCACTTTCTCTTCACATCTACGAGGGTAATTTTTAATTAAATTTAGAAAATAATATGAATGATACTTTTATAAATGGAATAAATTTTTTGAATCATAATAATTTATATTATATAATAATTTCCAAATAATTTTTGACCAAAATAAATAGGTAAAACCATATAAATTATTTTCCATGGTTAAGGTAAAAATAGAGTTTCCATGGATAAAACTATAACTATAAGGGATAAATTGACCTAAAAACCTATATTAAATCTATTTTATGTAAATATTACGGAATTATCATGAACATTTACTGAGAATAATCTATTTGGAACCTTTTTTATGTAGAAAAATTGTGTACACTATTTTCCTTACAAAAACATAGTTGTGCGCCACTCACCTGACATATAAGAGGCCACCCCATATCTTCTCTTATTATAACATTCAAAACAATTTGATTCATAAAAAACATACCCAAATAACTTAAAAACCTCCATAACTTCATCCTAGAATTATTATTTTGGTTACAAAGCCTTCCTAGAAAGGATTTTTGTATAAACCTAAGGAGGATACCCAAAAAATATTTATTTTTCTCCAATGACCGGTGATATTTTATTTAATCCTCCACCATCTTAAATTACAATTAATTTTTTTCTGATATTATAAATTTATTATATTCAATATAATTTGATGTATTTATGTTAATTTAATTATTTAAACTCCCCACCACTTCCATCAAATGTGCTACAAAATCAACATTTGTGTGTACGTAGAACAACCGCCTCACGAACTGATATATTTCATTTGTCCATTACCACCTCATACGATTAGGATTGATGATGGATCTTAAATTATACATATGATATTTATTATATAATTATACCTTTTGTGTTATTATATCATATATACCTTTTCAATTTCCATTCCATAGGGTAAACGATAACGTCGTTTGGGTATATGGCATAATACCACCTCAGGGAGCGATGATATTTGTTTTCCACTATGACATTAAATGGAATCTAATAAGTATAAAATAAATAAATTAATGTGATATAACTAAAATAATTATATTTTTAATTTCAATTTTATCAGTATGAAAATATAATACATAAATTTTTCTTTATTCCCTTGTGATGATAACATCGTTCATGTGCTTGTGGATTACGACTTTCATGAAGCTGGGTGACACTTTATTCATCACCATACCACATGGATGATATATATAAGTATATTTACAGAATTAATATTTTATTTATCATATTATTGTAATTGCGATGATGTAAAATTTTACTCACCTTCATTCCATAATGATCATTGAAAAATGGAAACGTTACTCATGTTATCGTACGACATAAAGTCTCCAAGATCGTAACATAATTGATTTCTCCAAACCAACAATAATGACAAGTATTAAATGTATAGTTGATGTATAAATATGAAAATAATATTATGGTTATTATTATGGAAATGATAAAACTATATAATAGGCACAAGAATAGGTTCTTCCAGGATAATTAACGAATGGTAAAAATAAGTCAACTAACACCTGAAAGAATAAAAATTATGATAGAGTATTAACGAATAGGTGATAATATGTTTGTAATAGATCATATATGATATTATAAATATTAATATGGTTATTTTGAAAGTTAAGTATATGTTTAAAAAAACTATATTGTATTTATAATCAGGTTCAACCAAAAGGAAGCTGGAGGTAAAGGATTTCTTAACTCAATTTTCATTAACTGGGTTAAATATCTACTTCACTGATTATTACATGTCAATATTCTGTGTGTCTTGTTTTATTTTATTTTATTAAATTTTTAATTTTTTATATAGATTTAAATTTTATACATATACTCAATTCAATTATTAATCAACACATCAATGATATGATCATTGTATGAGAATTAATCTCAATTTTCATCCATTGAGGCATATTGAAATGTATATCAAATAATTTTTATAAGTTGTTTATACTACCTATTTTAAATTTAATATAATTTTTAAAACATAATTCATTGTATTTGATGTTCATATTTGAATTATTTTAACTATGGTTATTTCACATGAAAATTATGTTGTTGTACAAGTTATTGTTGAGTCTCACTTTCAACTATGATTTATAACATTATAATAATACAATAAATTTATTATAATTATTTTTAATTATTCATTAAATTTATATTAAATATAAATATTATAGTATGACAAATTTTATTATTTAAAAATCATTTACCTTTTTTACATAGTGTTTACTTTTAATGTTATTTGATTAGGATGGGAAATACTGATAAATATATTTCCTTTACTCAATACAGATATTTGTTGACAATACACATTTTTCATGAATTAAAAAAATAATTTTATTTATGTGGAATGGTTTTTACAAATAGATATGGGTGGGGCTGAGTAATAGATACCCCCCTGATGAATTGGCAGGTCTCATGAGACAAATTAGTTAGCCATACCAGATGAGTTTTACACTCTAACTTTAAATTAGTTGGCCAAAACAGATATGTTTGTTCCAAGTAGTTTTAATATTTATTTAGTATCGATCTTAAAAATAGAGGTGTCCTGTTTTTGAGAAATTACAACTAATAATTAATGCTTTCCTTCATTAAGTATTCAGTTATTATTATTATCCATGAGTTTTTTTCCATGATATTATCTCTAGATGCATATTATTGTCAGTTTATTTATTAAATAGAAAATGTTTTTATATATTTATCTTTCCATATGGATTATTTTTATTATAAAATTATAGTAATGTTATTTAAATGGAATTTGTTTTTAGTTATTTAACAAACCATATTGATCATGCTTATTTATTCATCATTTTTTATTCTCTATATAAACCTTACTGAAAATTTAAGTAAACCCTTATTTTTATTTCTTTACAAGGAATCCATGAACTGTATTATGAATGATATGAAAGGTTATTCTAGAGGGAATAATGATGTAATAAAAAAATTATTTTTTAATTTTTGTTTTCAAATGTAATATTATAATCATGTACATATCCTTTTTTACCAAGGATACTAAACAATTCATTCCTTCTAGATGTGATTTCATATAACGTATTCCTATATAATAAATTCAACACAAAATTCCAGAAAATAGGTCTAGGGTAACTGTTGTTAGTATCAGTGGAATTTTAGTAGATTGGGATGTAGATTTATGAAAACATAGATAAGAAATAATAACAATTTGATATACTTTGAGTATAAGTATAGAATAAAATACTAATGTTTTAATAAGTAAAAGATTTTGTGGGTATTAATATAATTAGATCCTTGTATAAGAAATAAAAGTGGATGTGGTTCAAGAAGAGATGTACTTAGGGGTAGTAAATATTAAAAGGATACACTATGATTGACCTGGTCAGCAATGGGTGCATCACAGCAGACCCAAATCTACACATGTTTTGACACTCTAAGGGGATATACTTTGGATAATTCACAGTTTCTTTACGATCCATTATAAAGGATTTGAATATAAGATAACAATTAAGATCCAAGGTTAAATCTATGGTGTATTATATTTGAACTAAGGTGACTTAAAAAAATATTACAATGTCTAATGTGTGAAAAATAATTGAATGAAGCAATGAATTACTGATGAAAAATAAAGTGTATGATGGAATTAAATAAATATTGTATTTGGGATCCATTTCTAGATCATTTTCTTAATAATGGTAAAACATGGAATTATCTGACCAAAACTATCTTCTTATGGTTAACACATTAGACCAAGGAAGGACCGAGATTGAAATAAAATATTTGAAATATTTATTGGGATCCCAGAATAATATTATATAATTATTTTTAACAGTGGTATTTTTGTATAAGATTCATGAAACATTTATGAGTTCTATAAAATTTCATAAGAATATATGTCTTCATTTACATAGGAGTTATGAATACCATCATAGGTTAATATGTTTAAGATTTATTTTATGTTTAAAGTGTTAAAAACATATTTTTGGGTTTTACATTATGAGAGTCTACTGATATTATGGATATTTTGGGAAAAAATAATGGAAAAAAAAGTTTTAGTAGAAAATTAATTTGAGGGATAATGGATTTAAATTTATTTCAAGTAAAATTAAATGTATTGATAATTTTTAGGGTTAATTTGACTATTAATGACATTATAATAATATTATAATAGATTATTTTACTTTTTGAAATTTTTTTGTATTGATAACCTTATTAATAAATTTATTTAATGATTATTTTATTTCATATATTTCGATAATATTTTTTTGGGAACATTATATAAATTATATTAATATAATTTAGAAAAAGAATAAATTGAAATCTAGGTAAAAACCATCATGTCCAGAAAGGCTGTGGGGATTGAACCTAAGACCAAATAATGATAATGGATTAGTGCCTACCACTGACGTATGCAATGTACTGGTTAATATATCATTATATTAGTTAAATGATTTAAAAAATACATATTAATGGTGAACTAGTGGTTTTAATTTTTGGGTTTAGAGATTTATTTATTATATTGAATTACTTGTTCTAACCATATTGATTTTGGAAATATTTAGACATAGAAGGAATGAATTGTCATTATTTTATGGATCTTACGATTTGTTAAATGTTAATTCTAGTGATTTGGGTAAAATATTCATTTTTGGGTATTTATTTCCTAAAGTAAGGGTTGAATTAGAAATTGAACGAAGCATAACCAAAGTATTAAACTAATATTATGAAATATTATATTATCACGTAAATTTATTTCATTATCTTTTTATGTAGTAAAATAATTCCTATAATTTAGGAAAAGGATTATGATAAAATTAACATCCTATTAAATTAATATCTAATGAATCATATGGGTATATTGATCATCAAAGATTTATGATTTTGTGGCTCTTTACATTTAATTAATCATTCACTTTATTGCAATCAATAACATCTATCACTCTCTAAAAATATTTAATGTTTTCTTCTATAGAAATATCTTAACATTACACCAATTTTATCCTATATAGAATCCTAATTAGGTTTTATTAAATATGAACTTTGTACATTCCTATCTCTCTTATTAAAATTAAATATTATTAACTTTTTTATGACGTGGGATATTAAGAAATGGATATTTTCAAACATCAAACCCTTGATTACTGTGAGGGAGTTTAAATCATGAGTGGAAATTTTATTTTTGGTGGGGAAATTGAAACACACTAAAATTTTCAGATACAAACATTGTATTAAATATCATATGAGATGCACAACAATGATATTAAATAACCCATGAAATATATTTCTATAATTATATCACTTTAATAGATTACAAAACTCGCTACCCAGAGTCTAAATGAAACATAATATAATATACCATTATAACTTAGCCATTAAACTAGTGGGTATAAATAGTAATAAATGAATTTTAAAATTATGGTTATCTATTTATTAAACTTAAAATAAGAATAATTTAAAATAAAAATAAATATTCTATTAGAATTATATATTTTTTATAAAGAATGTTTAGTCGAAATTTTATAAAAAATTAAAATTAAAATTAACAACCTTTAGAAACATTATTTTATAAAAATAAATTCATTTTTGAAATAATAATATCAAAAATACTAAGGGTGAATGTATGGTACTTTTCTGAAATATTTTATTTTTCGATGAATCTTGAATAATATTGAATTTTAATTGGAATTTCCTTCTGGGTTTAAATTATTTATAAATTATACTAAAATGATTTTCTGTTAAGGTATTGACTTAAAATAATTCCCACTTCTATCAAATTGGTTATGAAATCATCATTCATTTGTACGGTAGACTACCTCCTCGGAAACCGATGTCATTAAGGTTTCTATTACCACCTCTTAGGAATTGGTATGATGATGGATATAAAGTATAAATATGATATTTTTACCTAATTATACCAATTATGTTATTATATCATATATACATTTTATTAGATTTCATTCCAAATGGGATACGATAATGTCGCTCGTGTGGACAACATACTACCGCATGGTGAAGTGATGTGAACAGTATTTCACAAAATATTTACATGGAATGTGATAAGGATAAAGTTAATAAATTTAAGTGATATTTGTTTAATAATTATGGTAATAATTATATATTTATGAATTATAAAATATAATACATTATTTTGTTTTACTCTATGAAAGGTGATAATTTCGACCTTGTACATGTTGACTACTACCTTCACAATGTGATGTAACTACCTTTTCATCACCAAAGAAATGGAATGATATATATAAGTATACATAAATAAGATATGTGGTGTTTAATATATTATGATAATTATATAAATATATAAAATCACTTACCTTCTTTCCATAATGATCTTTATAAAATGGAATCGTTATTGATGTGTACATCTAACCAACCATCCCCATGATAATAACATACTTAAATTATCAGAGCCATCTTTAATGATTGGTATTTAAAGTATAATTTAGGTATAAATATTGGAATTAAGTCATAATTATAATTATGGACATAATTAAACAAATATGTATCCACAAGAACTAGAACATTCATGATAAATAATGAATGGGAAAACAAGACAATTATCATTTGGAATAATAAAAATAATAATAGTTTTTTAATGAACAATTTATAATATATTATAAAAGGATAATAAATGATATTATAAATATTGATATTGATATGTTACATATTAATTAAATTTTAAAAAACTATACAATAGTTTAAATAATGTTCAATCAAGAGGAAGTGTGAGGTAAGGAATTTCTTAACTCAATTTTAATTCATTGGGATAAAATTCTACATCATTGATTATGTCATAATAATATTATGTGTTTTATTAATTTTGTTTATTTATGTTTTATTTCGACTTTTGTTAAGTGTATATACACTTTATATACATAATAAATTCTTTTATTAATCCCAACTTCAATGATATGATCTTAGAAAGGGAATCCAACTTAATTTAGCTTCAATGATGCATATTTTAATGTCTGAACACTATTTATGTTATATAGTGTGTAGATTATCCATTTAAAATTTAATAGCATGATTAATTAATAATTTACGGTGTTTTATGGTTATATTTTAATTATTTTATCCAATTTTATTTGACTTGAAAATCAAAAGTGGTAAAAGTTATTTAATAATCCCACTTTATTTTTCGTTTTTTACATTCTCTTGAAATAATCACAGTATTATGATCATTATTCATTTTCAATTACCATAATATTAAATATAAATATTCTTATATTATTTATAATTTTATTTATTAAAATTTATCTCATTTTTATATACCATGTTTACTTTGAATGTTAGTTGATTATCTAAAAAAATATTGATAAATCTATATCCTTTACCCAATACAGATATTTTTTGATAACACAAATTGTCCATATATTAATTTTATTATTTGATATATGAGTAATTATTTATAAATAAATACATAGGGGTTCCCCAGTTGTAGATAGCCCCTTGATGCATCAACAGGTCTCATGAGATGAATCGGTTGGGGAAACTAGATGAGTTGTTATATTATAGTTCTAAATCAGTTGTAAAAATCAAATGAGTTTGTACCCAGTAGTATTAAACTATCATGAGGATATATATTTATGGTAAAGGTATCATGGTCCTATGTAATTATATCCAATAATTAATAATTTACTTATTATTATTATACAGGATATTTCTTCCATTATATTATCTCTAGATAAATTTCATTCATAGTTTATTGATTAAATAGAGAGTTTTTTAGTCCTTTACCTTTCCATATTGATGGTAGCTTATCTAATCATGAGAGTATAATTTTTTGGATTTAATTTTTTAAATTATATATTTTTAAATAATGACTATCCTTATTTATTTCTAATATATTTAAATATATGCAACCCAAACTAAGCATTTCAGTTAAACTTTATTTTGTTTCACTAGAGGGAATCAAATACGTACAATATGAAAAATATTGAATGATATTATAGATTGAATAATTATATTTTCAAAAAGTTTATGTTTTACTTTTTCTATTCAAATTTAATATGGGAATCATGTAAGTATGTAGTTTACCCAGAATACTGAACTATTCAGTCAATTAGTATGAGATTTTGTGCATCTGATGCTTATTTAACAAAGAAGACCCCAACTCGATGATATTGAGTTTGAAGTTTATATAACACAATGACTATAGAATCCTATATAAAACAAAATAAACATTAAAAAATATATAAAATGTGATTTAATAGTGTTATGGGAAATTATAATTATATATTTTAGCATGTATGGATTTTTCAACCAACGTGTGGAAAATGAGAGTTGTTTGTAAACTTTTTTATGTATCTGTAATATTCAAAAATAATATATCTAAGATCATATGTAAAAATATCCCCCTCATTAACAATATTGATTTCAATTAATCTTAATAACATAATATCCCCTTTCTAAAAGTTGAAAAAACCATTTTTTATAAAAATCACAAAATCTCACTCCTTTTTAAATTTATCAAAAAGTGAATAAATATTAATAATTTATTTAAAATTCCAACCTTCTTCCAAATTCACAGAATACTAAAATTGAACAAATAGTTAAAATAAAAATAGTCTTTCTAAAAACTATTTTTTATTTTCATTAAAAATGAAAATAAGTAATAATTTAGAAATTGTAAGGGTAATAAAATTTCCACCCCCCATAAATTAATTCATATTAAATGTTTAATATTCAATAAATAAGTTAACAAATATCTCTAAACTATTTAATAAATTTATTAAAAATATAAATATTAAGCTCCATTAAATTTTATTTTCCACATAAAAATAGATTCCAAAAGTTTTTATAGTAGATCTATTATCAAATGTAATTAGTAAAAAACCAAAAAAATAACTATTTAATAGCCTAAATCTTAATTATTCAATTCCATTTTTTCAAACCATTTGAAAATATGCCAGATTTTTAAATATAACATGAAAATATTTTTTAGTCGAAAAAATCTATAATAATAGCACATTTATCAACATGACCACTTACAAAATGAAATTCAATATCAGTGTGTTTTTTCATATAATAATATAAAAAAATTTAGAGATATAAATTGTAGAATTATTATCCTAGTAAATGAGTAATTTATCCAAATAAAAATCAAAATGAGTTAATTTTTTTCAAAGGATTTATACAAAAAAATAAACATTGAAAATATAATTTATCTCAAATATAGATAATTAAACTGATAAATTCTTTTTAGAACTTCATGAAATTAATTTCATACTAAGTGGATTCCACTAATTCTAACACCATAATATTTTAAAAGAAGAAAATTATGTTTAATAACATATAGAACATGAAAAACAAATATTAGATGAGAATTTACACTGTGATACATATTCATATATTTATGTAAAAAATATTTAATCAATTCAGTTTCCTTCAATACACAGAACCATTAACCTTTTGTTTGATATCATATTCGACGCACAACACTGAGCTTAAACGGATCACAGAATATATAACCATTATAAAATATCCATTAAATTTATGTGTATGAATAATATTTACAAAATTAAGGAATAAATATATATATATTTCATAATTAATATAAATTATTGATCAATTTTTATAAAATAATCAATCTATTTTTAGAAAAACAAATTTTTTTATAAATTTTTTTTTCTCCCAAAATGATTTGTATTACTTTCCCAAAAAGATTGTATAAATAATTTTTAAATAATTTTAATTTTTTTTAGAAATAAATTAACTTATTTTTTTATATAGGAATATAAAAATTTTATTTAGGTGAATGTTTTTGATTTTTTAAAAAATATAGTATTTTCAAAGAATAGTGAAAAATACCGAATTTTCTAAAAATGTAATTTATTATCAATAAATTAAGAATTTTACTATTAAATTATTTAATATGATTTAATGTTATATAATTTTTATATATTTATATTTAACCCACAGAATTTCCATGTAATTAACTTTATATTGGATTTTAGAAAAAGTTTGTTTTTGGGATTAAAAAAGAGGGTTTTTGGAAAACATTTTAATGTTAATAATATTGATGCTTTTTAATTAATTTTAAAACCCCTAATTATCAATTATTTGAATTAAACATATAGATTATATATCAATAAATATCAATTTATATTTATAAAATTATTTTTTAGTCATAGTGTTAATATAAAAACATCTATTTGTTGAAAAATACACTTCTTGAAAACCATATTATTTTATTGCGTTCGCGGGTTTAATTTTAATTTTAATTTTGACTCCCCATTGAATTGAACATGGTGAAATGGATTAATTATTTTCAATCATAATAATTTTTATTTTCTGATAATTTCAACATAATTTTTTACCATAATTAATAGTAAAAATAGAAAAAATTATTTTCTATGGTTAAGGATAAAACATATTTATCCAAGGTTAAACTAAAATGATTTGGGAAAAAATGACCTAAAAAGTTTTATAAAAACCATTTTATCAATAAATTTATTCCTAAAAATTCTTATGTCCTAATAATGGTCTCATTTTTATCCTTGTTCCATGTAAAAAACATGGGTACACCTTTATTTAAAATCTTACATATGTGACACTCACATAACATATATAAGAGTTTCCACTTTCCTCTCTTAGTAACACCATTCAAGCCATTTTTATTAAAATAGATCAACATAAAAGTTCTAAATTCATCGATCCTAACATACCAGAGATCTTATTTTGATCATAAATCTATCATAACATTTCTTTTGGGGCATACATAAGTATTTAATTTGAAGAAGAGGTATCACGCTTAACAAAGCTTATTTACTTAATTTCTTATTGAATCTACATAAAATCATCTTATGTTTTTATATATAAAATAACCAATATCTACAATATAATTATATGTTATTATGTAAATCTAATAACCTAAATTCATCTTCTCTTCTATTATATGGGACATAAAATCATTAGTCGTGTGTATAACAGACTACCACCTAACAAACTGACGCCCTTCATCTTCCATCATCACTCTCATGGATTATTTTAATAATGTATTTAAACAATATATTTGTTATTAGAAACATATTTATAATTATGTAGTCAAGATATCACGTATACATCCTTACCTTAAATTATGTGTGGGATATGATAACATCGCTTAGGTGTATGACGGATTACCGCCTTGCAAGGCGATGTGATTCATTTTTCACTAACACTTTAGAAGGAAGGTAATAAAATAATAGTTAATTAATATATTTGATATAAAGTAGAAAATAATGATAATAATGATATATTAACCATTATTAATATATATTATATCATTTTTTCCTCACATTGGAATATGACAACATCATTTGTGTACATGTGGACTACCACCTCAACAAAGAGTTGTGATTATTTTTCATCCCCACATGACATGAATGATATATATAAGTATATTTAATGAAATATATGTTATTCATGATATTATTATTACTATTTAATTTTAAAATAGTGTATAGATATATATATATATTAGTTGTTTGGGGGTACAATTACATTAAACGCACACACACACACCACTAACACAAGACGGAAAGGCATGCCATAACCCCTCAAGGGATATCCCACCCATCTGGCCTTATTTAAATAGTAAATGTAATAGAGGACCATTGGGCATAAATCCCATTTCATGGTCGAAAGTATAGTGTAGTATCATTCCTACATCATAGTTATTGCGTCATGCTAGCATGACGACCTGCCTAGGTCATGCCTCTATAAACAACTCCCTATGGAAATTTTCTCCCACATAAATTTGAACCTAGACTTGATTTAGGAGTATGAAGAGACTTTACCAGTTGGGTAATATCACAACTGGTTAAAATAATAAAAGCCTTCTTTCTATAATTATCAGCTAAAAATTGAAATTTTACTCATGGGTCCATACGACCTACCGTCTCCATGATCATAATGTAGTTCATTTTAAAAAATCATTTTTTATGACTTTTTTGAAAAGTATGATTAGAGAATAAATATGATAAATATTTATTGATTAGTATTCTATATATTTTAAAATTATAACCTCTTTTACCATGGTCAAGACACCAAATATGTTTGGTAATAATAAACCGATCATCCTAAAAATAACCAATATGAACTCAACTGTTCTATTAATTAAATATGAAATTTAAATAAATAAACTAAATAATTTAATTATGAGGTATCAATTCTGGAAAATCATATTAAAAAATTAAATAATTGATATAATTTGATATATATGAGTTAAAGGACAAACAAGGAAAGTCTAGACTCGACATAAGGGTTTCTCATCTCACTTTTTAGTTATATGAGACATATGTTGTATTCACCACTTGTTTTTATATTGTAGTGTATATACTAATCCATTAAATGTATTGAAATGAATAATTACAACATAATGAAAATTTTTATTTGTATTTTAATTATTTCTTTCATGGGGTATATAACTGAAATTTACCTCGTGATAAATAAATTCATAACTCAATTTCTTTTCACTGGATTATATTACTTCCTCATTGAAATTACTATGTCATGATTATTTGGGTAATAAATTTATATTTTCTTTTGTTTTATTTATAATTATTATTTGTGGTTTTAAATTTGATATAAATTTTTAATTCTTTTACTGAATCTCAAATTTAATGTTGTTATTTTTTGTAAGGACAATTCATCTAAAATTATGTTTCATTGAGATATACGTTCATAATATGCACATATATTCAGTTATAAGGTGTATATAATACCCATTAACATGTTATATCATGAAAATACTTATTCTCATGATATTTAAATTATAATTTTATGTTATTTATTCATAGGGATTTCAATTGAAGAGCTACTAATGTGCATATGTTTTTATGTTATAATCTCTTTTTATTTTAGGATTGTTTACATTGAAGGATATTTTTCAATACATTTTACAATAGTATTTTATTGAAATATATATCTTTCTTATATACTAGTTTTTAATGTGGTTAAATGGTTTTATTTCCCTTTCCATCCATACATATTATAGGAACATTTTGAAATTCTTTTATAAGTGATACCTATTTTTTATTTTATTTAATATAAGGTAACTTTCTTATGCAAATCTATGTTTTATTAAATGTTTTTCAAAATTTTCATTCTAAAATTAAATGACTTTATATATTTCTAATAGTAATTGAACTTATTTTTAATTTTTTTAAAATTAAATTTCTTAGCATTTTTTCAATGGATCACTTTTGAATCATTTTTTAAAATGTTTTGAAAAGAATATTTGTTTTTAACATTTTTTATATTAAAATACATTCCCACAAAAATATTAATTATTTTACTCAAATTTTATTTAATATTTTTCAATTATTTCTTCAATTAAAATTATATTCTAAATAATTGATATTTTTAAATTTTTAATTTGTTTTTCAATGAAAAATTATATTTTCTTAATTGTTCATAATGTTATTCTAATGTTAATTTCATTCATAAAGTAGAAAAAAATAATTTTAATTATGATACAATGGGGATACATTATAATGATACCATCCCCATTAATTCTTTGGATGGATTAGATTTTTTTCTATGAGATTAAAAATTAACCCATTTAATTTATATATGTTAATCTTATTTCCAAGATATTATTATAGATCGCGTTGCTTTTCTATGGGTCAATAACGTTTTAATGATATTTTTTGGAAAATATTTATTTTACACAGGTTAATTATGCTTCCTAATTTTTTATTGAACCCATTAATTTTATATGGGTTAGTCAAGTTCTTCAAATAATAAAAGATTTTTCTATCATTTTATGATTAAATAGATAATCTATTTCATGGACGATACATGGAAATTATTTTTGATCAAGTGAGTGCCCATATAGCTACAAGTTACCCTATTTTATCATATATGATGGGTCCAACAAGATAGCATAAGGTGATCCTGATACAACTTATATGATAGAATAACCCAGATAGTTCATGGTTAGCCTGTTATAACTTATATGATTGGTTCACCGAGATAACACTTCAATAAAATAGTTAATTATTATGTTTTTGAGAGAATTATATTTGATGTTGGATATATGGTTATTCCAATTGTAAGAATTTTTTAAGGGTTCTATGATGATGATGTTTCAAGATACCAAAAAATTTTATCCATTCCTTCCAAAGGGTTATAAATACTTCATAAAATCAAGATTGATATCAAATGAATCATTATTATTAATTACTTTGACTATTTCCTTTATAAAATCCTAATTCCATGTTTTCATTTTTGATGATATAGGTATTTAAGGATATGAACTTTGTTTTTTTATTCTCATGCACTTGGATTATGTCATCATACCATTATAACCTTATTATTTTCACTGAGGACATTCAATTATTAATGAATATGCTTACCCTTACAGAGAATTTTAGATAAACATTTTTTTCCCTTTCCCAATGTTATAAAGAATTATTTTGAATGAATTATGTTTATAAGGGTATTATATATATTATGATGTTGACCTAATATGGAAGATAAAAATATCAGTATAGTGGGAGATGATGTTAGCTTAATAAAATAAATGTTTATGGATCCATGATTTTTAGATTTTTTTTCTAAATATATAAAAATCTAAACCTAAAGGGTACTTCTGAATGTAAGAGAATTTTTTTTCTATTATATGTTTTGGAAGGAGAAAATTTTGTCATATTAGTTGGTTCAATAATGAAAATTTGATTTTTATGATTTCAACCTAGGAACCAAGTGTGCAGGTTTAAAGATGTTATAGATGGTGTCAAAGAAAAGGTTTAGATAAAAATAGAGACTGATATATTTTCATATGATATTTTATTAAGATTTATGGATACCATTATAGGACTATAAGATTATTTTTGATCGTAAGTTCAAATTCTGGGAAACCCATTTTTATATTTTATATGATGGGATCTTAAATAGATTAATGAACCATTAAAAGAATTTTAAATTTGGATAAAGTATATGTAATGTTTATATTTAATGTAAATGATTCGATTATATTTTGTGGATATATGTTTTAAGGTATTGATAAACTTTTGATTTTATATGATTTTGGATATTGATTTCACTTTAATTATCATATATATGACCATATGATTGAAAATTTATTTTATGAGTAAATGATTAATGTTAATTTAGAAAAGGATAATTATATTTTTGAGATTTTAAGATGCAATGTACGAGGTAAAATTTTAGGTTAAAATAATCATTAGTGGCCATGTTATTGAAATTATTATTTATTTTGGGATTTTATTTATGGAATTATTTTCTTTGAACATTATGTAATGCTATTGAATTATATTGATTTATGTATTATATCATCGTATAATTGTTTATGTATTTTAGGTATTATCTTACCATGTGCTAACTATTTTTGTTTTTAGTTAATGAATAATTACTAGAATAACAACATGTTTTCCCTTTTTTGTTAATAGAATCATTTAATGTTTTTTTAGTGATTTATGCATAAAACATTTACCATTAATACTCATATTTTAGAGAAAAATATGATATAGTGATGGAAATTGATTAAATGAATGAATTTAGACTAACTAATTAACTAAATTTACTTATTTTTCTTAGTTAAGATGGTACGGAATTCATCAACCCTATGAAAAAGATCTTGAAACAAAATGTTTCCCCACTCCCACAATTTATGATGAAAAAAATGACCATCTTTCACACTTATTTTGTTTATTGTTTTTTATTTTTTAACATTATTTTAACAAATCACATTATAATGATCAATGTTCTATATCACTCTATATAGTTATTTATTATTTTCATCTATATCAATATATTGATATAATATCATTATACTATTATATAGAAGGCGTGTAATTTGACGACCATCGTATTTGAATTTCCATATTTTTAAGAGAAACAATTATGAACCCTTTTTACAATTTGGGTTTGAAAAAAGTTATTTTGAAATTTAAAACCACTGATTACTAAGGAAAAGTTAAAATTTCTAGGAAGTAACTTATTAAATTGGGGAGGATAAGATATCCTGAATTCTTAAAAGAATAAAATTATGTTATATAGAATATACGACACAAAAAACCAATTTTAGATGAGAATGATAATACCCAATACATTATAATATATTTCTCTTGAAATAAATTTAATATCCTATATATCTTTCTGTACACACAACCCTGAGATTTTTGTCTGATATTGTATAATACATGTAACAATGTGCTTAAACAACATGTAAAGTATTTGAACATTATAAAATAGGTGTAAATTTAGTGGGTATGAATAATATCACCAAATTTTTGATATATATATATATAAATAAATTCCCCAATAAATATAAATTATTTACTAATATTTATTAAATTATCAATCAATTATTATTAATGTAAATTTAATCTAAAAAAAAATTATTTTCTAAAAAAATGGCTTCAATTGATTTTCCTGAATAGATAACATATTTTCTTGTTGGACCTAAATGAATTTTTTTTAAAATCATAATCTAGATATTTATTTGGGTGAAATTTTCTATTTTCTTTATAAAATAATGAATTTTATTGAACTGTAAAAAATAACATTTTTTCTAAAAAATCCATTTCTTTTCAAACAAATATGAAATTTATTAGTCCAATTATGTTTTGAATTTGACAAATAGAAGCATAATTATTATTTAGATATTATCAATCCACTTAATTTGTTTAATAAATATCATATTTTATTTTAGTATAACTTAATGTTTCTGATTAATAATGGGATTTTTCTGGAAACTGATTTCAAGAACATAATGTTTCTACTTTTTGGTTTATTAAAAAATAATATATTGTGGAAAGATTTATATGAAATGTATATATTATATATAAATAAATATTAATTTATATTATTAAATTATGATTAATAGTTATAGAGTTAATATAATCTTATCTTTTTATTAAAAAATACACTTCTTGGAAACCCAATTTTTGGTCTCGCATATATGTTCAATATTAAATAAATTTATCCATTTTTTTTGAATTTAATTTAACAAAATGTACTCAAAATTTTATATCATAATAATTTATATCAAATAATATAGTCAATTTTAATCACCATCAATAGTGAAAAATTTAACAACTAATTACCGTGGTTTTGGTAAAAAACAGGTATACCTTGGGGGGGGGGAGGGTGAAATAAAATGAAAGGGGCTAGGAAATCCTCAAAACCAATATAAAATAAATTAGATGATAATTTTTATTCTTTATCACACTTAATTATTGATAATGATCCATTTTAAAGAATTTTGGCGTCGCAAAATGTTGGGTACACTTTTTTCATTTCAAAAGACCCAAGTATATAGTCACCTTACTTATAAAAGATCCCCCTATATCCTCTAATATTTACAAATTAAATGAAAATTTTCCTCAAAAATACCCTCCAAAATGTATTACATAGTTCCATAACAAAAACATATATCTCTTTGTTTGATCATAAATCAATACTAATATACCTTTCGTTGGTTACATATGGAGGTTTTCTGAAGAAGTATCATGATTAACTGATACACTATCTTATATTTCTTCTTCCATATACTAAAATACATATTAAATATGGATTATGTAATTGAAAAATATATACCATATAAATTAATTTTATTAGGTTAATTTCATAACCTTAATGAATATTCTCTTCCATCAAATGGTATATGAAATCGTCATTACTGTGTATGACAGATTATTGCCTTGTAAACCCATTTCATTAGTTCTCAATCCTCACCTATCATAGATTTTTTTAATGGCGTGTTTAATGTATATATGTGATATCTGAAATAAATTCATACCAATTGATTTATTCTATCACATATAAATCCGAACATTATATTCTTCGGGGAATACGATGGCATCCCTCGTTTGTATGTCGGACTAAGCCTCATGAAGCGATGTGATTCTTCTTTCACTAACACATTTTATAGAAGGAAATATGGAAAATTTTAATGAATATATGTGATATAAATTTAATAATAATTATACTCATTCTATATTTATCATTATTTAGATATAATAAATCATTTTATCCAATATATTGAAAAATAACAATGGTGTTTGTATACACGTAGACTACCCATTCACAAAGAAATGTGGATATTTTTCATCACCACATATAAATAATGATATATATAAGTATATTTAAATTAATTATATGTAATTTATTATATTATGATGATTATTTAATAATAAAATATCAGATACCATTTTTCCATAATGATCATTGAAAAAATGTAAATGTTACTCCTTCGTATGTACGATATACCATCTCCATGATCATAACACGGTTCATTTTTCATAACCATATTCCAGGAATTCATTTAAAAGTATAATTTTTTGTTAAATATGATAATTATTTCATGATTATTTTCTAGATATGTTTAATTTTTGAACCCTTTTACCATGATGAACACACTATATCCTTTTTGATAAAATGAACTGAACATCCTCAAAACACCCGATATTGAGTCTACAGATTAAGTATTTAAATATATAATTATAATAAATAATGTAAAATATTTAAATATATGTTATTAATGATGTAAAAATATTATTAATAAATCAAATAATTTATATATTATTATTATATAAGAGTTAAATAACACCCCTGGAAAGTCTGGATTCAAGGTTAGGGTTTCAAATCACACTTTTTATTTCTGTTAGACATATACTACATTCACCACCTCATTTTTTATGTGGCATATAAATTTAATATTTACATTTAACAAAATTAATAATTCCTACATTATGATATTTTATGTTTCTAGTTGAATTATTTCTTTCATGTGTAATTGACTTAAAATTTACCATGTCATAAATAAATTATTAACTCGATTTTTTTCATTAGGTAATATTACATATTCTTTGACATTATTATGACATAATTATCTGTTTAATGAATTTATATCATCTTTTTTTAATTTCCTTTATGTATATGTTGTCTTACATTTTACACACAAAATCTATTCATTTATTTATTCTCAAATTAAACGGTATTATTTTTATAAGGGTTATTTTTCTCAGATTATCTTAATTGATACACATGTTATTGATAGCACATATATTATTTAATGAGTTGTGACAACTTCTCTTGGATATTTTATATAAATATAAAGCTTATATTCATGATATTTTTAGTATAATATTGTGTTATTATATCATGGGGCTTATGATTAAAGAGTTTCCATAGGGGGAAATGCATTATGTTGCAATATGCTTTATTTTCAATAATGTTTATATTGAAGGTTATTTTTGATAAAATCATTCGATTTTATTTTCATGAAAAAATAACCTTATTCTACAATGTTTATTAATGTCTGTAACATTTTTTATTTCCATTTCCTTTCTTATCGATTAAGGAAACATCAAGAATGTCATTTGTATGTGATACCGACCATGTATTTTCTTTATGATCAGGCATATATCTATTCTGTATCCACACTATATTTTTTTTAAAAAATTTCTCTTTTAAAAATAAATTATTTTCTAAATATATTTTATATTTTCTTTGACATTATTTTAAAATTATTTAAAATTTATTTTCATAATGTTTTCTAAATGGGTAACTTTTGACTTCCTTTATCAATTTGTTTTGAAAATAATGTTCATTTTTATTATTTATGATATTAATGGGGTTTTACACCATTATATCCATTATTTTCATCGAATGTTTTTGCATATTTTTCTTAGGATTACTTAGATGAAAATTATTTTGGAAATATTTGTGTTTTTTAGTTATTAAAATTAATATTCAAATTAAAAATGTTATTTTCCTAAGAAATGTTTTAATGTTTTTATAATAATATTTCCACTAATCGACATTAAAAATAATTGTTTTTACTTATTTTATAAACGTGTTTTTCTGTAATGATACAATACTAATTATTTCACAAGATAAATTAATACCATTTCATTGGAAGGGATAAGAAGGTTGTGTGAGATCCTATTCCTAATTATCTTATAATATATCTTCAATCTGTTGAAAATAAGATCATTAAAAAATTAAATTATTTTTTATATGTTAAAATTAAAATAGTACACATGAGTATATAAAATACCCATATAAATTCTATAATATATTTACCTTTATAAACATTATACATAGGTTGTTTATCCTTTTAAATCAATTCAAAAAAATACCGACATTTCCCATTAACGTACTAACCCCATAAATTATATATTGATTCTAAATTAAGATCCCAAACTAGCACATTACCCCTTGATGTGTTTGGAATATTTCAATTAAACAATTCAAACAGTATCTTAACCTATAAAGTCATCTAAAACATTACACTGATACCAATTATAAGGACTTGACTTTTAAACATTATATAATATTAATTTGATAGAAAAGAATTAATATAATTACATTTAATGGATATTTAGAGTTTAATGTTTAAGAGAATTTAGAAGTAACACTTGAATAATAATCCTATTTATTACATAATGGCCACTTCTAATCAGTTCCCATTTAACATAAATATAAATAATTTTATACGAGACATGTTTTGTTTTCATGATAAATCTTTATGATTTGAAAAATTAAATATTCTTTGTTCTTACTCATCCTCAAACCCTATTAAATTTTTTATGGCATGATATTTGATGAAAATATTAATAAGGGGTATAAATGAAAGAAATATATTATTCATGTGGAGAACATAGAAACCTATATAATTTTTACATTTTCCAAATTATTAATTGATATTATAAAGTAAATCATATCCATATTAAAGTGTAGATTTTTCTAAAATAAAACCTATAAAACCCATAGAAGGAAAATATAACACCTTTTAGGGAATTTAAATAATTATATTTCTAACTTGAGATCACTAATTTCTGAAATAAATAGATCATATTTTAATCCATAGATTAAACCTAAATGTTTAACACATTTTTAATTTTCTTTGATGGCGTGGAATATTACCCATTGAATTGGGGAGAAATATATGGCTCATCTATCATATAAGCTATATAAAGAACACATACTATATATACTGTATCGGGTTCACCTATAAGAATCAATAATTATCAAGTACTATATCATAAATAAGAAATTTTTAATCATCAAAATTTTTATCACAAGTCCCTTAAAAATTCCTTTTAACCCACAGTCAAATAATTTTTCATATTTATATAAAAATACATAGAAATAATCATATATTTTAAAAACACGTTAAAATGATAAATTCTTATAATATTTATGAAATTATTTCATTTTAAATTAACCATAGTAACATATAGATTATGTTTAAATGAAATTAAAATTCCTAATGGCTGTATATTACGTTAATTATATATATGTTAAAGAAAAAAATTGTTTTACACTTTCATAAAAAGATTCAAAAGTTACCCATATAGAAAATGTTTAAAAGAGATATATTTTTAAACAAATTTTAAAAAATAAAAATACAGACACAAATGACTTTTATAGACCAAATAATCATAAATAATAAATTTGTAGAAGCATTTAAACAAACAAGGATATGGAATAAAAATAATTAGAAGGAAAAATTAAAAACGGTATTTTATAAAAATTTACCTTTACTTAAATACCAACATCAGTCATAAACTCTTTAATTACCAAATAATAAAATTATATTTGTTTTTTAATTGATTAGGAGAATTTTTAATTTTATTTAAATTATCATATTACCTTTCATTTAATTTATTACTCTATTTTATTGAGTTACTTAACTAGTAAATTTTTCATTTGATGTTTTCAGGAAGATCAACTCATAATACCAAAATATATTTGCTAGGATGATAGTGATGAAATGGGTCCTTATTCCATAATATCCCAAATCATAATCATGCAATTATTTTTTTTATACATTAAAATCAATTTTATAACCATCCTTTAAATATATATATATATATATATATATATATATATATATATATGAAAAATTAATCACATCGCTTTATAGAGGTGGTAGTCCACACGTACATATGACTGATTTTATGATTTTCATTAGATGGAAAAGTAATAAAATATATGATATAATATCATTACATATTGATAATTACATCTTTAATATCATATATATTAATTAAATCCATCATAATATCAATCCTTGTGTTGTGGTGATGAAAAAAAACACAGCACTTCATGTTGTTGTGAAGCCACACATATGAATTATTATTATTTATTTCCCATATGATGAAAAAAAATGAAAAATGGTTTTATCATAAAAATAATAAAAGTTATTTATATGGAAACTAATTGTGTTATTATTATATCCTCAATAAATTACAATTAAATTATTTATAATAAGAAATAAAAGTTAAATAGGTCGATAATAACATATACCTTTTCCTATGATATTCTAATTAGATTACACTGTATGAATTTTTGGATTGGTATTTTAGTGAGACTATGACCACTATGTTGTGGAAGGAGATGTTTGAGAGAGATTATTTCTATTATTTTCCAAAATAATGTTCTCAAAAGGTGTGAGGTATATAGAGGATGATGTTCCTTTTTATATGTGATGGGAGGGGCTCCCATGGAATTACATTAAGTGTTAATTAATATAAAGTAATTTTCATGTTAATGAGGAATGAAATTGAAATATTTATAATATAGGATGAGTATGGGTCTAAATATACTCATAAAATAAAATTTAGATGATTAGAAGTTCTTTTTTCACACTCATCTCTATATTTTAACCCATGTTAACCAAATTTTTTTATGACCCCTATATCATTGAATTTTACACTATTTGAGCCAAGAAAGATACTATACCGCCCCAACCCAGGCGCCACTCAAAAGTGTCCCAATCTGATTCTACACATAACCTCAAGTGCACATCCTTGTATGCTAGAGGCTACTTACTAGTGGTGAGGGTCTGGTAATTTATTCATGGGGAGACTATAACATCATTTATTAGAGTAAAATCCTAGTGGAAACAAATTAACAATAGGAGAAGAATATATAATCAAAACAATACCCATGTCAAAAGATATCGAAATAGGAAATAAAATATTCAACTAAAAGGAAAATTATGCTATGCTAATATAAGTGTCAAATGTATATAAAGAAACTGAAAATAAAGAAAATTTGACACCCTAATCAGGTTCTGGACCATGTATGGTTACCTCCTCCAAGCTCAATCCCCAATCCACCATCTATCACATGGCCTTTTCCCTTATCCATTCCTTCAATAATATAATCTAATCGAGTACCAATTAGGAAACCCAAATAGGGTGTGAGTACAACACAGTGGACCACCACCAATGGTGGATAAAAAAATTCTATTCAAAATATAATGCATGCATTTCTATAAAGAAATAAGTACAGTGCAATAATAAACAGTTATCAAATTTCCATTTATTCTTATTTAACTATATTAAATCAAAAGTTACGTAGGGGACCCATACATCAATACTAAATTCTTCTCATAACGAACCATCATGTGTTCCCTAGGTAGTATAGTATTTTAATACACACTTCTATCTAAAGTATGAAGTATTCAAGGTGCTAAGATATATCAAAACCTGATTTGACTCATGTCGGAGTTTGAATATTCCCATGTGAGGCCATAAATCGGAGTTCCATTATTTCAGTTAATTAATTTCACATTTAAAATCCACATTACCAAAGTTACCAATATCACTAATGTAATTAAGATGAATATGTTAACATAGATAGTCTTCAATTTAATGACCATGTTCCCATTCTCTTTACTCATATGTATAATGATAATGTTACCATATATTCTTATCAATTTAGAATGTCTATGTTCCCATTATATATACTGATAAGTATGATGACCATGTTACAATTTTTACTTATAAATTTAGAATGACCATGTTCCCATTATTTATCAAATAAGTAATTTACCAATTAATTATCCACCCTAATCCCATTACAAATTCAATAATTAGTTATACACATCCATTCCAATTGATAACTAAACAATTAACTAAGTGATTTAAATCATTAATTACATTATAAATTAAGTAATCAATATAAAAATTCATATAACATAACTAATTTTCCCTAAATAATTGTATCATTATAATCTATATATTCCAAAATTAACCCCAATATTAATTATCTAGAAAATATTATCAAAGGCACATAATTAATCCACAATTAATTATCTCAACATATCCATTTCAAGTTTTCATAATTAATCTCCTGATTAATTATCTTGATTTAAACCCTAATCTATTATAATCAATTTACACAAATTAATTATCTAATAAGGAAACCACTTAGTGTTATGATTAATTCCCTAATAAATGACCTATTTCAACATGGCATTGACAAGTAAATTGGTAAATATAATAAACCTAATTCAAGTAAGTCAATTGATAAAGGATTCTATAAATTCTAAAAGACTGCATATACATATAAAATCCATGACTATGAGAATTAGATTTATAACACCGACCTCAATTCCCTGATGGACATTTTCTCAACAAAAATCCCCAAAATCCAACTATCACAATGACATAGATATGAGTTCTGGATCCCAATCCTTAAGCCAAAATCAAGAAAAAATACATCAAGATTTCATTAATATAGATCTAAATCTACAATCATAGATCTATATCTCTATATATAGGTTTAAATCCAAATAAATAGAGGATATAATCCATGAAAAGATCAAGGAATGATAGGAAAAATAATTAGAGAACCATCCAGATGAAATCCACTTACTAGGTGAAGAGAGGATCTTTAATTTAGGATTTTGTTCTCAAAGAGTTTTTCTTATAGGGCCATGGAATCCATCCGAGACAATGGGAGAACCTATTTTTACCCTTAAGAATGGAAAATCCCGAGTTAGGGCCAAATATGAGGTAAAAAAAGTCATTAAAATTTTAAATAAAGTGAGATCCACAATTTTAGGATATCACTATTAGCCCTCCCATATTTTAGTCACACAGTTAAACAAAATATTTGCTAAATGTTCATTAGCCACTGCTTCAAGGGTTAATTCTCTTGGCCACCTTACAAGACCTGTCAATTTGTGCTTTAGCAATGTTGAAGCTACTACTTCCAATAAATAGTTCAGATGGTTTCTCCTTATGAGCTGCCCAGTTTGTACAAACCATTCACCGTTAATCCATAATTTTTTTCTCCATGATTTTCTTAATCTTCTCTCAAGAAAACCCCAATCCATAACATGAATCAAATTTATATAAATAAAAACAAAAAGTACCTATAATCGCACTTGGGATAACTTCATAAATGGTCAAGATCTTACAATCTCCCCTCCTTATAACAAATCGTCTTTGAGCTACACCTTCAAGCCCTAATAAGATTACAAACCAAAAATATTAGGCCATTATTCCCTCATATATTCTTCCCTTTAGCATGTTTCCTTTTTTACATGTCCATGTATCCATAACACGCAAACTATCTGCATTCTTTCCCCATAACACATTCTCACTCTGATCCTATACACACATTAGACGGTCCTCAAAGGATGCATCTATCTCAAGGTAAAAATAATCTACATATACCTCGTGATAAGGTTTGGAGTGATAGCCCCAAAGTTATTATGCATGTAAAATGCCATGCATAGTGTTGTATCTCTGTGGAAGAGCCAATCGGTATGCCACCAGGCCAATTCTCTCCAATGTCTCAAAGGGTCCATCAAAACTGGGTGCCAAATTTACCTTCCATTGTATCCTATGGTGACCCAACTTATGAGACACTAAAAGGAACACACAATATCCCTCTAAAACACTAGGGATCTTCTACATCTATCATAATATGATTTTTTTTTGTAATCTGACCCATATCCATACATTTCTGAATCCACATTACCAGGTTTAATGTCTCTTTCATGAGAGTTGGTCCCAACAACTCTGACTCAAAATTCTCCATCCAGTATAGTAGTGATCTACATGGCCTACCATAAAGATCATCATATGGTTCTATCATTATAGTTTCTTGATAACTATTGTTATAGGTGAACTCCACTAAATCCAAGTGCATTTCCCAATATCCACTGATGTCAAGCACACAAGACTATAGCATATCCTCAACCACCTGTATAGTACATTATGACTTCCCATCTATATGTGGGTGGAAATTCATAGTCAATAATTTATATGTTCCAAGCTCTTTTTTCCTTCCCTACTAATAGTGTGATGTAAAGCATGAATTTGGTTATGAAACTATAGTTCATGGAAGTCTATAAAGATGTACTATCTCTCGAATGTATAGTTCTACCAACTCTTCTACTATAAATATTTACTTATTGAAATGAAATACACTCCCTTTTTTAGTCATTCAATAATGACCCAGATAGAGTCATTCACCCTAAGTGTCTTTGGATGACCCACCCCAATGCCCATTGTAATGTCACCCCAATTCTATTTTGAAATATGAAATGACTGTAGTAAAACTCCAGGTCATTGATGCTCTGTCTTCCCCTAATAATAAGTGAAACATCTTGTTACCAATCGAACTATCTCTTTTTCCATGCCTGGATACCAAAATAGTCATCATAGTTCATGGTAATGTTTTGTTACACATGGATGAACTACCAACTTTGAGGAATAAAATTACCACATGATATCTTCTCCCATGTTCGTCGGTACAAAAACTTGATTCCTCACAGTGAAGATCTCATCCTCATCTATCAACCATTATGAAGATATCTCCCCACCTTCAAAACATCCCCTCAAGGATATTCACTCTGGATTATCATACTTTCTATCCCTAATCTATCTCAAAATTGTATACTCCATTGTAACTAAAACTAGTGTTTCCTGGTCATGAATCTCATGAACCTCCACATGCATTTCATCCAGCAAGGTCATCATCTTGAACTATGCACTAGAATGCTGAACCATCTATGACTTAGTTTTCCTACTCAAGGAATCAGCCACACAATTTCTCTTACTAAGTGTATATGCAAGTTCAAAATCAAAGGGCTTGATATACTGTACTCCTATTTGCTGCTGAAGATTCAAATAACACTATAAAAATATATACATCAAGCTCTTGTGATCTGTATAAAACAAACAATTTTCTAACAAAAGATAGTTCCATGAACACTAATGAGCATAAACTTGTAATTCCAACTAAAGTTCATGGTAATGGTCAATTCGTTTAGGTAGCCTCAAATACAGTGTCACATAAACCACAACTCGATCTCCTTGCATCAACACAACTCATAGTCTAATCACAGAAGCATCATGATAAACCGTATAAATCTCACCTGACTCAGGTAGGATCAATATCGATACTGATGTAAAGCTCTTATTCAAATCTTGAAAATATCTCCCACAATCCTATGACCATTCAATATTTACTCCCTTTTTGGTCAAGCATGAAAGCGGTCCTGGAAAATGGGAAAATTATTGGATGAATATCCTGTAATATCAAGCTAATCCCAGAAATAATTGGATATCAAAAACATTCTTAGGCCACTACCAAGAAACCACTACCTAAAACATCTCTTGGTCCAATGAAAATCCATCCTCTAAGATGATGTTGTCTAATATGTGTACATGATTTATCCAAAATTTACACTTAGATTGAATAGTGTATAAATGATTCTTTCTCCCTGAACTCAAGATGATGTTATGATGTTGGGCATGATCACCATGAGTCTTGGAGTAAACCATGATTTCGTCCAATAAAACCACAAAAATGATCTATATATGGATGAAATATTATGTTCATCAAAGCCACAAATACTTCTGGTGTATTTTTCGTACCGAACAACATTAAAATAAACTCATAAAGGCCATTCCTACTTCTAAAATTATTAAATGGTATATCAAAATTTCTTACTCTCAAATGATGATACCCTAGTCTCAGATCCATTTTTAGAACACACAATCTCATTTCCATTGGTCAAACAAATCATTGATATGTATAAGAGGACATCTATTCTTCAATGAAGTTTTTTCAAACATCCAGCAATTAACACATAGATGTAAACTCATATCATACTTCTTTGAAAAAAAAGGCAATCCTAAAGGTGACATACTTGGATGGATAAATCCATTATTATCTAAATCCTACAACTGACTCTTAAGCCCTTGAATCTCTGTCGATACCATTAATTATGGTCGAATAGATACTAAATCAACCCCAAATATGATCTCAATATTGAATTAAACATATATATCTGGTGGTATCCTCAAGGCGTCATCCGGAAAGACAACCTAACATAATAGCACTGCTTGTGGAAGAAAATATTTTCTAACACCCCCATCATCAAACAAAAGACTAGAAACTTATGCTAAGATGTCTTGAAATTACTGAGTAATTGGACCTACTTGGCCTGCCTAGATAACACACTCTTCATGATATATATATTGGTCACACTTAGGAGAGGTAAATGTAACCCTCATATGGTAACAGTCGATATGGTCTCGGTATACGACTAGCCAGTCCATACCCAAAATTAGTTCGAATCCAATCAAATCATGAACACAGAGAAACCACAAGAAATGATATTCCCAAATCTCTAGTGAACATCCATTAGAATTATAGATATCTCTTGACCATTCACTCAACAGTTTATCTATAGTCATTACCCTATAAAAACCCTAATTTTTAGGCTCAAAACATTAATATGTTTTTTAGATATAACGAAATGAGAAAAACCAATATCAATCAAGGCACTAGATCACATAAAATCTACTAAAATTGTAAATCTCATTATTGATGGCGCATCCTATTTATCCATAAGTGTAGGTTGTTATGTATGTAACTATGCTACCCTTATTCCCGGTGATGTTGTCGGACTTCCCTAAGTAGATCACTCTACTAATGTGGGTGTTCCTTCCTAGAAGTACCACATCCACTAACACCACCACCTCATCCATCATAACTCAGACTCCTATCATTATTTTGTTTAGAAGTTCCTCTTCCCATACTCTATCCTTGTCCATCTGCTCCTTTAGTACTAGTATGTTGTTGTGATAAGTAGAATTTATTTAGGTGATTGACCTTGTCTCAAGATCACACTCTAGTGGTGGTCGGGAACAATTTAAACTGTTGTGTTTGGACCTACCACTCAGATGAAAGCTCACAAAAGTAATGTACTATCCAACTAACCCACTTTTCTATATACACTTCTTACCACTTCGTTGGCTAATGTTGACAGAATAGTGCTTCATGCTCTCGTAAGTCACAAATCTTTATCGTCCAAAAAACAATAATTGTACATCATTAGAAACCTCCCTTTGATTCCCTTTAACTATGAGATCCTCATCCACCACTTTTACAAAACACTTCATCTTAAAGATATTCACCTGGGACAAAATATCGCACTTATGTCCATCCTGAAAACCTTTCATTGTAGATGCCTCATGTTCAACAATTGTTGGAGAAAAGTGTTACTGATCTAAGTTGTATCCAACATAGTTCATCACCGACATTATCACCAAAGGAAAATGCATGAAATCGTCAACTTTTTCATATCTCAGAATCTATTGATTAATGTTGTTCATGAACCTATCTAATAATTCATTCCATAACATATCATTTATCTATCCAATTTGTGCATGAATGACTCACCAAAACATAGTTGATCCCTATAAAATATAAGCATCCAACATGACACTCCTCTTAGTCAGAGTCTCCAAATGGTCAAGTACTTCTATATGGTCTCAACCTAGAATTCAGCTCCATCCGGTCCACCCACTCCAGGAAAAGCCGGAGGGTGATACAACTGATAATCCCTTGTTAACTATGACGTAATTTTCACAACACTCCTTGGGTCCCTTAACATGAATTTCATGAAGAAATAGATGTTCTCTTGAAATTTCTCCCCTTTATCTTTAGCTGGAACGATTGGTGCCTCATGTTCCCTAACTAAAAAACATTCAAAGGAACACCCCTCATTCATCCCTTCAATAAGAGTCCTATAAGTATACTCTCTAAAAAGTAAACATAGGTATCAAGACTCATAAAAATGACTTATAACATTTATATAAGTAGAAAAAAATCATATGTAGCCTTTTCCACAACCTCTCCACATGGTAATAATTGAGGCTCTATCACTACCCTTAACCATACTACACATTGGTATTGGTTTATAAGGGTAAACACAATATCATAATAAAGTTTCTCATTTAGAAACATGATTACTCTCATTTTTCATAATTTTAAAATCTTTCTCAATTTATGTATGGCACTATTTTAAATTATAATATCACAATAAGGAAAATAGTTCAAGTTCAACAACTTAACATTAACCCATTTCCCCGTGTGTGATAAAAATGATAAAAGTCACAACAACCCTGAGTGCCTATAATGATGCATTTAGACTCAACTATTATTCCATTATGGTTCATGAATTGACAAAAAAAATTCATAGAAACAATATTCACATCACAACACAAGGGCATCACCCATGGTGAAATAACATTCAACTATAACAAAAAACAACCATAACAATAATCCCACTCTAAGTACTTGGGTTTCCCCCTATACATGGGTTTGAATCTCCCGTGCATAAGATCATTACAGATCCCAAACTATTCTTAGTCTCCTATCTACTATTCCTAAAACAGTAAGTCATTCATGGGTAGAATATAAGCTCATTTATCAAAGTTAAATTACAACAAAAAAAAAATTAACAAGAGCTAAATCGTATATAATAATGAAAATACTCATGTCATAAGATAACCAAACATGAAATGAAATATTCATCTAAAAGCGAAAACATGCTATGAAAATATATTTATCATGTTTCTAAAATGAAACTAAAAATAAAGTCACTAAGACTCTCAAAGAAGGTTCCAAACCAGGTCTGTTTCCCTCCTCAGAGATCCATCCACAATTAGCTACCTATACCATGTCATTTTCCCTTATCCAGTCCTATAAAAATATAATTTATTCGAGTACCGATCAGGCATCCCAAATAGGGTGTGAGTACAACTTAGATTGGCACTACCAATGGTTTCTAAAAAATCAAATCCAATAGATAGTGTGAGCAGTTCTATAAGGAAATACATACAATTAAATAAAAAAAAGGTTATCAAATTTTCATTTATTCTTATCAAACTATATTTACTACAATGTCATATGAATACCCATACCTCAATACTAACCTCATCTCATACCGGATCCCATAGTGTCCCCTAGGTAATACCATATCTAAATATTCAATTCTAGGTAAAGCTCTAAGTATTTAAGGTTATATGATATCTCATTACCTGATTACACTCATATAAAAGATTGAATATTCTCCTGTGAGTCCATAACTTAGAGTACCATTATTTAAATTCATTATTTTTACATTTAAAATCCACTTTTCCGAAGTTAAAAAAATCAATAATGTAAGTAAGATGACCATGTTACCATTCTTACTCCTCAATAAAATGACCATGATCAAATTCTTATTAATCATAAGTATACTGACCCTGTTACCATGTATACTTCTCAATTTAGAATGACTATGTTCACATTCACATTACTCATAAGTATGATAAACTTGTTACAATTATTACTTCTCAATTTAGAATGACCATGTTACCATTATTTATCACGTTATTAATTTACCAATCAATTATCCACCCCAATGCCCCTGCTAATTCAACAATTAGGTAAACACATCACATCCATTAGTAAAATCAAAAACTGACTAAGTGATTTAAGACATTAATAAATTATTCAATTAATTAATAAATATTACAACTCATATTCCATAATTAATTTTCCCAAATTAATTTTCTCATTATAATATCCATTTTTTATAAATAATCCCAAAATTATTTATCTAGATCATATTATGAATAGAAAATAATTAATCCATAATTAATTATCTCAACTTATCTATTTCAAGATCTCTTAATCCATACACTGATTAAATTTCTACATTGCAATCCCTACCTTATATAATCAATTTCCCCAAATTAACTATCTAATAGGGAATGTACATATTTTCATGATTAATTCCCCAATAAATTCCATTTTTCAACAAGGCTACGATAACTAAAGGGGTCAATCTATTAAACCCAATTCAAGGAAATCATTTGCTATAGGATGCTAAAAATTATACTATATTACATATACATATTAAATCCATGACTATAGGAGCTATATTTAGACCGCTGACCTTAATTCATTGATGGATATTTTCTCAACGGAAATCCTCAAAATCCAAAGAGTATAATGATATAAATATGAGTTCTGGATCTAAAACCCTAAACCAAATTCAAGATCAAAGACATCAAGATTTAATAAATATATATATAGATCCAAAATCCTAGATCTAAATCTCACCAAATAATTTTATATCAAAGGAAACATAGTATATATTCTATGAAAATTTCAAGGTAATATAGATGAAAAAATGAGATAAGCATCAGGATGAAATCCACTTTTCGGGAGAAGAGAGGATTTACTATTAGGGCTTTCGATCTCAAATAACTCTTTTCATATGGATATAAAATCCTTCCAAGTCCATTAGGGAACATTATTTTACCCTTTAGAAAGTAAAATCCCGAGTTATAGAAATATAGGAAGTAAAAAAAGACATTAAAATTTAAAAATGAGTGAGATCCACAATTTTAGGATCTCACTATCGGCCCTCGCATAGTTTAATCACACGGTTATACAAATTGTGAGCTAATCGTGAATTGGAAAAATCTTCGTGGTGCAGCTTCCATGATCACCTAACATGGACTATCAAATCATGCATTAAATTTGTCAAATCTAGTGCCTAAAATACCATAGATTTCATGGTTTCTCCTAAGTAGATGCATGGTTTGTACAAATCATGCACCAACTATGAATATCCTCTTTTCTCTGTGATTTTTGTAAACCTCACCCAAACACACCCCAATCCATAACTACCTTCAAAGGTACTTAATTAAAAAATAAAAATTCTATAAAATTGTTCTTGAGATTATTCCATAAAAGGCTATGATCTTAAAGTACTATAAATAAAATCATGGAACATCGATATAAAATGAATGGTATTATTAACTATATCAAATTCAATAAGTTAAAATAAATATTTATAAAATTCAATAATTAAATAAAATATTATTTAACATAATATACCATTCAAGTAATTTTGGGACTATTCACATAGTTTTAATAAAATAAAATAAAAATAGTAATGGAATTCAAAAAAAATCCTTACAGCATAATAAATATGATATATTTATCTCCAAAATTCATTTTAAAGTGTTCCTCACCCCTAAAAAATTTCTTATATTTTTTTAAAATAATTTACTTTATTTGTATACTACATGAAAGTGAATTATGCTAGATTTGTGTAAGAATATTATTTAATTATTTCTTTAGTAAAAAATAAAAAAAATTACATTGCTAAATATAAATACTTAATATATTAAAAAACAATTTTGAAGAAAAAAATAAATCATTTTATACATATTAAATTTTTTATGTATATTAAATCCAAGAGGGGAATTTGGTTTTTATTCTTTATTTATAATCATATCAATATCAGCTGAATGTGGAACGAAATTTAAACATTTTCAAAAATTTCATTATCATAGAATAAAAATACTTATCCAATAAAATATAGACAAGTATTATATATATTTTTAAGGCGTATAAAATTATATTAAACCATATAACATGATTTTCCGTTTTCCAGTGTGAGACACAGTTACCACTATAACTATTCATAATGAAAAAAATAAAAAACAATCTATTTGAAATAAATGCGTTAAATGAAATAAAAAACAGTTTTTTTAGAAAAATGTGTTTTATGTAAAAAAATTAATTTAATACAAAATCATGTTTATTGATGATTCATTTGTAGTTAATTATATGATTTTTAATTAAATTATACTTATAATATTATAATATAAAATGGGTCTTTTTTATTAATTAATTTAATAAAAATAAAATAGTATTTTAAAAAAATTATTTTTCCCTAATAATTGAAAAATAAATATTTATTGAAAAATAAAATAAAATCACAAAAAGATAATTTTGATTTTATTATTTCGAATATTAAATTAATTTTTTAAAATTATAATTCCAAAATTTTAAAATTATGATTATAAATAAAACCTTATAATACATGGGTAAACATTTTAGTTAAAATAATAATTTTGATTCGAATTTTATACCATAATCATGTTTACTGAATTGATAAAATTCATTATGAAACCTCATATAAGTATAAATCCATATAAGTAACATAAATTTATAGTAATAAAATATCAAATGAATTCATAATTCTAAAAAAAGGTCAAAATAAAAATCATTCCAGGGGAATATATTTATCCCTTAAACTGAACATATTTTCAGACATAATGTAAAAATAATAATTTTAAATTTAGAGTGAGGATATAATTTCAATATATTATATCCTTTTTCAAATAGAATAGATATATTTTAAAATAATGGATGGTATAAGTTGTGTAAAATATTGGTTAATTCTGGGCGAATCTCCCTTTCCACTCTTCAGTCATGGGTTCGATCCCACTAACCTTACCAGAAATGACCGACTATCGTTAGGCATACAAGAAAACATTTTATTTTATATAAATAAAAATTATAATAAAAGAAATCCAATCATAATTAAAAAAATATTTTTTTGAAAGGAGTGGATGTGAAGAAACTCATTTGGTGTTAAATATGTGTATAAATTCAATGTTATAAAATTATGACATTCTTTTAAAATTTAAAATTTAATTCTTAAGAATGATAATTTAGAAAAATCCTCATTACATACATTGGGATGATATATTGACCATTTTTTGATTATCTTCTATATTGACCACTTAGAGTATAGAGAACACCAAATAGACCCAATGAGACTCAGCGGTTGCTAGAGTAAGAAATACAGTTGGAGATTCTCAATAAAGAAAACCCTTATTCTCTTTTCTTCTTTATTTGTTATTAATATATTGACTTCAATGTGTAATTTTGATAATATGAAAATAATTTTTTTCTACTACAATATTTTTAAGGGAATTAAAATCGTATATCTTTATTCCTTGACTTAGTTTATTTATGTTTGATTTTGGGTTTCTATTATATATATGTATTCATGAGAAAATAAGTTATAAAATATCAAGAATAAACACCCACTGCTCTTGAATATATATTTTTTCAATTTTTTGTAACTATTTTCAAAATATCTTTTTATAATTGGAATTGAACCAAAGAATACCACACTTAGATCAATGAAAATTTTATCACAATTGGTCTGAATTCACTTTTTGATCAGTTTTTATATCTGGTGGGAAAAACCACTGAATATACTAGTTGAGATACAACCCTTTCGATAGTTGGGTTGGCTTATTCATTGAAGAGTCTTCCTAATCTATTTTTAATATGAAATAATGAGATAAAAATTCTATTATAATATATTTTAAATTTACACTAAAAAACTCAATTATGGTTACTCATATTTTTATATTCCGATCCTTTCATATTTAGTTACCTTATTTTTTACTATTGTTCCATCACCATTTGTATACAGTGCTACTATCATTTAAATCCTTGTTATATTTTTTTTCTATTTTCTTAAGTAATTTTTTTTGTTTTCATGGATTTGGATAAGACTTATTTGTGGGATTGGAACCTTCTTTCAAATATATAGTGTTATGTAAGAAAGAATATATTAAAATGTAGCTTGTCCAATTTCTGGATGTTCAAATATTGATTGAATTTTTATGATTAAAATATGGTTAAAAAACAAAAAAAAATATAGATACTAAAAAACTCCCAAATTATCAACAACAGATTAAAAATTTAAAATTATTGTATGATGATAGAAATTATCTTCCATTATTTTAGGTACACTAGATCTAGATATAAAACTTGTGAGCCTATAATTAGTGAAATTGATAGAAACCTCTATGATTTTGAAAAACAATATAAAACCATTAATAATTTTGAGAATGAGAGAGATGAAAATAATTATGGGATCATAAATATAGATAAAACTAAAAGTGATTTCGTAGAAATATAGAGATTGGGAGAGTATAACATAATTCAAGTTTTGTGGTACCCATATTTCATTAGGTTATCCCCAGGATCATGGAATTTTGAATTAGAACACTCTTACATATCACCATATCTAACATCTTGTGGAAACCCAAATGATGACTCTCATTCCTTTATTTTATATTTTTATAACATAGTTTTGTAGATACCTCTTTATGGGTTAAGTGAATCTGAGATATAAATGATATTTTATACACTCTATTTAAATGGAGATACGAGGAACTATTTTCATTATTTTTATGAGAATATTCATGAAATTTTTTAATAACTCAATAAATCACTTATTCTGAAATTATTCCATTGATGTATTAAAGGAGGGTATAGAAACAACATAAAATTATTTTAATAAGGGGATGGAGAATAATTTTTAGTCTTGGGAAAAACATACCGATATTTTTGGTAATATTCACACGAACTTATTCATCCCCATCTTCTTATAGATGCCTTCTGCGAGGAATTTTAAAATTCAGATATCAATGTGGTAACTAAATCCTTAGAGAAAAATTATAAATTAATTATCTGATAAGGTTACCCCTTAGTGTCATGATTAATTTTCCAATGAATGAACTATTTCAACAAGGCATCTACAACTAAGTGTGCCAATATTATAAACCCAATTCAATGAAATCAATTGCTAAAGGATGCTAAGAATTCTACAATATTTCATATTTATATAAAATCCATGACTTTGAGAATTAGATTTATAACACCCAACTCAATTCATTGAAGGTCGTGTTCTCAAAAAAAATCCCCAAAATCTAACCAGCACAATGATGTAGATATGAGATCTAAATCTAAATCTGTAAACCAAAATCAAGTAAAAATACATCAAGATATCATTAATCAAGATATATATCCATAATACATTATCTATATCTCCCCAAATATGTTTCAATCCTACAAAATATAGTATATATTCCATGAAAAGATCAAAGAAATGTAGAAAATAATAATAAGAGAAGCATCAGGATGAAATCCACTTACTGGGCGAAGAGAGTATCTTTAATTTAGGATGTTGTTCTCAATGATTGTTTCTCGTAAGGCCTTGGAATCCCTTCGGGTTGATGAATGAACCTTCCTTTACCCTTAAGAATGTAAAATATAGATTTAGGACCATATATAAGGTGAAAAAAGTCATTAAAAGTTTAAAACGAGTGAGATCCCCAATTTTAGGACATCACTCTCCACCCGTACATTGTTTAGTCACACAGTTAGACAAAATGTGTGATAAATGTTAATTATCCACAGCTTCAAGGGGGGAATTGTATTGCCCTCCATTCATGGACAATAAAATTGTGCTTTAACTATTCTGAAATTACTGCTTTAAATACCATAGTTCAAACGGTTTCTCCTTGGCAGCTGCCAGCTTGTACAAACTATTCACCATCTATCCACAACCTATTTTCTCCATGATTTTCTTAGAAATCAATAAAACACATCCCAATCCATAAAAACAATCAAAGGTACGTAAATAACAACAAAAGTACTTATAATCGCACTTCAGATAACTCCAAAAATAGTCAGGATCTTACAATCTCTCCACCCAATAACAACTCGTCCTCGAGCTATACCTTCAATCATTAATAAGATTCCTAAACAATAAGATCAGGCCATTGAGCCCCCATATTTTCTTACCTTTTCCATGTTTCCACTTGTACATTTCATTTTCTCCATAACCCACGACATATCATCACAACCTTTCCCCGCAACGCTTTCTCACTATTATCCAACACACATATTAGATGCTCCTCAAAGGATGTATCTATCTCAAGGATAAAATGATCCACATATATGAAGTGATAAGGTTTGGGGTGATACCACCAATGTATTTATACATGGAAAAGGTCATTCAGAGTGCTCTATCTCTGTGGAAGAGCCAATCGGTATGCCACTAGGATAGTTCTCTCCACTATCTCAAAGGGTCCAAGAAACTACGGAGCCAAATTTACCTTCCTCTACATCCTTTAGTGACCTAACCTTAGAGACACCCAAAGGAACACATGATATCCCTCTGAAAACATTATGTGTCGTATACATATATCATTATATGACTTATGTATACTTTAAGTTGTATCCATATATTTCGGTATCAACATTATCAGGTTCGATGTATCTTTCATGAGAGTTGGTCCCAACAACTCTGACTCACCATCCTCCATCCAACATAATAGTGATCTACATGGACTTCCATGAAGATCCTAGTATGGATCCATATTTGTAGTTTCCTGATAACTGTTGTTATAGGTGAACTCCACTAAATCCATGTTCTTTTCCCATGATCCACTGAAGTCAAGTACACATGGATGTAGCATATCCTCAAGCACCTGTATAGTATGTTCCGACATCCCATCTTTCTTTGGGTGGAAGTTCGTACTCAATAATGCCTATATTCCAAGATATTTTTGCAATCCCTTCAAATAGATTAATGTAAAGCATGAATAATGAAATGTTACTACAGTTCAAGGCACTCTATGGAGATGGAATATCTCCTGAATGTATTGTTCTAACAAATCTTCTACTATAATGATTGCATTATTGGAATGAAGTTCACTACCTTTCTCAGTCAATGAATAATAACACAAATAGCACCATTCACATGAAGTGTATTTGGATGACCCACCACAATTCCCATGGTCATGTCATCCCAATTATATTTTGAAATATGCAATGACTGAAGTAACCTCTAGGTAGTTGATGCTCTGCCTTCACCTACTAATTAGTGAAACATCTTTTTAGAAATCCTATTTTCTCCTTTTTCTTGTCTGGCCACAAAAACATTCATAATAGTTCATGGTAAATTTGTGTTAAACATGGATGAACTACCCACTTTTAGGAATGAAATTCCCACATGATATCCTCTCTCATGCTCGTAGGTACAACCACTATATTGCTAACAGTGAATATATAATCCTCATATATCAACCATTCTGAAGATATCTCACCACCTTTAAAACATTCCCTCAAGGATAATAACTTTGGATTATCATACTTTCTACCCCAGATCTATCTAAAAAGTGTATAAATATCTATAACTAAAACTAGTGTTTCCTACTCCTGACTCTCCTAAACCTCCACATGCATTCCATCCTGCAAGGTCATCATCTTGCACTCTTCACTAAAATCCTAAACCATCAAGTCTTATTTTTACTTCTCATGGAATCATCCCCACTATTTCCCTTCCCAAGCATATATGCCAGTTCAAAATCAAAGGACGACATATACTCTACCCATATCTGCTTCTGAAGATTCAAATCACACTATGAAAATATATACATCAAGCTCTTCTAATCTATATAAAATGAATCCTCTTCTCCCAATACATAGTTCCACCAAAACAAAATATCATAAACTACTACTTATAAATAAAGGTCATACATGGGGTAAATTATTTTATGAGGACTCAAATACCGAGACCCATACACCACAACTTGATCTCCCTATATTAGTATAACTCTATCTCTGATCCTAGAAGCATCACAATAAACCATATAATCCTTACATGACTCAAGTATGATTAATATCGGTACCGATGTCAAGCACTTCTTAAACTCCTTAAAATATCTCTCACAAGCCTATGACCATAAAAAATTTACTCCCTTTTTGGTAAAACACGAAATCGGTGATGGAAAATGGAAAATGTTTTGGATGAATATCCTGTAATATCAAGCTAACCCAAGAAACCATTGGATATCAAAATAAATTAGGACGCTCCCAAGAAACCACTACCAAAACCATCTCTCGGTCCACTGAAAAACCATTTAATGAGATGATGTTCCCCAATATGTGTACATGATTAATCCAAATCCAACATTTATATAGCATAGCTTATGGATTATTCCAATTCACTGAACTTAACATGAAGTCAAGATGTTGTGCATGATCACCATGAGTATTGAAGTACACCAAGATTTCATCCAAAATTCACCACAAAATTATCTAGATATGGGTGAAATATTATGTTAATCAAATATATAAACACATATGGTGAATTTTTCACCCCAAATGTCATTTCAATATTCTCATAAAGGCCATACCTACTTCTAAAATAAGTAATAAGTAGATCAGAAGTCCTTACTCTCAAATGATGATACCCTAGTCTCAAATGTACATTTGACACCACACAATCCCCCTTCTATTGGTCAAACAAATAATTGATATGTGGAATGGGATATCGGTTCATCAATATCATTTTTTGAAAATCCTTTAATTGAAACATAAACGTAAACTCATGTTAGAATTATTTTCCAAAAAGGTGATCCTGAAGGTGATGTACTTGGATGGACAAATCCATTATACTCAAAATCCTACAACTAAGTCTTATGCCCTTGATGCTCAGTGGGTTCCATTATGTACGGTGGAATAGGTACCGGCTCAACCCCTAATATGAGATCAGTATTGAATTCTACATATCTCTCTAGGGGTATCTCTGAGAAGTCATCTAGAAAGACAACCTAAAATAGTTCCAATGCTCGTGGAAGGAAATATTTCCTAACAACCCCTATCATCAAACAAAAGACTAGAATATTTACAATGACCTCTTTCAATTACTAAGTAATCAGACCAACTCAGCCTCCCTTGATATCACACTCCCCAATATGATTATATTGGTCAACCTTAGGAGAGGTAAATGTAACCCTCATATAGTAATTGTTGATGTGGTCTTGGTATATTACAAGCCAATCCATTCCTAGAGTTACGTCAAATCTCATCATATAATGAACATACAGAAACCATAGGAAATGAAATTACCAAATCTCTTGTGAACATCCCTTACAAATATAGATATCTCTAGACTGTACTCCAAAAAATGTATCTATAGTCATTACCCTGCTCAAAAAAATAATTGTTAGGATCAAACGATTAATATGTTTTGATGATATAAAGGAATGAGAGGAACCAATATCAAACAAGGCTCCCGAACTCATATAATCTACTAGAATAATACATATAACTATTGATGGGGCAGCCTCACTATCAATAAGTATATGTTATACTGCATATAAATGTGCTACCCCTTTTACCTGTGATGTTGTTTGACTCCCCTCAGTAGATCACTCTTCTAATGTTGGTGCTCCAGCCTAGAAGTTCCACATCCACTAACTCCACCACCTCATCCATTAGAACTCCAAATTCCATCCTTATTTGGCGTATAAGATCCTCTTACCATACTATATCCTTGGGAAGCTGCTCTTTTACAACTAGTCTGTTATTGCGAACTGTAGAATTTCTGTTGGTGTCTGACCTTGTCTTAAGATCACACTCTACTGGTGGTCAGGAATAATAAACAGTTGTGTCTGGTCATACCACATAGATGAAAGATCACCTGAGTAATTTCCTATCCTACCGAACCTCTTGTCTTTATATACTTCTTCCCACTTCTTTATGTAATGTTTTCATAATAGTACTTCCTAATCTCGGATGTCACAACTCTTGATCATCTAGAAAAAACTACCTGTACATCACAAGAATCCTCCCTTGGTTTCCCTTTAATTCTGATATCCTAATACACCACTTGGGTAAACCACTTTATCCTAAAGATATTCACCTGAGACAAAATCTCACACATGTGTATATCCTGAAAAAATTTCATCATAGATGATTCATCTCCTACTAATGTTAGAGAAACATGTTGCAGATATAAGTTGTGTCTAAAATAGTCTATCATCGACATTCTCCCCTAAGTCAGACGCATGAAATCATTAAATTTTTCTACTCTCATAATCTATAGATTAAAGTGCTCCCTTAAACTCTATAATAAGTCTTCCCATAACATACCATTTATCTATCAAATTCGTGCATGAATGACCCACCAACACATAGTTGATCCGTATAGCATATAAGCAACCAAATTGACACTCATCTCTGTAAGAGTCTCAAAATGGCCAAGTATTTTCTTTATGGACTCAACCCAAGAATTTAGCTCCATCCAATCCATTCTCTCCAGTAAAAGTTAGAGGTTGTTGTAACTGAAACTCCCTTGTTAACTCAAATTTTTTTTTCACAAACCACCCTGAGTCTGTTTCCAAGAATTTCATTAATAAAGAGAAGTTCTATTGAAACTTCTCCCCTTTATATTAAACGGGGACGATTGGTGACTCTTGTTCCCTAACTAAAAAACATTAATAGGCACACCCCTTAGTCCTCCCCTCAATAAGCATCGTAAAGGTATAATCTCTACAAAGCCAAACACGGGTCTCAAGAGTCATAAAAAACATTTTACATTTCCATAAGTGGAAAATAATCATAAATAGACTTTTTTCCTCCACCACTCTACATGGTAATAATTGAGCCTCTATCACTACCCTTCACCATCCAAAAAATTGGTATTGATTTATAAGGATAAAAACACTATCATAATCCAGTTTCTCAATTAGAAACCTGATTATTCTCATTTTTCATCATGTTAAAATCATTCTCAATTCAAGTATGGAACCATTTTTCATTATAATCTCACAATAAGAAATTAGTTCAAGTTCAACAACTTACCCATGACCCATTCCCCCACATGTGACCAAAATTATGCAAGTCACAACAACCCAGAGTGCCTATAATGATGCATGTTGACTCAACTCTTATGCCATTATGGGACATGAATCGACAGAAAAAATTCTCAGAAACAATATTCACATCACACCACAAGTGCGTCACCCAAGGTGAAATAACATTCAACTATAACAACAAACAACAATAACAATAATCCCACCCTAAGTACTTGGGTTCCCCCCATACATGGGTTTGAAACTCCCTTGCATGATCTCATTACAAAGCCCAAACTCCTTATAGTCTCCTATATACTATTCCAAAAATAATAAGTTATTCATGGGAAGAATATAAACTCATTTATTAGAGTTAAATTCCACCAAAAACAAATTAATTATAAATAAAGAAGACAATACTCCTGTCACAAGATAACCAAATACGAAATGAAATATTCATATAAAAGGAAAAAATTATATTACAATATATGTATCACATTCTTATAATGAAACTAAAAATAATGACACTAAGACTACCCAAGAAGGTTCCAATACATGTATGGTTCCATCCTCCAAGATCCATCCCCAATTAGCCACCTATCACATGGACCTTTCCCATATCCAGTCCACCAAAAATATAATCTATTTGAGTTCAAATCAAAAATACCAAATAGAGTGTGAGTACAACTCAGTAGGCCACTACTGATGGTGTCTAAAAATATTTTATCCAATAGAGATTGCTTGCAGTTTTATAAGGAAATAAGTACAATTCAATAATAAAAAGTGATCAAATTTTCATTTATTCTTATATAACTATATTAACTCTTGTGTTCCTAAGGATACCCATACCTCAATACTGAATTCATCTCATACCTGATTCCATAGTGTTCCCAAGGTAATACCATATCTAAATATTCTCTTTTATATAATGATTTATGTATTCAAGGTTCTATGATATCTCATTACCTTATTCGACTCATGTAGAAGTTTGAATATTATTGTGTGGGGCCATAACATAGAGTACCATTATTTAAAATTGTCAATTTCTCATTTTAAATAGACTTTTTGAAAGTTACCAATATCAAAAATGTAAGTAACATGACCATGTTACCATTATTACCCCTAAAAAGATGACCATGTTCACATTCTCCTTAATCATAAGTATAATGACCATGTTACCATGTATAATTCTCAATTTATAATGACAATGTTCCCAACTCTTTACTCATAAGTATGATAACGTTGTTACCATTTTTACATCTCAATAAAAAATGACCATTTCACCATTATTTATCATGTAATTAATTTACCCATAAATTATCCACCCTAATCCCATTACTAATTCAACTATTAGTTAAACACATGACATCCATTAGTTAAGTCAAAAACATACTAAGTGATTTACGAAATCAATTAATTCATCAATTAATAAATAAATATCATAACTGAAATTACATAAATAATTTTCTATAATTGACTATCTCATTCTAATAATAACTTCCCATAATTAATCCCTCCATTAATTACCTAGATTATATTATCAATAGAACATAAATAATCCATAATTAATTATCTCAACTTATCCATTTCAAGATCTCATAATACATCCCTTGAAAAATTTTCTACATTATAACCCCTACCTCCTATAATTAATTTACCAAAATTAACTATCTAATTGGGAATCCTCTTATTTTTAGTTTTAATTCCCCAATAAATGACCCTTTTCAACAAGGATTCAACAACTAAATGGGTCAATCTGTTAAACCCAATTCATGGAAACCAATTGCTAAATAATGATTGAAATTATAAAATATTTTATAAACATATTGAATCCATGACTATGGGAAATAGATTTATATTACCCTATTCAATTCATTGATAGTTGTTTTCTCAATGGAAATCCCTAAAATCTGATCATCACAACGGCATAGATATGAGTTCTAGATCAAAATCCCTAAACTAAATTCAAGATCAAAGACATCTAGATCTCATAAATTTAGATCTAGTTCAAAAATCATAGATCTAAATATCACCAAATAGGTTTATATACAAATAAAAAGATCATATATTTTATGAAAAGTTTAGGTAAATATAGATGTAATAATGAGAGAAGAATTTGGATGAAATCCACTTATCGAGAGAAGAGATGATATTCTATTTAGGATTTTGATCTCAAATACTGGTGTTCATATGGCCATAAAATTCCTATGAGTCGATCAGAGAACCATATTTTAGCCATTAGAAAGTAAAATCCCGAATTAGGGCAGAATAGGAAGTAAAAAAATTCACTAAAAGTTAAAAATGAGCAAGATCCAAAATTTTAGGATCAGACTATCAGCCCTTGCATGGTTTAGTCACACGGTTATACAAACTGTGTGCTAACTCGGCGTTATACACATTTTCAAGGGGACTTTTTTTATAATATCACATGGCCTAACAAATTGTACATTAAATATTCTCATCTCTGCCATTCATTTAGTGAAATAGTTCAAAGTGGGAACTAGAAGATGACTGCAGGTGAGAGACCTTTTTTTGCAACCCTGAGAAAGAGACTAAGGAAGGACTACTCATATCTTCTGTGACCGATGCAGACTAGGCCTGCCATGAAACAGAATATCGAGGTGGTTCTTTCTGTTAAAAATGGAAGTGAGGTTAAGAAGGAATCACCAGATATGCATTCTCTTGACCAGCTTAGAAATCAGGTGAAAGTAAATTTTTTGGAGACACCCAGAGTGGGAGTTGGCTACTGGGGAAGAAGAATCTTGCATGGGATGAGGGGATGACTATGGGTATTATGATATGTATCTTTAGTTGATCTGTGTTTCTTGTTTTTTATGGTGCTCTGGACTTTGATTGGGGTTGTGTGTGGGGCACTGGTCACCCTTATTTCAGATTTTATAAAATGGAAAAAATGATTTGCAGCAAAACAATGCTGAAGCTAGTTCCTCAAATACTCTAGATTCCATGGTTTCTCTTAAGCAGATTCATAGTTTGTACAAACCATGTTCCAACCGTTAATATCTTCCTTTCTTCTTGATTTTATTAAACATCCCACAAACACACCCCAATCCATAACTCACTTCATAGGTAATTAAGTAAAAAAATAAAAATCCCCTAAAATCATGCCCAATATTATTCTAGAAAAGGTTGGTATCATAATGTTACAATAAAAGGAATCATGGAACATAAATATAAATTAGATGATAATATTAACTATATCCCATTTAATTGGTTAATATTTTTTATAAATTTTCAATAACTAAAGAAAATATTATTTAACATAACATAACCGTATCACTCACCCAAAAAATATTTCTTACAATGTTTTTAAAATTATTTAATTTATTTTTATACAACATGAATGTGAATTATGTTATCATTGTGTAACAATTTTATTTAATTATTTCATTATTAAAAAATAAAAATAAATTACCATGATAAATAAAATTAATTAATATATTAAAAATCAATTTTTGAAAAAAATTTACCTCATTTTATTGTAAACCATAATGAAAGGATATCTTCGGGAAAATGTTATTTATTTTAGAAGTAATAATAGGGTTGATGTATGTGATACTAAATGTGAAATATAAGAAAGAAATATATATTAACTGTTACATTATAATTTTCTTAAATATATCCTTTTTAATTATTGAAGTGTTTTGTTTTTTAAAAAATATTAGAAAATAAGATGGCCCATTTAAAAAATTTATACCATTTGTAATGTGGAAAATACATCCTAATATGTTGGAATCCAAGGATGAAATCATCAAAATGATATTAAATCATCTATCCCCTGTTATACATAATAACATGAACCATATAGAGGAAACAAATTCACTTATGAAGAGATAATTAGAGATTGAATCATTCAAACAAAAACAATCACAAAATTTTAGTAGATTATCAAAACTATTGATCATAAAAAAATAGATCAATGCAATAAAAAAAATATTTTCTATACCCCATGTTTTATATATGATTATTCTTCCCAAGAAGTATATTGATTATATGGATAAGAAGATCAATGGTGGATATTAATAGATAATACAAACTTGAATGATGGAATTGATGCAATGGATTGGGAAGTCTTCAAAAAATCCTTTACAACAAATATTTTACACATACCCCATGAAAAATTAATGGGGAATTTCAAAAAAAATTCAAAATGAATTTGAATCAATGAGATATTATGATATGTTCCTTAAAAGGATTGTAGGTATTATTTCATTTTTGAAATTGATTGTTAGTGGAATATTGATCTATTCTTTTGCAGACTGTGTCCCCATTTATGGAAATCATTGAAAATAAATGAATTTGGGAGATATGAGAAGATGTTATATTGAGATAAATAATATGAAATGTTTTTTGAGGATTTCTAGTGGTTCTAGGGATATAATTAAAATGGTAGGATGATGATTTTTTTAGAAGGAATGTGGACTATGGAAGGGAAGAGAATAATGATAGAGATCATATGTGAAACAAATGTGGATAATGTCCTTCAAGTGATTGTATTTATTGAAGGGGAAAGTATTTAATATGTGGAAAGGCTAGATAAATATATTATAATCCTAATGGATATGAACAACTATATCACTATTACATAAATGACATATGATTTATGGAGAAATAACATCCTTCTGTGTTATTCTTCTAGAGAATAGAGTATATAAAAGTTTCTGGCCAGTTTCAAAATCCTAGAATAGAGAGAAACCAAAATTATTCATCATAGAGCCCAAGGAATCCAGATAAATATTATTATATTATGATGAATGTATTGAAGATGTAAATTATATGGTAGAAGGTACACTAATTGTTCACTCAATGATTTATAGCACAACATGTGATTCTAGTTTAATAAATTGAATCATTTCAATGGTGTAATTTGACATAACTCTGGGGATGGATTATATCTTATGTATAATACCAAAGAAAATAGCAGAAGAAAATAAATTTTAGTTATCATAGGGGGAAAATATGAATTTATTTTCAAAGATGAAATATCCTTACCTGATTCCTGTTATGAACTACCACCTATTATTTTTTACAAAAATGACTGGGGAAGAAGGGGAATAAAGTGCAAGAATAAATTTTCTAATTTATAACCATTATTTAGGAATTTATTGATGTATTTTATGAATTGTTATCTTTGTATAACCCAAAAAGGGAGATATTATTCTCCATTTATTGCATAATTGGATCCAATATTATGTCAAAGTCCCTATATAGAATGAAATTCATAGAGATAAAAGATTTGAACAAACAAATGCATGATCTTTTGAAGAAATGTTTAACTGAAAAATTTATATCTCCTTGGGGAGTGCCGATTATCTTTTTGAAGATGAAATATGAATCAATGTGACTATAACATGAATATTAATAACTTAATTGGATCATATAAAAGAAAAATAACCTTTCTTGAATTGATGACTGAATCACCCATATTTGTGGATCTTAGTTATTTTCCAAGATTGAGCCCCTGATAAGGGTACCATTAATAGTGGGAGAGGAAATAAGATATCCCAAAGTAATCCATTAAAAAAATTTATGATTTTTTTTCTATTATTCCCTTTGGTTGGACTAATTTCCCATGACATTTATCGTTTTGGATAATAGAATATTGCATGACTATCTTAATAGGTTAGTAATTTTGTTTATTGGTATCCTTTTGATATATTCCAAAAGTCATAAAAAACATAAGGACACATAATGGTTATATTCAAAACTATATGGAAAAAAATAATTTTAGAAAATTTTAGGTAATGTGATTTCTAGTTATAGGAAGAGAAATTATTAGTTTGATTGATATCTCATGAAGGAATATTTCTGGATCCGTCTAAGACTACAACAGTATAGGAATGGCCTCATCCAACAACAATTATGGTTATTTTTAGTTTCCTTGGTTTTACTAAGTACTATAGAAAGATTTTTAATTTTTTTGTGACTTTCTAATCCACTAACCGTGTTAACTCGATTGGGAGATATGTTTACCTAGAAAAAGGAGTGTGAAGAATGTTTTCCTGATCAAAATAATATGTTGGTTTACAACCACTATTTACTATACCATCTAATGGAGAGTTATTTTTCATTTATAGTGATATATTACTAAAATGAATTTGATGCATACACATTAATAATGAAAAAGCGATTTCTTATGCATCTCACAAGTTAACTCTTTGTGAGAAGAATTATCGTACTCATGACATGGAGTTGACAACATTTTTTTAATTTAAGGAAATTGAGGAAGTATATTTATAGAGAGAAGTTTAATATATACATATAACACTAAATTATAATTTTTATATTCATATAAATAGAACTAAAGACACGATAATAGATTATTTTGGACTATTTAATTGATTATGATTATTATATTAATTATCAACTAAGTTAAAAAATACCGTCATAGATACTCCATGTACGAAATAACCTGATATTATTGGAATGATGAGGATTAAAAGAGATATTTTGACCAAGGACATGTTAAATATAGAAATATAATTCACAAGAAATGGGAAATCATTATTCATATTTGAAATGATTTCATATCTATCATTACTAGAGTAGATAAATACCGAAAAAAGAGACCAACCTATGATTTAAAAGAAGATAATGGTGTTGGAAAAAAGAATGTTTCATGAGTTTTTCATGATCAAGTGTGATTAATAAGGTTTGTAAAACATTAATATATCTCATGTATTTTGGAGTGGATGAGAAAAATAATGGATGAAGATCATAGCATGGAATTCTCTAGAAATCTATGAAGAAAAATAATATATATAGATCTTTGTGATTAGTATAGGTTGGATAGCATGAACAGATATATTTTTGAGTATACCATAAGGCTTTTGGTATGATAATAAGTTATGTTAGAGTTACCACTTCAAATGGGAGTGATATACCCACTACCAAAACTGATATGGAATTTAGTCAACATAAATCTAGAATTTAATATAGGTATTCCAAATACACATAAGGGAAATAAATCCATTTGCATAATCATTAATAGATTAAAATATTCATCCCATTTATTTTATATATGATATGACTTCACTATTTTGGGCCTCACTCATATATATATAAAAAATATGAGGAGTATTTATAGGAAACAATTATGTTTTTTTAGACTATGATCCATGTTTTATATCTTTGTTCTAGAGAATCATTTTAAGATGTTATGAATAAGGATGTAAACCTTATCAGAAAAAAATCATTAAATATTATATTGGAAGTATAATAGGATTAATAAAATGTTGTTAGTCATGTTTTACGAAAACTCACTTGACATTACGTATAGTTAAGACCTAGTTTTTCCACTCGTTGTATTCTACTATATCAATAGTATCCACTCAAGTATTGAAATCAATCCATATAATTCGTAATTTGATAATTTTTTTTGAAATAAAACATATTTCGAAGAGTTGTAGATCGAATAATTTGGTAATAGACCATATGAAATAAACCATGGAGAGTATAAATGTAATATAGATTCATATAAATGCTTATTAGTGTCGAAACAAGAGTTTTTCTAGGAAATTGAAGGAAAGAAAAATAAGGTCATGTAGTAGACCATGTGTTGTGAATGTATCACCTTATTATGGTGTTATGATCTTTAGAAATAAGGGATTTTTAATTCCAAGTTATATTGGGCCCTTTGAAATTTTGTTGTATATTTGAGTATTTTCTCCTCAGTTACCTCTTCCTCCAAATCATTCTAAGGTTTTCAATTATTTTCTTGTGTAACTGTTGAAGAGGTATATGTTATACATAATAAATTTAATTGAAATAATTTTTGTGTAATTGGAATCCTTCATTTCATATTAATAAAAACAAGTCCATGCTCTCCATAAGTAGAAATAAGTGTTGAGAAACCATACAATCTGACTCATAGACTTCTTGTGTAGAAATCAAAATGTTAAAAAAGAAACCATCGATATTAATGAAGTGTGGAAGGAAAATACACCAATTTATTTTGAATTTTAGATGAAAATTTTTAAGGTGAAATTATTTTAGGTAGGGGATGAGAATATCCAAGAATAACCAATTATTAATAAAACCAGTCTTTTTTTTCACAATAACTATTTTATTAAATTTTATAATAAAAAATCCTAGTATGATTATTAATATCGGATACACATTTTATAATAATAATTATAATTAAAAATATAAATAGTACAATGGTATAAACAAAAAATAAGAGTCCCTTCACTATGGGAAACAACATAGGGAGTGTTGCCATGATAATAATTCATACCATAACGACTATAAAAAAAAGGAACTAGGAATATTATTGGAATTACCAAGACATATGTAAGGAGCATTGAGAGTGAAGGAGTGAGTGAAGAAGGATGATATTTGTGGTGAATATATATATTAATACATAGATTGATTTTTGACATTGGGATTATGAACATTAAATTTTTTAGGTATTAATATGTTGTATCAATATGGTCATAAAGATTTAGGTCCATTGGTCAATACCACTATTGGGAATCTTGACCATTGGTTATGTAATTATTATAAAGTGTCCATTAGGGTTTTTTACGAATCATTTGAAAGAAGAGTGACATGTAACAGTTGGAATATCCCCCATGAGGCTATAATAACACAACATGAGAGAGAGAGAGAGGGATCGACTAGGATTTTCCATCAACAAAAATCATGCCAAACTTTAAAAAATGGGACATGAGTAGGATGATTTCTCAGATTAGTTCAAGATAGTAGAAATCACCTTCCAAGATGAGTTTTCTAAAACACCCCAACAGACTAAAACCATCACTCATATTACAATTAATGAATATTTCAATGTAATAAGTGTTTATGTATCAATAATATAAGTAGAAAAAATGTGTACATCCATAGAAAAAGAACATTGGTTAATGTAAAAAAATTATATTGTTCCTTTTTTATATTAATATTTGGTATATGAAAGGAACATTCACTTGAATATCGAATGAATATAGTAATATATATTTTTAGTAAAAAGAACCAAAAATTTTATCCATAGAAATATGTTTAAAATATGTTTTATGAAGAAAATACATAATTTAAATAAAAATTATTTTCATGAAATATTCATAGAAATCACATTGAATTTAAATATATATAAAAATATAATTCAAGGAAGTTAGTATTATTTTTTTATAATGGTTATAAATTATAATATATTATAATAACTATTGATTTTATATTAATAAGGTTTTTTATTCTCATATTTAGAGAATATTCTTAATAAAACAATATTTTTTTCAGACTCAACAAATATAAATTAGTTTAGGGTAATTTTTTTTGATTTTTCTGAAAATGTTTACTTTTTTGTGAAATAGATGAAAATTCCATTTCCAAAGTACAATGATTTTCATAACACCATTATGATGTAATAATGAAGAAAAAAATTGTGAAAAAATGATTTCAATTATAATTTATTATAAGTAGCATACTAATGATTTTAATACTATTAATTTTCATTTTGTAAATTTCACATAAAATTTTAGTTCATTAATTTTAATTTTCTTTTTATAAAAGCTAATTTTGGATTAATTGAATTAATTGGGGTTAGTTGGATGGGATTTTCTTGTATTTACTTGGTTTAAATGTAATCCCACCTCTATATATCAATAATTTTCTTTAATTTAAATTTAATTTTATTTCACCCATAAGTTTTAAAATTGAATAATAGAATAACAAATAATTTAACCATTAAACCAAGAAATACTCTTGTACAAATACCCTCCCATTATTCCATAACTCCTCAATAAAAAAACATGGATCACAAAACCTCGCTTATTTACCCTATCAAGAATCTCCCCATATTGGTTCTAAGATATTTTGAAGTCTCTTTCTAGATTTAATAAGATACTTTTCATGGTAAGGGATTCCCTTCCTCTCACATTTTATTTAGGTATTTTACTATTTTAATAATTTTTATTTTTCAATTTATTATGTCTTAATCATAACAAAATCATTCCTATATCATCGAAATAATGTTTTTTTAATGAGGGACTTCCCTTCCATATCATTAATCCAAATATATATATTTATAATAAAACTATTTATGTTGTTAATTTTATTCTTTAAATATCCATGCCAGACTATTTTGTTTGGAATTCCCTACCCTAATTCCATAAAATTGTATTCAAAAACAAATTACAATAATAATTTTAGTGAGGAATTGCATGTATGAAACCCAAAATCCCTACTCTTAAGTAATAATTATGAAAATTTGTCTTATGATATATGATATATGTGGAACACATAATGTTATATATTTGAAGGTTGACCCCTAATAGTGCTCTAATAGGGTTGGTAAGGAAATAATCTCTAGAGAATACATGATTATGATAACTTTAAGGTAGGAAATAGAAATGATTTGATATAAAACAGTGAAAAATTATGGTAATAGGTTACATGAATCTTTGGTGATGGACCTTGGTGATATGAATGTCTCATGTTTATGTTGATAAATATTAAAATATTTCTTCATATTTTTATATTAATTCATTATTTATCTTGTAATGGGATTTATTTGGACCATTTTAATTTGAAAACAGTCCCGAGAAAGTAAAATTTACGGAGGTGATGTAAGATCAAATAATAAAAAACAATTCAAGAGAGTGAAAATTTATTTTATTTCATCTTTTGGGTGTAATTTATATCTTATACAAAGCTATTATCTTCTAAGACCCGATTACTCAAATGGTTTTTCAAAGTTATTTATGTAAAATTTATTTAAGGAATTATGATAACGATCATTCATAAAAGGAAGGTTTTTAAAGAATTATTTAAAAACAAACTAAAAATTCCCATACATCATGAAACATTTGAAATACTCCTTTATATCATCCCATACACCGATCAATATAAAATATCTTTTAAAATCAATTAAATAAATAATCCCAATTTTAATCACTTTATTGAAAATTCAAAATGATGCCTTTATATTTTAATAATTTCCTAAAAACCACATTTTCCCAATTAAAGATCCAAATAGTTTAAAATTCTTTTAACTAAATAACAAAACATAAATAAATCATATATACATTTTTATCACTTACATTTAGTATGATATGTCTTAAGAAATTACAAAAACCATAAAACAATATCCTTCCATGTTATCTATCCTTAAAAACCCTTATGAAATCCATAATAACTATCAAATATAGATTCAATTTCGAAAAAAATGATTTTTCGAACAAAAACAACTCAATGAAATTAAATTTAATGTATGTGTACAAAAATTCTACCTTCATTCAATTAGAACATAAATGAAAAATGTGTATTTTCATAGAGAATTCAAACTAATGAAAGTGAAACAAACCACACCCTCTAAACACCTCCATGAAATTGAATTATAAACCACACATAAACCCAGTATTGACTTAAAATCATCCCACTATTCACCTGAGACAACAAATATATGATGAAGAGGCGTATAGAGAGGAGGAAGGAAAGTACAAAGATTATAGTATGGTTTATATTGAGATTCTTGTTGAAATTAGTGGGGAAATTGAAAAAAATAATAGTATAAAGAAGTGGTGTGGGGGATCCCTTGTTTATTTCATAAGATTATCCAAATTAGTATGTGGAGTGAGGTGGTCCAAAACACTTAATATCAAAGGAGGTAAAACCAAAAATCAATTTTATTTAATTCTAGGCATCTCACATGGTTAGAAAACATAGTTAACTAAAACATAAGAAATATTCATGGGTGCCACTATAAAGAAACTATAACAATATGTATTATTATGGAAAAAAATTTCACTTATCCATAAGTGAGACGTGTGCTACCACCCAAAGGTAAAAAGGACTCTCATTATGAGAAATAAATATAGCATGATTTGAACCAAGATGTGAACTTCCTATATATATTAATAATGTAATAACGAAATGAATTTTGAACATCATATATATTCAAATTAGCATGTTTTACTATAAACCATGTTACCTAATCATAAAAAATGGAAAATTTAAAAAATAATCTGATGTTTCAAGATCAACACATTCAATTGTATATATTACCACAAAATGATATAAAATATAAAGTAATAATAAATTGGGTATTTGATATATATAATGATATATAAAATAAAAAAATAATTCATATTGAATAGGATATGTTTTACATGTATATATACTTCATTATCAGATATAAAATAATTAATAAAAAATAAAAAATAGATATATAATCAATTATTGTAAAAAAAATATTTTTTATATATAATTTATGTTTATAATAAATGTATTTAAATAAATGGAATGTTTATACAATTTTGAAATTAGTTTTGATATAATGTGATATAAATTAAAAAATAGATCATTAAAATTAGATTGGGTTAAAATTTTAGTATTTTTCATTAAAAGATGATCTTTGTCTGAATAGTAACAAATATAGTATTCATATATATTATGTTTTGGGAAATTTTTCTGATAATTAAATATATCAATAAATTATTAAAAAATTTACAAGACATAAGATGTATTTAAGGAATAAAATAAATAATTTAAAACTAATTGACTCATTTTATTAAAATTATTTATTGATTTTCAAATGAAAAGTCATATTTTATTCTAATAAATAAATATTTTTATTAATTATGTGGAATTAAATAGTCCATAGAATCGATTCAGTTTTTGGAAAATATAAATTTCATGAATATAAATGTAAATGAATATATGTATAATAAAATAGTATTTATAGTTATATAACTCAACACTACCAATAGTCAGAAGACAAAATAACAAATTATTCAATATTTTTATCAAGGATACCCCTTTTTAATGCCTACAAAAACTCCACATCTCCACTCATTTATACTCACATCCAATAGATATTAATTTAAAAAATATAATCAAAAATATCTATCTAAACCCTATTAGTCACATTCTTAACAACATGTTCTATTCTATGAAACTCTATTAATGTCTACTGTATCATTATATAGGACGTGTGTAGAGTCATGGATTATCCACAACCCTATATATTTTGGTTTAGAGGTGTTAATGTATTTCTTGTAGAGAGTTGAGTGGTGGAAATTTGAATTTGTATTCTTACATTATAAAATACTAATTTTATAGATCAATTATATCGTTTTGGACATTGTGGTCTCATTTATCACGTCATAGCTTGAATATTTTTTAGGCTTTTGAATTTGGGCCATGAAATGACCACTATGTGGATGCTATAACAACGAGTTTATCTATTTTATAGAGGTGAGAGTTTTAGAAGGTTTGTATCATTGGATGAGTCCATAAATTCTATGGGGAGTTAGAAACACTTATTTTGATTTTTTGGTTCAATGAAACATTTTTAGTATATTTTAACACTATGGTTGTTTATGGAGGCTTGACAGAATTAATGAATGAAATTAGGATATGGTGTTGTAGTTTGTTGTTAGTGAAAATTTTAAATTCCATGATAAAGTATCCTAAACCAACTACACCATATCAAAGGACAACCTAATTATTAAAATGAAAAAATACATATTTCATAGGGATATTAAAACTATGGTGTTAATTCCCATAATTATCTAATATTTTTACCCCTTAATTCTCTTCTAAAATGTTATATAAGATGAGATGGTTTTGTTTTTATGGATTTTCATTATGTACCAGATGGGGGATTAATGTATATTGGATATATGGGGTGTCATTTGTGATTTTGAGGGAATTAATTTATAGTTTTATCATCACACTAACAGTATTCTCCTTGAATATTAATTTCATTGTTGGGTATTAATAATATATAGTATCATTAATACATGATAAATGTTGAATTATCCTAATTTAATCATTTGGTAAATTTTTGTAATTAACCTAAATATGATAATTAAATGTACTAATGAAATTGGAATGAATAATGAAAATGAGGTTTTTTACATGTTTGTTTGATATTGAACATCTTTTTATTGGATTATTTTATTAATTATGTTTTTGGGATTTCTATTTTGATTTTGAAAAACTGGAGTGTATTTAAATAAATTAAATAAATTAAATTGGTAATGAAAAAAGTAAAATTGAAATCGGGGATTACAATTTTAAAAAACATGTGTAATTAATAGATTATGTTGTATTAATGGGATTGTCATTATTGACACAGTTATATTATTAATTTCTATTGTAATAAGGTTGTTATAATTTTATGATTGAATACCTTGTTGTGGATGAAATGTTTATATTATTGAAATCTTATTATGAATGTGGTATTTGTAAAGTTTTCCTAATGTGTTTATTGAAAAATATTGATGATTTTTTGACAAGTTCATATTATAAAATGATATTAAAACGATTGAAATTTAACTACGAATGGTTAAATAATATGACGACGTGTGAAGAGTAAAAAATTTCATGTATCTATTTTATTTGTAAAATAATATTTATTGAATGATTAGATTATTGTGTGTTAGATTTTTTTTGGAATATTGGTGGTGGTACCCATTGTTATAGAGGTGGTTGCAGTAACTGATTTGGGATAATGTGACTATTGTTTCTAATGTGGCAAAGTCACTATTATGGGAAATTGATATGTTTTTCATTTGATCTCCCTTTTGGGGTGTTCTAAATTTACAATATATATATTAGGTTAACTACTATAGTAGTGGAATGTAGTGTTGATCCAACATAAATAAATTTTTAATTTACTTTTAATATAAACATAAAAAATTATTATGAAGTTTACTTTTTAAAACAATTGAAAGTAAAAACATTAGAAAACAAATAAAAAATAAAATAACTAAAATCTTTATATGTCAAGATAGATGAGGGTCATAGTGTAATGTGTATGAATATCATTCAATCTTATTAAATTAAAATTACTTTAAATCAACATATAGAAAATATTTTTTTAATTATAAATGATTCCAAATTTTATTTAAATATGCTGTTTCATGGTCAAATGATATACAACATAGAAGGGTACTCTGGATGAAATAGTGGTACTATTTTTATAATTTATTTTATGAAATATAACTCTATGAATTTTAAGGTCTAAATCCAATAACATCAAGAATTTTACAACATAGTATTCAATATTATGGGAAATAACCCAATAAATCATGTTTGTTTACAAGGTATTGTCACAAAGTCGATACAGAATCAATTATTATATCAAATTTAGTTTTGAGACCCATATTATTATTATACTTTTCATGTCATTACAAGAGAGGGTAACTGTTTTCATTGAATATTTCAAGGAAATATATATAAGAAAAATATAAGGTAATAATTCACCAGTAAATCATTCTAGAGAAACATATACTATAGGAGAGGTCTATATACTCGAACCACTGGTTTACTTAATGTTTTTTCACTCCTTATTTTAAATAATATATGTTTTTCATTTTAGTATATCTCAATATTAAAGAACAATATCTCCGACCTCAGGATCTTCCTTTGATTGCAAGAATAGTTTTAGAAAATTTTCATGCACTACATCCATCTTTATAAATATTTTTCTAATGATTTATTACTATATTATTTCTTTAATAAATACATAAAACATATTCCCTCTCAACAAAAATCCATTAAATAATCATTTATATAAATACATTCCCCAATATAACTGATCAAAAAAGATGAAATTTTTTCATTATTATTTTAATTCCTCTTCCTTCAGAATAATGGTTTAGAAACGTCCTAATTATAAAAATCATAGTTTTTATAAAAAAATTATCTCATCATTATATTATTTTATAATCATTGAAATAATTTAATATTATTTACACAATTTTTATAGAAATTCATCTATTTTTAGAATCTCCCATTACACTGGTAAATAACTCTCAAATTTTTGTATGAGTTGATCATTAAAATGAATTTCATATAATTTTATTTAAAATTCCCTTTAATATCAGGGCATGATCTTCTAATTGAGTCCCTATTTATATTACAATAAAATCTAAGGATATTATTATTATATTATTGATTCAACGAATGGGTATTTTTAATCTTTTCAACATATTCATACACCAATATCTTTTTGGAATGGAATATATGACACAAAATATCTTCCTCGCACTTCAACTAACCATATTGAGGTTTATTCTTTATACAATGTTTGAATCATTACTCTTTAGAAAATTTTTTAGGTTTAAAAAATGAATGAATATAAAAAGAATAGTCTTCATTAAATTTTAAATTTATCTCATATAATTCCTTCACCTTTATAATCATTTTGAACTATTGGACTACTATTAATTTAAAACATGTTTTATGAGACATTATGAGTCTGTTTTCCAATTTCCATACACCTAATGTTATTTGGTAATATATATTAATTTTTATAAAATATATGATAAAGGCTTAAAATACCAATGTGTTATGTTATTTTAGAGATTATATTACATGATACCAAATTCTTGCACAATTATAGAAAATGTACTAAGTGGTCTAAAAGAAATCTTTATGAGATCAAGGATATTATCTTGAATGATATGACAGACTTATGAAATGAAAGAAAAGGTCTTTTGAAACTAAAAACTTGTTATGAATTATTAAGAAATTGTTATGATATTTTAGAAGTCTAATCATATCTCATATAAGTATTTTTAATTTTTTGATGTCTTAAAAAAATTCAATGTGTTATGAAAACATCATAACTAATCTATTTTTTGAACATCAACCAAATGAATCCAAACTTATTATAATATGAATACAACTTCCTCTAATAAGATTTATGTCATCATAAAAATGATAAGTATAAATAAAAAACATACAATAATAAATGTATATGATTATCTCTCATGGTTGGTAAAAACATATAACCTTATTTGATAACTCTATTGGGTTATTGAACCATACCCTTTCAACAATTCTCTCCCAGTGACAAGAAATTTTTATTGAATTGTTTATGGTATTATCCTTCTAAATCCAACCACTCATTTTTTGACTCTCCATTTTTTAATATTTTTGAATTCACAATAGAAAAATATCAATGTTAGGTACTTAACTGTCCCACTTTGATAGAAATATAATTGCATAGAGGGGGTTTCTCCAAATTCCCACAATTGAAAGGGAAAAGATAAACCTTCATGTTCAACACAAAAGTCCCAATTCTATCCTTCAGAATTTTCATGTTGAAAATATTAACAAGTTAATAGATTAAATTAATTCTATGCTCATACCCCCATTTGAAACATTATATTTGGTTAAGTGAAATAGACTATCTATTGTCATAGATTTATATGGTTGTAATGTATTTTTAGGGATATTAGTTCCACTTTTATTATCATATGTAATTTTTTTTGTTTGTTAACAAAAACCCATAAGATTTCAAGATATTATTTTATCTATATCATCTATGTATAAGAACTTTTAGAAGCCAAAAATTCATCTTATACCATTCTATATGTTATTGTATTTAACTTTTTTATTACCAATTAACTCAACATCCAACAAAAAGAAATATCATACCTAAAGTAAACTTATTTTTATCTTAATATTTTTACTTATCAGTATGACTCCAATTATTTATAATTACTAGTATTGGTGTAGAAACATGTGTTTAATGTGTTCCAATATAAAATTCAATGAATATTATCTTTTGTAATATTTTTTGGGAATAAACATTAATTGATTTTATTTTAGAACTTGAAATCCAATAATTTAACTCATTTCTAGCATAAGAGACATATCAAATTGCTTCATCATTTTCAAAGATTACTTTTTTCAAAAAGTATATATATCCCTTACGTAAACATTATCATCAACATAAAGAATTTAAAAAAGTTTTTATGTGGATTTCTCTTAAAGAACATGTAGTTTTTATCATTTCATATTGTGAATTTAATTTATTTCCAATATCTATATACCCTAGAGTGCCAGGATTTGGGGGCCTATTTATCCCATAAAAAATTTCATTAGTTTGTAAACCCTTATTTTGGAACTCTCAAGGATAAATCCACTAGGTCTCTCAATTTACACTTCTTATTCCCGATTTCCATTAAAAAATATAGATTTTACATCTATTTTCCATATTGGGGCCTACCCATGTGCTGAAATTAATAGAAATATTATTATTGATTATATTTTTGGAACATTTATTAATATATTTTCAAAATAAACTCATTTAAACTGTTCATTTCCATGGAATAAAATTATATCCTTATTCCATGATATTTACTATGACAACCATGCTTTTTATTACACACGTAAACCTGATATATTATATAAACTCCAATTGATTGAACATAGAAGATTGATAGGTCTAGTGTATTAAGGGCTTATGATCATTACATAACAACATAAAACATCGTTATTGAAAAATTCCTTTACATGACCACTACATTCCCTCGTACTTAGCATTTCATGGGATAACCTGAGGACATGCATAATAAAAGTGTGAGCTATATAGACCAGTAAGGGAATAATCATGGAATAACAAGAGGAATACAATAAATGTTAGAAAATAGTCATATAAATATAGAACAATATAAGCATAAACATAAAGTAATGATAAATCATGATAATCATAACATTGAAATGAGGCAACAACACTTAACATGAAATTAGCACGAGCCAAGGCTCATTGCACATGAAAAATGAGTAAATCCTTATTGAATTTTGAGTCACAGTGTTTAAGTGTAATTGGTTTCTTGTAATAGCATTGTAAAACATGATGAATATGGGTTTAAACTGGTATATTTAAAAATATTAATTACTATGAGGAGCCATTATTCATTTAGACACATAAAAGAATATATTTTATATCATTGATCCACTAAATGATTAGTGGTACATTTTTTTCAAAGGAAAATGATATACTTCATTGATAGGGATAATGATGATCTTATTGATTTATATGAGGCTTCATCTTCTATTACATTATTTTGGATAACAATTATTATAATAGATACATAGTTCATGCAGTAAAAAATGATCATGATGAAGGTATATAAAAAAATATATTACACTCCAAATTAATGTGGAAAATATTTAGATTATATTTATTTTTTAAAATTGATAGGTTTAAGAACTCAATTTTTTAAAAACAATGGGATATTTAATTATATATATTTGATTATTTATATGATTTTTTGTTAAATTTTATATTCCAAGTTTATGGTTAATCATTTTTTCATCTAAATACCCAATTGTTTTTAAAATTTATGAATATGAAAACGCTTTACAAAAATTTATTTTAAAATGAATAAGTTTGTCTATCATTTTAAAAGTAATTTTTATATTTAATAGTTTTTTATCAAATTTTTCATTTACGAAACATAAAATCATTATTGTTTTTAAAACATACACATGTGTTCCTCCTTTTTTACTTAAATATATTTTTTTTCATATTTTATAATAATTCATTTTTCTAAAAACATGATGGTCTACAAGAATTTCAATACATTTTCTTATTTCAATGAAAGATACTGATAAAGAGACTAAAGGAAATGTACCAAGGTATATGTCATTTCTTATATTATTAAATATGTAGTAATAAAATTTAATATTAAAAGAACATTTAAATATTATAAAATATTGTAGGAAAACTGATGAGAATTTAGCAGTGTAGTCTTTTTGTTTTACTATTTAAAAATTGACTTCTCATTTCGGTAAACATGGTATTACACATTTACCAAAACTATAATTTTCTCATGGAGATGACCAATTTCATATTATTATTGATGATAATAATAATTCAAGTGGACCAAATTTAATGCATTTTGTGAGATATATCTCTAAGAAGAGTAATTTCTGGATTAAAATTTTATATTCTTATTAGAAGTCTATTGACAAGATGGATATAGATCATCTTTGGGAGGCTGTAGTCATAAAATATTTCATTTTATTTATTTTATCTTATTTTTTGAATAATATATATTTCAAATGACTAAAAATTTTTATATTCATTTACCTATTAATCTCAAATTTGAAAATTGAAAGAATTTATGAAAATATGTCTTTGTTTACCATAACTTTGATGTATATATTTTGTAACAAAATTGTATGAATTTTATTTTGGAGAGATGAAAAAATAAAAACCCATTCTTTTATTATGAGTTTAAATATTGAGATACATTGAAAGAAATTTCATTCTTGTTGATGTGATGAATCAATTTTGCTGTGAAAAATATTTAATATTTTAAAATTTATTATATATTTAGTAAATTATTTGTATTTTATTTTATATAAATATCCTATATTAAATCCCATCAAGAGATGCATTTGTAGAATATATACCCTAATACTTTTTCAAATGGAGGGTATCATTACATGGAACAAGAAATGATTGATGAAAAGTTTAATCCTTCATAGCTATGTGTTCAAGTGGTTTAGATGAGGTGTAGTTATATTCTCTATCCCCCACATGCTATGAAAAATAAAATACAGAGGAAGAAGAAAAAATGTAAAGAATCATAATGAGTATGAAAAGAAAGAAGCTGAAAGAATAGTATGTATTTTTTTATTTTTCATAAATTTTTGTATTTTATAAATTAACCACTTGATTGTACCATTTTAAATTTTCATTTCATGATGACCATTACGAGATATCAACACATAGAAATTTTTTCCTTATGTATAGGACAAACATCCTAGACACTTATTTAGTAATGATAGAACCCCCCTGATGCCCAAGAGTATGTGAGGTGACTGTTAGTATTCAAAAAGTTGTTGGTAATCAATGTAATTAATCAAGAGACCTAGAAATAAAATACTTAAAATCTAACTTGAAGAATATGAAAAATTACACATGTGATCAAATTAAATCTATTATGAATATTGTGTTATAATAATTCAAAAGATAGTCGGAATATGCGCTACCTTTCTAGTCTGGACATCCCTTTTAGTTGGCTGTAAAGAAGGTACATCCCTCCTGGAAGTACCAACCCACCAAACTAGATAAACCTCCCCAGAATTTCTACTAGGATCCTCCACCTCCTTACACGAACCCAACCATATAATGTGCATTGTATTCAAGATATCCTCATGTACATATTGAATCATTCAGAGTAATGTATTTTTAAGGGACTTTTTACATAAAAATACTATGAAGATGGGTAAGGTTAGAGTATCAAAACATGATAATATTGATCATACTACTCCACTAACATTACCTACTTATGAGGTTATTAGAGTTGGGGATTGTGTGGATCATTTTTCACATTGTACATCTAGCCTTAATTTTTATCTATTATACATTGTAATCATTTTTACAAAAATAATTACATCTAATTGAGAATAAATTATACTATTTTATAACATTTAACTCATTTAGGAGTATCTAAATTCCAAAGAAATAACATAAAGAAGCAATATGTTTAGGAAGAATCAACTGTAGATACTTCTGTTATTCCTGATGGGATACAATTATTAGATTAGGATTCTTCATCAATGGGTAATCTCTATGAGTTTTTAATGATTTTTAATATTTTTCTAAGATATTATGCCTTGAGAATATTCATCTATGGCTCGGTGTTTCTGCAATTTTTCTTCTACATTGAATTTGTGGATATGGTGATATGTGATGTGTGGCGACTTCGTTCTGTCACTATTAATGCTATTGATTTTGTTGATATGGTGATGGGTGTTGTGGTTCTCTTTGCTTTCTCCCATAGTGGTACTGTACTAGTGGATGGGAGTCAGAGGAGTGCAACAGGGTTTTTCTGGTTCCTATTTTTGTTGAGGCTTCCTAGTGAAGTTCATAGGGATGATTTTGCTGTTAAATTACATTGGATTCATGTTGGTGGAAAAGGGGTCTAGAGTGTGTTACTTGGTTCGAGGTTTCACTGCGGTTATCTGTGGAGTAGGGAGCGACATCCATACAGCTTGGTCTTTCTTGTTCTGGTTTCTTCATCTCCCTTTGTCGATGTTCTCTTTGGGATCATCTAACATGACTGGAGGGTTTGGGAAAACTTTAATTGGAGTCGGCCGTTGGGTTTGTGTATTGGGGAAGGAATTGAAAGACACATCATTGGGTGTTTGAGGATACTGGTTCTGTGGGTTTTCTAGCTTTTCTGATGTTTGTGTTCCCTACTTTGTGGTCCCTCAGTCTTCCCTTGTGGATTTCAACTCTAGATGTGTAGGGTTGTAAGTTAGAATGCTTCAATGGATTCGAATCCTAGTTTGGTTTTTGTGGTGAAGTGGTGATGTGTTGAAGCAGTTAATTTGTGAAATGGTGATATGGTGAAGTGGTGAAGCACTGATTTAATTAAGTCCTGTATGGTTTCTCACTTTTTCCTCAAAAGTGTTTGTATAATAAAAAACAATTTTTAGTTAGTCAGTCCACCAAAATTTATGGTTTTATAGTTATATAATTCATTTCAACTCCTATGTAATATCTGAATACTATGGAAAGGGTTACATATATATGTGAGAGGTTATCAAAGATGTAAATTGGGTGTTGAGATTTCAATTATATAATGGGTAAGAACAGAAATATAATTTTGAACTTATATTCGTTATAATTTTATTAAATGGGATATTTATGTATGGTTTAGAGTATTCGATTTTAAGCATATTTTACTCAAATGAATGCACATTATATTGGGTTTCTCTTTATTAGGTTATGTTCATAATAAATTTTTCACCTTGTTAGAAAAGTAAGTTTTATTCTTTTTTATATATTCATTATATGTAATTATTATTGTCTATAAATGTATTGTACATTGATATGTATGAAAATGAAGGTCCTGTAAAACATTTATCAAAGAACACTTGTCTATAAAAAACCCATATGCAATCTCATACAATAATCTAACAGTTTAATTTTTTATTATATATTATAATAAATTTTGATATATATATATACTGTTTTTTATAATCAAGTTAATGTTTTATTACCACAATGTCATCATCCACAATGAAATGAGGAATGTGGTTATTATGTTCTATGATTAATGATTAAGATAATCACAACCAGGTTAATGACTAAATTTTATAAGGTTAATTATATTTATTATTTTTTATTTTATTTCATAATATTTGGTATTTTAATATTATAACAATAAATGTTGTTGTAGATGTTCAATGATACCTATTTGTATACAAATGTTGAAATTAACCATCCTTGATCTTTTTTTTTCAAACTATTTTTCAAGTATGATTGTGATTTAAGGAAATTATTTTCTAATGTTTGTGATTAATAATACATTTTTCTAATAATTAGTGTTCAAAAAATAAATCTTTTGTTATAATAGGTTTTTTAATTTAATGATGTCCAAATAATTCTTCCACAGTTACTACCAATGATTATCTTATAAATTATCTCGTATGTATTTTTTAATTCTAGTTTATATTACAATTAGATAGATAATATTTTTTTATTAAGTTATTAACGTAGTTTTGTTTGTACAGATATTTAATATATAATATGTACTATTTGATTACGTTATATTGTGTTTTCTATTACAATAATTATAATATTTTTGGGAGTGTTATATCTAAAATTTTCAAATTTTTTATCTTTTGATGTCATATTTTATCAAAACCGACATCAAAACCATAAAAAATTAAACACATTGTTTTCACTGTTTGATAATTTTATAAAAGGATGCTGAATAATTGTCCAAAACAAATTATTGTATCCAATTTTTACCAAAATAGTCTTTGAAATTTTTAAAAAGTTGTCTTTTAGCATCATTTTGTACTAGAAATAAACATCGAAGGTCATTTTTGGAATCAGTTTTGGTTGATGCAGACTCCAAGAAAAGAACATAAATTTTAAAAATTCATTTTAATTGTAGAATATTAGAAACCGAATTTTAAAACCATTACATTTAGTATCACCTTTATAAACAAGATTTGGAAACCAACATTAAAATTAAAAATAAAACGTTGAAACTTTTTTAAATTATATTTGCTTTTAATAGAAAAAATGAGAAATTATAATATCAATTAAGGAAATACATATTCGAGATTACAAATAATTAAGTAGAACACTTTTAAGAAGAAATAATATGGAAATGGATGAGAAAAATTTATCAAAGGGGATGAGAATTATTATTAAATAAATTACATTTTTATAAATTACAACACCCGTACAAGAATATGTTTTTAGTTTTGGGTGTTTTTATAATTTTTTATTTATGTTTTATTTTTTAAATATTACAAAGGCCTCACAATTGTATTTTAAAAACTAATATTTTGAATAATATATTTTATTTCTCTGAATTAGAATTTTATATTTATATTTTATATTCATTTTTTAATTGGACAGATCAAAATTAAAAATATAATTTTTATGTCGTTTAATATATATAATTATAAATGATTATTCTATATTTGTAAAATTATTTATTTATATCACATTAACCTTCCATTTCTTATAGAAATTAATATTTTTATTATTTTGTCCACAATAAATCCTAGAATTAATTTTTTAAAATATTTTTTTATTAATTTTGTTGGTTGGGGTGAGTATAAAACAGGGGGATTGAATAGAGTACCCAAAAAAGTAGAAAACCATTATCCAGCTGAAAGAGATCCGGCATCTGCTCTTTCATCTCTTTCTCACTTTCCCAAGTCTCTTCCTGAATCTGACCATGCTGCCATAATACACGCACTAGACCGATGATTTTTTCACTTAAGACAGTCTCTTGACTATCCACTATCTGTACCTGGATATGTACCAATGAAGCATTCAGTTGTAGGTCAATGTGATCCCATCTGATTACATGGTCAAGATCGGGATGATACTTCTTCAACCGAGATACATCAAACACATTGTTCACCAAATTGAATAGTGGTGGTAATGACAACCGATATTCCACCTCTCCAACTCATTCCAATATCTCAAAAGGGCCTATATATTAAGGACATAATTTGCCCAGCTTCCCAAAATGATGATTTCCAATCCTTGGAGATATTCTCAAAATGACATGATCACCCACTACGAACGACAACTGTCTTCGGTGGTGATCTGCATAAGATTTCTGACGAATCTGAGCCATCTTCATCCTCTTTCTAATCAACCGAATCTTCTATATTGTTTCTTGGACATGGATTGGCCTGACTAGTGAATTCTCACCTGTTTCCACCCAGCAAGGTGGATAATGACAAGGACGCCCATACAATGATTCAAACGGAGCCATGCGTAATGATGATTGATAGATGTAATTGTATGAGAACTCTAGTAAGGGTATATGCTCCTCCCATGATCCAAAAAAATCTATTACACAAGCCCGTAACATGTCTTCCAACGTTTGTATCGTCCGCTCCGATTTCCCATCCGTCTGAGGATGATACGTCGTGCTCACAGTCAACAGAGTCCCAATAGCTTATTGTAATGATTTGCAGAAACGAGATGTGATCCTCAGATCTCTATCTGAGACGATAGAAACTGCTACCCCATGCCTCTTTACTACTTCTCAGATATAGATTTTTGAAATATCTTCCACCGTATGAGTTTCATGAATCAGGATGAAATCAGCCGACTTGGTTAGACGATCCACTATCACCCAAATGGCATCGTGTTTCCAGACCATTCTTAGAAGACCTGTAACAAAATCCATTGTTATTTGATCCCATCTACACATTGGGATAGGTAAATACTGTGACATACCATCTGGACATTGGGGTTCTGTTTTAATTTACTGACAAATTAAACACCTTGAAACATATTCATCTACCTTTCGTTTCATGCCGTTCCACCAAAACTGCGCCTTCAACGCCTTATACATCTTCTGTGTAACTGGATGTACAACCCATCTTGAATGTTGTTAAGCATTAAGGAGTTGTTCTTGAGCAGTTAAAGGTACAAGCATCTGATCTTGAAACTGGAAAACTAAACTACCATCCAGCTTCCATCCCTCAATGGTCTCCCCACCATTGAGTTTTGAACTCACTTCAACATAGTCTACATCAGATGCCTCTGACTCCTTTACTATCTCCACCAAATCAGGAACAAGTGCAACTGGAACGAAAACAGCAACATCCCTTTGGTCTTCACATTCCACATGCATATCGGCTAAGACCGACATCAACTGCCACTCATCTGAAGCTTCTTTTTCCAACTGAGCATACAACTTTCTTCTTAATGCATCATCCACAGAATTACCGTTACCCAGTGTATACATTAAGTCAAATTCGAACATCTAATGATACTAAAACCATCTCCTCTACCTCAGTCTCAAATATCACTATGAGAAAATGTGTTTCAAGCTTTTTTGATCTGTAAACTTATTAAATTTCTCACCAAAGAGATAATGTCTCCATGTTTTCAAAGCATGGATGACCGCAGTCAACTCCAAATCGTGTGTTGGGTAGTTCTTATCATGCACCCTCAACTGCATTGAACCATAAGAAACAACATGGTCTCCTTGCATGAGAACACATCCTAAACCTGTTCCCTAAGAATAACAATACACCACATACCCCTGTCCTGATTCCATTAGAATCTAGATGGGGGCTGATGTAAGGAGAACTTTCAACTCTTTAAAATATCTCTAACATTCCTTAGATCATTGAAATGCACTGTTCTTCTTTTTCAATGATGTCACAGGAAAAGCAAGTCATGAGAATTCATGGACAAAGCATGGGTAATAACCACCTAGACCAAGAAAACTTCGTATTTCAAATACATTCTTCGGTGGTTTCCAAAAAAGAACAGTTTCTATCTTTTCTAATTCCACTAAAACACCTTTCTCAGAAACAACATAGCCTAGAAAACGTTCCTCTTGTATCCAGATATCACACCTTGATAATTTTTCATACAACAGATGGTCTCTCAAGATTTCAAACACTATCGTCATGTGTTTCTCATGCTCAGCCCTTGTTCTTGAATACACCAATATGTCATCCACAAACACCATAGTAAAAGAATCCAGATATCGCAGAAATATCCAATTAATCAATGCCATAAATACTGCTGGTGCATTCGCAAGACCAAAAGGCATGAATACATATTCGTAGTGTCCATATCTTCTTCTGAAGGCTGTCTTCGGAATATCCTCCTTTCGAACTCACAACTGGTGATATCCTGACCGTAAGTCAATTTTTGAGAACCAATGTGCTCCCCCCAAATTGATCAAACAGGTCATAAATGCATGGAAGTGGATATATATTCTTTATTGTAACATGGTTATGTTTACGATAATCCACACATAGCCTCAAAGTTCCATATTCTTTATTTACAAACAAAACTGGTGATTCCCTCAGAGACATGCTTGGCCGAATGAAACCCTTGATTTCCAGCTCCTCTAACTTCACATTCAATTCATGTAACTCTATTGGTGCCATCCTATAATATGGAAGTGAGATAAGATTGGTCCTTGGAAGGAGATCAATCATAAACTCCACTTCTCTTACAGGTGGTAACCCTGAGAAGTTGTCATGAAAAACATCAGGAAATTGATCCACCAGAGCTGGAAAACTATATTCTGTGATCTTTTCTAATGGTACCAAAGTCAACGCTGCTAGTTGGTATGAAATATTTCCCACCATTGGTTCCAAAAATCTCTTTACACCTTTATTTACTATCCTTTCTCCTCTAAATAGATAATCGATGTCGTCATCAGTGGTGAAACTAATCGTTCTCCTATACCAGTCGACACGATCCATAAATTGTGTCAACCAATCCATACCCAGGATTACATCATAGACATCCATATCCAACATGGAGAAGTCCCATTCCTGCTCGGCTCCATCAACAGTTATATCACATGCTTGACACACTAAGGCTTGGCATTCCCTTTCACCAAGAGGATTTTTCATTTTCAACACAGAATGCATCATTTCTAGTTTTAAACATAGCAAGTAAACAACATGAGAAGCAATGAAAGAATGAGATGTACCAGTATCAAACAACACTTTCACAAAGGTAGAATTCAAAAGTATCGTACCTCTCACTGTTTATGGTCTAGCATTGTCATCAACAATCATCTGCTCCGCTACATATAATTGCTTCGTCGCTGCACTATTCTCCTTGTTGCCTTGCTGAGATTGCCTAGGTTGAGGAGTCATGGTTTTTTGAGAATCACCATGGGTGGCTCTGTTATGCTGACGAGACTAACTCTATTGTCCTCATCCTATCGAAGCATACGATGCTTGAGACAATTGGGAAGTGTCACGTGCACCCGTCCTCAGAGTATTTCTACAATAGCACTGTAGATTCCCCATCTACTTGCAATTGTGAAATTTTCTAGTCTGTGTCGTACACTCTTGCTTTATGTGATCAGTCGAGCCACATTGAAAGAAACCTGCTCTGATTTGTGGTCGTGCCGGAAGATTCATTGATCCAACTGTCTGGTTCTGATTCGCAATCCCACCTTGGAAGTAGGTGTCCCTCTACCGCTTGTTCCTAGCATTAGAGTTCCCACCCGTTCCCATGGGCATCATCATATGTACTCCTCCCATAACTCTTGGGATGTCTCTTTCAGCTATCATTTCTCTGTATACCATTTCCTTATAATCCGTAATACAGAGCACAACTATCTTCGAGCGAATCTATTGTCACAACCTAGATTCAAAGATGTGTGCCTCCTGTGACGCACTTGCAGCAACATCTGATTCAAAGTGCACTAAATTCATGAATTTAGACTCATATTCCATGACAGAGAGATTCTCCTACTTCAGGATAAAAAAGTTCTTCATCCTCTGGATCATGAACGTGTGAGTATAGAAATGTTTGATGAACAACTCCTTAAATTCTTCCCATCCCAGGCCTTGATCCACCATAGCCTTCACCACTAACTCCCACCACTATATTGCAAGATCCTCTAGCATATACGTCGCCAAATTTACTTTCAGTTCTGCTGGTGTGCCGATGAAATCGAAGACACGATTCATCCTACTCAGCCACACCTCTTCCCTTTCTAGTTCAGAATCACCCAGGAAGATGGGTGGATTCTGCTTCTGGAAATGGACGGAATGGTCTACATGCCCTGACTCATCCCTCCGATTCCCCATGTCCATATCCTGGAACGCATGAACGATAAATTGAACCAGCTCATGGTTCACACATGGTTCAGGTGCGACCACATTCTCCGCAGCCTCTTCCTTTTGGTTTCTACGATGCCTAACGAGTGCCATTTTCTATACAAACAATGCACGCCGTTAGTCTCATTCCTAGAAACTGATGGCTTAGAATGTCAATTTCTATCACATCATGATCACGTCATTGTTTTCCAACCATCAAGATTTCCCACATGTTCAACCATTTTTGAAAACATCCCACCTACTTTTTAAAAATCCCCCCATTTTCAAAATACACCAAATATCCACTTTTCAAAATATTTCATTTGAAAATCAATTTCTTCATTTTTCAAAAAAATTTCACATTACACGATATCATAAATCATTCTTCACAATGATATATTCAATACTAGTGGGAAGTCATTCCTATATAATTCATGTCATGCTCATCTCATTGTCTAAACCCATGACAATGAGATTTCCATGATTCTAGAAGTGTATCCAAAATACTTATGTACCCAACGCCCTGGTAACTTGAAGTTCAACATAAACAGGTCAGCTATGTCATTTTATGCTATACTTTTCAAGTTCATACAATCCTACTCTTTTCTAAGGTTGCAACCCAAGGAATAGACGAAAAGAAATTTCAACTCCATGACCGAGAACATCGATGACCACTTGATAGGCAAGGACCGAACAAGCTGATACCATTTGTAATGACCCGCCAATTTTCATTGGCTTAAGAGTACAACGAGTCATTACTAGTCCTTAAGTGACATCCCCAAGGCGCCAAAGGCTGGAAATAAATGCCGAAGGGTTTCAAAACAAGTGGGGGACGATTTACATATTAAGAATATACCACATCACCAATAAGCATAAGCAAACAAATCTACTAAATTATTCATGATAAAAGCTAAGACAACTCAACCATTTATTTTATCAAAAACCAACCTAAATTAAAACAGCGGAAACCAACACTAAATCAGATTAAACAGTGAAAAGTCAAAATAAAAGACCACAAGACGACAACCCAACCCCATGCTCAACAGGATCCAATCACCAACATCACGAACAAGACCATGAATCATGAAGTAGTGCTATAAACATGTGACACTTTACCTTTTCCAACATCCCGGTATATTATATCTGCATAAGCACCAACATGCCAAAGCAGGGGGTGAGTAATGAAACTCAGTAAGTTTTCCACAATGAATTCCCAACCCATGCCTCTAGGATAAAACATGTTATCACATTTATATAAAAAAATTTATACAAAAAATTCCAAAAACAGTTCACATTTTAAGAAGTTCCATGTCAAAACCATTTTCTAACAAAACCCTTATTTCTTAAGAAAATAAATCATAAATAGTTCCCAATTACATTCACATTTCCATCTGGAACATTCGTTCCATTTCACCAATCCACACAACCAACCATGCATGCAACCTTGACCACCCTATACTCGCTAGTGGTGAGTTATCCTTCCACTAAGCCGTCACTTAGTGGACTAACTTGATGGGGTACCTCACAACTTTATCTGTCCCAACCTATTGATGGGGGGACTACTCGACCTTATCCATCCCAACCTTTTGATGGGGGTACTTCTCATCCTTATCCATCCCAATGAATATGAACACACACCACATCCCATGAAATCCATGCCCAAAACCAAGTGTGTTGAAGACCTTTCAATAAATAATCACCCAATTATTGAACACCATTTCATTCAAGTAGCAAAACCATAGCCAATTTAAAATAACCATTTTAAATATACATCAACAACCACTTTCCAAAAAACACACAATTTTTATCACCCGTTACTAAAATGAGGGTTTCAAACATTCTTTCACAGTAGATGAAAAAACCATTTCAATCAAGGAAAACAAATTGAAACTAGACCTTCAAGTTCTACGAAAGAGGAATCAAGAGTGAAGAAACTTACCTCAAAGGTTTTGATGAAAACCCTAACAAATAGAGAATTCCCAAGAAAACCGGCTCGATTCACCAAGGATTCTCCTTAGACATGTTCTACTAACACAACCAAGACTAAATATCATCATGTTTGGCATCCACACACTTAGATCTATCCATAATGGGAGTAGATCTAAGAAACCGAGAGAGGAGGAGAAGTAGATCTAATTAGATCTGAGAAAACAAACCAGAACAGTCTCATACCTCAAGAATCTGGCTTCGAATCATCAATAGAAGCCTTCAGATCACCTCTGGAACGATGGGAGAAACCTCATTGACCAAAGGAGAACCAAAATACCGAGTTAGGGCCGCTTAGGAGCTTTAATGAGGCAATTATAGGAAAAACGAATTAGATCCACAATTTAAGAGTCTAATTTTAAGTGACCGCACGGTTTGGAAAACATTGTGCTAACCGTGTGTTAGAAACTGCCTCAACCACCCTTCTCACATAGTTTGGCCGCACGGTTAGATAAACTGTGCGCCGACCGTGTGGAAGCCATTGCCTCCAAGACCCACTGCGCACGATTTGGCAGCCCGGTTTAGAAAAACTATGTGCCTCCCATGTTACTTCCCCTTTGCCTCAAAACATCATTCCATGTTCTCCCGACTCTCCCATTCAACACCCTTAACATTAAAACCAAGAATTATTGTATGATGATTGAAATTATCTTAGATTATTTTAGGTACACTAGATCTAGATATAAAACTTTTGATCATATAATTAGTGAAATTGATAAAAATCTCTATGATTTTGAAAAATAATAGAAAAACATTAATAATTTTGAGAATGAGAGAGATGAAAATAATTATGAGATCATAAATATAGATAAAACTAAAAGTGATTTCGTAGAAATATAGAGATTGGGAGAGTATAACATATTTCAAGTTTTAGTGTACCCATATTTCATTAGGTTATCCCCAGGATCCTGAAATTTTGAATTAGAACACTCTTACATATAACCATATCTAACATCATGTGGAAACCCAAATGACGACTCTATTTCCCTCATTTTAGATTTTTATAACATAGTTTTGTAGATACCTCTTTAGGGGTTAAGTGAATTTGAGATATAAATGATATTTTATACACTCTATTTAAATTGAAATGTGAGGAACTATTTTCTTTACTTTTATGAGAATATTCATGAAATTTTTTAATAACTCAATAAATCACTTATTCTGAAATTCTTCCATTGAAGTATTAAAGGAGGGTATAGAAAATAAATCAAAATATTTTAATAAGGTGATGGAGAATCCTTTTTAGGCTAGGGAAAAACATACCGATATTTTAGGTAATATCCACACCAACTTAGTCATTCCCATCTTCTTATAGATGCCTTCTGCGAGGAATTTTAACATTCAGATTTCAATGTGGTAACTAAATACTTAGAGAAAAATAATAAATTAATTATCTAATAAGGTTACCCATTAGTGTCATGATTAATTTTCCAATGAATGAAATATTTCAACAAGGCATCAACAACTAAATGGGTCAATCTAATAAACCCAATTCAATGAAATCAATTGCTAACATATGTTAAGAATTATACAATATTTCATATTCATATAAAATCCATGACTATGAGAATTATATTTATAACACCCACCTCAATTCATTGAAGGTCTTTTTCTCAAAAAAATCCCCAAAATCTAACCAGCACAATGACGTTGATATGAGATCTAAATCTAAATTTCTAAACCAAAATCAAGTACAAATACATCAAGATATTATTAATAAAGATATATATACATAATACATGATCTATATCTCCCAAAATAAGTTTAAATCCTACGAAAAATAGGATATATTCCATGAAAAGATCAAGGAAAGGTAGAAAAAATAATAAGAGAAGCATCAGGATGAAATCCACTTACTGGGAAAAGAGAGTATCTTTAATTTAGGATGTTGTTCTCAATGATTGGTTCTCGTAAGGCCTTGTAATCCATCCAGGTTGATGAGAGAACCTTCCTTTACCCTTAGTAATGTAAAATACAGAGTTAGGACCATATAAAAGGTGAAAAAAGTCATTAAAAGTTTAAAACGAGTGAGATCCACAATTTTAAGACATCACTCCCTGCCCTCACATCGTTTAGTCACACAGTTAGACAAAATGTGTGATAAATGTTCATTATCCACAGCTTCATGGGGGGAATTGTATTTGCCACCATGCATGGCCAATCAAATTGTGCATTAACCATGCTGAAACTACTACTTCAGATACCATAGTTCAGACGGTTTCTCCTTGGCAGCTGCCAGCTTGTACAAACCATTCACCATCTATCCACAACCTATTTTCTTCATGATTTTCTTAGAAATCACTAAAAAACACCCCAATCCATAACACCAATCAATGGTACATAAATAACAACAAAAGTACCTATAATCGCACTTCAGATAACTCCAAAAATGGTCAGGATCTTACAATCTCTCCACCCTATAACAACTCGTCCTCGAGCTATTCCTTCAATCATTAATAAGATTCCTAAACAATAAGATCAGGCCATTGAGCCCCCATATTTTCTTACCTTTACCATGTTTCCACTTGTACATGTCCATGTATCTATAACGCACGAACTATCATCATAGTCTTTCCCCGAAACACTTTCTCACTGTTATCCAACACACATATTAGATGCTCCTCAAAGGATGCATCTATCTCAAGGTTAAAATCATCCACATATATGCAGTGATTAGGTTTGGGGTGATACCACCAATGTTTTTATACATGGAAAAGGTCATTCATAGTGCTCTATCTCTATGGAAGAGCCAATCGGTATGCCACTAGGACAATTCTCTCCACTATCTCAAAGGGTCCAAGAAACTGGGTAGCCAAATTTCCCTTCCTCTACATCCTTTGGTGACCTAAACTTAGAGACACCCAAAGGAACACATGGTATCCCTCTGAAAACATTAGGTGTCATATACATATATCATCAAATGACTTATGTATACCTTGAGTTGTATCCATATATTTCAGTATCAACATTATCAGGTTCGATGTATCTTTCATGAGAGTTTGTCCCAAAAACTATGACTCACCATCCTTCATCCAGCATAGCAGTGATCTACATGGCCTTCCATGAAGATCCTAGTATGGATCCATATTTTTAGTTTCCTGATAACTTTTTGTATAGGTGAACTCCACTAAATCCATGTTCTTTTCCCATGATCCACTGAAGTCAAGTACACATGGATGTAGCATATCCTCAAGAACCTATATAGTATGTTCCGACATCCCATCTTTCTTTGGGTGGAAGTTCGTACTCAATAATCCCTATATTCCAAGCTATTTTTTGAATCCCTACAAATAGATTAATGTAAATCATGAATAATGATATGTTACTATAGTTCATGGCACTCTATGGTGATGGAATATCTCCCAAATGTATTGTTCTAACAACTCTTCTATTATAATGATTTCATTATTGGAATGAAATTCACTGCCTTTGTCAGTCAATGAATAATAACCCAAATAGAATCATTCACATGAAGTGTCTTTGGATGACCCACCACAATGCCCATTGTCATGTCATCCCAATTATATTTGGAAATATGAAATGACTGAAGTAAACCTCTAGGCAGTTGATGCTCTGCCTTCACCTGCTAATTAGTGAAACATCTTGTTAGAAATCCTATTTTCACCTTTTTCATGTCTGGCCACCAAAACATTCATAATAGTTCATGGTAAATTTTTGTTAAACATGGATGACATACCCACTTTGAGGAATGAAATTCCCACGTGATATCCTCCCCCATGCTCGTAGGTACAACCACTATATTGCTCACAGTGAATATATCATCCTCATATATCAACCATTCCGAAGATATATCCTCACCTTTAAAACATTCCCCCAAGGATAATCACTTTGGATTATTATACTTTCTACCCCAGATCTATCTCAAAAGTGTATACTTATCTATAACTAAAACTAGTGTTTCCTACTCCTGACTCTCCTGAACCTCCACATGCATTCCATCCTACAAGGTCATCATCTTGCACTCTGCACTAGAATCCTAAACCATCAAGTCTTAATTTTACTTCTCAAGGAATCAGCCCCACTATTTCACCTCCCAAGCGTATATGCCAGTTCAAAATCAAAGGACGACATATACTCTACCCATATCTGCTGGTGAAGATTCAAATCAAACCATGAAAATATATACATCAAGATCTTCTAATCAATATAAAATGAAATCTCTTCTCCCAATACATAGTTCAACCAAAAAAAAATGTCATAAAATACTACTTAAAACTAAAGGTCATACATGGGGTAAATTAGTTTATGAGGCCTCAAATACCGAGACCCATACACCACAACTTGATCTCCCTATATCAGTACAACTTCATGTCTGATCCCAGAAGCATCACAATAAACCATATAGTCCTTACATGACTCACGTATGATCAATATCGGTACCGATGTCATGCACTTCTTAAACTCCTTAAAATATCTCTCACAAGCCTATGACCATAAAAAATTTACTCCCTTTTTGGTAAAACATGAAATCGGTGATAGAAAATGGAAAATGTTTTGGATGAATATCCTGTAATATCAAGCTAACCCAAGAAACCATTGGATATCAAAAAAAATTTAGGACGCTCCCAAGAAACCACTACCAAAACCATCTCTCGGTCCACTGAAAAACCTTTTAATGAGATGATGTTCCCCAATATGTGTACATGATTAATCCAAATCCAACATTTATATAGCATAGCTTATGGATTATTCCCATTCACTGAACTCAAGATGAAGTCAAGATGTTGTGCATGATCACCATGAGTCTTGAAGTACAACAAGATTTCATCCAAAAAATCACCACAAAATGATCTAGATATAGGTGAAATATTATGTTCAACAAATATATAAACACATATGGTGAAATTTTCACCCCAAATGTCATTTCAATATTCTCATAAAGGCCATAACTACTTCTAAAATAAGTACTCGGTATATCAGAAGTCCTTACTCTCAAATGATGATACCCTAGTCTCAAATGTACATTTGAGACCACAGAAGCCCCCTTTTATTGGTCAAACAAATAATTGATATGTGGAATGGGATATCGGTTCATCAATGTTATTTTTTGAACATCCATTAATCGAAACATAAACGTAAACTCCTGTCAGAATTATTTTCCAAAAAGGTGATCCTGAAGGTGATGTACTTGGATGGACAAATCCAATATACTCAAAATCCTACAACTAAGTATTATTCCCTTGATGCTAAGTGGGTTCCATTATATACAGTGGAATAGGTACTGGATCAACCCCTAATATGAGATCAGTATTGAATTCTACATATCTCTCTGGGGTTATCTCTGAGAAGTCATCTAGAAAGACAACCTAGAATAGTTCCAATGCTGGTGGAAGGAAATATTTCTTAACAGCCCCTATCATCAAACAAAAGAATAGAATATTTACAATGTCCTCTTTAAATTACTAAGTAATCAGACCAACTCGGCCTCCCTTGATATCACACTCTCCATGATGATTATATTGGTCAACCTTAGGAGAGGTAAATGTAACCCTCATATAGTAACAGTCGATGTGGTCTTGGTATATTACTAGCCAATCCATTCCTAGAGTTACGTTAATTCCCATCATATAATGAACATAGAGAAACCATAGGAAATGAAATTACCAAATCTTTAGTAAACTTCCCTTAAAAATATAGATATCTCTAGACTGTACTCCCAAAAGTGTATCTATAGTCAATACCCTTCTCAAAAAAAATAATTGTTAGGATAAAACCAATAATAAGTTTTGATGATATAAAGGAATGGGATGAACTAATATCAAACAAGGCTCTCGAACTCATATAACCTACTAGAATAATACCTCTAACTATCGATGGTTTAGCCTCACTATCAATAAGTATATGTTATACTGCAAATAACTGTGCTACCCCTCTTACCTATGATGTTGTTTGACTCCCCTCAGTAGATCGCTCTTCTAATGTTGGTGCTCCAGCCTAGAAGTTCCACATCCACTAACTTCATCACATCATCCATTAAAACTTCAAATTCCATCCTTATTTGGTGTAGAAGATCCTATTCCCATACTCTTTCCTTGGGATGCTGCTCTTTTACTACTAGTCTGTTATTGCGAACTGCAAAATTTCTGTAGGTGTCTGACCTTGTCTTAAGATCACAGTCTACTGATGGTCAGGAATACTAAACAGTTGTGTCTGGTCTTACCACATAGATGAAAGATCACCTGAGTAATTTCCTATCCTACCGACCCTCTTGTATATATATACTTCTTCCCACTTCTTTATGTAAAGTTTTCATAATAGTAATTCCGGATCTCGGAAGTCACAACTCTTGATCATCTAGAAAAAACTACCTGTACATCACAATAATCCTCCCTCGGGTTCCCTTTAACTATGAGATCCTAATACACCACTTTGGTAAACCACTTTATCCTAATGATATTCACCTGAGACAAAATCTCATACATATGTATATCCTGAAAATATTTCATCAGAGATGATTCATCTCCTACTAATGATAGAGAAACATGTTGCAGATGTAAGTTGTTTCTAAAATAGTCTATCATTGACATTATCCCCTAAGTCAGATGCATGAAATAATTAAATTTTTCTAATCTCATAATCTATAGATTAAAGTGCTCCCCGAACCTCTCCAATAAGTCTTCCCTAAACATACCATTTTTCTATCAAATTCGTGCATGAATGACCCACCAACACATAGTTGATCCCTATAGCATATAAGCAACAAACTTAAAACTCCTCTCTGTAAGAGTCTCCAAATGGCCAAGTATTTTATTTATGGACTCAACCCAAGAATTCAGCTCCATCCAATCCATTATCTCCAGTAAAATTTAGAGGGTGTTGTAACTGAAACTCCCTTGTTAACTCAGAAAAAAATTCACAAACCACCCTGAGTCTGTTTCCAAGAATTTCATGAATAAAGAGAAGTTCTATTGAAACTTATCCCCTTTATATTCAACTGGGACAATTGGTGACTCAAGTTCCCTAACTATAAAAACATTAATAGGCACACCCCTTAGTCCTCCCCTCAATAATCATCGTAAAGGTATAATCTCTAAAAAGCCAAACACGGGTCTCAAGAGTCATAAAAAAACCTTTTACATTTCCATAAGTGGAAAATAATCATAAATAGACTTTTTTCCTCCACCTCGCTACATGGTAATAATTTAGCATCTATCACTACCCTAAACCATCCAAAACATTGGTATTGGTTTATGAGGATAAACACACTATCATAATCAGGTTTCTCATTTAGAAACCTGATTATTATCATTTTTCATCATGTTAAAATCATTCTAAATTCTTGTATGGCACCATTTTTCATTATAATCTCACAATAAGGAAATTATTTCAAGTTCAACAACTTACCCATGACCCATTCCCCATGTGTGACCAAAATTATGAAAGTCACAACAACCCAGCGTGCCTATAATGATGCATGTTGACTCAACTCTTATGCCATTATGGGACATGAATTGACAGAAAAAATTCTCCGAAACAATATTCACATCACACCAGAAGTGTGTCACCCTAGGTGAAATAACATTCTACTATAACAAGAAACAACAATAACAATAATCCCACCCTAAGTACTTGGGTTCCCCCCATACATGGGTTTTAAACTCCCTTGCATGAGCTCATTACAAAGCCCAAACTCCTTATAGTCTACTATATACTATTCCCAAAATTGTAAGTTATTCATGGAAAGAATATAAACTCATTTATCAGAGTTAAATGCCAAAACAAAAATCAATTATAAATAAAGAAGACAATACTCCTATCACAAGATAACCAAATAGGAAAAGAAATATTCATATAAAAGTAAAACAATTATATTACAATATATGTATCACATTTCTATAATGAAACTAAAAATAAAGACACTAAGACTACCCCAGAAGGATCCAATACATGTCTGGTTCCATCCTCCAAGATCCATCCCCAATTAGCCACCTATCCCATGGCCTTTTCCCATATCCAGTCCACCAACAATATAATCTATTCAGGTTCAAATCAAGAATACCAAATAGAGTGTGAGTACAACTCAGTAGGCCACTACTGATGGTGTCTAAAAATATTTTATCCAATAGAAGGTGCTAGCAGTTTTATAAGGAAATAAGTACAATTCAATAATAATTTGTGATCACAATTTCATTTATTCTTATCTAACTATATTAACTCCAGTGTTCCTAAGGATACCCATACCTCAATAATGAATTCATCTCATACCGAATTCCATAGTGTTCCCATGGTAATACCATATCTAAATATTCTCTTTTATCTAATGATTTATGAATTCAAGGTTCTATGATATATCATTACCTTATTCAACTCATGTAAAAGTTCGAATATTATTGTGTGGGGCCATAACATAGAGTACCATTATTTAAAATTTTCAATTTCTCATTTTAAATAGACATTTTGAAAGTTACCAATATCAACAATGTAAGTAACATGACCATGTTACCATTATTACTCCTAAAAATATGACCATGTTCACATTCTCCTTAATCATAAGTATAATGACCATGTTACCATGTATAATTCTAATTTTAGAATGACCATGTTCCCACCTCTTTACTCATAAGTATGATAACGTTGTACCATTTTTACTTCTCAATTAAGAATGACCATTTCACCATTATTTATCATGTAATTAATTTACCCATAAATTATCCACCCTAATCCCATTACTTATTCAACTATTAGTTAAACACATAACATCCATTAGTTAAGACAACAACATACTAAGTGATTTAAGCAATCAATTAATTCATCAATTAATAAATAAATATCATAACTCAAATTACATAATTAATTTTCTAGAAATGACTATCTCATTCTAATAACAACTTTCCATAATTAATACTGCCATTAATTACATAGATTATATTATCAATGGAACATAAATAATCCAGAACTAATTATCTCAACTTATCCATTTCAAGATCTCATAATACATACCTTGAAAATTTTTCTACATTATAACCCCTACCCCCTATAATTAAATTCCCCAAATTAACTATCTAATTGGGAATCCTCTTATTTTTAGGATTAATTCCCAAATAAATGACCCTTTTCAACAATGATTCAACAACTAAATGGGTCTATATATTAAACCCAATTCATGGAAACCAATTTCTAAAGAATGATTGAAATTATAAAATATTTTATAAACAAATTGAATCCATGACTACAGGAAATATATTTATAGTACCCTCTTCAATTCATTGATAGATGTTTTCTCAATATAAATCCCCAAAATCTGAACATCACAACAACATAGATATGTGTTCTAGATCAAAATCCATAAACTAAATTCAAGATCAAAGATATCAAGATATCATATATTTAGATCTAGTTCAAAAATCCTAGATCTTAATATCACCAAATAGGTTTATATCCAAATAAAAAGACTATATATTTAATGAAAAGTTCAGGGATATATAGATGAAACAATGAGAGAAGAATTAGGATGAAATCCACTTATTGGGAGAAGAGATGATATTCTATTTAGGCTTTTGATCTCAAATATTGGTGTTCGTATGGCCATAAAATTCCTATGAGTCGATGAGAGAACCATATTTTAGCCATTAGAAAGTAAAATCCCAAATTAGGGCAGAATAAGAAGTAAAAGAATTCATTAAAAGTCAAAAATGAGTGAGATCCAACATTTTAGGATCAGACTATCGGCCCTTGCATGGTTTAGTCACACGGTTATACAAACTATGTGCTAACTCGGCGTTATACACATTTTCAAGAGGACTTTTTTTGATCATATCACATGGCCTAACAAATTTTACATCAAATATGCTCATGTCTACCGTTCATTTAGTGAAATAGTTAAATGTGGGAACTAGAAGATGACTGCTGGTGAAAGACCTTTTTTTGAAACCCTAAGAAAAAGACTAAGGAAGGACTACTCATATCTTCTATGACTGATGCAGACAAGGCCTGCCGTGAAACAGAATAGGGAGGTGGTTCTTACTGTTAAAAAGGGAAGTGAGTTTAAGAAGGATTCACCAGATATCCTTTCTCTTGACCAGCATAGAAATCAGGTGAAAATAAAAAATTTTGGAGACACCGAAGGTGGGAATTGGCTACTAGGGAAGAAGAATCCTCCATGGGATGCGGGGATTACTATGGGTATTATGATATGTAACCCTGTGTTGATCTGTGTTTCTTGTTTTTTATGGTGCTCTGGAATTTTATTGGGGTTGTATGTGGGGCACTGGTCACCCTTATTTCGGCTTTTATAAAATAGAAAAAATGATTTACAGCAAAACAATGCTGAAGCTAGTTCCTCAAATACTCTAGATTCCATGGTTTCTCTTATGCAGATGCATAGTTTTTACAAACCATGTGCCAACCGTGAATATCTTCATTTCTCTATGATTTTATTAAACATCCCCCAAACACACCCCTATCCATAACTCACTTCATAGGTAATTAAGTAAAAAAATAAAAAGTCCCTAAAATCATGCCCAATATTATTCTAGAAAAGGTTGGTATCATAATGTTACTATAAAAGGAATCATGGAACATAGATATAAATTAGATGATATTATTAACTATATCCCATTTAATGGGTTAATTTTTTTTCTAAATTTTCAATAAATAAATAAAATATTATTTAACATAACATAACAGTATCACTCACCCAAAAAATATTTCTTACAATGTTTTTAAAATTATTTAATTTATTTTTATACAACATGAATGTGAATTATGTTATCATTGTGTAACAATGATTTTTAATTATTTCATTAGTAAAAAATAAAAATAAATTACCATGATTAATAAAATTAATTAATATATTAAAAACAATTTTTAATAAAAAATTACCTCATTTTATTACAAACCATAATGAAAGGATATCTTGGGGAAAATGTTATTTATTATAGAAGTAATAATAGGGTTGATGTATGTGATACTAAATGAGAAATATAAGAAAGAAAGATATATTAACTGTTATATTATAATTTTCTTAATTATATCCTTTTTAATTATTGAAGAGTTTTTTTTTTGAAAAATATTATAAAATAAGATGGCCCATTTAAAAAATTGATACCATTTATAATGTGGAAAATACATCCTTATGTATTGGAATCCAAGGATGAAAACATCAAAATGATATTAAATCATCTATCCCCTGTTATACATAATTACATGAACCTTATAGAGGAAAAAAAATTCACTTATGAGGAGATAATTAGAGATTGACTCATTCAAATAAAAACAATCACAAAATTTTAGTAGATTATCAGAACTATAGATCAAAAAAAAGATCAATGCAATAAAAAATATATTTTCTATACCCCATGTTTTATGTATGAGTAGTCATCCCCAGAAGTATATTGATTATATGGATAAGAAGATCAATGGTGGATATTAATAGATAATACAAACATGAATGATGTAATTGATGCAATGGACTGGGATGTCTTCAAAAAATCCTTTACAACAAATATTTTATAGATACCCCATAAAAAATTAATGGAGAATTTCACAAGAAAATTAAAAATTAATTTGAATCAATGTGATATTATGATGTGTTCCTTAAAAGGATTGTAGGTATTATTTCATTTTTGAAATTGATTGTTAGTGGAATATTGATCTATTCTTTTGTAGGCTGTGTCCCCATTTATGGAAATCATTGAAAATAAATGAATTTGAGAGTTATGAGAAGATGTTATATTGAGATAAATAATATGAAATTATTTTTGAGGATTTCTAGTGGTTCTAGGGATATAATGGAAAATTGTAAGATGATGATTTTTTTGGAAGGAATGTGGACTATGGAAGGGACGTGAATAATGTTAGATATCATATGTGAAACAAATGTGGATAAAGTCCTTCGAGTGATTATATTTATTGAAGGGGAAACTGTTTAATATGCGGAAAGGCTAGATAAATTTATTATAATCCTCATGGATATGAAAAACTATATCACTATTACTTAAATGACATATGATTGGTGGAGAACGAACATCCTTATGTGTTATGCTTTTAGAGAAGAGAGTATATAAATTTTTTTCGCCAGATTCTAAATCCTAGAATAGAGAGAAACCAAAATTATTAATCATAGAGCCCAAGGAATCCAGATCAATATTATTATATTATGATGAATGTATTTGAAGATGTAAATTATATGGTAGAAGGTACACTAATTGTTCACTCAATGATTTCTAGCACAACATGTTATTCTAGTTTAATAAAATGAATCATTTCAATGGTTTAATTTGATATAACACTAGGGGTGGATTGTATCTTCATGTATAATACCAAAGAAAATAGCCGAAGAAATTAAATTTCAGTTTTCATAGGGGGAAATATGAATTTATTTTCAAAGATGAAATATCCCTACCTGATTCCTGTTATGAACTACCACCTTTTATTTTTAACAAAAATTACTGGGGAAGAAGGGGAATAAAGTGAAAGAAGAAATATTCAAATTTATAACCATTATTTTGGAATTTATTGAAGTATTTAATGAATTTTTATCTTTGTATAACCTAAAAATGGAGATATTATTCTCCATTTATTGCATAATGGGATCCAAAATTATGTCAAAGTCCCTATATTGAATGAAATTAATAGAGATAATAGATTTGAACAAACAACTGCATGATATTTTGAAGAAATGTTTAACTGAAAAATTTATATCTCCTTGGGGAGTGCCGATTATCTTTTTGAAGATGAAATATGAATCAATGTGACTATAACATGAATATTTATAACTTAGTTGGATCATATTAAAGAAAAATAAAAATTCATGAATTGATGACTGAATCAACCATATTTGTGGATCTAAGTTATTTTCGAAGATTGAGCCCCTGATAAGGGTACCATTAATAGTGGGAGAGGAAATAAGATATCCCAAAGTAATCCATTAAAAAAATTTATGAAATTTTTTTATTTTCTATTCTTCCCTTTCGTTGGACTAATTCTCCCATGATATTTATGGTTTTGGATAATAGAATATTGTATGAATACCTTAATAGGATAGTAATTTTGTTTATTGGTGTCATTTTGATATATTCCAAAACTCATAAAAAACATAAAGAAACATAATGGTTATATTCAAAACTATATGGAAAAAAATAATTTCCTAAAAATTTAGTTAATGTGACTTCTAGTGATAGTAAGAGGAATTATTAGTTTGATTGATATCTCATGAAGGAATATTTATGGATCCGTCTAAGACTACAATAGTATAAGAATGGCCTCATCCAACAACAATGATGGTTATTTTTAGTTTCCATGGTTTTAATAAGTACTATAGAAGGATTTTGAAATTTTTTGTGACTTTGTAATCCACTAACCGTGTTAACTTGATTGGGAGATATGTTTACCGAGAAAAAGGGGTGTGAAGAATGTTTTCTTGATAAAAATAATATGTTGGTTTTCAACCTCTGTTAACTATACCATCTAACAGAGAGTTATTTTTCATTTATAGTGATATATAACTAAAAGGACTTTGATGCATACACATTAATAATAAAAAAGTGATTTGTTATGTGTCTCACAAGTTAACTCTTTGTGAGAATAATTATCCTACCCATGACATGGAGTTGACAACATTTTTTTAATTTAAGGAAATTGAGGAAATATATTTACAGAAAGAAGTTTAATATATACATATAACAAAAAATTATAATTTTTATATTCATATAAATAGAACTAAAGACACTATAATAGATATTTTTGGACTATTTAATTGATTATGATTATTATATTAATTATCACCTTAGTTAAAAAATACCGTCATAGATACTACATGTAATAAATAACCTGATATTATTGGAATGATGAGGATTAAAAGAGATATTATGACCAAGGACATGTTAAATATAGAAATATAATTCATAAGATATGGGAAATCATTATTCATATTTGAAATTATTTCATATCTATCCTTACTAGAGTGGATAAATACCGAAAAAAGAGACCAACCTATGATATAAAAGAAGATAATGGTGTTGGAAAATGGAATGTTTCATGAGTTTTTCATGATCAAGTGTGAGTAATAAGGTTTTAAAAACAATAATATATCTCATGTATTTTGGAGTGGATGAGAAAAATAATGGATGGAGATCATAGTATGGAATTCTCTACAAATCTGAGGAGCAAAATAATATATTTAGATCCTTGTGATCATTATAGGATGGATAACATGAACAGATATATTTTTGAGTATACTATAAGGCTTTTGGTATGATAATAAGTTATGTTAGAGTTACCACATCAAATGGGAGTGATATAAACACTACGAAAACCGATATGAAATTTAGACAACATAAATCTAGAATTTACTATAGGGATTCCCAATACACATAAGGGAAATAAATCAATTTTCATAATCATTAATAGATTAAAAATTTCATCCCATTTATTTTATATATGATATTATATCACTATTTTGGGCCTCACTCATATGTATATAAAAAATATGGGGAGTATTTATGGGAAACAATTATCTTTTTTTAGACTATGATCCATGTTTTATATCTGTGTTCTAGATATTCCTTTTAAGATGTTATGAATAAGGATGTAAACATTATCAGAAAAAATAATTAAAAATTAGATTGGAAGTATAATAGGACAAATAAAATGTTGTTAGTTAGGTTTTAAGAAAACACACTTGACATTACGTATAGTTAAGACCTAGTTTTTCCCCTCGTTGTATTCTACTATATCAACAGTATCCACTCAAGTATTGAAATCAATCCATATAAGTCATAATTTGAAAAAAGTTGTTGAAATAAAACATATTTGGAAGAGTTGTAGATCGAAAAATTTGGTAATAGACCATATGAAATAAACCATGGAGAGTATAAATGTAATATAGAGTCACATAAAGGCTTATCAGTGTCTAAAGAAGAGTTTTTCTAGGAAATTGAAGGAAAGAAAAATAACGTCATGTAATAGATCAGGTGTTGTGAATTTATCACCTTATTATGGTGTTATGATCTTTACAAATAAGGGATTATTAATTCCAAGTTATATTGGGCCATTTGAAATTTTGTTGTATATTTGAGTATTTTCTTCTAAGTTACCTCTTCCTCCAAATCATTCTAAGGTTTTCAATTATTTTCTTGTGTAACTGTTGAAGAGGTATATGTTATACATAATAAATATAATTGAAATAATTTTTGTGTAATTGGAATCCTTAATTTCATATTAATAAAAACAAGTCCATGCTCTCCATAAGTAGAAATAAGTGTTGAGAAACCATACAATCTGACTCATAGACGTCTTGTGTAGAAATCATAAAGTTGAAAAAGAAACTGTTGATATAAATGAACTGTGGAAGGAAAATACACCAATTTATTTTGAATTTTAGATGAAAATTTTTAAGGTGAAATTATTTTAGGTAGGGAATGAGAATATCCAAGAATAACCTACTATTAATAAAACCAGTCTTTTTTTCTACAATAACTATTTTATTAAATTTTATAATAATAAATCCTAGTATGATTATTAATTTCAGATACAAATTTTATAATAATATTTATAATTACAAATATAAATTGTACAAGGGTATAAACAAAAAATAAAAGTTCCTTCACTATGGGAAACAACATAGGGAGTGTTCCCATGATAATCATTCATACCATAGCGACTATAAAAAGAAAAAGAGGCACTAGGAATATTATTGGAATTACCAAGACATATATAAGGAGCCTTCAGAGTGAAGCAGTGAGTGATGAAGGATGAGATTCGTGGTGAATATATATATAAATATATAGATAGATTTTTGACATTGGGATTATGACCATTAATGTTTTTAGGTATTAAGATGTTGTATCAATATGGTCATCAAGAATTATGTCCATTGGTCAATACCACTATTGGGAATTTTGACCATTGGTTATGTAACTATTATAAAGTGTCCATTAGGGTTTTTTACAAATAATTTGAAAGAATAATGACATGTAACAGTTGGAAAATCCCCCATGAGGATATAATAACACAACCTGGGAGAGAGAGAGGGATCCACTAGGATTTTCCATCAACAAAAATCATGCTAAACTTTAAAAAATGGGACATTAGTAGGATAATTTCTCAGATTAGTTCAATATAGTAGAAATCACCTTCCAAGATGAGTTTTCTAAAACACCCCAATAGACTACAACCATCAATCATATTATAATTAAGGCATATTTCAATGTAATAAGTGTTTATGTATCAATAACATAAGTAGTAAAAATGTGTAATTCCATAGAAAAAGAACATTAGTTAATGTAAAAAAATTATATTGTTCCTTATTTTATAGTAATATTTGTTATATGAAAGGAACATTCACTTGAATATAGAATGAATATGATAATATAGATTTTTAGTACAAATAAAAAAAATTATCCATAGAAATATGTTTAAAATATGTTTTATGAAAACAATACATATTTTAAATAAAAATTATTTTCATGAAATATTCATAGAAATCACATTGAATTTAAATATATATAAAAATATAATTTAAGGAAGTTAGTATTATTTTTTTATAATGGTTATAAATTATAATATATTATAATAACTATTGATTTTATATTAATAAGGTTTTTTATTCTCATATTTAGAGAATATTCTTAATAAAACAATATTTTTTCAGACCTAACACATATAAATTAGCTTATGGTAAATTTTTTTGATTTTTCTGAAAATGTATACTTTTTTGTGAAATAGATGAAAATTCCATTTCCAGAGTACAATGATTTTCATTACAGCATTATGATGTAATAATGAAGAAAAAAATTGTGAAAAAATGAATTCAATTATAATTTATTATAAGTATCATACTAATTATTTTAATACTATTAATTTTCATTTTTTAAATTTCACATAAAATTTTAGTTCATTAATTTTAATTTTCATTTTATAAAAGATAATTTTGGATTAATTGAATTAATTGGGGTTAGTTGGATGGTATTTTCTTGTATTTCCTTGGTTTAAATGTCATCCCACCTCCATATATCATTAATTTTCTCTAATTTAAATTAAATTTATTTCACCCATATGTTTTAAAACTGAATAATAGAATAACCAATAATTTAACCATTAAACCAAAAATACTATTGTACAAATACCCTCCCATTATTCCATCACTCCTCAATAAAAAAACATGGATCATAAAACCTCGCTTATTCACCCTATCAAGAATCTCCCCATAGAGGTTCTAAGATATTATGAAGTCTCTTTCTAGCTTTAATAATATACTTTTCATGGTAAGGGATTCCCTTCCTCTCACATTTTATTTAGGTATTTTAGTTTATTAATCAAATTTATTTTTCAATTTATTATGTCTTAATCATAACAAAATCATTCCTTTATTATCGAAATAATGTTTTTTAATGAGGGACTTCCCTTCCCTATCATTAATCAATATATATATATTTATAATAAAACTATTTATGTTGTTAATGTTATTCTTTAAATATCCATGCCAGACTATTTTCTTTGGAATTCCGTACCCTACTTCCATAAAAGGGTATTCAAAAACAAATTACAATAATAATTTTATTGAGGAATTGCATGTATGAAACCCAAAATCCCTACTCTTAAGTTATAATTATGAAGATTTTTCGTATGATATATGATATATATGGAACACATAATGTTATATATTTGATGGTTGACCCCTAATAGTGCTCTAATAGGGTTGGTAAGGAAATAATCTCTAGAGAATACATGATTATGATAACTTTAAAGTAGGACATAAAAATGATTTGATATAAAACAGTGAAAAATTATGGTAACAGGTTTCATGAAACTTTGGTGATGGACGTTGGTGATATGAATGTCTCATGTTTATGTTGAACAATATTAAAATATTTCTTCATATATTTATATTAATTCATTATTTATCTTGTAATAGGATTTATTCGGACCAGTTTAATTAAAAAAATTCCCTAGAAAGTAAAATTTACGGAGGTGATGTAAGATCAGATAATAAAAAAACAATTCAAGAGAGTGTAAATTTATTTTATTTCCTCATTTGGGTATAATTTATATCTTATACAGAGATATTATCTTCTAAGACTCGATTATTCAAATGGTTTTTAAAAGTTATTTATGTAAAATTTATTTAAGGATTTATGATAAAGATCATTCATAAAAGGAAGGTTTTTGAAAAATTATTTAAAAACAAACTAAAAATTCCAATACATTATGAAACATTTAAAATCCTTCTTTATATCATCCCATACACCGATCTATATAAAATATCTTTTAAAATCAATTAAATAAATAATCCCAATTTTAATCACCTTATTGAAAAGAAAAAATGATGCCTCAATATTTTAATAATTTCCTAAAACCCACATTTTCCCAATTAATGATCCAAATAGTTTAAAATTCTATTAACTAGATAAAAAAACATAAATAATTAATATATACATTTTTCTCACTTACATTTAATTTGATATGTCTTAAGAAATTACAAAAACCGTAAAAGAATATCCTTCCATTTTATTTATCCTTAAAAACCCTTATGAAATCCATAATAACTATCAAATATAGATTTAATTTTGAAAAACAATGATTTTTGGAACAAAAAGAACTCAATGAAATTAAATTTAATGTATGTGTACAAAAATTCTACCTTCATTCAATTAGAAAATAAATGAAAAATATATATTTTCATAGTGAATTCAAACCAATAAAAGTGAAACAAACCACACCCTCTAAACACCTCCGTGAAATTGAATTATAAACCACACATAAACCCAGTATTGGCTTAAAACTCTCCCACTATTCACCTGAGACAGCAAAACTAAGATGAAGAGGCGTATAGAGAGGAGGAAGGTAAGTACGAAGACTATAGTATGGTTTATTTTGAGATTATTCTTGAAATTAGTGGGTAAATTGAGGAAAATAATAGTATAAAGAAGTTGTGTGGGGGATCCCTTGTTTATTTCATAAGATTATCCAAATTAGTATGTGGAGTGAGGTGGTCTAAAACACTTAATATCAAAGGAGGTAAAACCAAAAATCAATTTTATTTGATTCTGGGCATCTCACATGGTTAGAAAACATAGTTAACTAAAACATAATAAATCTTCATGGGTACCACCATAAAGAAACTATAACAATATGTTTTATTATGGAAAACAATTTCACTTATCCATAAGTGCGACGTGCACTACCACCCATTGGTAAAAAGGACTCTCATTATGAGAAATAAAAATAGCATGATTTGAACCAAGATGTGAACTTCCTATGTATATTAATAATGTAATAACGAAATGAATTTTGAACATCATATATATTAAAATTAGCATGGTTTCCAATAAACCATGTTACCTAATCTTAAAAAAATGGAAAATTCAAAAAAAAATCCAATGTTTCAAGATCAACACATTCAAGTGTATATATTACCTTAAAATGATATAAAATATAAACTAATAATAAATTGGGTATTTCATATATATAATAATATATAAAATAAAAAAATAATTCATATTGAATAGGATATGTTTTATATGTATAGATACTTCATTATCATATATAAAATAATTAATAAAAAATAAAAAATAGATATATAATCAATTATTGTAAAAAAAATATATTTTTTATAAATAATTTATATTTATATTAAATTTATTTAAATAAATGGAATGTTTATACAATTTAGAAATTAGTTTTTATATAATATGATTTAAATTTAAAAATAGATCATTAAATTTAGATTGGGTTAAATTTTTATTATTTTTCATTAAAAGGTGATCTTTATGTGAATAGTAACAAATATAGTATTCATATAAATTATGTTTTGGGAAATTTTTATGATAATTAAATATATCAATAAATTATTAAAAAATTTACAAGACATAAGATGTATTTAAGGAATAAAATAATAAATTTAAAACTAATTAACTCATTTTATTAAAATTATATATTTATTTTCAAATGAAAATTCATATATTATTCTAATAAATAAATATTTTTATTAATTATGTGGAATTAAATAGTCCATAGAATCGATTCATTTTTTGGAAAATATAAATTTCAAGAATATAAATGTAAATGAATATATGTATAATAAAATAGTATTAATAGTTATATAACTCAACACTACCAATATTCAGAAGACAAAATAACAAATTAATCAATATTTTTATCAAGGATACCCCTTTATGGTGCCTACGAAAACTCCAAATCTCCACTCATTTATACTCACATACAACAGATATTAATTTAACAAAGATAATCAAAATTATCTAGTAAACCCTATTAGTCACATTCTTAAGAGCATGTTCTATTCTATGAAACTCCATTAATGTCTAATGAATCATTATATAGGATGTGTGTAGAGTCATGGATTATCCCCAACCCTATATATTTTGGTTTAGAGGTGTTAATGTATTTCTTGTAGAGAGTTGAGTGGTGGAAATTTGAATTTGTATTCTTACATTAAAAAATACTAATTTTACAGATCAATTATACCATTTTGGACACTGTGGTCTCATTTATCACGTTATAGCTTGTATATTTTTTAGGTTTTTGAATTTGGGACCTGAAACGACCACTATGTGGATGATATAACATAGAGTTTATCTATGTTATAGAGGTGAGAGTTTTAGAAGGTTTTTATCGTTGGATGAGTCCCTAAATTCTATGAGGAGATAGAAACACTTATTTTGATTTTTTGGTTCAAAGAAACAATTTTAGAATATTTTAACACTATGGTTGTTTATGGAGGCCTGACAAAATTAATGAATGAAATTAGGATATGGTGTTGTAGTTTGTGGTTGGTGAAAATTTTCAATTCCATGGTAAAGTATCCTAAACCAACTGTACCATAACAAAGGAAAACCTAATTATTAAAATGAAAAAATACATATTTCTTAGGGATATTAAATTTTCAATACCAAAGAGTAGAGATATTTCTTTTACCAACTCTACTATTCCATGAAAAGGGATTTTTGATGTTGTGGAGGGGTCCATTAGATTATTGTTATAATATTGTCGAGATATAGTATATTGTTTTGATTTCATTCTTCCATTTCAAATCCAATCCAACCTTGTTCTTCTATTTAGTCCTTCTAGTCATTTCATGTGGTTATAAGGCCCTTGGTTCATGAGAGTTATCTTTTATAAAACTATGGTGTTAATTCCCATAATTATCTAATATTTTTACCCCTTAATTCTCTTCTTAAATGTTATATAAGATGAGATGGTTTTGTTTTGATGGATTTTCATTATGTATCAGATGGGGGAGTAATGTATATTGGATATATGGGGTGTCATTTGTGATTTTGAGGGAATTAATTTATAGTTTTATCATCACACTAACAGTATTATCCTTGAATATTAATTTAATTGTTGGGTATTAATAATATATACTATCATTAATACATGATAAATGTTGAATTATCATAATTTCATCCTTTGGTAATTTTTTTGAATTGACCTAAAGATGATAATTAAATGTACTAATGAAATTGTAATGAATAATGCGAATGATGTTTTTTTACATGTTTCTTTGATATTGAACATCTTTTTATTGGATTATTTTATTAATTATGTTTTTGTGATTTCTATTTTGATTTTGAAAAACCTGGAGTGTATTTAAATAAATTAAAATGGTAATGAAAAAATTAATATTGAAACCAGGGATTACTATTTTAAAAAACATATGTAATTAATAGATTAAGTTGGATTAATGGGATTTTCATTATTGACACAGTTATATTATTAATTTCTATTGTAATAAGGTTGTTATAATTTTATGAATGAATACCTTGTTGTGGATCTAATGTTTATATTATTGAAATCTTATTATGAATGTGTTATTTGTACTGTTTTCCTAATGTGGTTATTGAAAAATATTGATGATATTTTGACAAGTTCATATTATTTAATGATATTAAAATGATTGAAATTTAACTACGAATGGTTAAATTATATGACGAGGTGTGAAGAGTAAAAATTTCATGTATCTATTTTATTTGTGATATAATATTTCTTGAATGATTATATTATTGTGTGTTGGATTTTTTTTGGAAAATTGGTGGTGGTACCCATTGTTATAGAGGTGGTTGCAATAACTGATTTGGGATAATCTGACTATTGTTTTTAATGTGGAAAAGTTACTGTTATGGGAAATTGATATGTTTTTCATTCGACCGCTCTTTTGGGGTGTTCTAAATTTACAATATATATATTAGGTTAACTACTATAGTAGTCGAATGTAGTATTGATCCAACATAAATAAATTTTTAAATTACTTATAATATAAACATAAAAATTTATTAAGAAGTTTACATTTTAAAACGATTGAAAGTAAAAACTTTAGAAAAAAAATAAAAAAATAAAAAAACTAAAATATTTTTATGTCAAGATAGATAAGGGTCATAGTGTAATGCGTATGAATCTCATTCAAGCTCATTAAGTTAAAATTACTTTAAATCAACATTTAGAAAATATTTTTTTAATTATAAATGATTCCAAATTTTTTTTAAATATGCTGTTTCATGGTCAAATGATATACAACATAGAAGGGTACTGTGGATGAAATAGTGGTACTATTTTTATAATTAATTTTATGAAATATAACTCTATGAATTTTAGGGTCTAAATCCAATAACTTAAAGCATTCTATTACATAGTATTCAATATTATGGGAAATAACCCAATAAATCATGTTTTTTTACAAGGTCTTGTCACAAAGTGGATACAGAATCAATTATTATATCAAATTTAGTTTTGAGACCCATATTATTATAATACTTTTCATGTGATTACTAGAGAGGGTAAGTGTTCATCATTGAATATTTCAAGGAAATCTATGTAAGAAAAATATAAGGTAATAATTCACCATTAAATCATTCTAGAGAAACATATACTATATGAGAGGTCTATATACTCGAACCACTGGTTTACTTAATGTTATTTCACTCCTTATTTTAAATAATATATGTTTTTATTTTAGTATATCTCGATATTTTAGAGCAATATCTCCGACCTCAGGATCTTCCTTTGATTGTAAGAATAGTTTTAAAAAAAATTTCACGCACATCATCCTTCTTTATAAGTATTTTCTAATGATTTAATACTATATATTTCATTAATAAATACATAAAACATCTTTCCTCTCAACAAAAATCCATTAAATAATCATTTATATAAATACATTCCCCAATATAACTGATCAAAAAAGATGAAAATTTTTCATTATTCTTTTAATTCCTCTCCCTTCAGAATAATTTTTTAGAAACCTCTTAATTATAAGAATCCCAGTTTTTTATAAAAAAATTATTTCATCATTATATTTTTTATATTCATTGAAATAATTTAATATTATTTACACAATTTTTATGGAAGTTAATCTATTTTTAGAATCTCCCATTACACTGGTAAATAGCTCTCAAATATTTCTATGAGTTGATCCTTAAAATGAATTTCAAATAATTTTATTTGAAATTCCCTTTAATATCAGGGCATGATCTTCTAATTGAGTCCCTCTTTATATTACTATAGAATCTAAGGATATTATTATTATCTTATGGATTCAATGAATGGGTATTTTTAATCTTTTCAACATATTCATAAATCAATATCTTTTTGGAATGGACTATATGACACAAAATATCTTCCTCACACTTCAACTAACCATATTGAGGTTTATTCTTTATACAATGTTTGAATCATTACTCTTTAGAATCAAATTTAGGTTTAAAAAATGAATGAATATACAAATAATAGTCTTCAATAAATTATAAATTTATCTCATATAATTCCTTCACCTTTATAAACATTTTGAACTATTGGACTACGATTAATTTAAAACATGTTTTACGAGACATTATGAGTATGTTTTCCAATTTCCATACACCTAATGTTATTTGGAAATATATAGTAATTTTTATAAAATATATTATAATGGCTTAAAAAACCAATGTGTTATGTTATTTTAGATATTATATTACATGATACCAAATTGCTTCACAACTATAGAAAACATACTAAGTGGTATAAAAGAAATCTGTATGAGATCAATGATATTATCTTGAACGATATGACAGACTTATAAAATCCAAAAAAATGTCTTTTGAAACTAAAAAAGTGTTATGAATTATTATGAAATTGTTATGATATTTTAGAAGTCTAATCTTATCTCATAGAAGTATTTTTAATTTCTTTATGTCTTAAAAAAATTCAATGTGTTATGAAAACATCATAACTAATCTATTTTTTGAACATCGACCAAGAGAGTCCAAACGTATTATAATATGAATACAAATTCCTCTAATAAGATTTATGTCATCCTAAAAATGATAAGTATAAATAAAAAATATACAATAATAAATGTATATGATTATCTCTCATGGTTGGTAAAAACATATAACCTTATTTGATAACTCTATTGGGTTATTGAACCATCCCCTTTCAACAATTCTCTCCCAGTGACAAGATATTTTTATTGAATTGTTTATGGTATTATCCTTCTAAATCCAACCACTCATTTTTTGACTCTCCATTTTTTAATATTTTTGAATTCACAATAGAAAAATCACAATGTTACATACTTAATTGTCCCACTTTGATAGAAATATAATTGCACATAGGGTTTTTCTACAAATTCCCACAATTGAAAGGGAAGGTATAAACCATAATGTTCAACACAAAAGTCCCAATTTTATCTTTCATAATTTTCATGTTGAAAATATTAACAAGTTAATATCTTAAATGAATTCTATGCTTATACCCCCATTTGAAACATTATATTTGGTTAAGTGAAATAGACTATCTAATGTCATAGATTTATATGGTTGTAATGTATTTTTAGGGATATTAGTTCCACTTTGATTGTCATATGTAATTTTTTTTGTTTATTAACAAAAACCCATAAGATTTCAAGATATTATTTTATCTATATCATCTATGTATAAGAACTTATAGAAGCCAAAAATTCATCTTCTACCATTCTAAATGTTATTGTATTTAACTTTTTTATTACCAATTAACTCAACATCCAATAAATAGAAATATCATACCTAAAGTTAACTTCATTTTATCATAATCTTTTTCCTTATCAGTATGACTCCAAATATTTATCATTACTAGTATTGGTGTAGAAACATGTTTTTAATGTGTTCCAATATAAAATTCAATGAAAATTATCTTTTTTAATATTTTTTGTGGATAAACATTAATTGATTTTATGTTAGAACTTGAAATCCCATAATTTAACACATTTCTAACATAAGATACATACCAAATTGATTCATCATTTTCAAAGATTACTTTTTTCAAAAATTATACATATCCCTTAAATAAACATTATCATCAACATAAATAATTTAAAAAAGTGTTCATGTGGCTTTCTCTTAAAGAACATGTAGTTTTTATCATTTCATATAGTGAATTTCATTTTTTTCCAATATCTATATACCCTAGAGTGCCAGGATTTGGGGGCCTATTTATCCCATAAAAAATTTCATTAGTTTGAAACCCTTATTTCAGAACTCTCAAGGATAAATCCACCAGGTGGATCAATGTACACTTCTTATTCCCGATTTCCATTAAAAAATATAGATTTTACATCTATTTTCTATATTTGGGCCTACCAATGTGCTGAAATTAATAGAAATATTATTATTGATTATATTATTGGAAAATTTATAAATATATTTTCAAAATAAAATCATTTAAACAGTTTATTTCCATGGAATAAAATTATATCCTTATTCCATGATATTTACTATGACAAACATGCTTTTTATTACACACGTAAACCTGATATATTACATAAACTCCAAATGATTGAACATAGAATATTGATAGGTCTAGTGTATTAAGGGCTTACGATCATTACATAATAACATAAAACATGAAATACAACATCGTTATTGAAAAATTCCTTTACACGACCACTACATTCCCTCATACTTATCATTTCATGGGATAACCTGAGGACATGCATAATAAAAGGGTGAGCTATAAAGACCAGTAAGGGAATAATCATGGAATAACAAGAGGAATATAGTAAATGTTAGAAAATATGCATATAAATATAGAACAATAGAAGCATAAACATAAAGTAATGATAAATCGTGATAATCATAACATTGAAATGAGGCAACAACACTTAACATGAAATTAGCACGAGCCAAGGCTCATTGCACATGAAACATGAGTAAATCATTATTGCACATGAATCATGAGTAAACGCTCATTGAAAATGAATTAGAATTAGTAAGAACCCATTGAACATGATGTATCATGATACTATACGTTATCCAATGCATTCGAGTTCTATAAGAGCGTCCCCTTCTTAAACATTTCATTTCATGCATAAGTTTTCCACATGGATCATATAAAATGGATTCATAAAACATCATCATTTATTAAATGATAAAAAAATGTGAAATTCATTAACGATACATTATAATAAATAAGTAAATGTGCATAAAGGTGAATACCTTTGATAGAAAAATGGGCCTGGTATTCACAACACAATGACATTGGCTTGGACAATTAATACAATTTCGGCTGCGTAACAGTGTGATGTAAGAATTCATAAAAATGGTTGATGAGAGAGAAAGTGGTGTTTCACCATATGTGCATGAAATGAACAATATGGTGGTCAAATAGATACATGTCCTAAACACTTTAATGGAATTTAGATTCATGATACAAAATAATTGCTTGAATGTAAGCGAGGAGAGATAAATTCCTTTCGGAATTTCGGCATAGTAATGGGTGTACATGGGAAGAATTTATTTAGAGAGAAAAGGGTCTCTCATTATTCAAATGTAAATATAGATGTATGGGGGAGGTATAAAACCATACCCCAATATTTATAATTTAAATTAAAAGGGCATACCAACATTAGGAAAATTGGACCAAAATGAGAAAGAAAGAAAAACCCTTACTTGGAAGTGTGATTACAATGGCTTGAGAGAGGCTTCTTGGGAGATTGGGAAACCTTGAGAGAATTCTACAGAAATTAGTGAAAAGGTTAGACAAACTCCAAATGCATTGAGTGAGGAAGAAGTGGGAGATTTTGTGGGTTTATATAAGAAATGTGAGGGAATTCTTTATTTTTTATGTTTGGGACAACACACATTAAACTAATCCATACCAAAAACCAACCCCTTGATTTTATAAAAGGGAAGTTGAAAAAATATTATATAATGACAAATCACAAACTTTTAAAATGATGGGGTTGCTTATGTGGAGGTGAGTCACACTCCCAAGGAAAACAATTTAAAAAGACAAAATGTTAAATAAGTCATGAAGGGTCCAATAAAGCATTGTAAAATAAATAAAACAAACCCAAAATCACATTATTTTAATTGTAAAAAATATATTGGCCGAACATAATTTTAATGTTATTTTTTACATCACTATTGGGTAATTATGTTGTCATAAAACACATTATATATTTAAATGGTATTTAATTTTTACCAAAAAAATTGATTGTCTATGAAAATTATGAAAAATTCACCATTGGATAATTTCAACATCCTGATTCTAGAAATGATATTCATTTTATATAAATAATTTTCTATATATGTTAATTTTTTCTGTTAAAATAAAAATTGACATTTATTGAAAATTCATGTGTTTTGCAAAAATGGATTCAAAAACTTTAATAATAATTAAAATTGCATTCATAAAATTATATGACCTTTTATATTTAATAATATTATAATTAATAATAATAATAATTTATTAAAATATTATTTAATTAAAAAATCCATTAATTCATCTAAATTGATTTCTTAGTTGAACATTAGCTAAAAATACTATTTGTTCTTTAAAAACTATTTACAACATAACAATAGTAAAATAAAAGTATATTCATTATTATATAAAAAAATAATTTACATAGCCATAGTGTTATCGCCTTGTTACATTTTCCCTTATTACTCCTTTATAAGACCAAAGTGTATGGTGTGCGATGTTGATAGACTCTTGGGGTGGCTCATATAAAATAAGGATTGCATGCTATATTGGACTTGATATCAATGTGATTTTTTTGGTGTTATCTACAATAGTGAAAAGAAACAGAACATATTTACCACCATCATGTCACACAATAATAAAGATTGAGATGTTGAATTTTCATCTGTTTCTTCATGGTACTAATGTACGTAGTGGTTATACTTAAAATATGAATAATTCTGTGTAATTTAAGTACTTTAAATTAATAGTTATGACATATTTTTATCATCATGTATTGATGAAAAAACATCTACTACTCACACTGCATAATTTATTTCCAATTAATATTAGAAAGTCTATAATCAGGTTATGTAATTATTCAAATCTATTTTGTTGAAAATTTGTTGATCTATTTTTTTAGATGTGTGGGATAATTAAAATTACCTTATACTTTTTCAACTATAAATACAATTCCCAACTACATTTTTTGATATAATGGTGCATATGCGGATTCATTTTCTTCTTGATATTAGAATACGTGGGAATTTTTATTTATAATGGTTGTATCATTTTGAAAAATATATAAAACTTGTGAAGGGTCATGTTATAAATCATTATTTAATAGAGGCATATATTGTTAAAAAATATGTATGAAAATATTTTATTGAGTTCTATAATGATTATTGTTATTAAGTTTTGAATATTGTTTGATATATTTTAGTTGATTGTGAAGGTATAGGGATTCGATGCACAAAGGTAATGTTCAATCCATGTGATGATGTGATTCCTGTAAATTTATAAATTTTGAACAACAATGATGAGGTTCAATCCTATATATCATCACATATTGTTGAATAAAGGTTACAGTATTAAAAAACAAATGAAAAGTGTCTAATAATTGAGTAGAAAAAGGCATTTGTTCCGTTGTTTATAGAGAAAATCATCATAAATATATCTTCATCAAAAACATTTAAATGGTTGGTAGGGAGATCATCTCATAATGTGGTCACATTTTCTATATTTGATATTAAAGGGTTCAAATTTTACAAAAAAAAGATGTGTGATAAGAGAACCATTCAAAATAATGGAATAATGGTCATTGTAGAAGAAACAAATTTTTCTTCTGGAAAAGATAAAACCGCAATTTATGAATCGACATCAATTTTTAGACTTCTTAAATATTTATTAGAGATTCATTATATTGAATTTTGAGTCTCAGTGTTTAAGTGTAATTGGGTTTCTTGTAATAGCATTGTGAAACATGATGAATATGGGTTTAAACTGGTATATTAAAAAATATTAATTACTATGAGGAGCCATTATTCATTTAGACGCATAAAAGAATATATTTTATATCATTGATCCACTGAATGATTAGTGGTACATTTTTGGTCAAAAGAAAATGATATATTTCATTGATAGGGATAATGATGATCTTATTGTTTTATATGAGGTTTCGTCTTCTATTACATGATTTTGGATAACAATTATTATAATAGATACATAGTTCATGCAGTAAAAAACGATCATGGTGAAGGTTTATAAAAAAATATATTACACTCCAAATTAATGTGGGAAATATTTAGATTATATTTATTTTTTAAAATTGATATGTGTAAAAACTGTATTTTTTTAAAAAAAAATGGGATATTTAATTATATATTTTGATTATTTATATGATTTTTTGTTAAATTTTCTATTCCAAGGTTATGGTTAATCATTTTTTCATCGAAATAACCAATTTTTTTTTAAAATTTCTGAATATGAAAACGCTTTACAAAAATTTATATTAAAATGAATAAGTTTGTCTATAATGTTAAAAGTAATTTTTATATTTAATAGTTTTTTATCGTATTTTTCATTTATGAAACATAACATCATTATTATTTTTAAAACACACACATTTGTTCCTCCTTTTTTACTTAAATATATATTTTTTCATATTTTATAATTATTCATTTTTCTAAAAATATGTAGGTCTACAAGAATTTCAATACATTTTCCTATTTCAATGAATGATACTGATAAAGAGACTAAAGAAAATGTTCCAAGGTATATGCCTTTTCTTATATTATTAAATATGTAGTAATAAAATTTAATATTAAAAGAACATTTAAATATTAAAAAATATTTTAGGAAAACTGATGAGAATTTAGCAGTGTAGTCTTCTTGTTTACTATTTAAAAATTGACTTCTCATTTTTGTAAACATGGTATTACACATTTACCAAAACTATAATTTTCTCATGGAGATGACCAATTTTATATTAGTATTGATAATAATAATGAAACTGGAGCACATTTAATGCATTTTGTGAGATATATCTCCATGAACAGTAATTTCTGGATTAAAATTTTATATCTTTATTACAAGTCTATTGAAAAGATGGATATAGATCAGCTTTGGGAGGCTGTAGTCATAAAATATTTCATTTTATTTATTTTATCTTATTTTTTGAATAATATATATTTTAAATGAATAATACTTTATATATTCATTTACCTATTAATATCAAATTTTAAAAATGAAAGAATATATGAAAATATGTCTTTGTTTAGCATAACTTTGATGTATATATTTCGTAACAAAATTGTATGAATTTTATTTTTGAGAGATGAAAAAATGAAAACCCATTCTTTTAGTATGAGTTTTAATATTGAGATACATGGAAAGAAATTTCATTCTAGTTGATGTGATGAATCATTTTTGATGTGAAAAATATTTAATATTTTAAAATTTATTATATATTTAGGATATTATTAGTATTTTATTTTTAAATAACTATCCTACATGAAATGACATCAAGAGATGCATTTTTAGAATGTATACCCTAATACATTATCAAATGAAGGTTATCATTACATGGAAAAAGAAATGATTGATGAAAAGTTTAATCCATCATAGCTAAGTGTTCAAGTGGTTTAGATGAGGTGTAGTTATATTCTCTATCCCCCACATTCTATGAAAAATAAAATACAGAAGAATACGAATAAATGTAAAGAATCATAATGAGTATGAAAAGAACGTAGCTGAAAGAATAGTATGTATTTTTTTATTTTTCATAAATTTTTTGTATTTTATAAATTAACCACTTGATTGTACGATTTTAAATTTTCATTTCATGATGACCATTACGAGATATCAACACATATAACATCTGTCCTTATGGGAAGGACAAACATCCTAGACACTAATTTAGTAATGATAGAACCCCCCGGATTCCCAAGAGTATATGAGGTGGTTGTTAGTATTAAAAAAGTTGTTGGTAATCAATGTAATTAATCAAGAGACCTAGAAATAAAATACTTAAAATATAACTTGAAGAATATGAAAAATTATACGTGTGATCAAATTAAATCTATTATGAATGATGTGTTATAATAATTGAAAAGATAGTCAGAATCTGCGCTACCTTTCTTGTCTGGCCAGCCCTTTTAGTTGGCTGTACAGTAGGTACATCCCACCTTGTAGTACAAACCCACCCAACTAGATAAACCTCCCCAGAATTCCTACAAGGATCCTCCACCTCCTCACACGAACCCAACCATATAATGTGCATTGTATTCAAGATATCCTCATGTACATATTGAATCATTCAGAGTAATGTTTTTTAAGGGACTTTTTACATTAAAATACTATAAATATGGGTAAGGTTGGAGTATCAAAACATGGTAATATTGATCATACTACTCCACTAACATTACCTATTTATGAGGTTACTAGAGTTTGGGATTATGTGGATCATTTTTTACATTGTATATCTAGCCTTCTTTTTTTATCTATTATAAATTGTATGCATTTTTATAAAAATAATTACATCCAATTGAGAATAAATTATATTGTTTTATAACATTTAACTCATTTAAGAGTATCTATATTCCAATGAAATAACATAAAGAAGCAATATGTTTAGGAAGAATCAACTGTACATACTTCTGATATTCCTAATGGGATACAATTATTAGATTAGGATTCTTCATCTATGGGTAATCTCTATGAGTTTTTAATGATTTTTAATATTTTTCGATGATATTATCCCTTGAGAATATTCATCTATGGATCTGTGTTTCTGTAATTTTTCTTCTACGTTGAATTTGTGGATATGGTGATATGTGATGTGTGGAGGTTTCGTTCTGTCACTACTGATGCTATTGATTTTGTGGATATGGTGATGGGTGTTGTGGTTCTCTATGTTTTCTTCCACAGTGGTACTGTACTAGTGGATAGGAGTTAGAGGAGTGCAACAGGGTTTTTCTAGTTCCTGTTTTGGTTTAGGCTTCCTAGTGAAGTTCATAGGGATGATTTTGCGGTGAAATAATATTGGATTCATGTTGGTGGAAAAGGGGTCTAGAGTGTGTTGCTTGGTTCGAGGTTTCACTGCGGTTATCTGTGGAGTAGGGAGCGACGTCCATACAGCTTGGTCTTCCATGTTCTGGTTTCTTTATCTCCCGTTGTCGATGTTCTATTTGGGATCATCTAACATGACTGGAGGGTTTGGGAAAACATTAAATGAAGACGGCCGTTGGGTTTGTGTATTGGGTAAGGCATTGATGGACACATCATTGGGTGTTTGAGGATACTGGTTCTGTAGTATTTCTAGCTTTTCTGATGTTTGTGTTCCCTTCTTTGTGGTCCCTCAGTATTCTCTTGTGGATTTCAGCTCTAGATGTGTAGGTTTGTTAGTTTGAATGCTTGAATGGATTTGAATCCTAGTATGGTTTTTTTGGTGAAGTGGTGAAGTGGTGAAGCGATTAAGTTGTGAAATGGTGAAATGGTGAAGTGGTGAAGCGCTGATTTAATTAAGTCCTGTATGGTTTCTCACTTTTTCCTCAAAAGTGTTTGTATAATAAAAAACAATTTTTAGTCAGTCATTCCACCAAAATTTATGGTTTTATAGTTATATAATTCATTTCAACTGCTATGTAATATCTGAATACAATGTAAAGGGTTACATATATATGTGAGAGGTTATCAAAGATGTAAATTGGGTGTTGAGATTTCAATTATATAATGGGTAAGAACAGAAATATAATTTTGAACTAATATTCGTTATAATTTTATTAAAAGGGATATTTATGTATGGTAAGGAGTATTCGATTTTAAGCATATTTTACTCAAACGAACGCACATTATATTGGGTTTTCTCTTTATTAGGTGTTGTTTATAAAAAATTTTCACCTTGTTAGAAAAGTAAGTTTTATTCTTTTTTATATATTCATTATATTTAATTCTTATTTTCTATAAATGTATTGTACATTGATATGTATGAAAATGAAGGTCCTGTAAAAAATTTATCAAAGAACACTTATCTATAAAAAACCCAAATGCAATCTTATACAAGAATCTAACAAATTAATTTTTTATTATATATTATAATAATTTTTGATATATATATATATTGGTTTTTATAATCAAGTTAATGTTTTATTACCACAATGTCATCATCCAAAATGAAATGAGCAATGTGGTTATTATGTTCTATGATTAATGATTAAGATAATCACAAACAGGTTAATGACTAAATTTTATAAGGTTAATTATATTTTTTATTTTTTATTTTATTTCATAATATTTGGTATTTTAATATTATAACAATAAATGTTGTTGTAGATGTTCAATGATACCTATTTGTATAAAAATGATGAAATTAACCAACCTTGATCTTTTTTTTCAAACTATTTGTCAAGTATGATTGTGATTTAAGGAAATTATTTTCTAATGATTATGATTAATAATACATTTTCCTAATAATAAGTGTTCAAAAAATAAATATTTTTTTATAATAGGTTTTTTAATTTAATGATGTCCAAATAATTATTCCACAATGACTACCAATGATTATCTTATAAATTATATCGTATGTATTTTTTAATTCTTTTTTATATTACAATTAGATAGATAATGTTTTTTATTACGTTATTAACATAGTTTTGTTTATACAGATTTTTAATAAATAATATCTACTTTTTGATTACGTTATATTGTGTTTTCTATTACAGGAATTATAATATTTTTGGGAGTGTTATATCTAAAATTTTCTAATTTATAATCTTTTGATGTTAGATTTTATCCAAACCGACATTTAAACTATAAAAAATTACACACATTGTTTTCACTGTTTGATAATTTTATAAAAGGATTCTCAAAACTTTTCCAAAAAAATTATTGTATCCAATTTTAACCAAAATAGATATTGAAATTTTTAAAAAGTTGCCTTTTAGCATCATTTTGTACTAGAAAAAAATGTCGAAGGTCATTTTTGGAACCAGTTTTGGTTAATGCGGACACCAAAAACAGAACATAAATTTTAAAAATTCATTTTTATTGTAGAATATTAGAAACTGAATTTTTTAACCAATACATTTAGTATCACCTTTATAAACTTGATTTAGAAACCATAATTAAAATTAAAAATAAAATGTTGAAACTTTTTTAATTATATTTCATTTTAATAGAAAAAAGAGAAATTATAATATCAATTAAGGAAATACATATTCGAGATTACAAATAATTATGTAGAACACTTTTAAGAAGAAATAATATGGAAATGGATGAGAAAAATTTATCAAAGGGGATGAGAATTATTATTAAATAAATTACATTTTTATAAATTACAACACCCGTACAAGAATATGTTTTTTGATTTGCGTGTTTTTATAATTTTTTGTTTATGTTTTATTTTTTAAATATTACAAAGGCCTCACAATTGTATTTTAAAAACTAATATTTTTAATAATTTATTTTATTTCTATGATTTAGAATTTTATATTTATATTTTATATTAATTGTTTAGTTGAACATATCCAAATTAAAAATATAATTTTTATGTCGTTTAATATATATAATTATAAATGATTATTCTATATTTGTGAAATTATTTATTTATATCACATTAACCTTCCATTTCTTATAGAAATTAATTTTTTTATTATTTTTTCCATAATCAATCCTAGAATTCATTTTTTAAAATATTTTTTTATTAATTTTGTTGGTTGGGGTGAGTATAATACAGGGGGTTGAATTGAGTACCCATGAAAGTAGAAAACAATTATCCAACTGAAAGAGTTCCAGCCACTGCTCTTTCATCTCTTTCTCGAATTCCCACATCACTTCCTGAATCGGACCGTGCTGCCATAAAACCCGCACTAGACCGATACTTTTTCCACTTAAGAAATTTTCTTGCCTATCCTCTATCCGTACTGGGATATTTACCAATGAAGCATTCAGTTGTAGGTCAATGTGATCACATCTGATTACATGGTTAGGATCGGGCTGATACTTCTTCAACCGAGATACATCGAACACATTGTGAACCAAACTGAATAGTGGTGGTAATGACAACTGACATTACACCTCTCCAACTCATTCCAGTATCTCAAAAGGGCCTATATATTAAGGACATAATTTTCCCGGCTTCCCAAAACGACGATGTCCAAGCCTTGGAGAGATTCTCAAAATGACATGATCACCCACTACGAACGACAACGGTCTTCGGTGGTGATCTGCATAAGATGTCTGAAGACTCTGAGCCATCTCCATCCTCTTTCTAATCAACTGAATGTTCTCTATTGTTTCTCGGACATGGCTCGGCCCGACTAGTGAATTCTCACCTGTTTCCACCCAGCAAGGTGGATAATGACAATGACACCCATACAAAGATTCAAACGGATCCATATGTATTGATGATTGATAGGTGTAATTGTATGAGAACTCTAGTAAGTGTATATGCTCCTCCCATGATTCACCGAAATATATTACACAAGCCTGTAACATGTCTTCCAACGTTTGTATCGTCTGCTCGGATTTCCCATCCGTCTGAGGATGATACGCCGTGCTCATAGTCAACCGAGCCCCAAGAGCCTGTTGTAATGATTTGCAGAAACGAGATGTGATCCTCGGATCTCTATCTAAGACGATATAAACTGTTACCCCATGCCTCTTTACTACTTCTCATATATATATTTTTGAAATATCTTCCACCGTATGAGTTTCACGAATCGGGATGAAATTAGCCGACTTGGTTAGACGATCCACTATCACCCAAATGGCATCGTGTTTCCAGACCATTCTTAGAAGACCTGTAAAAAAATCCATTGCTATCTAATCCCATTTACACATTGGGATAGGTAAATACTGTGACATACCAGCTGGCCATTGGGGTTCTGTTTTAATTTGCTGACAAATTAATCAACTTGAATCATATTCGGCTACCTTTCGTTTCATGTCGTTTCACCAAAACTGCACCTTCAACGCCTTATACATCTTATGTGTACCTAGATGTACAACCAATCTTGAATGTTGGTAAGCATGAAGGAGTTGTTCTTGAGCAGTTAATGGTACAACCATCCGATCTTGAAACTGAAAATCTAAACTACCATCCAGCTTCCATCCCTCAATGGTCTCCCCACCATTGAGTTTTGAACTCATTGCAACACAGTCTACATCAGATGCCTTTGACTCCTTTACTATCTCCACCAAATCAAGAACAAGTGAAACTGGAAAGAAAACAGCAACATCCCCTTGGTCTTCACATTCCACATGCATATCGGCTAAGACCGACATCAACTGCAACTCATCTGAAGCTTCTTTCACCAAATGAGCATACAACTTTCTGCTTAATGCATCAACCACCGAATTGCCCTTACCGGGTGTATACATTAAGTCAAAGTCGAACATCTAAAGATACTAAACCCATCTCCTCTACCTCGGACTCAAATCTCACTGTGAGAAAATGTGTTTCAAGATTTTTTGATCTGTAAACATAGTAAATTTATCACCAAAGAGATAATGTCTCCATGTTTTCAAAGCATGGATGACCGCAGTCAACTCCAAATCATGTGTTGGGTAGTTCTTCTCATGCACCCTCAACTGCCTTGAACAATATGAAACAAAATGGTCTCCTTGCATAAGAAAACATCCAAAACCTGTTCCTGAATAATCACAATACACCACATACCCATGTCCTGATTCCACCAGAATCTAGATGGGTGCTGATGTAAGGAGAACTTTCAACTCTTGAAAATATCTCTGACATTCCTTAGATCATTTAAATTCACTGTTCTTCTTTGTCAATGTTGTCATAGGCAAATCTAGTAATGAGAATTCATGGAAAAAGCATGGGTAATAACCACCTAGACCATGAATACATCGAATTTCAACGACTTTCTTCGGTGGTTGAAAAAAGGAACAGCTTCTATCTTTTCTAGATCCACTGAAACACCTTTCTCAGAAACAACATGGCCTAGAAAACATTCCTCTTGTATCCAGAAATCACACTTTGATAATTTGGCATACAATAGATGGTCTCTCAAGATTTACAACACTATCGTCATGTGTTTCTCATGCTCAGCCCTTGTTCTTGAATAAACCAATATGTCGTCCACAAACACCACAGCAAAAAAATCCAGATATCGCTGAAATATCCAATTCATCAATGCCTTAAATACTGCTGGTGAATTCTCCAGACCAAAAGGCATGAATACATATTCATAGTGGCCTTATCTGATTCTGAAGGCTGTCTTCGGAATATCCTCCTTTCAAACTCACAACTGGTGATATCCTGACCTCATGTCAATTGCTGAGAACCACTGAGCTCCCCCCAAATTGATCAAACAGGTCATAAATTCATGGAATTGGATATATATTCTTCATATTAACTTTGTTATGTTTACGATAATCCACACATAGCATCAAAGTTCCATCTGCTTTCTTTACAAACAAAAACTGGAGATGCCCAAGGATACACTCTTGGCTGAACAAAACCCTTACTTTCCAGCTCCTCTAACTTCACTTTCAATTCCTGTAACTCTATTGGTGCCATCCTATAATATGGAAGTGAGATAGTACTGGTCCTTGGATGGAGATCAATCGTAAAATCCACTTCTCTTAGAGGTGGTAACCCAGAGAAGTTTTCAAGAAAAACATCAGGAAATTGATCCACCAGAGCTGGAAAACTATTTTCTGCAATCTCTTCTAATGGTACCAAAGTCAACGCTGCCAATTGGTATGAAACATTTCCCACCATTGGTGCCAACAATCTCTTTACACCTTTCTTTACTATCCTTTCTCCTCTAAATAGATAATCGATGTCGTCCTCAGTGGTGAAACTAATCGTTCTCCTATAACAGTCGATGTGATCCTTAAACCGTGTCAACCAATCCATACCCAAGATTACATCATAGACATCAATACCTAACATGGAGAAGTCACATTCCTGCTCAGCTCCATCAATAGTTATAGCGCATGCTTGACACACTAATGCTTGACATTCTCTTTCACCAAGAGGATTTTGCATTTTCAACACAGAATGCATCATTTCCAGTTTTATACATAGCAAGTAAACAGCATGAGAAGAAATGACAGAATGAGATTCCCTGGTTTCAAACAACACTTGCACAAAGGTTGAATTCAAAAGAATCGTACCTCTCACTGTTTATGGTTCAACGTGATCATCAACAATCATCTACTACGCTACATATAATTGCTTTGTCGCTGCACTATTCTCCTTGTTGCCTTCCTGAGATTGATCAGGTTGAGGAGTCATGGTATTTTGAGAATCACCATGGCTAGCTCTGTTATGCTGACGAGACTAACTCTATTGTCCTCATCCTGTCGAAGCATACGATTCTTGCGACGATTGGGAAGTGTCATGTGCACCCGACCTCTGAGTATTTCTACAATAGCGCTGTAGATGCCCCATCTTCTTGCAATTGTGAAATTTTATAGGTTGCGCCGTACACTCTCGCTTTATGTGATCAGTCTACCGGCATTGAAAGAAACCTTCTCTGCTTTGGGGTCGTGGAGGAAGATTCGCTGATCCAACCGTCTGGTTCTGATTCGCACTCCCACCTTGGAAGTAGGTGTCCCTCTACCGCTTTTTCCCATCATTAGAGTACCCACCCGTTCCAATGGGTATCATCATACTTACTCCTCCCATAACTCCTGGGATGTCTCTTTCAGCTACCGTTGCTCTGTATACCATTTCCTTATAATCCGTAATACAGAGAACAACTATCTTCGAGCGAATATCCTGTCACAACCCAGATTCAAAGATGTGTGGCTCCTGGGATGCACTTGCAGCAAAATCCGATTCAAAGTGCACTAAATTCATGAATTTAGCCTCATATTCTGTTACAGTGAGATTCTACTGCTTGAGGATAAATAAGTTCTTCATCATCTGGATCATGAACATGTGAGTATATAATTGTTTGTCGAAAAACTCCTCAAATTATTCCCAGCCCAGGCCTTGATCCACCTTAGCCTGCACCACTAACTCCAACCACTATCTTGCAAGATCCTATATCATATACATCGCCAACTTTACTTTCAGTTCTGCTACTGTGCCGATGAAATTGAAGATACGATTCATCCTACTCAGCCACACCTCTGCCCTTTCTGGTTCAGAATCACCAAGGAAAATGGGTGGATTCTGCTTCTGGAACTGGACGGAATGGTCTACATGCCCTGACTCATCCCTCCGATTCCCCGTGTCCATAGCCTGGAACAGTTGAACGATACTTTGAACCAGCTCATGGTTCACACATGGTCCATGTGCGACCACATTCTCCGCAGCCTCTTCCGTTTGGTTTCTACGATGCCTAACGAGTTCCATTTTCTATATAAACAATGCACGCTGTTAGTCTCACTTCCTAGAAACACATGGCTTAGAATTTCAATTTCTATCACATCATTATCACATCATTGTTTTCCAACCATCAATCTTTCCCACATGTTCAACCATTTTTGAAAACATCCCACCTACTTTTTGAAAATCCACCCATTTTCAAAATACACCAAATATCCACTTTTCAAAATATTTCATTTGAAAATCAATTTCTGAATTTTTCAAACATTTTTCACATTACACGAATGGATAAATCATTCTTCACAATGATATATGTAATCCTAGTGGGATGTCATTCCTCTATAATTCATGTCCTGCTCATCTCATTGGCTAAACCCATGATAATGAGATTTCCAGGATTCTAGAAGTGTATCCAAAACACTTATGTACCCAACACCCTGGTAACTTGATGTTCAACATAAACGGGTCAGCTACGTCATTTTATTCTATACATTTAAAGTTCATACAATCCTAATCTTGTCTAAGATTGCAACCCAAGAAATATACGAAAAGAAATTTAAACTCCATGACTGAGAACATCGATGACCACTTGTTAGGCAAGGACCGAACAAGCTAATACCATTTGTAATGACCTGTGAATTCTCATTGGCTTAAGAGTACAACGAGTCATTAATAGTCCTTAAGTGACATCCCCAAGGCGCCAAAGGCTGAAAATAAATGCCGAAGTGTTTCAAAACAAGTGGGGGGTGATTTCCCCTTTATGAATATACCACATAGCCAATAAGCATAACCAAAAAAATCTACTAAATGATTCATGATAAAATCTAATACAACTCAACCATTTATTTTATCAAAAACCAACAAAAATTAAAACAGCAGGAACCAACACTAAATCAGATTAAACAGTGAAAAGGAAAAATAAAAGACCATAAGACGACAACCCAACCCCATGCTGCACAAGCTCCAATCACCAACATCACGAACCAGCCCAAGCATCATGAATTAGTGCTATAAACATGTGAATCTTTACCTTTGCCAACATCCCAGTATAAGAAATCTGAAAAATCACCAACGTACCAAAGAAGGGGGTGAGTAATGAAACTCAGTAATTTTTCCCCAATGACTTCCCAACCCATGCCTCTAGGATAAAACATGTTATCACATTTATATAAAACAATTTATACAAAAAAATTCCAAAAACAGTTTACAATTTAAGAAGTTCCATGTCAAAACCATTTTCCAACAAAACCCTTATTTCTTAAGAAAAGAAATCATAAAAAGTTCCCAATTCCATTCACATTTCCATCTGGAACATTCGTTCCATTTCACCAATCCACACAACCAACCATGCATGCAACTTAGACCACACTATACTCGCTAGTGGTGAGTTATCCTTCCACTAATCCGTCACTTAGTGGACTAACTTGACGGGGGTACTTCACGACTTTATCCATCCCAACCTATTGATGGGCGGGACTACTCGACCTTATCCATCCCAACCTTTTGATGAGGGTACTTCTCATCCTTATCCATCCCAATGAATATGAACACACACCACAACCCATGAAATCCAATCCCAAAACCAAGTTTGTTGAAGACCTTTCAATAAATTATCACCCTTTTATTGAACACCATTTCATTCAAGCAGCAAAACCATAGCCAATTTAAAATCACCATTTTAAATTTACTTCAAAAACCACTTTCCAAAAACACACAATTTTCATCACTTGTTACTAAAATGGGGGTTTCAACCATTCTTTCATAGTAGATGAAAAAAACATTTCAATAAAGGAAAAAAAATTGAAACTAAGCCTTCATGTTCTAAGAAAGAGGAATCAAGAGTGAAGAAACTTACCTCAATGGTTTTGATGAAAACCCTATCAAACGGAGAATACCCAAGAAAACCAGCTTGATTCACCAAGGATTCTCCTTAGATCTATTCCACTAACACAACCAAGACCAAATATCATCATTTTTGGCATCCACACACTTAGATCTATCCATAATGGGTGTAGATCTAAGAACCCGAGAGAGGAGGAGAAGTAGATCTAATTAGATCTAAGGAAACAAACAAGAATAGTCTCATATCTCAAGAATCTGGCTTCGAATAACCAAGAGAAGCCTTCGGATCACCTCCGGAACGATGGGAGAACCCTCTTTTACCATAGGAGAACCAAAATACCGAGTTAGGGATGCTTAGGAGCTTTAATGGGGAAATTAGAGGCAAAACGAATTAGATCCACAATTTAAGGATCTAATTTTAAGTGACCACACGGTTTGTGCACACGGTTTGGAAAACAGTGCGCTAACCATATGTTAGCTACTACCTCGGCCACCCATCTCACATAGTTTGGCCGCACAGTTTGATAAACTGTGCGCCGACCATGCAGAAGCCACTCCCTCCAAGACCCACTGCGCACGATTTGGCCGCATGGTTTAGACAAACTATGCACCTTCCATGTGACTTCCCCTTTGCCTCAAAACATCCTTCCAAGTTCTCCCGACTCTCCCCATTCAACACCCTTAACATTAAAACCATGAAAAGCCTCAAGTAAGGGTTACATACCAGAAACCAGGGGTACTACGGTTTTATTCTAAAATTGAGGCCAAATCCTCTCTATATGGAAATAACCCAATTCTAAGAATATTATATAATATAATATATGATCAACAACCTAGATATGGTATACAATTGCAATGATATCTAGGTTACACATGACATATTCCAAAAAAATTATGGGATTGAAATAATGAAAGGCCACACTAGGACTTCATCCACAATACTGTGGGTGAATAGGTTTAATGAGTGTTAGATAAGCTATCTGGTATCATCATTTTAATGTATAGGACACAATGTTTGTGTTAAAATAGAGTATTCACACACTTCTCACAATGTAAATAAGATAAAAAGTATTATAAAATAAAATATATAATGAAGGTATGTTTCTCGGTCTGATAAGAACTCATGATTTTGAACCCTTGAATATATATTTTGTGGTAGCTTGAGTCGAGTTTCTAATATTTTCATTAAAATAGAGTGTCGTAAACTCTTTTGTTCTGACAGGGGAATGAAATGAATGTAAAAAAGCTCCAGTCATCCACTGTCTTGTGTAAGTATGATGCAACATGTAAGATCTCATCAAGAAGCTATCTTTTTTATGTACAAGTATCTCTCTTAGTAATCAATTTGTATTCCATGCATCCCCTCATGAGGGAGTATACTACTTTTTTTTAATATAATCTTGTTGGAGTGTCCATATTGATAATAATATCATAAATATAAGGTATCCTTGTACTCAATGATGACACATTTTTTAATTAATCTCAATAAAAAAATTAATAAAATTAACATATATTAGATTTAGAATTAAATTTAGTAACATATATTTTAGAAATATTTAATTCAAAAAATATAATAGTGTAATTATAGATTTTTGAATGGTGAGAAAATATATGGCGGAGAGTCATAAAAATGTTGACTTAAGCTGGCGGTGACGCAAACCACTGATGAGACATCATGATGGTGTGTCATCTAAACACTATTCAAAATCTCTATTATGGACGATGTTCATCTTCAATGGTTATTTAGTTCTAGAGATAGGTGTTTTTGACACTTATTCAAATTTAGGGTTCAACAACGAGTGATTCCCTGATGTTTGGTGATTCTAATACTAAGACAAAATTTTGTTTTTGTGGCGTGACATAGCTCGTGGTAGGTGATTCTGGAACTTTTCCATATTTTAGTCCATGTGGTGAATCATTTATAGTAGTAACTAAAAACTCAATGGCGATTCATCCTCATCATTGACTAAAATTCAATGGTTTCCATCCTTGGAAAAAAATTCCGTTCTTCTTTATAATGTAAAATGATACTGTAACACATAAAACTCATTAAAATCATAATAGAACTTATTTTGTGTTCATTAAAATATGGTTTCTAACAATATCTCCTATTTTGATGATCCCAAATCATGGAATTTTTGAAACTTGGTATCAAAGTTAAATAAGGAAATTATATATAAGATTGCATCAAATGTAGTGATTTGTGGTAAATAATAAACACATGGTATCAAAAATAAATAAAGGACATAATAATTAGATATAAAAATATATCAATGAACAAAATGGCTTAAAAAAGGTGTTTAAAAACATATGGTATGGAATATAATTATAGTATTAAATTGAATCTAATATATAAAAAATTCCATATCCTCCCCCTTTTGGGATTATCAAAATCTTTAAATAAAATAGGAAAATATCAGAGAAATAGTATGAAGAAAATAGATAATTTCTATTAATAAAATCAAATGATGTTCAAATAAAATATTATATAAAAAATTTATACAAAACATCCCTATCAAAATAATTAGTGAAAATATCAATGCTTTTTAAGAAGTGTGGAAGGATCTAAAGTTACTTTTCCTTTCCCTTTGTTCGAATAAGAATGAAAAACTACCGATTCAGAGGGAGATTGGTGGATAGTAGAAGGGATATCAAATATAGAAAGATGATATTTGATAATGATTGGTCTTAGGTGTTAAACAACATCTTTTGGAGATAGAGAAAAAGGATAAAAACTGTCTAGAAAAGGTGCATTGTGATCTCAAGTTACATTGGCTTTGATGAAATCTGGTTTAGAAACAAGAGGTGTTAGATGAGTTTTAATGTGATCCACAATAATAGTTCCCTAAACTTGTAGAAATGAATTCATAAGATTTAAGAAATTCATGATGATGTTTCCACATCCATACATTGCATTGAATAAATGTTTATTCTCTTCCATAAAAATCATTATCCCTAGATTCATTTCCATTAATTTATTTTCTTCCTCTTTAAAGCCACGACTGACCAGAGGCAATGTCAAATTTTGTACCAGATACTTGAAGGAAGCATTCAACTCATGCTTAGCGTATATCTGTTGAAAACAAAACATTATTTTTTTTGCGATCTCGCTTTCAGATTTCATTTCTTTCTTGTACTCCCAGATCATAATGAGAACATGATCAGTATTCTGACTTATTTTTCATGATGTTTTATGAGGTTGTTCAAAAATATAACATAAATTATCTCAAAGAGATTATTCGATAACTGATATGAGAAACAGAATATCAAGAGTGGGAGGAGGAGTAGTATATGTAGAAGGTGAGGAAGGCATATTATACATCCTTTCTAGTAATTCATCCATTGAGGAAACAAAGGCTATCTACATCCCTTCTAACACATATTTCAAAATTTCCAACTCAATGGAATGTCTACTATTTTCAATCTCTACATCCAGAATGTGGCGGATAAATTTTGGTTGAATATGAAATTTTCCTGCTCAAATAAAAGCCTTGCATCATGTTTTCCTAACCTATGAAATACAGTTTCTCATACTTTTAAATCACTCCAAAATCAAAAATCAATTTTTCTGTAAAATATTCCCTGTCATATCTAGTGACAACATATACAAGATGTGTAGGAAAAACTCAGGCTGGTAAGGGTTCAAGTTTGATGTTATGTGAGGATACATAAGAATAAAACATTTTCAACTATCATATATCATCAATATTGTACCCCAAAGACCCCTTAGGATCCATTTATTCATGACTATTATGTCCACCTTTATTTGATGGACTCTAAGAGAACTTATGGCAATTTTCAAACATTGGTTCCATCAAACTTGTACAAGACATGACATGAGATTTATCAACTTTATAAATAGAAACAATAGACACACATAAAATAGGTAAAACAATTATTCCCTCAATAAATCTCTTTCTGTAACATGGAAACATAAAAAAATAGGTGAAAATACCATCTACTCAATAGTTAACTTTTCAACAACAACAGAAACCTTCATATACTCATCTACTGACTATTCATCAAAATTCTATTTAACTGCAATATGGACAACATATATAGGCTCCTTAAGATCACCAAAAATAGTATAATCAAGTAGATTACATTCCATAATAATGGATTTATCCACCACAACTCATGAATCCTTTTCTTCTCTAGATATTCTATCCATATCACCAACAAGGCTAGGTATTTATTCATATCCCGAAACTAATACTCCTTGAAAAGAAAGAATATACTATGGAATATCAACATATTTTTCTCTATAATGTCCACTAATAACATTAGAATCTCCAGCAGAGTCTATTCAATTTTCATCACCATATCATTCTCTACCATCATCACTATTTTCATTATCATCATGTTATTATTAACCATTTACATCTCCACTTTCATCATTATATTTAAATGAACTATCGAACTATATCTTTTTAGATATTTCTTATCATTCCACATTAATTCATTATTTAATGTGTTCCTATCTGATATGGTGTGTCCTTAGAGTGCTAGGAGCCCCATAAGTTATAGTATGAGAGATTTTGGAAAGGCCAAATCACTTTTATAATCCGTGGGAAACTCTTGATCCTCACCACTGGAGGAAACAACTTCCTCTTTCTCATTAGAACACTCAAAAATTTAATCTACCTAAATGATAGGGTCTATAATATCTTTCAGTCTCGAAGGATGATCATTCATGTTGAACTCATCATAAAAACTTTTACTATTATTAACCCACTTATAATCCATGGATTTGAAATGATTTTCATCCTCATAAAAAACCTATGTGATGAATAATCATCCATTTTCAAATCATATTCATCACCATTATCTATAATACCTTTTCCTCTACAATAGATAAAATAAACATATTTTAGATTAAATAATTTGACATAGAATATTCTCTGTTTATTTCTAACATGTGAAGAATTAGAAATTTACACAGGTTGATCTTATCTTCCCTTTTCATTAGGAAGTAATATAAACATACCAATACAAAATTATGAAAAAGTCCCCCTTCCTTGGAAAAATAATCCGTATGATGAATTTGAAAAAAATTATGACATTCCCAATCAAACATTCAACCCACTTACATGAAGAAAATATAGCCTTTTATCTATTTATTAGAGTTCTTACACATTCTTCATTTTCTTATAAAAAAACTCTTAAATTTTGAATAACTAGTATAACAACCTAGGATGTAATTTTTTTTATTTTTTATAAAACCATTTAACCCATCATCATACATTTAGAGCTTTCATCAATAACAAATTGATCAATAGTAAGCATTCTGGTTGAACTTCTTTCTTAGGAAAAAACACTCTCTTTGAATGATTTTGATTTAGAGAGTCTTCGGAAAAAAGAATAGACAACCCTTTATGCTTCTTTGTGGGATGAAACTATCCTAGAGTAGAAATTGAGGCTCACTTCATTTTTACCATAAATATCAGCTTAATACTTTTGGGCGAAGGAGATGAGAAATCGATGGATGGGAGAGAAAGGGTCCCAACTGGTGTCAAGAGAAAAAGGTATGAGGGAAGTAGGGATTGAAATTATAGAAAATGTACCATTTATATCATTTTTGAATTTAGGGATTCATAAAATTATTATCACATTAATACATGAATCAAAATAAGATTTTATCAACAACCCATAAAATAAATTAGAAATAGTCTTAAAATAAGAATAACGACAAATTAAAAGGTGTGATATTATCACATGTTTGCAAACATAATGGTGAGTACAAATCAATGGAGAGTCCAATAATATTAAAATCAACCAATGTTAATCATACCCATCACATGTTTTATATATATCATTTTATTTGAATTCAAAGGCTTAGAGAAAATATCAAAAAAGATGATGTTATATATCAACATATTCAGGATTTATATCACCCTTTTTAAAATTAACTCTCAAAAAGTTATGTCCTATATCAATTTGTTCCCTTTACTGAGATGAAAGAATACTAGAAATATTTATGTCACTTGTATTGCCACAATTTAAAGGGACATGTCATAATTGATATCCATAGTCTATTAAAGTGTGTTTCATCTACAAAATCTGAGTATAAAAACTACTTGAAACTATGTATTGATCTTTGGAAGGTGATTGTGAAACATAATTCTATTTCATAGTACACCAAGAAACTCGATACATTCCAAAAAGGTGACATATTCCAGAGGTTCTTTTCCTATATAAATTAAAACCACCAAAATCGTTATCCGAAAACCTAATTCAAATGCTTTTACTCTTAGGTCAAATAATCCATTATTGGTTTAATATTTGAGGGATTTGATCATTATTTTTAGAACTACTTACTATGAATCATTTTTATTTTATTGAAAATTAGTACTCATACACACAATTAACAAAATATTTTAATGGATAGATGTTATGTAATTAAGACTTTCATTCATACCTATATAGCTAATTTGATCAAATTGTTTCCCAGCTTCATCAGGATTTAATTTATAGGTGGTACTCATAGAAGTATCAAAAATCTTAGTAAAATCTAAATTAAAACATTTTAAAAATATATTTAGTGTATTTAATTATGTTTAAAATAATTCCCTCTTTATTGTGAAAAATCATAAATCCAAGAATGAATTTATGTTCACTCATTAAACTCATTAATAAAAAATTCTTCTTCATTTTAGTAAAATTAATACATAAATGTTTTTAATGTTACAAAAATAATATCATTTACATAAATTTGAACAACTAAGACATATATTGAAATTTATTTTTATAAATAGGGTATGATCATCTATACCTTTTAATTTTATTTTGAAATAATAAAAAAGATGATCCTAAAATGTCAAGCTCTAGGAGTATGTTTTAAACAATATAATGGTTTATTTAATTTAAAAATGAAATTTGGAAAATATGGATTATGAAAACCGGGGGTTTATTTAAAAACCCAACCTCAATTATATAGCGGTTGAAGAAAAAACATTTCACATCGATTTGATATGATTTTAAATCTAGATGTTCTACATAGGAATGTAGTAGTTTAATGGATTGAATTATTGTTATAGCTGAAAATGTCACTTTAGAGTCTATACCCTATTTTTGACTATACCCTTGTGCAATTAGTCTACCTTTATTCATTAATGTTGTTCGATATTCATCATCCTTGATTCTAAACAACCATTTTGTGCCTATAGTCATCGTATCTTTGTATCTATAAAATATTTCCCATACTTTATTTCATTCATATTGATTATTTTTTTTCATATCGAATACCCAAAATTCATAATCAATAGCATCGTTGATGTTACTTGGTTTAATCTATTACAAGAATAATTGATGATCTACCTTGTTTCTTAGAGAAGTTATTTTTTTACCTCTATCAAAGTATCCAACAACAACATCTAAAAGTTGGTATTTGAGAGTCTTAACAGATTTAAAAAAAGATGGGATGGTTACTTTTAGATTATCTACAAGTTGACAGTCATGTTTTGGATGATCCTTAGATCATGATGATTTTTATTTTTGATTTCCAGTAGAAACAAATAGTTTGGAATTTATCATTAGAGTGGATAAATCTTCCTCAGGTTTTTTAAAGGGATTATAGGTTCACGTGGATCTGTCTCGAGAAATTCAACTTTAATCGACTAGTCTAGAGTCTTGCTCATTTTGATAAAAATTCTATAGTATTTAATAGATATATAATACCCAAGTTAAATTTCTTCAACACTATTAGATGAAAACTTATCAATATTATCATAAGTATTAGGAATAATGACTATTCCAAAAAAAATTAAATTAATTATCCATTGGTTTATAACTTTTTAATTTTCATAAGGTTCCTTATTTGATACTAGTATAACAAAAAATATATTAATTATATAGAAGACTTTATTCACATCCTCTTCCCCAATGATTAAAATTATGTCAAATTTGTTAATAATAGTCTAAGCTATCAATTGAAGAGTTATATTCATTCTTTCTAAAAATCTATTCCGATGAGGGGTCATGGGATAATAGAAGTTATAACTGTATCCAATTTCTTCAAAACAGATTCAAAGTATTGATTTGGACACTCAAATCCATGGACATTTCTTAGAGTCTTAATTCTATGTCCATTATTTTTTTCTAAAAATCCAAAATACTTTATAAAATAAGAACAAGCATCAATTTTTTCGAGCTAAAAAGATTACACAAGTATACCTAGAAAAGTAATATAAATTAACATAATCATAGTTCTTACTATTTAAAATAGAAACTATATACGGTCAAAAAAATACATGTGAACCATCCCATGTAGATGAGAAGATGAAACTTATTTCATTGATTTAAAAGAAAATAATGTTATTTCTTTTTTTGATAGGGGTTACAAGCTTCTTAATTTTGGAATTAATGCTTGGGTAGATCCCCGTCAAACCATTTCATATTATGATTTCAATGTGGGTGAATGTTACAGTGATCTTGTCTCCTATTCTAAAGCCATGATTATCTATTAAGGGACTTATGTGTGAACAATTATTAGAAATTAAAGAATCCAAATTAATATCTTAAACATTACGATTTCCTAAAGTAGTAGATACCAAATAATTTATAAAATTGAAAACATTATAACAATTGTTTTAAAACATTAAATTAAAACCAAAATAACAGAATTGTGAGATTCTAAGAAAGTTATGTTATAAACCCTAAAAAATAATACATCATAAATTAAAACATATTTTGTGTTTCAGATCTAGACATGGATGCTGATATTTACTTTAGAATTATCACCAATAGTGATATGAATACCATAATAATTTATTAGGTTCTTTATTCCCTAGTAGTCTCATGTTATACTCCTGGAATAACTGATGTCTAAGTACCATATATTCTATTAGTAGATCTACAAGAAATGTTTCTATAAAATAATGTTTTTAACAAAAAAATTATTTGTACCCATATTTTCTTGGGTATATAAATTTTAGTAATGAGGTGATTAGGAAACCATATTTTATTTATAGGTTCCCAATTAACATATTGAAAAAATTTTAAACTTAAATCTTTATTAGATCCATTTGAAATATAATTAGCAGTATATATTATTAAATTTGAAATTGGAACAAATGTACTCCAAATTGTCTATTTTTGTCAAAGTTGATAACCTATACATGTAATGTACATTGAAGAAATTTTTTCCATAATGGGATTATGTTTTTCAATATCATTTGTAAATGTTTCAAATTTTTTTTACATTTATGATCTCGGAATTTCAATTCAGAATTTTCTATTAATAATTGCGCATTCATACATTTATCATTGGTGATATCATATTTAACATTATTAGATAAAAGATATTGTTTCTATAGACATTTATATTTTCCATTGAGTTCATTTAATGTATCTTCATGCATGTTAACGAATTAAAAAATGTATTCTTTAGACATATATTCATCATTTTAATTTTTAGAGTGATAATAATTACGTATATAAGATATAGTAGGTACCCCAAAAACATCTGTTATGAAGAAAATGATGGCCCAATAAAACTGTTATTCATGAACAGAATCAGATACACTAGAGCTTTCCTCAGAGGAACTCATTTTGTATTTCATTTTTTTCTTAAATTTATTATCCTTTTACTTATATTTCTTTGTATATTTATGCATGGTAAAATCTTGCCTTAAGATTTATTGTTGACATTCACTCACACTAGGTAATCTCGTTGGAGTTATTATATCTTGTAGAAAACATTTTTTAAATTCTTTTACTATCATATATTCTTTTATAACCTATATTACTAATGAACTAAATTTTATTGTAAATTTTCTTAAATATTCAATCCAAATGGGCCATTTCTATATCAATATCTGTTGATGATTCTTCATCACTAAAAATTTCAACTCATACCTTCTCTTTTTTCATTTTATTTTTGTTTTGATGTAGTAGAATTGAAATCTAATGATTTTCAATTAGGACCATCCTTTCTCCATGATTGAATTTAAGCTCTACCTCATACATCATAAACATTCCAATTATTTCCATGAAATGCATTTTTCTGATGTCGTAAGATTCTATAATAGATACAGATGCCCCTCTATGTCTCTCTGGAAGACATTATAGGATCCATATTATTTGGTCTTTACCAAACTTTGGATTCCCTAAGGATAACATTGTACCCAGAAATGATGCATTAGAAGAATCTTTTGGGTTTTCATATAAGATACATAGGTTGAGTGTTTTGCTCCAGTTGTATCTTCAAAAAGGAAAAAATATCTCTGAGAGTCATTTCCTGGATCTGAAAGATAGTCCTTAGCTTCTCCCAAAAACTAAAGAGTGTATCATGCTTGAATATAAATAGGGTTCGTGGTGGAGTAACTGGATTTGAAAAAATAGATAGAATACTAGTAGAGTCCTAATCAAGGATCAAAGATCTAACCCTTTCTAAAGGGTGAGGAATGGAAATCTTGTTTCGGCCTAGCCTGGTCTCTTCTTGCTGTTAGTATAATATAGATAGTAGACTATTCATATTCAAATTTTTAGATAGCTTCTATATTTCAGTTTATATCTTTCACCTATACTGGAATGATCGGCAGAGGTTGCTAAGAAACCCCACGGGAAGCCACGAAAGTAGTCTATAGAATTGACAATGCCGAAGGCAGGGCTAGTGACTGGAGTGAAGTTGTAACAGTGTATCCTTAGTAGAAGGTTTGGCTGGATCACATCCTTTTCAGGGAGATCTAATGCTTGTTGGGTATTTTGGTTTGACACTACTTCACACCCAAAAAGCGGGTGATGTCTAAGTTAAACTTGGTGGAGATGGAAGTATTCCTTCATTTCTCGATGGTGAAGTAAGACCCATGCTCATGAGGGCATGATGAAGAATACTTCACAAACCAATGTGGTCTCGCCTTGTGATGTAAAACATCCCAATGTCAATGTGGGCAAGGGATTGTCACAAGAGACCCATGGGTCAGGGGAGAAGGGAGATATGTTAATGCCAGGAGCGATTGAGGGCGAACCCATACCAGGATCTTCCCCTGCATTTGAGGGCCAACAAAATCCAAGTGATGATGGGAATCTTTCAAGGATCCAAGAGGAAATCAATAAGTTAAGGGAATATCAGGACATTCATGGAAATGGGATGATATGGAGGATGACTCCCCAAAAAATCATTTTATAGTTAGATATTGTCCAAATGGAAAAATGTTGTTGTGGATGATGGAGGTTTTCAACCTATTCCTCCATGTAAAGTGAGACATAGAAAAGATTACTCCTACTTGAAGCCAACTATGGTTTCCTGGTCCCATGGTCCTATTGATTGTGATTCTCATTGGAATGGTGATGATGAATCCTATCAATATGAGTATGATTTTTGAATGGGCATGAGGGAATGAATGCTTGTATTACCCCAACCTTCTACTTTATGTATTTTCTTTTTCTTAATAAAAGGGCTCTGCCCTAACCTTTCTAGTATTATTGAACATAAGAAACATATCATATATTAACTCGAAATGTTTCATTCTGAAGTAATCATATTTAATTTTATTATTATTTAATCTCAATTATTTATCATTTGTGATTAATTCATGTGGAATAGATAATGTAACCCAAATTTCATAATATGTTTTACAAGAATTAATTTTATTAATCTCTTCATATCCAAAAGCATGATGAAAATAATTTATATATTTGTAATTATTGATATATTAATGTATGGAAGAATCATCACAAGTATTCATAGAGGACTTACGTGGATCATAATTATCCCAGAAAATAGTCTATATCTACAATCTCATGATATTTATATGAAATATCGTCTTCTTTTCCAATGAGAATAATTATTACCATTTGAGAAAAAAGATCTATTGGTAGTAGAACCATCGTTTCTGTTATCCATTTAAAGAATTTAATTTAAAAATAACATAAATTTATGCTCCGTAAAACAACTAAAATTAGAGTTGGAAATATTGTTGACAAATATTTGAAACCAAATGTTGTTTGGAGTGAGTATCTCAAGATTGGGGGGGGGATTGCGTACCTAATAATTTTTTTTGTCAAAAATATATATAAATAAAATCCCCCAATTTAGATTAATAAACCTAGTTATTAAAATTAGATGTTCTATATAAGTTTTGATATTTTAAAAGACTTCTTAAAGATTAATTATTTATCAGTTAAAATAATATAAAATGTTATATTAACTTTTGAAATCAATTTAACCTTATATAAACACAAATAAATAATAATAATCATTATTGTGGTATTTTTTTTCTTGAAAATAAATTCATTTTATGAAATAAATAAAAAAAAATACACATTGGAATACAAATAAGAGGTTAAAACTCAAGAAGAGGCTTAATCATCTCCACTTACAAATCAACATCTACCAACCAGATCATACAAAATAATACTTAGTCCACAATCAAGATCATGTATACAAAAATAATATGTAGAGGTTACACAAGACCTCTTCCACAAAACATGTGGGAATACAAGAAAAACATGACACACCAGGAAATCATCTACAACACTGTGGGTAAATAGATATAAAGGGTACTGTAGAATATATATAGTATCTTCCAGTTAAAGTAAAATTAATAGTGTGTGTTAAAAATATAGTGTTCACACACTTCATATAATTTTAATAAAACAAAAATACTGAGAAAATAAAAAAATTAAATAAGGTGTGGTTCTTGGTTTGGTAAGATCTGAAGGTTTAGACTCCTTGAATGTAGCGTGAGTGGTTGCTCGAGTGGAGTTCTTGTGTTTTACAGTAGAACAAATTGTCGTAAAATAATTTTTTGAAATAGTGGGAAGGAACTGAATGTTTTGTAAGCTCCAATATCCCTCTATCTTGTGTAAGATAGATTTGTAATGTAATTTCTCATTAACTGTCTCTCTTTTTGTGTACGAGTATATCAATATTTACTAATTGTGCATTAGATGCATGCCTTCAAAAGGGATTCTAGCAATTATTTTTAACATTAGCAAGAATGGGTGTCCATATAATGAAAAATAATCAAATCATCCTATATCCCCATACTAAGAGTTGACATATTCTTTAACGCATCTCTGCAAAATAATGAGTAAACAAATAAAATAACATTCATTATTAAATTCTATAATAAAGCTATTATACATACTTAATTCATGTTAAACAGAGTATTAGAAATTAGTATTCTTGAACAACGATACAATCCCTGCTATTGAGTAATCCTAATGGTGACATAAGATGGTGTTGAGACAAGACAACAATGATGATTCTCAACTATAAGGCACCCCAACACATTTCTAAATATCAATTATGTTGGAAGGAAATCTTAAATGGTTTCTATGATTTGGTTGTAGGTGTTTTTAACACTTATCATAATTTTGGGTTCAATAGAGAGTTATCATTTGATGGTTGGTGATTCCTATAAAAATCCAAAATTCCATTCTGGTAGTGAGACATAGTTGACAATAGGTTATTCTAGTACATATACCAATTTCAATCCTTGCGCTGAGACATTTCTAGTGGTGACTTAACCTCAATAGTGATTCATCCTTGGAGGCGAGTAATCTTCAATGGTGATTAATCTTTGGCCAAATCCCTAATTTGTTTATAATATAAAATGATATCATAACATATAAAACTCATTAATATAATAAAAACATGTTTTTATCATTAAAACAAGGGTGAGAACAAAAAATTATCTATCCATTTATTTATTCATTTTTATATTGATTTTCTATATATATTCATTAATTATATGCTTATAATTACCATTATAAATCCTTTTATAATTTGATTTTTACCTTTACACATGCTTTGTATGAATTTTGTAACACTTATGTAACACTTAATAGTTCTACATACCTTGACACAACTTATAGAAATTTCAAGTTACACTGATATAAAATATTTAATTCCTATATGAAATTATTAAATTTTTATTATTACAATTATGAATTGTTTTACATACCATTACAAAAGCTATATAAATCCTATGTTACCTTATCAAAACCAAGGACAATTAATTTTTATGTTTCTGTAATTTTTGGAATGTATAATTTTACATTACGTATCTGTTAAGATTACCCTTATGTAGGGTTTGAAAAATATTTTTTACATTCAAATGAGGTATGAAAATAATTTGGTACACTTGAACCTCATGTTATATTTTCCTTACATAGATTAAATAATTTATTGGTTACTCGTATTCAGGGTTTAAGAAATAATTGATATCTATACATAATTTGGTATTTTATCTTAATGTAATTTATAAAATATGATATGTTTTTATTATTTCCTATATATTTTTGTTTGGAGAGTGTTTGTCTCATGGGAATAATTTTCTCTATTGACTCAATGCATTATTTTATTTTTTATAGAATATATGAAAAGGAATTTATGAGTTTTTATAAAGATTTATATGTTGATATTTTTTTGTTGTCATTGAAACATATGTATAAAAAATGAATATAAAACTTCAAAATTTATCATTTTGAGTCATTTTATTATATCATATGTTTCTAAATTCATACTAGATATTAAAAAATCATTTAATTGTTTTTGTATTTTTTTTAATATATGTCTTTTTATTTTCTCAAATTGTATACATGTATGCATGTAGTTTACATGTTTTTTATTTTTTTAATTTTAAATCGAATCATGAAATATTTTCAAGGGATTCTCCCTGATATATTATAATACATTTGTTTTTAAATTTCTCTTATTAAGATTTCAAAATTGGTTTTACTTGTTCTAGTTTTTAAAATTTTAAGCAAAAAATTTTCTTTAGAGACCTACACTACTCTCAATAATTTTGGTGATAATAATGGAATAGATATTATATTTTCAAATATGAATATCGTAATAATTTATTTTGGACATGTTGAGAAGTTTAGTATTAATTGTTATCAAGAATTTTTTGGATACATATACATAGATATACTGATACTGAATTATTGGTACGTGAAACTTTATATTTTTAATTGTCATGAATTTTTTTTATCATGTGAGAATAGTTATTATTATACTGGATTATCTCTACAGTATTATACCAAAACTGCTTATAATTATTGTTCTTTGTTGATATTAGTTAATCAAATAATCAAGAATTTGTTTCTTTGATTTTTTGATTTATCTTCTATTTTATACTGGTTTCTTTTGTATTTATCACTAGATCGTATGACCAAAACATACCTGTACATTTTTTTATTTTCATTCAAAATAATTAATTCTTTCTTTGGGTTGGGATCATAGTTTTTAAAGTTTGGACCATTCAATCATTGAATGCCCGAGTCAAAATTTTCTATTTTAATTGGGTTGTTAATATCTAATGAAATTTCAAATGTTTTGTTTATACTTAAACTAGAAAAATAGGTTATTTCTAGGTAATGATTCTCTATCAATGGTAGTTAAAGTTCACAGCATATATCTCATGGATTATAATGATTAGAATAGGTACACTTTGGAATGAAACACTATAGAAGTTCACTTTTATTCATTTAATATATATAATTTATTAAATCAATTAATTTTCTATGATAATTATCTTATATAAATAATCCATAATGTTAAAATATTAATCTGCTATATTCACCCCACTCTAGACAACCTGCTTTCTCTTAGAACTAACATAATAAATGATGTAAAAATACTTTGAAAATTATTTCATGAGAATGAAACATAAATCGATAGAGATATGACATAAATTATAGTATAATTATATTATAATATAAAATGTACCCAACATATAAAAATAATTTCCAATAATCATTATCTTAACATAATGAATATAAATTGAGCTAATAAAAAAATTTAACATAAATGTAGACTTCTATGAATGTGATTTAAGATCTTGTATAATAAACATAAAAATATTATTAATTCATTTAAAATCTTATTGATATCTATTATATTGTATACTCTTTAATTATAATGATTCATTATAAATATATTGGTTTGGTATTATTTTAGATTATCATCATAAGTTACTAATTTGATTTCTTTTCACACACTTCATAATGTCTAAATTGGTCTCCATACATTGATACTAATATCATAATTTCATATATTATTTAATGAAATAGAATATACGTAACAATATGATTAATAACATTTTAATTTTAATCTATCAGGGTTTTGGTTTTTAGTTGTGAATACGAATGCAGTGAAAAGTCTGTTTGGGTTAATTATAGAGAAAATAATTTGGTATATGAGTAATTTGTTAAATAATAATAATAAAATTATTGTAAAGAAATAATAAAATTAATTACATATTAATTTTATTTTTAAATACTAAATATGTTCACATCACACTCCATGATAAAAATTTATAGCATCATTAATTTCTTTATTTAAACCACCAAAACAAGAACATGTTATTGCAAATAGATCAGTAAAAAATGATGTTTTTATAATTTTAAAATTCATGAAGAAAAATGATATTATTTATTCTTTTTAGATATAAAAATAAAAATTTATAATAGGTGTATTAGTAATTTAAAATAATAATCTATTAGTTATAATGAAGAAATTATTTTTCCTCGGGGAATGTTTTTTTGCGATTATATTTTCCATGATCACTTGTTGTTCTAATTATTAGTATAATTATAAATTCCTCATTACAAAATCACAATAAAAGTCATAAATATCTTTTTTATTCATTAAATCAATTGTTTATAACCATATATAAAATTATTTTATGGAATAATATGTCACTCATGGAGGTGGCAGTCCGCACATAATATGTGAAACATTTTTCTTTTTTGAAATAGATAAAAGGAAGGTAGAAAATAATTGTTACATAAAGATATTAAAATCTATGAATAATAATGATTATAATTTTGTTATATTTTTTCAGCTAGAATAGGTTTTAAGAATAAATATAGGGATGAAATGTTAAGGGAGTGGATAATACTCAGATTGAGGACTTGATACTTCTCTAGAAAAACTGCTTCAAGATGGAGTAAATGAGACACATTCATTCAATCGATGGCTTAAAAATGTGTAAGAAGCTTCTATTATGAGTTAATACAGGTAGGGTATCATGTGGAATTGAATGGGAAGTATGTAATGAATTGGATGGATGTCATCTGATTTTATTGCTGAAAAATTGGACTATTCCTATGAAATTAGTGTTAGGCAACAGTTAATGAATGAATAATAATGCAGTTAGGTGGGTGAGGTGAGTAAGCATTAGTGAGATATGTGTGTATGTATTTAAAATAAAAAAATATCCTTATATAAGATCTATCAATCATGTTAATTTATAAAATTTTGGTCTATATTTAGTTACTCCATTTATTCCTAATTAACAATGATTAAATTTTTACCACAATCATTAGTTTATTATAAATATATTATAAAAACCATACTATAATTTTTTTATTTTATGATTATGAATATATATTATGTTTAATGTAATTACATTTATAAATATGCAATTATTAACTTTTAAATTGTAACATAAGATATTAAATAACTATTCTTATACAAAAATGTATCCTTATACATAATGTGTTTTTATTATTATTCCATATCGATTAATAATTCATTGGGGGTTATTTTGTTTATATATTTTTAAAAAAACAATAATGGGTTCATTATTTAGAATAGATAAATTTAATTTATTTTTATGATATTTAAATAATGTTGATAAAAATTATTCCTTAAAAATAACCATTTTATCATTTTGTGGTAATTAAATTCAATCCCCAATATTTCTTTTTATGCCCAAAAATGAAATTAATATTATTATATATTTAGAAAATTTTATTTCTCAATTTTAAAATCATTTTATCAAATTTAAATTCTAGTGTATATAGAAATTAATTTTAATATTTGTGTGCATGACATATAAAACCAATATTATAAAAAATGTATTTTTAAGAATACCATTATTTTTTTATAATTACATACCAAGTAATAACTATTTTTTGAATGTTACATTAATTTTTTATATACATTATCTGTATATATCATTTAATTTATTTCATTAATTTTCATTATTTTTATTAATATAATGATACACAACACATTGAAAACTGTTCATTGAAAAATAAAACTCTTAAATAATATTTACCAAATATCACTAAAACTAATTATTTTTTATCACATACATTAAATATTATCAAACCATTGATATTATTTAAAAAATAATAACAAATACATAATATTTACTGTGATAAAATATTAAACACATTAAAATATTTTTATTAATTAATATTTTATTGAAAAATCTATTTGGGTTTTTTTATATTCTTTATTAATTTTTGAGTTATATAATTTTATAATTTTTCCTAGAAATAAAAAATTTCTTTAAATATTTTGGATTCATGTATGCAAAATGGATATATTTCCAACTACAATATATCTATTTATACCGAATATATAAACACGAATAAATCCTTTTTTTTAAGAGGGTGATTTCGTGGCCATAGTGGAAAATAATTGTTCATTTAAAAAAGACAGGTTACAAAATTATAAAATAAGGGATTTTATTGCAATATTCTTGAAAAAGGAAGAGTATATCTGATTGTAGTTCATCTGACCATGTACTAACCCACGATATGTAATAATCTAGAAAATATAATACCTAGTTTCATATTATTTTTTTAATTTTATATATGAATGAGTAATGTTTTGTTATTTTGAATCATTTTTATGAACTATGTCGCAAAAAAATTTATCTATATTAAATTAATGGATAAAAAAATAAAATTATATACATAATATTTATGGAAGTAAAATAGGTCCAAAAACCTGAGGTTTAATAAGAATCCTATTCTTATCACCATGGAATTATTTCCCATAATTATTTTAAAACACTAATTTTCAATATAATTTTAGTTTTCCATAATCTACCATTGATAAGAGTAGGATCTGATAGATAACCTATTTAGCTATAATAATACTTAAATTACACATGTTAGTTAAAATTCCACTATGAAGGAGAGGTGAGAGAGAATAATTTGAGGAAAATTTTTTAAAATTTATTTTGTGAAATTAATATCACTGACTTTTTATGTTTTAGATCTACTCATTTTAGAAATTACCTCAAATATTATGAGATATTAATGAAAATAGTAAAACCCACATGAGGTTGTCTCATGGGTTTATCTAAATATGAGTACCTAATCAATAAGGGTATGACCTTAAGAATTATATAAAGCTAATATTTTAGTCAAGAATTCATTTAATTACATTCTATATGATCTTCATGATTTCGAGTTCTAGATAATTATGTCAAAAATAAAACATACTAATCCCATTTATAACAAGTGAAATCTTCTACATAGTATCCATTTGTACCCAAATATAAAACTTTTATTGTGAAAAACATTTACTTTTCATTAAAATCATCTTGACATTTAACTTAATTTATTCGTTTTTCTTTACCCTTCCATAAAACCCATGGAATTATTTTTAAAAATTTGGTATCAATATAAAAATATCAATATGACTCATAAAAAATTATAAATCCGTTAATCTTGTGAAAATTATGAAATCTATTGAAATTATTAGCTTTATCTAAATATTATTTGAGCAAATGAAATTAATCATTTTCCATGAAAAGTAGATGAAAAGTATCCCTAAATAAATCCATTAAAACCCCAAAATACCCTTTCAGGAAACATAGAAAAATTATATTCACAACTCATGTTAGAAATAAATATATCCTAGTTAAATATTTTGAATATAACTCTTAGTTAACCACTCCTTCATTTTTATTAAGACAAAGAACATTACCAAATGAATTGGAGTGATACTTTGGTGTACCCATCATCCCAGATATGTTGGGCTCACCCATTTATCAGAATAAATAATTGATTTCAAACCATAATATAATCTATATCCGGATCACCCATTTTGAATGTATAGTTATCAAGTACAATATATAATGAATTGAATTTTTTACGATTTAACATTTTCATCATATGAAATTTGAAAAACTAAATTAAACAGCTCTGAAAAATACTTTCAAATATACAAATACCATTTATTTTAATTTTTTTTCAAAATTAAAATACCTAAAATTAAAGGAAGAATGTTCCCTCTTCAAATAAAACATGAAATCATGCAATGGAAGTAAAAAATCATATAACATTTATTGTGGTTGGAAAATATTTTGTCACTATATAAATTGTAATTTAATATTTCTTTTTCATTTTGTAATGAAAGTCAAATAACTACAGAAAATTATTAACATTGAGATCTTGTGGAATAAATATGTAATAGTTTTAACATTTCCATTAAAATTATTTTATGTCCATATAAAATAATTAATAAGATACTTCTAAAAACTGAGATAGAATAAAATGTGTTTGAAGGGAAACATTAAAAGTGGATCTTAAAAATAAATCCCTTGAATGTGAGTCTGAATAATCTTGTAAATTATTTATATTTTAAAATAATAGAATTAAATAAATTATTTTCTTAATTAAGAACCTTCTATATGTTAATTATTAATTTTAACAAATAACAATAAATTACATAACCTATTATGTTCATAGTGAATGTTTTTATGATATTCTATTAATATGTACGAAATGAATTTAGTATGTTGAATATGGTCAATGTAGTCATTATAGAATAATATAGAGAATAAAAATAAATACCTATATATAATATTTATAAAAAATATAATATTCTAAAACTAAATATGAACACTAGTTATGAAAAATTAACAATGTTACAATCATGGTGATGGTAAGTTGTTTGTACACATGAGTAATGTTTATATTTTTGAACGATCAAGTTGGATAGAAGATATTTATTAATTTATATATAAAAATAGTCACTATATCATAAAAACATATAATTTTTTTGAAAAGATGTATGTATATCGTTTATATGATTTTGTGATGTAGAATGAATCATATCATTTCATGGAGGAGACAGTCCACATGTATACACGAATGAAGTAATAATTTTTGAATAGATAGAATGGTAAGAAAGTAAATGGTATATTAAATTTTCATAATTAATGATATTATATTAGTATAATATATAAAAAATTATTACACAAGTTTAACCATCTGTGATAGACAGTAATGGAAAATGAATTACATTGGTTTTTAAGGTGGTAGTCCCTCATACAAAATAATGACATTTTCGTTTCCAATTTAATGCCAGAAGAGATGGTTATAGGTCAATCCTTTTGCATATATAATTTTTTTAACATTAAATTAAATTATGTTTTTATTTAATCATTTTTTAAGAATCTTGTAAATAAAATTATTAATAAATATAACAAAAAAATTTGGTTAAATTTTATTCATCAAATTTTCACAACCTTCACTAATATTCACCTTAAGACCTATAAGGACGGTAGTTTAGAAAAAAACTACTATAGAATTTGTTAATGTAATATAAGAATTTATTCAGAAGCTATTTTGTGAACCAATTTTTTTTATTTGTTAAAAAAAGAGAGTAGGTGACCTTTTATAGGATATAGGGCATACATTTTTTGAATTTATTAAAATATTAAAGTAGTATAAATTATTTTTAATGATCAATTGGATCAAAATTAATATAATCTAAATATAATATGATGATAATTCATATTATTCACATATAAAAAAATTATTAATAAGTTTATATGATTTTCTTACCCTTATATTTTTATTAACCCCGTTTTAAGACTTCTTGAAAATTATTATGAGAATATATTTTTTACTCTTCAATGGGGACAATATAATTACCATAAAAGAGAAATTGAACTATTAATTGACCATTAATGATATTATAAATCATATATAGATAAAGATGATAATAATATTATTTTTTAATACTTAAAAAAAATGTATTTACGTGTTATTTACTATAAAATTTTATTAATGTAAATTTTTGAACTATTCATTAAATTTATTTTTTAAAATTGAAAGATAAAAATAGACTTAGAATATAAGGAATTAATATATATATATATATATATAATGTTTCATTTTTATTTTGGAAAATAATAGAACATAATATTTCGTTCAAATAATATTACTTTTATCATTTTTAAAATCATTTATTTTATTTTTCTATTAATTGGATAAATACTGTATCGACATTGAGTAGGGATTTAACGTAATTATTTCATCACTAAAAATTATAAATTCATTAACATAATAACTAAAAATAATTTATATTTCAAATTAAACTTTATAAAAAAACATTACATATTTTTACCTTAATTTCATATAAAATTCAGTATAACAATACAAAGAGATTGACATATTTTATTTAACTTTACAAAAATATTATAAATGTAAAAATCATTGTCAAATAAAAATAAAAGGCCATGTAACCAAATTATAGATGAATATAAAATTAAATATACTGATCAAATAAATTTATGAAAAATGATAGGGTCACTTTATATTGTTTATCATATCATTTTTACCCTTAATTAAGTCATTTTTTCTTTATTATGTTAAAAAAAATTACAGTGATTAATATTCATAATGAATAAAAATAAAAGGGATATATAAAAAAAATCATGTTTCCACAAGATTAAAAATATATAATCAATTTTTCTATATTTAAAACATTAAATTAAATGAATTTAATTTATAACTAAATGTTCATAACAAAATGAAACAATAATTTTTTTAAGAAAATGATTTTTAAGTAAAATAATGTTTTAATAGTAGATGTTAGTATAAATATTATTCCAATGACTATAATTTTATTATATATAATAAAAAAACTAATTAAATTTTATAATTAGTAAAAAATAATTTTTTTCTTTTTAAACACTGTAAATGACAATTTAGTTTTCATTAAATTTTGTTTTATTTAATTAATCCTTGAAAAATAACACATTTTAGAAAAATATAAAAATTTCACCCTATGATTTTATATATATTCTGATTTAATAATTTACAACATTTTTAATAAATAACATTTATAAACATGTTATATATTTTTTAATATATTATCTCATTAAAAATAATAAATTTTTTTTGAAGATAATGTTTTTTGGAAGAATATAAAAGTGTTTCTAAAAATTGAGTGACTAACTACTAGGAATCAATTAATAAATTTCTATAAAATATGGAATGTATATATATTTCATAATTTTTTTAATCCTATTAATACCCTCTTGTTCAATGACTATTATAATGATCATATTTAAATAATAATATTTTTTGATTTGTAAAATCTATGTATTTCATGTTGTACATGTTATCAAACATGATATCATTCTTTTAAAATATCACAGTATTACATAATACTTCCTAGTTTTGGGTTAGGTTATGAGGAAAATATTTTCAATATAATTTTTTGTGATTATAATAGAGGGGATTTTATTTATACTAAACTAAAAATATCCAGAAAGTTCTTATACTACTGATTTTAAAAAATATATTTAGTGAATTTTCAGTGGTTTTTTATCCTCTAATAATATATTCTTCATCAAGAATAGTGTTTGATTTGGATTATAATTGTATTAATGTTCCATTTATGTCATCAATCATCCTCATTATTTCTTATTGACTAATATAACAACCTTGTTCTATATTACACACCTAAACATTATTTATAACTTAAACATGCAATTAAAATGACTCTGAGGATAGAGTGGTATAGTGTCCTGGAAAAATTAGGATCATTTCATAAAAAATTAAAACATAAAACACAACATATTTATTGAAATATTATTTTACATGACCAAAACATTCCTTCGTACTTAGAATTGCAAGGGATAACCTGAGGACATGCATAAGAAAAGGGTGAGCTATACAGCCCAGTAAGGGAGTAAACAAGGAATAACATGAATAATAAAGTACATGTTAGGAAATTGGAATATAAATGGAGCATAATAGAAATATGAACATAAAGTCAGGATATAGAATGATTATCATAACTTGGAAATGTGGAAAAAACAATTAAAATTATATTACCTTGGGTTAAGGCTCATTGCATATAAATCATGACTAATCCCATATTGCACTTGAATTAGAATTAGTAAACCCTAATTGTACTTGAATTAGCATGAGTAAACCCTAATTTCCCTAGAATTATCATAAGAAAACCCTCATTTCACATGTCATATCGTGATAATATTCTTTACCCAATGCATTGTAGAACTATCAGGGCACACCCATTATAAACATTTCTTTTCACGAATAAGTGTGCCACATGGATAATACATCATGAATTCATAAAGCATAATAATTTATTTCAAAAATAATATATGTTTAATACATAAATTTAATTCATCAATCAATAAGTACATGTGAATAAAGGAGAATACTCTTGATAGAGAAATGGGTATGGTATTCACTAACATGATGATTCGACATGGTAAATTTCAGTGTAACTTTGGTAGCATAATGACGTCAAATAGAAATATTAGAATTGGTTGATGAGATAGAAAGTTGTATATAATAAATTATACATGAAATGGAATGTTAGGGATTCATGGAACATAATATCCCAACATATTTAATGGAATTTTGTTTCACAATATAATAGAATTTAATGAATGTAAATTAGAAGAGAGAAATTCCTAATGGTATTTCAGCATGGTAACAAGTGTACATGCGAGGAATTTATGACAGAGAAGGAGGTATATTGTAACAACCTGATATTTTATGATAATTATTCTATTTAATTGATGTCATGTGTTTTATGCTACAATAAGATTATCTTTTGCTATACGCAACACCGTATTAGCTTGCAGTATATGCAACACTATTCTTAGATTGTGTTACACACAATTTAATGTTCGTTTTATAATAGTAATTCTATGCAAAATTGAGTGAATATATATATATATATATATATTCAATGTATAAATTATATATGGTGGGATTCTGTTATACGAAACAACGAATGATTCTTGCACAACACGCAACCCTGACTTGGCTTGTATTACACGAAATCGCTACTTTCCTCGATAGTGTGTGTTGTACGCAATATCAAGTTTCACTAAACAATGATATATGGTTATAATATTTTTCTGAACTAGCCATTATGAATAGTATTAAATAAATTTTTAATGTTATAACATTATTATTTCATCTTAGACATTTTCTAGAACATGGTGTGTGAAAAAAATAAATTTTTCAGGTAAAATAAGTATTTTTAAAAAAATGCAGTTTTGCCACCTTTTAATGGAGAACCCACATTAAATATAGTTTTTTACATGTTTATAAGTTCAATTTTACAAAATAAACTTTCTATTTTGAATTAGGATATAAAAATTTACATTGGATAATGTTTTGATATTTTTCTGATAACTTTCATATTTTAATAAATAGTAAAAACATGATATATTTTAATTAAAAACAAATTTTTTAATCGTAATAATTTATACGGTTAAATTATAATATTTAATGGTTTTAAAGTATAAATAGAATATATTTTAACTATTTAATATAATTTATGTCATTAGCATTGATTTTACTTTGAATTCGTAGGTTAAATCTATTCAATCTTTTACAATGTTTTAAACAAAAACCCGTTTTCATAACAACGAGACTAATTTTATATTAATTTCTGAAACTTTTCTATTTTGAATTTAGAAAAATGGATTCCATATTTGGAATCATTGGGTTCAGATTATGTTAATAAGCTACTTTTTATTCTTGGGCATCATGAATAGTAACTGCGTTAAATTCTATTTACCATAGTAAAAGGTAAATCGGGTAATTAAGTGTAAATATAATATTATAAAATTACCCTAACACTTGTATTAATATAATTGGATGCATATATTTATTCCTACGTCATATTTGTATTGAAATGGAATCCATTAGAACCCACTTGGAGGTGATTAAGACCTTTAGTTTATTTTATTTAAAGGATAGTGGAATATGTCTCACTCAAACATTAATAATTAAATTATTTTTAATATAAGGTTATACAGAATATAAATTCGGTTATAAATACTAATTTTTAAGCTAAAATGTTTTTATTTCTCATGGTAATTTATTTGTAATTTTTTAGAGTTAGTTAATTACCTTTTTAGTTTATACATTAATGATGCAGAAATTATTTATTTAGTAAAAAAATCAATAATATTGTTTTTGTTGAAATAGTAATACATAATAAAGGGCTCTCAAACCTGACAAAAACCTATTGGTAGTGTATATATACACCATAATCATTAAATTACCTAATATAGGACAGTTTGGAGTCTTATAAAAGTGATTATGACACTTATATTATTTTATTTTATATGATGTCAAAGTTGTCAGCTTCATGATTTAATAAATATAACATTTTAAAATTTGGGTGTTTTAGAAGATAAATCCTACTAAATGTATTATTATGAAATATATAAGATTTAGATTCATCCTAGTATTTTATTTCTAATTTTTATGCAACAAATATGTATATTTAAAAATTATACATAAATGTTGTAGTAATTATTTTATTAAGAGAAATATCAAATAAATGGTTTTACAAATAGTAAAATAAATATTATATGAACTATTTAATGTGCTCCACTAATTTTCTAGAATACTATGACATGTTAGAAACCTATTTAATATTTTACTTTGAATATATCCTTTTTCTGGATTTAATTTAAATTCAAATAAATGAATTGTGTCAAAATTGACACTATTGTTATTTTATAAAAATAACATATTATTAAATTCTTTAAAAATCACAAAAATATTTAAAAATTATAAACCGAAATTGATGTAGTCTAAAATGTAATAAATATTTAATTATGGACAATTCACATCATATAAGTAATTATTTATAACAATTTAAAATTTAGAATCTTATTACCACAAATAAAATTTAATATATTAAATAAGGATAAATCAAGTTTATAATGTTTAAAATAAATTCCCTAAATGTCTAAATTTTATTGGATGATGGAATTACAACCCTATATCATATAATATTCAATTATGAGTCATTTTTGTAGGTTTTTAATTGGGTTTAGATTTATTATAAATTAATATTTTAAAGATTTCCAAAGGTTCCCCTCTCCTCCCTTATAAAAGGGCACCTCCACCCTCTCATCATTACATAACATTGAGCCTTCATGCTCAGACAAATCCTGCCCATTTCCCTTTCTAAACATTCCTAGAAACATACTAGAGGTCCTGGTCTTCTTCAAATAAAAATGTCAGTACCATAAGAGGAGGTTTCATAGAGGCGTGTCAAAGACGAGGTAATATCTGTTACCGATTCATTCAATTTTCTTTCTTCCTCAACTTATTCCAATTTAGTTGTTTCATTATATTGTAATAACATCACTATCAATAATATACTGATATATTATTATAACTATTAATCAACCCCATTTCACCTTATATCCATCCTACGGAAAATGAAATCACCGCGTGTGCGTACGTACGGAATACCGTCTCTACGCCGTGGTGTAATATGTTTTTCCACCACAACCTTATTTGGATAGGTATAATTGTGTAAAGAATAAATACATATTATTATTTTAAAATCATACTGATTATAATATATTATATCATTCACTCCAATTCGATTCAATAAATATGGGAACGATATCATCGCGTGTGCGTACATACGGATTACCATCTCCACGACGCGATGAGATTCATTTTACATGTTAACAATTCAAGAATTATTATAAACTATATATAATAAGTAATCATGAAATATATGAAATAATAAATCTACTGGATTTATGTATATATATATGTATGTCATATACTTAATTCCATTCAATTCAATAAGGAAACGAAAACAGCGTTCATGCGTACGTACAACCTACCGTCTCCATGAACGGTGTATTTCTTTCCATTTATCGATCTATTATATATATGTATATTCTTAATATATATTATATATAAATCATGTTTTATATTCTGGAATTTTGTAATCATGATCTAAATAATCATATGAATAATTAAAAGTCAAAACACGGACGATAAATGAAACGATTTTACCCAAAACGCTCTTTAACAAGGAATTTACAAAAGAACGGGTAATATAAAGTCATAAGTGAACCATATATGATATCATAACAATGAATATGAATCTGTAATAAGTCAATGACATTATTTAAATCATTATACAGGAGGTTCGAATACATACGAAGCATATCGAACATAAGGTAAGGGATAACTTTTCCAATCTCGTTCTTATCCGAGATTGTTTATTCGTAAGTATTTACTGGGGTTTTTGTTCTCATCCATGTCCATGTTTCATAAAAAAAATTCATGTATCATTACTATCCTTTTTACCCATTTTTTACTTTTACTACGTGGTATGTATGGAATATTTATTTTACGAGGTACTTTTTGACTTTTCCGGCAAAAGTACGTGAAGAATGTTTTTTTAACTTATACGGCACGAACAGATTTTTACGGTATTATAAAGCCTTATTATCATGAAGCTTCCTCCAAAATATTTCATGACTAGGTTCATAAAAATCCTTTTACTTTAAAATTTCAGGAAATTTTGTGAAAATAAAATGTTTTTAAGGAACAAATGATATTTTCCTCAAGAATTCATTTCATGTGTTTTATCAAAACCATTTTCCATCTAAAATGACATTATTTTATATGTGTATGTTTCAAGTATAATGTCACTATGATTTACATGGTTTCACTTTTCTTATTATGAAATGATATCCATTTCTTTTATATAGATTATGTGATGATGTGATGATGTTTATGACACCCATTTTATTCGTTGGGTTATGATGAATGTTTTAAGTTTATTTTGTGGCACAAGTAAGAATGATTTCTTTATGAGAAGGGTGGGACATATATCTCCCTCCAATGCATTGGGTAAAGATTTATATATCACGAGATAGACATGGTTGGAACGGTAAGTTAATCCGGTTCAGTGTTACAGGACTGAAACAAAGAGTGAACTCGATTCAAAAAGGGACTTTGTCCATTAAGATGGTCTTGGAAGCAATGCCTTGGCGACTATGGAAATCATGAAATGTGCTGAATGGTTGACACAATTACATGTCTTATTCCTATTACATTTTATCATGATGTATGTTCCATTATGATATATGCCTTACGTACTTCCACGATTTATGTCTTTGCTCATGATTTTGATGTTTAAATTTCATGTTCAAGTTTTTGCTTTCAAATGTTTATGGATTGTTTTATGTTCTCTATGTTTTCTCTTATATAGAATTTGAGCTCACCCTTTTTATGTTATATTTTACCCAGGAAATAAAGAAAGTTTTTATGTAAGGAAACAAAAAGGGGAAGATCGTTATGGGAGTTGTTGAAGATCTTTCATCATGATTAGAAGTTTATATTCCATGTTTAAAAAGAAACTAAACTATTACGATCCTTGTGTGTCTGTTTTTGTTATGTATTAAGTATTATGAAAAATTAATGTAATGTCAATGTACATCAGGCTTCGGGTCTCTATATTTGGTATCAGAGGAAAGGTTTAGTTATCCTTTGGAAACTAGGATGCGAAAACTTTAGTGATATCCCTAGAGATATTTCTAAGGAATGTCTAGGGATATCCCTAAGGATAAGTATACATATAGGTTATAGTCCTATAACAATGGTAAAAACATAGAATTTAACCTAATATGTTAGATATTGATGGTACTCCCCCTTTATTATTTTGTTTTACCTATCATGATTTTTTCCTCTCACACTATTCTTTTTGGGTTTTAGAAAATGGCTGGAAACAAGAAGATTCACGATAATGGAGAATATGATGGACAATGGAATGATATTATTCATGATCAAGCAAATTAAATGGGATTTGGAAGGAGAAACATCATTATTATGCCTAATCAGAAATCTCATAATATGATCAATAATCTCAACGTTGGTAAGTTTCTTGACTCAGCTAATAAGAGAAAGATAGAGTTTCATGATGATCATAGAGGAAATAAAGTTCAATTTCCCTCACATAAGTCATGTGGTAAGAGGCATCAAGGGAAATGTTTCAAAGGAACTTGAACATGCTTTTGGTGTGGAAAAGAAGGACATAAATATAGTAAGTGCAATGGAAAAGGTTCGGTTACACCATGGAAAAGGATTATGGTATTGCTAAGACATCAACAATGGTTAAGTGTTTTAAATGTGGAATGTATGAGCATTATGCAAACCAATGCACTAAGGGAAAATCTAATAAAGAGAATTAGCATGGTCATATGGGTAGTATTTATGTGGATTATGATGAAGAGACAAGAAGTGATATGTGAGATGAAAGAATTGTTGAAGCTTGTTCGATGGCATAATAAGGTAGTAGATTGATTACATGTTTATCAAGTGTAATGTAGTATAAGTAATCTCATGGTACTATTGAATAAAGAAACATCTAAGGATTTTCACACTGTTTTCTTTCCTTATGTTTTTAATGTGTATGATGAATGGTACCGGTAACCATGAATAGTTATTCAGATATTTTGGGAAACCACCTATTATGCACATAAAGAAGTGCTAAGGAGATAATGAAATGTTTGATAGTACTAATGAGCTCATGAATTATATAAGGACAAAGTGATATCATTATTTGAGTATATAAATTTTTTGAGATTTTAGAATGTGGAAAGAGTTAACTTTTGACAACATTCATGTTTTGACTAAGGTTCAATGTTTATTCATTTTTCATGAGAATACATGATTAAGGTATTCACATGATTGGAATGTGATCAACAAGATATATCGAGGATAAATGATTGTATTCACATTCTCGGTAGATGAAATTTTTAGTAATTGTTTTCTTTATACTATGAGATTGGACATATGTATTTTTGATAAGCCTAAAGATTGGAATGGATTATGTTGGACACAAGTTAGTATTGTTTAAGGGTAGAAATTTTTTCTATATTATTGATGGAATGTTATAAGGATGTTATTTTAGAAAAAGGATAACCTGCCGGACGGGCGACAACCCGTCACATCAGACAATGTTGTGGGAATCAAACCCTCAACTGATCTGCGACTGGCCTTTATCACCTACCATTGGCCTCCAGGAATTCCGTAGTTAGTAGAAACTAGTTTTATTTTATTAAGCGGTATGATATATGAAGTATAAGTTAATTTTTGGAATCTTATATGATTAACCTCACCATAAATGGACTTATGTATATTTGATAACTTTTGCTAACCTTTTTTATGAAACAGATGGAATGTCCCATAATTCTATCACATGATCTGTTAACACTTCACGAATAACAAATTCAACTTTATTTCATTAATAGATGAAGTGGAAATTGTTCAAAGTAAGAACAACAGTGAGATTGTACCAAAATCAAGCAAGTATTTCTTCTAATTCAAATTTTCAACTATAGGGAAATGATATTGAAAACCAAAAATGTTTTCCTAGTTCTCTTATATCCGATGAATCATATGGTACGTTAGATCATCACAAATTTATGGCTTTGTGATTTTTGGCTTTTTCATAGCCATGTCCTCTACCACTCTCCATCAGAACATGATGGTTAGATTTTTCATCCATATCCATATTTTCACCTATGTTCTCCTATATGGAAACCCAGTGATGAGTTACATTGGGTAATCGTTATGTTTCATAATTTAGTTTTTAAAATTAATGTTTTAGTATTCCTTTTTACGATGTGGGTTTCTATGAATAGTAATCGATTTATAACCCTGACGAATTTCGAGGGAGAAATTCATTTTAAGGGGGGTAGAATGTAACAAACTAATGTTTTATGATAATTATTCTTTGTAATTGATTTTATGTGTTTTATGCTACAACAATATTATCTTGGGTTATACACAACCCCGTATTAGCTTGCAGTATACGCAACACTATTCTTAGATTGTGTTACACACAATTTCAAGTTCGTTTTATAATAGTCATACTATGAAACATTGAGTAAATATATATATATATATATATATATTCAATGTATAAATAAAATATGGTTGGATTCTGTTATACGAAATAATGAAGGATTCTTGCACAACACGCAACCATGACTTGGCTTGCATTACACGCAATCACGACTTTCCTCAATAGCATGTGTTGTACACAATTTCAGGTTTCACTAAACAATGATATATGGTTATAATATTATTATGAACTAGCAGTTTTGAATAGTATTAACTAAATTTTGAATGTTATAACATTATTATTTCATCATACACATTTTCTAGAACATGGTATGTGAACAAAATAAATTTTTCGGGTAAAATAAGTATTTTTAAAAAAATGCAGTTTTTCCGCCTTTTAATGGCGCACCCACATTAAATATATTTTTTGACATGTTTATAAGTTAAATTTTACAAAATATACTACTTCTTTTGAATCAGGATAGAAAAATTTACATTGGAAAAATTTTGATATTTTTCTGATAACTTTCATATTTTAATGAATAGTAAACACACGCTATATTTTAATTAAAAATGACTTTTTTCATCGTAATAATTTATATGGTTAAATTATAATATTGATAGGGTTTAAAGTATAAATATAATATATTTTTACCATTTAATATAATGTATGTTATTAGCATTGATTTTACCTTGAATTCATAGTTTAATCAATTCAATCTTTTACAATGTTTTAAACAAAAACCCGTTTTCTTAACAACGGGATTAATTTTAAATTAATTTATACAACTTTTGTATTTTTAATTTAGAAAAATGGATTCCATATTTGGAATCAGTGGGTCCAAATTATGTTAATAAGCTACTTTTTATTTTTGGGCATTATGAAAAGTAACTACGGTAAATTTTATTTACCATAGTAAAAGGTAAATCAGGTAATTCAGTGTAAATATAATATTATAAAATTACCCTAACACTTGTCTTGATATAATTGGATGCTTATATTTAGTCCTAAGTCATATTTTGGTCGAAATGGAATCCATTATAACCCACTTGGAGGTGATTAAGACCTTTAGTTTATTTTATTTAAAGGAAAGTGAAATATGTCTCACTCAAACTTTAATAATTAAAGTATTTTTAATATAAGGTTATATAGAATATAGATTCGGTTATAAATAATAATTTGGAAGCTAAAATTTGTTTTTTTATCATGGTAATTTATTTGTAATTTTTAAGAGTAATTTAATTACCTTTTTAGTTTATACATTAATGATGCAGAAATTATTTATTTAGTAAAAAAATCAATAATATTGTTTTTATTGAAATAGTAATACATATTAAAGGGCTCTCAAAACGGAACAAAACATATTGGTAGTGTATATATACACAATAATAATTCAATGACCGAATATATGACCATCTGGAGTCTTATAAAAGTGATTATGACACTTATATTATTTTATTTTATATGATGTCAAAGTTGTCACCTTCATGATTTAATAAATATAACATTTTAAAATTTGGGTGTTTTAGAAGATAAATCTGACCAAATGTTTTATTATGAAACATATTAGATTTATCTTTATCCTAGTAGTTTATTTTTAGTTTATATTCAAAATATAAGTATATATAATAATTATACAAAAATGTTATAGTAATTATTTTATTAAGAGAAATATCAAATAAATGATTTTACAAATAGTAAAATAAATATTATATGAACTATTTAATGTGCTCCACTAATTTTTTAGATTACTATGACATATTAGGAACTTATTAAATATTTTATTTTGAATATATCCTTTGTGTGGATTTAATTTAAATTCAAATTATTGATTAGTGTCAAAATTGACACTATTGTTATTTTATAAAAATAACATAATATTAAATTGTTTAAAAATCACAAAAATATTTAAAATATATAAATTGAAATTTATGTAGTAAAAAATGTAATAAATTATATAATTATGGATAATTCACATCATATAAGAAATTATTTATTACAATTTAAAATTTAGAATCTTATTACCACAAATAAAATTTAATAGATTAAATAATGATAAATCAAGTTGATAATGTTTAAAATAAATTCCCTACATGTACAAATTTTATTTTTTTGATGATATTACAACCCTATATCATATAATCTTTCAATATTAGTCATTTTTGAAGGTTTTTAAGTGGGGTTAGATTTATTATAAATTAATATTTTTAAGATTTCCAAAGGTGCCCATCTCCTCTCTTATAAAAGGGCACCTCCTCCCTATCATTTTTACACATCTTTGAGCCTTAAAGCTCGGCCAAACCATGACCATTTCCCTTTTAAACTTCCCTAGAAACATAATATAGGTCCTGGTATTCTTCAGAGTCAAATTTTAGTACCTTAAGAGGAGGTTTCAAAGAGGCGTGTCAAAGAAGAGGTAATATCCATTAACGATTCTTTCAATTTTCATTCTTCTTCAACTTCGTCTTCTTTAGTTTTTTCTTTCTATTGTAATAACATAAGTATAAATAATATACTTATATGTAATTATAAATATGAAGAAACCCATTTCACCTTCTATCCCTCCTACAGAAAACGTAATCACCGCGCATGCGTATGTACGGAATATCATCTCCACGCCGTGGTGTAATCTATTTTTCCACCATCAACTTACTTGGATGGCTATAATGGTGTAAAGAATAAATACATATGATTATTATAACAACATACTGATTATAAGATATTATATCATTCACTCCAATTTGATTCAATAAATATGGTAATGATATCATCGCTCATGCGTACGTACGGATTACCGTCTCCACGACGCGATGAGATTCATTTTCTATGTTAACAATTAAAGATTGATTATAAAGTATATATATTAAGTAATCATGAAATATATGACATAATAATTATACTGGATTTATGTATATATATATATATGTATGTAATATTCTTAATTTCATTCATTAAAATAAGGAAACGAAAACAGTGTTCATGCGTACATAAGGCCCACCATCTACATGAACGGTGTATTTCTTTCCACTTATAGATCTATTATATATATGCATATTCTGAATTTATATTATATATAAATCATGTTTTATATTCTGGAATTAAGTAATCATGATCTATGTAATCATATGAATAATTACAAGTCAAAACACGGACGACAAATGAAATGATTTTACCCAAAACGCTCATTAACATGGAATTTACAGAAGAACGGGTAATATAAAGTCATAAGTGAACCCTATTTGATATCATAAGAATGAATATGATTCTGTAATAAGTCAATGAAATTATTTAAATAATTATACAGGAGCTTCGGATACATACGAAGCATATCAAACATAAGTTAAGGGATAACTTTTCCAATCTCATTCTTATCAGATATTGTTTATTCTTAAGTATTTACTGGGGTTATTGTTCTCATCCATGTCCATGTTTCCAAAAAATGGTATGATGTATGTTTAATGTCCTTTTTACCCATTTTTTACTTTTACTACGTGGTATGTATGAAATCTTTCTTTTACGAGGTACTTTTTGACATTTTTGGAAAAAGTACGAGAGGAATGTTTTTTAACATATACGACACGAAAAGATATTTAAGGTTTTATAAAGCCTTATTTTCATGAAGCTTCCTCGAAAATATTTCATGAATATGTTCATAAAAATCCTTTTACTTTAAAATTTCATGACATTTTCTGAAAAGAAAATGTTTTTGAAGAACAATGGATATTTTCCTCAAGAATTCATTTCAAGTGTTTTATCAAAACCAATTTCCATCTAAAATGACATTATTTTATATGTGTATATTTCAATTATAATGTCACTATGATTTACATGGTTTCACTTTTCTTATTATGAAATGATATTCATTTCTTTTATATGGATTATGTGATGATGTGATGATGTTTATGACACCCATTTTATACTTTGGGTTATGATGAATGTTTTATGTTTATTTTTTGGAACAAGTAAGAATGATTTCATTATGAGATGGGTGGGACCTATATCTCACTCCAATGCATTGGGTAATGATTTATATCTCATGAGATAGACATGGCTGGAATGATATGTTAATCCGGTTCAGTGTTATTGGACTAAAACGAGGAGTGAACTCGATTCAGAAAGGGAATTTGTCCGCTAAGATGGTCTTGGAAGCAATGCCTTTGCTACTATGAAAATCATGACATGTGCTGATTGGTTTCCACAATTACATGTTTTATTCCCATTATATTTAATCATGGTTGATGTTCCATTATTATATATGCCTTACGTACTTCCAGGATTTATGTCTTTTCTCATGATTTTGATGTTTAAATTTCATGTTCAAGTTTTTTCTTTCAAATGTTTTTGGATGGTTTTATGTTTTCTATGTTTTCCCTTACTGAGCATTTGAGCTCACCCTTTTATTTTTTATTTTCCCCAGGAAATAAAGAAAGGTTTTATGTAAGGAAAAAAAGGGGAAGATCATTATGGGAGTTTTTTAAGATCTTTCAGCATGATTAGAAGTTTATATTCCATGTTTCTAAAGACACTAAACTATTATGATCCTTGTGTGTCCATTTTTGTTATGTATTACGTATTCCGTAAAAGTAATGTAATGTCCATGTACGTCAAGTTTTGTGTCTCTAAATCTATCATCCTTCAAAAATAACGATGAAAGTATGGGGGAGGTGAAAAATAATACCCTAACTTTTTTAATTGAAAATAAAATTGTATTACTTTATAAATAAATTTGGAAAAAAATGAGGAAGGAAGAAATCCCATACTGGGAAGTGTTATCCCAAAGGCATGGGAGAGGCTTGGGAGTGGCCTTTGTGGTGATTTGGGAACCTTGGGAGTATTATAGGGAGATTAGGGAAGATTAGGGACGTGCTCCACGTGTTTTCAATGAAGAGAAGCTAGAGCTTTGGTGGTTTTATAAAGAAAAAGAGAGGGGAATTCTTTAATATTTCACAAACATATCTCTGGAAATCTATATAATTAAACATTTAAAACAACAAACCACCCCTTAATTTTTTCCCATGGTTATTTCAAAATTGTAGTGAAAACATTATTTTATAAGTAAAATGGTCTAACTTTTTAAAATATTTGTCTTGCTTTTCAGGAGGTGATTCACACTCTCAAGGACATCATTTTAAAAAATTGAAATATTTTAGAAGGCTTGGAGGGTCCACTAAGGCCCTATAAAATTAATCAAAACAATATAAAATCACGTTATTTTTAAGGTAAAACATATTTTGGCTGAAAATATCTTTCATATTATTTTATTACATCACTGTTGGGTCATTATAATGTAATAAAACTCATATATTTAACGGGTATTTAATTTTTACGCAAAAAATTAATTTTCTCAGAAAATTATGAAACATTAATTATTAGATAATTTTGATTCATTGAATCAAAAAATGATACTCATTTTATCTAATTAATTTTATAAATACATGAATTTTTAATCTTAAAATAAAAAACAGATATTTATTGAAATTTCATGGGTTTTGACAAAAAAAAGTTTTCAAACCTTAAAAAAATTTCAATTCAATTATTAAAAATTATGAAATAATTTATATTTAATAAAAATTAATTTAATAATAATATTTTATTAAACTATGATTTTATTCAAGAATCCATTAATTCATCAAAATAGTCTTATAATTTGAGTATTTATGAAAAATAATAGTTGTGATTTAAAAAACATTTACCATGTAACAATAATAATATGAATGTATCTTGTTTATACAAAAAAATAGTGCACAGATTCATAGATCTATGGCCTTGTTACATAACACCTTATAACACACTCATAAGACCTAAAGGTAAGTTGTGCGATGGTGACTGACTCTTGGGGTGTCTCAGATAACATCGCTCCAGTGGAAATCTCTATTAACTTCCACTTATCCCATAGGCCATTCTGTTCAAGCTTAATATGTTGAGGTTCAGCTTCGACTTGGTCATGAGAGAATCCCAATGACGCTACCTACTTTCTGAGCTCTGAAAAATGGGCTTTATGTGACGAAATTCTACTAGATGAGGCCATCACTTCCTTTGTGTGAGTAAATTGGATTTTTTAAAGCCCTATAATTATACTAATCATTTGATAACTATTCAAAGGCTATATTAGAAATGGTAACAATTCATAATAGTTTTTTAAAATCCCAAAACAACAAACCAAGGAATATTATATGTTTTATATAACCATTTTACAAAATAATACATTTATTTAGATTAATAGGAATTTTTATTAATAAATGTTTTGGTCATCAAAATCTTCCCCCACAAGAAATTTCACACAAAAAATTTCCTTTTCCCACACTAAAACATAGGTGGATAACTATTCTTCATCAGGTCCTCTAATTTCCATGTTGCTTCATCAAACGTGCAGTTTCTCCACAACATCTTGACTAAGGGTACTATCAGATTTAGTATGTGTATTTACATATTATCTAAGATATTCACCATCTTCTCAGCATAGGATAGGTCAATTTACAATGGTACCACATCGAGATTGAGTACATGTGATGTCTTTGGTATTTACTTCTTCAAGAGTGATTCATGGAATGCATAATGTACTTCAGACAGGTTTGGGGGGTGTTCTAGTCGACATGCCACTACTCCAATGCAATAAAGTTTATCAAAATGGTGATGTACCTTAAAAAAAGTTTTCCCTTCTCCCTAAATCTCATAATACTCATTCATAGTGATATGATGAGGTATACCATGTCTCCAACATCAAACTCTTAGTCTAGTCGTTGATTGTTAGCATAGCTCTTTTTTCGACTTTGAGCAGCATTAATGTGTAGCAGGATGGTCTTAACCTCCTCCACCATTTCTTCAACCATTTTTTGACATAGGAGTTTTCACTCCACATTATCATCCCAACATTCTAGTTTTCTACACCTCTTCCAATAAAGGGATTCAGAAGGCTCCATTTGGATGCTTGAGTGGAAACTGTAATTGTAAGAGAACTTAACTAGAGGAAGATATTAACCCCATACTCCGTTGAAGTACATTGTGCGTGATCTCAACATGTCCTCAAGTTCTTGGATAGTCTAAATAAATTGGACATAAATTGGAGGATGGTAAGTTGTACCGATGTTCATCTCAGTATTTAGAGCGTGTTGGAGACTCTTCTAGAATGTAGTGATGAATCTTGAATCTCAATCGGATACAATGGATAGTGGTACTCCACGCAGCCTTACCATTTTCTCTGATGTATATCTATTTTAGTGGATCTAATGATAAATCCTCCTGAATTTCAATGTAGTGTAAAATCTGGGTAAGATGATCAACCATAACCCAGATAAAAGTTTTTCCTTTGCATGTCTTCAAATGTATGGAGATAAAGTCCATGGTGATGTTCTGCCATTTCCATTTTGGTATAGGTAATGGTTGAATAATCTCTTTGGACTTCAGACTCTCTTCCTTCATTTTTTAACATACTTGGCAATTTGATGTATACTCAACAATGTCCTTTTTAATGTTATCCGACTGATAAATCTCTTATATATATCAATACATCTTTTTTTCCTTAGCTGAATGGAGAAATTTTAGTTCTGTGCATAATCCATACATTCTTTATTTAACTCCAGATTTGATGGAACACATATTCTTGACCCCAATATCACAATTCCTTCTTCATTAACATTGAACTCTATGGATTTCCATTTTCTAATATTTTTCACTTTCTTCTGAATTCCCCCATTATCCATTTGAGCATCCTTTACCCATTCCAAAAGAGACGGTTGAGAAATCGTATGTGAAAGGATTGATGATGTTACCTTATTTATGATTCCCATGTCCATCATTACAAAATATAAGAAGATTGGGTCCTTTTAAATTATCATTAATGATAAAATAACTCAGTCTTTTCAACTTAGAGCATCCACCACCTTGTTCACTTTTCCTGGATGGTAGTGAATTTTATAGTCATAGTCTCTGATCAGCTCTAACCATCATTGTTGGCGCACGGTGAACTCTTTATGTGTGAATATAGACATGAGGATTTTGTGATCCATTTAAATTTCACACTCCCCCCCCAAAGTTTTAATGTATCCATATATTTAAAGTGAATATTTCTATAACAAACTCCATATCAAGTGTTGGATATTTTTTCTAATTAACTTTCGATTTCCTTGACGCAGAGGCAATGACATTGTCATTTTTCATCAACACACATCACAGGGTCTTCTTCTAAGCATAACTAAATACCACAAATATTTCTCCACTTGTGTGAAGTTTTATCACACGTACAGTGATAAGCCTTATATTTAACTACTTGAATCTATCTTCGCATTCATGACTCCATAAATACTTGACTCCCTTCTGTGTTTTCCTTGTAAGAGGGTTTTAAAATCTTGAGAAATATCTCACAAAATGGTGATAATATCTAGCTAACCATAGGAAGGTACATATATCTTTCACTGATGTAGGCCTATTACATCCCTCCATTGCAGCTATCTTGGAGGGATCCATAGTTAAACCATTTATTGTGATGATATAAACAAAAATGAGTCTTCCTTCAATCGGAACTCACACTTTCTATGATTTTCATTGAGATTCTTATTTCCCAAGGTCTTTAGTACAGTTATTATATTCTCCTCATGCTCTTATTTGGTTTTGGAGTATATTAGAATATCTTCTATTAAGACTACCAAAAATTTGTCTAGGTAATCTCAAAGACTCTTTTCACCATGTCCACGATGATTTCGGAAGTATTAGTGAGTCCAAAAGGCATTACAATGAATTCATAGTGCTAGTACCTTGTATGAAAAGTAGTCTTGGGGATATCATCCTTCTTTACTCTTATTTGGCAATATCCTAACCGCAGATCCACCTTAGAGAAATAATGATCTCAACATAGGTAATTTAACAAGTGATCACTTTGGGATATAGGATATTCATTCTGAATCATCATTTTGTTGAGCTACCATTAATCAATTGAAAGGTGCATTGACCCATCCTTCTTTTTGATGGAGAGGACAGGTGATCCCCGTAGTGAAGCACGTGGGTGTATAAACCCTTTATCCGGATTATCTTATAGTCATTTCCTTAACACTTCAATCTCCACAAAACCCATTCTCTATGGAGTATTGGATATTGGAAAAAACTCAGGTATAAGATCAATCAAGAATTAAACATCTCTTCTAGGTGAAAGAGCACACAATTCCACCAGAAATACATCAGTAATTTCCCTCACAATAGTTATTTATTCAAGGATGGTTTCTTCCTTAGAATCAATCATCCATGCAAGATATGCATGACCATAGTGAAGAAATATCCATGCCTGAGATGGCGGTTCTAAATAATATTCCTCCTCCTCATTTCACCTGTACAAAATCAGTGGTTGATTCACCAATGGAAAGTGTTTTCCCTCTCAAGAGAATTTATGTTGTATTTATATAGGAAAATCCCATCCATGCCTAGAGTAGAATCAACATCCACCCAAGCGAGTATGATGAGGTTCACCAATAAGTTAAAACCACTAATTGTGACAGGGGAGGATTTATATTCCTAGGTTGCAATGATTTCCCCATTTTCTATTCTAAACAATATATTTACTTTTTTTTTGTGATGTTGGTATTGTTCTACAAAACATTTATGATATAAAAAAATGTGTATAACCATAATCAAAAAGTACATTCACTATTATTGGATGAATTACTAGCGTACATATCACCACTTCATTGTCAGGGTTCATTTTGGTGGTAGTGATGGAAAAATATCACCCTTACTACCTTGGAGGTTATTTCTTGCCTTTGAAAACCCTTGTCTAAGGGCACTGATTTGCAAATTTCCCTGGTTTATTATATTTTAAGCAATAAAAAATTCTTTGAGGGTCAAATAGATAATTCCCCTCCTCTATCGCAGTAGTTGGTTTTTTATATTGGAAGTTAATAGATAAGTTCTATTCTCTTCCACACCTAATTAATTTCCTCCTCCCTTTTAGGTAATTTTTTGGGTGATTCTTTCCACACCATTGGAAGGTGTGGTGCCAAAATATCTTAGCACTATTGGATTTATTTATCGGATTTCTAGATTTAATGTTCGCTTTCAGATTCCCTTCCCCATGATACCCCAAATATTTACCAATATCCATTTTGACATTGAGGCCACATCAGACAATTTCCTCCTAGATATCAGTGCCACAGATTACTGGGGATTTCTATTGACTAGGTTTTAACCAACCAATAAAGTGGTAAACCTTACATTTAAGGTGTAGGACAATGTTGATGTCATATCGTGCAAGCATTGTTAATTTTTCCTCATATTATATGATAGATATTTATTCTTATTTTATTTAGGGAAATGAAGTCCATTTCCATCTTATGTAGGAGGCTGAAAGGAAAACATTTATCAAAAATCATTTTGGGGAAATCCTCCCATTCCAATGCCACGATCTTCTCTACATGCTTTGTATTTTTGATCAATGTCCACCATTGACCAGCTTCACCCACAATTAGATAAGCAACCAGAAGTAACTTCTCTTGTTCAAAACATTGAAAGATGGAAAAGAACTTTTAAATTGAGTTGATCCATTGTTTTCAAATTGAGGGATCATATGATCCATTAACAGTAGGCGGCCTTTTTCTCATGAAGCTCTCGATTATGACTTGTTCTTTCATTAGGGGGGAGGGGGGGTAAAATTTACCTATTGGCCTGTGTGTTTATTCAAAACTAGAGTTAAATAAGAGAGTATCATGAAAAACATTCTGATTATGCTCTCATGAGATTGGGAATATCATCAGAATAGTCGTCACATAGATCATCACATTGGTTGTTACATGAGGCCTCATATTACCATCCAATAGTTGAAATAAAAGGAATGTTTGGTGTATCACATAAAGGGGAATACAATGAAAAAAGGGATAACTTATAAATTAAATTTATTTACTTAACTTATGAATTTATAGTATTTAATATATATTATTCATGATCTACATCCCAATGTATATCCTTAGGGGATTTTTGTAATTCCCTTAAAAATGGTTCAAAATAACCTTATTAATGCACCAAACCACATCCTCTCAGAGTGTTATAACCAAGAATTCAGTAAGGCCAATGTTCATGCACCAGTTATCATTTGAGTCTATCTTAGGGTGGTGTTTTGGGGTTTTACTCCATGATATACATGTGCGGGAGCTGCCTCTACTTTTTTGTATCCAGATAGGGATTAATTTTATTGATAAACCACTTACTCTAAACTCAGCAAAATTTATGGATTTTTTATTATACATAGTCTTATCCCAAAGGATTTCACTAGGGTTTTGGATTTGTAATCCTAATCCCAAAAATTACTCAACATATCCTCTAATACCAACTATAATAACACTACTATTTATTTAACACTTAAATGTGATTTATTACATAAACATGTACTTAAGACCACTATGAGGATCAAGAGTTCTAGTGTATTGGGAAAAAAATGAACATTACATGAAAATATAGAACATAAAACAAAACATTTTTTTTTGAAAAGTTCTTTTACATGAAGTCATTATTCTTTCATACATAGCATTTTATGGGATAAACTGTGTACATGTATAAGAAAATGGCATTTTATACAGCCTAGTAAGGAAATAAAAAATTCATAAAATGAAGAATATAGTACATTTTAGGAAATAGTCATATATATAGAGAAAAAAAGAAACACAAACATTAAAACATGACATAGAATGATTATCATAACTTGGAAATGTGACAATAACATTTAACAAGATATTAGCATGTTCTAAGGCTTATTGGACATTGATAATGAGTAGACCCTAACTGTATTGAATTATCATGAGTAAACCCTGATTAAACTTGAATTATCAAGAGTAAACCGTCATTGCATATGTCGTATCATGATACTATTCTTTACCCAATGCATTGAAGAGCTATCAGGGCCCACCATTTATAAACATTTCAGTTCATGCGTAAGTGTACTACATGGATCATAAAAAATGAATTCATTAAACATCATAATTTATTACATGAATAAGTGATGCGGAATACATAAATTTATGTCCTCAATAATCATGTAAATGGGCATAATGGTGAATACCCTTGATAGAGAAATGGGTATGGTATTCACATTCACGATGATTTGGCATAGGAAATTTTGGTTTAACTTTGGCATCATAACAACGTCAAATAGAAATCATAAAATTAGTTGACGAGATAGAAAGGGGTATCTCATAATTAATACATAAAAAAGACAGTAATCAGGTCATGTAACATAATATCCCAACATATGAAATTGAATTTTGATGCATAATACAAAAGAATTTTTCAAATGTAAATGAGAAGAGAGAGATTAATTACAGGAATTCGTCATTGAAACAGGTGTATATGGGAATCATTAATTAGATATAAAAAGGTCATTAATCATTAAAAAATAAGTAGGGAAGTATGGGTGAGGTGAGAAATTATACCCCAAATTTTTTAATTTAAAATAAAGGTTATAACAACATAATGAATTTTGGACAAAGAAGAGGAAGGAAGGAATCCCTTACATGGAAGTGTGATCCCAAGGGCTTGGGATAGGATTGAGAGAGGCTTTTAGGGATCCTGGGGAGCCTTGGGAGGATCTTATAGTGAGGATAGAATAGTAAGGACGTGATCCAAGGTCTTTTAGTAATGAAAATTGGGATCTTGGTTGGGTATATATAGGAAAAGAGAGGGGAACTCAGTAATATTTCATAAACATAGTTTTTGACATCAATATAATTAAATATTTAAAACCACAAACAAACCCATGGTCTTTTTACCATGATTTTTTTAAAAGGGGAGTGTAAGAAATTATTTTCTAAGGACATGGAAGAACATTTTAAAATATTAGGTTGTCTTATGTGGAGGTGAGTCACACTCTCAAATAAATCATTTTAAAAGTTTAAAATACCATATAAGTCTTGGAAGGTCCACTAAGGCACCATAAAAATAATCCAAAAAATCTAAAATTAAATTATTTTAAATATAAAACATTTTTTTGTAGAAAATCCATTTTATTTTATTTTATTAGATCACTATTCTGTGCTTATGATATCATAAAACACATTATACAATTAAACGATATTTAATATTTACCCAAAAATTCGACTCTCCCAAAAAATTATGAAAATTTACCATTCTTAAATTTTTACATTATGAATCCTAATATTATATTCATTTTTATCTATATAATTTTATAAATATGTGAATATTCAATTTTAAAATAAAAACTGACATTTATTAAAATTTTGTGGTATTTGAAAAAAAATAGTTTTCAAACCTCAATAAAAATTTCAATTATATTCATAATATTTTAATGAACATTTATATTTAATAAAAAGTAATTTAGTAATAATATTTTCTTAAAATATTATTTAATTAAAAAGTATATAAATTCAAAAAATTAACTTTCATAATTTAATAATAACTAAATATACTATTATTTATTTAAAAACAATTTTCAAAATAACAATAATAATATGAATGTATATTATTTATAAAAAAATCACATAATCATAGTACTAAGGCCTTTTTACATAAATTTTAATAACACCCACATAAGACCTAAGGGTAAGGTGTGTGATGATGAATGACTCTTTGGGTGGGTAGGATAACATCTCTCAGGTGGTAATCTCTGTTAACTTCCACATATCCTATATGCAATTCTAATCAAGCTTAACATGTTTAGTTCAGGCTTGGGTTTGGTCAAAATCGAATCCCAGTGACACTACCTCCTTTCCAAGCTCCGAAAAATGGGATTCTTATGGAGAAATTATGCTGGATGAGGCCATCACTTCATTTTTCTCATTAAATTGGATTTATTGACGCACCATATTTATACTAATCATGTGATCATTATTTGACGACAATACTAACAACGATAACAATTATTAAAGGTAATTTAAAATCAAAAACATAAAACCAAGAAAGGAATATGTTTTATATGAACATTTTACATAATAAGACATTTATTTAGATCAAGACTATGTTTTATTAAAAAAAAATTGGGTCGTTACAATTAAAGAATGCATGAGAGCCTGAACAAACAACTTGTCCTTCATCCCATTAATGAAATGCCTCTAATTGATCGACAATAGGATCAATTACCTAAATATAGTTGATCAATGTATTTTTAAAAATTATATTTTTTTATTTATCTCTTTAATACATTGGGTTTGAATCTCAATTAGTATAAACGTTTTTGTTCTTGATGAAATTTATAGTTATTAATTATCTTCTTCTATAAACATATAATTAAGTGAATGTAATTTAAAAAATTTTTTATTTAAATTCATAATTTATATTTATAAACACCATTAAATCTTGTTGATAACACCAAAAAATTTCTCAAAGATGATCTTGATAATGTGTTTCAAATATTTTCATTTGAAATTCCCCGCAATATCATTCCATGATCTACTCATTTATGCCCAGACCAAATAAATCCATGAAGAGGGGGTATTATTATTCTTCAAAGGGTCCCACAAAATATATGATTAGTTTAGAATATTTTTTATGTGATTATACATGAAAGTATTCACAACATGGAAAATATACCCCAACACATATTCAACTAACTTTTTTAAATCAATTATAGCTGGAATATTTATACCCATCAAGAATCATAATTGTTTGGAATAGTTGTGATGTTTCAAACATGAATGAAGAGATCACAAGTCATACTATTTGACTTTATGAAACATACTTAAAAATTTCCTAATCACCAAAATCATCTTATACTATTGAAATCAAATAATTTCAACATGAATCTCATAAAAAAATTGTGTCCTTTTTTATTTTACAATTTCCAGCCACTAATTAATATTTCATAAAATGAAGAAAGTCTTAAAAAATATCTTATAATGTCTTAAAAAATCTTATAGTCTTCCATTATACCAGGAAAATATTAAATGATATCAAATTACTACGTGCATTCTAAATAAGTCTTAAATAGCCTAAAAACTGTTTTATGGGACTCGTAAATAGATAAATATGATATCAATGTATTACAAGATCTCATAAAAAGTGTTTTGAAGTTAAAAAATATAATAAAAAATATCACCAATGTCTTATTAAATACATAATTTATTAAAAAATGTAATAAATGTATTTAAAAATCATAAGGTCTTATAAAATATTTAAGTACAATTAAAACACTAGAAAATAAATACATTTATATATCCTAAAGAGTGATACCACTCATCCTCTACTAAACAAATAACCTCATATAATGACCTCCAAATCATGTCAAACAATAAAAGAATATAAAAATCATACCAAAACATATTTAAATATTAATATCTCATGTTAAAAATCTATTAGGTTCATCATAATACAATCATGTATCATTCCCTATTGTTATATAATAATAAACATTTTCACAAAACTCATCTAAAATCTCATTCTTTATTATGGTGAATAATTTAGGTGAATCTCTAGAATCAAATAAATTTGTGAAATATCAAGGCCCATTTAAAATAAATCAACTTAACTTTCATTATAAAGATCCATCAAATTAGGTAAATTGTTATTTTTCACATATTCAAGTGTGTATAGAAATAACAACAAATATTATTTTATTTAATGACATGTTCATTTATTCTGAATTCTCTCACGCACATGATTAGACACTAAATAATGAGATTAATTTATATTACACCACATTTTAACAACCCTAATTTTTTATTAGGATATTATGATCAATATATTATTTTACATGCAACACTGAGCATTGTGTGAACAATGATATAATTTATATTTTTTATTAATCAAATTTGTCCATTATAACACATTCATTAAATTAGTGGTATGAATATGAGAAATAAAATAATGAAAAATATTTATTATGGTCTTTATATTGTAAATTTATTTATTAATGTCAAAAACATAGGTTTCTAATTTTTAATAAAGTCATTATATGCTTCAAAAATATATTTTGATAAGAAAATTGTTTTATGAAATTTTAGGTATGAACATTATAATTAATTTCTATTATTTTAATGAAATTTTATTTGTGTGGATAAATATTATTTTTGAAATAATAATATCTGTATAATATTAGATTTTATTTTTTTTATTTTACTAAAAATATTTAATTTTCAATGAATAGTAAAATAACATATATTTTTAAATCTATCAATTCGATTCATGAAGTCAGATGATTTAAAATATCATTTTGTCTTTAAATTAATATTAAACTAACCAAAAATCAATTTTAATTATATATAATTATATTAATTAAATTTTAATCAACTTTATAGTTTAGTTTTTTCATGTTTATTTTTAGGCTTAATTTTTTTTCGGAAAAATGTTTTTAATGACGATTTACAAAATTATTTTAAAATGAATTTCGCCAAATTATATAAATTTAATAATGAAAATTTGAGTCAATATTTGGAATCATGATTTTAAAAATATTTAATTGTTTCTCTTTTATTTTTTTCATTATGAATAATAACCACATTTATGATTTGTCTCCTTGATAAGGTTCAAATATGTAAAATTTGCTATGAAATTAAGATAAATCTTTATAATTTCAATAAAACATTCCATTATCCAATTGGAATAGTTTATTTATTAAAATATATTGGGAAAACCCCATTAATGTGTAATTTCTATATTTCTGGGTTATTGGTGTTTTTTGAAAAATGCATTTGACAATATTCCATCATGGTTGATGTTAGAAAAGATGATTTGATGGTGGAGCGGTTTCATAGTGTGCTAAATTTTTTGGCCTAAAATGGGGATTCTGTTTTATGGGAAGGGAGTAATTTCCAAATAACATAATTGGAGAAACACATATGTAGTATGAAAAATATGAATGTGAATTGGGAATGGTAGGTTTTATATATTATAATACTTCTATACGGACCAGAAAAAAGTTTATATACCGTAAAGGAATCTATAATTGGTGGATGAATGCGGTGAATTAAGAAACACGCAAAAGAGGATTGTTTTTGGTAATATCTTTGTTTTTTAAAAGATATTGAACTAAAGGACTCCACAAAGGGATCACTATTTATAGAGGATGATTTTGATTTAAGGGGTGTCATAAAATGATAAAAGTGCTCTATGGACTGCTTAATAAGTTTATTACAAGGTGATAACTAATCCACTAATGAGATAATGGTAATTTTAAATAGAATATATTTAGGGATATATTTTATTATATAAATGAACCTAATAACTGTGGGAAAATTTTATTAGAGAAGATCATCACTGGAATAATTTAGCTAAGTCAAAATGGGTTCGTAAGGGAGAAATTCAACAAAGGAGGTAGTTCGTAAATACATTTTGTAGAAGTGGTTCATATTTCCCTACTATTCAAAAATGAAAAGGGGTCACATATGATCAATATTAGTGAAAGATAAGGTATTATAGAATAGAGAGGTTGACCAAGAGGCACTCACGATATGTGATTCAAGGTAGCTCATGAAGGGATTTAAGAAGTACATAAAAGAGGAGAGATAGTTCACGAAGGGTATTTCCGCAAGTAAATCTCTACATGGGGAAGTATAATATATCTATCAAGTGAAAAAATAGGTTCATAGAACAATCATGTCTTAAAAAATACTATCTTAATTCACATAAATAGTAGAATCGTCTAAAAGTGTATCTCACAAACATCAATTGAGAGAGTAGTGATATTTAAAATTGCAAATCCTTGTAAATTTGGACAAATAATGAGGCCAATAGAAATTTTTTTAATTTCTGTACACTTTGGTAGATTTTGTAAATATGAAAATTTTATTTGTATAATCTTGGATTTAGCCTTGTGAGGGATAGCCAAGTAAAATTGTTGTGCCTCATGCATGATTTTATTTTTGTTCATACATTCCCACATGAAAGAGAGAGAAGATTGTTCTGTTTAATGATGAAACATGATGCCAAAAAGATGTTTTTTATGCTATAATACACATATTCATCCCCTCTGAGAGTATTTAACCTCATCGGGATAACACATTATCATTCATGTCTTTAAAATGTGGAATATTGGATCCAATTTTTATAGATTATAACCATTATATTATTTTAATAGAAGGAAAAATACGAAATTCCACGATGTTGATTTTTTTATATTTCCATAGGTAAAAAAATAAGTTATGAAAAAGTGTTAATGTTTATTTTGAAAATCAATAATTTTTTTTTCATGTAAATTTATTTTTAATATTTAAAGATGATATAATTAATTTAAATTCCTATGAAACACTGATACAATGCTTTTGCAGATAGTACAAAAATCATAGAAAATTCATTTAAAACTATAACATTAATATGATTTGGATGATTTTTAAAATATATATAACTTAATAGTTAAATATAATTTTTAATATATGTAAATTTTTTATACCTGAATTTAATTTCTATCTTGATGTCTCTAAACTCAAAATAAATAAATAGTCCAAGAAATAAATTTAATGATATATAATGTTAAATAATATTTTATTAAATGATTCCAAAATAAAAAACATATTAAAAGAGAAAAACTATGATGGTATGTATTCTAATATATTATCCATGGATCCCTTGAGAGCCATTATTCACCATATAAGTATATTAAAGACCCGAAAGGCCAAAAACATTGGTTACCTTAGTTAAGGGTAAAATGGTTTTTGAAGGGGGTTAAACCAAATTTTAATGTATAAAATTCAACTTAAACATATAGAAATTTAATTTCATCAATGTATTTCAACATTATCCTATATTAACATTTAAATTATCTCAATATTGTGATCGTTAGAATGGATATGTTTTATAGTCTAATTAAGTCATTCAAATTATTCAAAGTGTGTCCTTTCTCACAGTTATAAAAGGGAACAAATTATTATCCCTTATTCACAAATATTTATCCCTCTATATCCAAAAATACCTTTTGTAATATCATCCTATATTCACTCACCACATCCTATAGATTGTTTTATATCCCTGATGTCATCCTTTCATGCTTTAAGGTGTATTCTAAAGGAGGTTTTTGAACAAAGAGGTATAACTCTAAACTGAGTACTAAAATTTTTATTTATTCTGGTAAATTATATATAAATATATACAACATACAATATAAAATAATTATTTCATTATCTAAAATAGAGTTAATTCTTTTTATATTTATGTAATAAAAATTATTTAACATGTGGGAAAAGAAATAATTTGTAGTGTGTATGTGTAGACTACCACATCTATAAAGTGATGAATTTATTTTTTTCATCACTAATTAACATAGATTTTTATTAATATGGATGTAATAAATATATATTACATTATTGTGAATAATATTCTTAATAATGGTGAATTATTATTTAATTTTATTTCATTCTGCCCTTTGAAAATTGGAAACATCACTCACGTGTACATACGAAATGGAGTCACCACAATGTAATAAAAATAATATTTCCACATTGATTTAACTAAATAAATATAAATGTGCTTATAGTTATAACATATTATATTCATGAAATTATAAAATTTATAGAGATTATGGAATCGCGATCACTGTAAAAGGAATGGGATTTCTGAACTGAAACCAACATGAAAAATGACTATCAATTACTTGGAACATTTATTTTAATAATTATTGTTTTAAAAATAGATTATAAGATACTATAAGTATATCTTATATGGTATGATATATATGAATATGTTCCTAGTTATATTTATCATAAATCTTTATTCAATATATTGGCTTTTTGAGTTTGTACAAATCAAAATAATATTTAAGATATGTGTTTGTGGTATTAATTTTATTTCTATGATACATATATCATATCCACCAGTTTTTTTATGTGGTGAATATAATACAGATAAATTTTATTTACAATGATTCTCAATAAATTTATGTGTATTTAGAAATCAATTTATAGATATATTTTCATGATGTTTGGATTGGTAGATTACTAAGAAGTAAAAGTTTATGTTAGAATATCATTTATTTTGGAAGATATCTATTCTAAGTTTCAATTGAAGGAATTTTTATAGAAAATAACCATCAAACCACTTATATATGTATTTATATCCTAGTTATTCCTTTATTAATCATGTATTAGAACAATTTCTTTCAGAACCCTCCCTGAAAGGTGTACCCATCCTAGGCCAATAATGTGAAAAGAGGTTTAATGACCCCTAAGTCCTGCCTCTAGTAGACCCCATGTTGGTGACTAGAACTGAGGGTATAGTAAACACACAAATTAAAGGAATTAACCTCTAAAAGAACACAGGAGAAATAGTGAGATAATATAGGAACCAACCAACTCTATCTCAGACTGTAATATAAAAGAAATCCCAAGTGCACATATGTAATTTCATAATAAAACTACTACAACTAAAAGGGAAAATCTTCAGGTACCCAAAATAAAGTGAAAAGAACAATGACTATGGAGCCTAGATAGCTCCGACAAACCCATGCTAGTAGAAACCAGTATGATCTCTAACCTTATCAAAGTGACCTGCAAAATGTTTTATATATACATATGGTGAGTATAACTGTATACTCAGTAGAATCCTTCCCGAATCCCCTCCTGAAAATGTAAAGAAAGAATGCCAAAGCGTAGTGAACAACAAGTGAAACTAACTCATCACCTAAAAGGTATAATAAGTTCCTAGCCTCACCATGGCTACTCTCCACATGTAACACTTGAAAGAGTATATATTATAACAAATAATTTCAAGGGAACCCCGTTACTACTTCCACACTAGTTTTCCTCTTTTCCCCAACGTCGCACATCATAAGCACCTCTCTCCAAAAAGGCTTTCTTGAAGACACCTGAGAAAAATTCCACAACATGCACCTCATGAATCAAAACCCCCACGTCCACACAAGAAAATAAACTATGTGGGTTACCAGAGCCACTACAGCTCTCATAACGTTCATCACACATCGGGCATTATACGTCAAGCCATTATAGCCCACACACCATGTAAGAATCCTTATTCCATCACAGCTTATACATGTTACGCCTATAGTAGCCCATATAAAACTATATCATGAATATATGTGTGTGAATAACCATACGCCTTTACAACCTTCTAGACACATATATGGGGAAAACTAACTCTTGTTCTTGCTATCACAATTAACTACCAAGAGATGAGAGTGGGGACAAAGGGGGTTGTCAGCCATCTATACTCCCACAAAAATGTTGGGGAAAACACCCCCATGGCCCAGAATCCCTGGGGTGTTAGTTTCTCGAACTTACGGGGTGGAGTAGCCTATAGAAACACAAAACATACAGAATATACTATTTCTCACAACAACACTACGTGCATATGATAGTCTTAGACTAAACTGCTGCTAACGTCCCTCAGAATCCCGACTTCCACATATAAGACTAGGTATCCTATTAGCACAAAACCATTTAAAGAGCTTAAATTCATTACCCCATTCCCTTTTTATAATTTTTACATTATGTTAATTAATTATTTAACCATTAATTAACTATAAATAATTTCCACATTATATTTCATTTGCATCACACCCAATTTCCACTGTCCCTTTAAATTGTAACCTCATCATTGTGTTCGTGCTAGCGCGAACCCCTTGGGTTAACATCATTTATTTAATCATTTATTTACAACATTTTTTCTTTCCCATATTCCCAAAAATTCTATAAAAACATTTTTAATTTCCCATATTCCCATACCACACATGTCTTCGACCTGTTTTGGAAGGACGGTAAGAAACTAGCTACCTTGAGTAGTGGGGAAAGTAAAGAGGATAAATAACCAACAAGAATCATTAATCAACCAAAAGTCGCATCCTACCCATTTCATCATCCTCGGTGTCCTCCCTAACACCCACATTCATAAAACGATGCATCTCACCACTCTAGGTGTCATCTGCTGCCACAAAAAATAAGCCTCCATGCCCTCACATATCAAAACAACCATCCAGGCTCACATCACAACAAAATAAGTAGCAAAAAAACATCATATCAATTGGTATCTTGGCCCTTAAACAAGAAAGATGGTAACTCAGAACCCTACAAAGAAATATTATTTATCAAACAAAATTTTCTTTAATACATCTTTATTTTACCGATTTTTTATTCATAGTTTCCAACTACGGGAAACCTAAATAGTATGTTATCACAAATTGATTAAACATTCTTACTACATCAATTAGATTAGTATAAAATTACAACCACAGTAATTGGATTCCTTTAAATGACTCATTATCTTTAGCCAAACAATTATCAATTTAATCTGGCTTTAGGTTCTTTATCTATTTCCATCAAGAACGAAAATATATACAAAGAAAGAATAGATATCACACTATCTAGAAAAACAAGAGGCAATAACATACAATTGACTTCAATTTATTTATCCAGTTAAAACATTTTTTGTATCAATTCCAGTGTGATCTAGTGGGATAAAAAATGATAACTATATAGTTGCTCATAAAATAAAAGAGAAGAAATGAATCCCCTACCTCAAATTGTTTTTGAAATCCTTTATATGAGAATGAGCCACACTGCGGGTTACGATATCCCCCCCCCCCTGTGAAAACTATATCAACCCAAGGATGTAGAGACACCACCACACTAGTCAACACAGAAGAAAAAAAACATTAAGAACATGGAGATATTATTCTAGTAAAGGTCATTGAGAAATGGAAGGAGATAAACCTAAAAGAATGATGATAGATCATACCTTATATCGAAGATTGATCGATACTGCATGGATGCATCAAAAACCAAGGAGAACAAATCCAAGGAGGAAAGTCTTATTGCGCAACTCTTATAAGATGGAATGAAATGATCGAGCAACTCGTAGTTGAGAACACGGAGGAATAACTTGGAAGGATGATACCTCGTCCCATTAGAAGATTTAACGGTGCATTGATTTAAGAAACAATTGATTTTACATTAAAAGATGATCGCATTAAACTATACGGTTGGACCAAGTAAAAGCATCCTAAGCCTTAGGAAAAATTAATATAAGAGTTGTGACTTTTGAATCAACCATAGAGTCCCTAAAATGAGGCTTTAAATGCATTTTATGTCAAAGGAAACTTCAAAAGGTAAAAACTGTAGAAATATGGAAACACTGTTCATGAACATGAAATTGGAAATGGAAATATAGGTTACAGTTGGACCTCACCATTCTGGAAACACTGTTCATGAACTCAAAATTTGTAAATGAAAATAGAGGTTACCGTTAGACCTCACCATTCTGGAAACACTATTCATGAACTCCAAATTTGGAAAAGGAAATAGAGGTTACCCTTGGACCTCACCGTTATGAAAACACTGTTCATGAACTAAAAATTTGGAAAAGTATTGAGGATATGTCACCATAACCACCCAAAAGACCTCTGAAACCAGATTTTCGTAAAGAAATAGATCGGAGAGGTCAGAGCCATTACATCAGACACATCTCAAAACATTCTCATCCTCGATAATTCATAACCAATCTAAAAGGAAATAGAAAATAATTCCAAAAAACCACCCTTCTAGATACCTCTCAAATGAGAGCACGCCACAAGAATAAAGCCAAATAAATCTATCTCATAAACATGAATGTTGTACAACCACAATGTCAACAACATTACATGAAAAGAGATAAACAACAAACAACTCTAGGTGCTGAGCAAGTATATGTGGTACACTTTCCTAGGTACTCCCCTCCAGATATTTCCTAAAAACATCCACTAAAAATTAATCCTTGTTCGCTATAATGTGGGATGATTTTCATAAATGTCCCACTACCACCTAAATAGAGTTATGTCCTCCCAGAGATCAGGGTAAACTAGTAACAAAGTCCATTGCTATGTCCTCCCATTTACACTGAGGAGAATTTAATGGTGTGAGAAGACCACCAGGAACAGAGTTTTCGAACTTCACCTTCTGGTAGAGGAATCAATGAGACACAGATTTCACAACTGCACACTTCAGCCCAGGCCACAAAAACCGACTCCTCAATTCCCAGTACATCATTTTCATTCCATGATGCACCGCTAATGGTGAACTATTGAACTCTATGAGAACCACCTCATGCATGGAAAAAGTAACAAATAGCCTTCTGTGATACAACACTCGGTGTTGTTCATCCTCACACCAAACATCAAGGGCCTCACCACAAACAAATCAGTCTCTCCTGACCTTAGGCTCATGATCCCCCACCAGGGACTCTTCAATATTCTGCACTAGATATGATTTTACCATCATCTGGAAAAGACATCCTCTTCCCCAAACTTCTCCCATATCAGGATGTAATGATGACGGTTCTTCCATAACTCTCCAGGAATCACCAGATTCACACACTACTTAACTACATGAATTCTGACTCAGTGTATCATCTACAAAATTACCATTTCTAGGTGTATAAGATATTTTCAAGTCATATTGATGTACGAACTCCATCCACTGACATTGCCGTATGTTCACGTCATGCTGGGAGAAAACTATTCTCAAACACTTATGATTGGTGAAAATCACAAAACGCTCTCCAAGGAGGTAATATCTCCACAACTTCAGAGAAAACACCTCAACTACCAAATCAAGATCATGGGTAACATGGTTTTGGTCATGGGGATGAAACTGCTGAGCCCCAAAAGAAACAACTAATCTCTACCGCATCCACACACATCCTAACACTAGATGTGAACCATCACAACGAGCATCAAACTGAACTCCATCTACTGGAAGACAAAGACTTAGAGCACTTACTAACTGTTCCTTTAGATACATGAAATCTTACTTTACATTGATCAGTACATATGAATGCATGATCCTTGCAGGTCAAAGCTGTTAGAGGAGTCGCAACTCGAGGGAAATCGACTACGAACCTCCTGTAGTAGCCTACGTTACCAAGGAAACATCACACATTTGACACTATCATGGGGGATTACCAAGACACATAATATTTTATCTATGACGGATCTATAGATACTCCCTTCTGGGACACAACAATCCCCAAGAAATGGACTTCTCAAGCCCAAAACTAACACTTCACCGACTTCCCAAATAGTTAATGTTGAAGAAGAACTCCCAAAACGACGTGTATATTCTCTGTATGTTCCTCCAAAGATGTGGAGTACACAAGGATGTCATAGATGAAAACCACCACTAACATTTCTAGGAACTCATGGAACACAGCATTGAACAATCCCATGAACACAGCTAGAGAATTTTTCATGCTGAACGACATTACAAAGAACTCATAATTCCCATGAAAACAATGGAAAGAAATCTTTGGGATATCCTCAATCTTTACACACATCTGATGATATCCTAACTGCAAGTCGATATTTTAGAACCAAATTTCACACTTTACTAGATCGAATAAATCATTATTTTGTGGAATGACGTAGTGATTATTCATTGTCAATTTGTCTAACTGATGATAATTGACACACAACTGCAGTATGTCATTATCCTTATTCACAAAAAAAATGGGTGCACCCACAACGACACTCTTGGCCAAACAAAACCACACTGCAACAGATCATCAAGATGTATACGTAGGTATTCTAACTCAGAAGGGTCCATCCTCTATGGATACATAGATATAGGAGATGCTCTTAGTTGTAGGTGGACCCCAAACTCAATCTCTCATCGATGGGTTAATGAAAAAACCTCTTCTAGAAATATATTAGGGTACACTCCTATGACCGTTGGAAATGCGAACCATTGATCCTTTGAAGTACATAGCATCATCTTAGCCATCATGGATGATAAGGATAGAACAGGCCTCTGACCCATCTGACGGTCTCGCTCGCCAACAAACACCAATGGATCTCCATATGCATCGAAGAACACAACTTGCCTCCTAAAGCAATCCACAATATCCTGAAATGAATACAACCAATCCATTCCAAGGATGAAATCATATGGTTGTATTCGTAAACATAAGAAAATATCCCCAAGAGCGGTGCTTCCGTAACACTAGCTCACAATATCTACATACATCAAACAAGTCATCTTGGCCTCCAACTGGCGGAGTCAATGCCAACGACACTAGAAGCATCTCTACCTCATGTCCTAAAGCATGGACAATGGTATGTGATGTGAAGGAGTGTGTCACTCATGAATAAAAAAAGTTATACACCAAGGATGAAAACATGGAAAGGGAACCTCAAACAACATATGGATCACTTAGAGATGGCAACGCTAAAGCATGAATCTGACCAAAACCTTCTCCACTACCTCTCTAGAACTGATGATGACCACCACCACAGACACACTCTTATATCTGAGGATGGGGAGTGTCACGGGGATGTCCTAAACCTGCCCCATCTACCCTATGCTGATCTAAAGCTGGTGCAACCTGTTGCTGCTACCTCGGCTAGAACTGCCTCAAAATAGGAACCTAGAGTGGAACACCTTGGGCACAATGACTGCTCTGAATGTTCGGGAACTCTCGCTGTGGATGACCTCGACCCCCATAAGAAAAAAAGTGGTTGATCCCTTGGCATAGGCCAGAGAGCTTCTTCCCCCAGAGAAACAAGATACTTAGGGCTGGGACCTATGCCCGGCCAAATAGAAAGCCTTCTGCCCTGGAAACCGTGAACCCTAGAACACAGCTCTGCTTCGTGAGGAATCCTGATGACTCCCCTATCTTGATGATCCAGTTCTGACCAAAGTTATCTCGATGACCTCTCCCATCGCCAGAACCACAAGATATGTCTTAATCATAAATACGATGACCTGGAGCTGGATATCTAGACACAAACCCTCCTCAAAATGCCTCACCTGGTCCTCCTTAACTGTAAAGAGGTCTGAAAAATATCATAAAAGCTTCCTGAAACGTATTCCAAACTCTCGTACACTAAAGATCCCATGTCTAAGGGTAAGAAGAACATAGATCCTGGACTCATTTTTGATCAAGGAATGAAACTTTACTCTAAACTTGTCTTGAAACTACTCCCATGAGATCAGTGACTCCTCACGATCCCCGAGGAACAACAACCACCACTACATCACTGCTCCATGCATCGTCATCACAACCATAGACACCCGATGCTTCTTCTGAGTACATATCAAACTGAAGGGTATCTCAACCTCCTATAAATAGTCCTCTGTGACTGCATCTGAAACTGATCCCTCATACATATGAAGACTCTAGCGCTGAAACTATCAGAGTGTCCTCCACAAAGTGTAGTTGTCGTCAACCTCTACCTGAGGGCAATCTCCCAGCCCAACCAGCTGGACATATTCTGTGTGATCCCGATGAGGAAGTCGATATGTAGCCATACCTACAAAATAAAAAATAGTTATAGATCCTAAACATAGAATATAGAAGACTCAGCAATAATTAATTTTTTTTCTTTTATTCATTTTTGGTTAACCCATACCATGGTCTACCCATTCAAACATAGGAATAAATAAGAATAAAGCATGATCATTTCCAAGGTATCCACCCTCCAATAAGTATCACCTTGTTTAGAAGCTATTGTAAACATAATGGTCTACATATCAGATCATAGGGGGCCATAAACACCAATGTCTTAACCGGTCACTTATTTTTACATCACATTCTAAACATGACTGTCACCATTTCCCTACCAACCCATGAAACCTTACTTGTGCCTAACACCAAACTCCATCATATCCCTTAACCAGACCTCTGATACCAATCTCTCATGACCCCCTCCCCACAAGGTGTGCCCCTTTGAGGATGGAAATTTGAGAAAGAGATAATGACCCTCGAGTCCTACCTCCAGTAAGCCTGTGGTTGGGGTCTAGCACTAAGTGTATAGTTAACACACTAATGGAAGGCATTATCATCTAAGAGGACACATGAAAAGGAAAGAGATTAGTTGGACACCAACCAAATTCAACATAGACTATATTATAAAAGAATTCCCAAGTGTACATCTTTAATGTCATACAATACTACTACAATGTAAAGGGAAAATCTACAAGTACCAAAAAAAAGTGAAAACTATAGTGACCACGAAGCCCAAACAGCTCCTGCAACCCCAAGCTAGTTGAGACCAGCATGATCTCCATCCTACTCCAAGTGACTTGAAAAACGTTTTATATATGCATAGGGTGAGTATAATAGTATACTCAGTAATATCATCCTCATAGCCTCTCATGAAAATGTAATTAAAGCATTCTAAAGCAGAGTGAACAACAAGTGAAACTAACTCATCACCTAAACAGGTATACTATGTTCCCAGCCTCAACATGGATACTATCATCAAGTAATGCATAGAAGATTATATAATATAATAAATAATATCAATGGTACCCCACTACTACTTCCCCACTGGTTTTTCACTTTTCCCCAACACCGCACATCCTAAGAATATCTCTCCAAAAAAGGATTGCCCAGAGACACCTTGACAAAGAACCAAAACATGAACCTCATGGAATAAAATCACAACTTCAACAGAATAAAAGTAACCAAGTAGTTTTTGGGATCCACCATAGCTCGCATAACGTGTATCATACGTTATGAATTATACCTCAAGCCATTATAGCCCACACATTGATTAAGAATCCTCAAGCTGTCACATCCTATAGACGTTACGCCTATAGTAGTCCATAGAAAACCATATAATGAATATAAGTTTGTGAATAACCACAAACCATTACAGCCATCTACACATATATATGGGAAAAACTAACTATTTTGCCTACCAGCACAAGTAAATACCAAGAGAAGAGAGTGGGGCCAAAGGGGGTAGTCAATTATCCATCCTTCCACAGAAATGTTAGATAAAACACCCCAGGGCTCAAAATCAATGGGGTGTTAGTTTCCCTAACTGATGGGGTGGATTATCATACAGAAACACAAAAAGTACAAAATATATTATAGCTCAAAACCACACTATGTGCACAACCTAGTCTTAATCTCAACTGTTTCTAACGTCTCTCGAACACCCAGATGCCACTTCTAAGACTAGGAATCCTATAAGTACACAACCATTAAATGAGATTTAATAAATTACATCATTCCCTTTTTATCAGTTTCAAATTACGTTAATTAATCATTTAAATAGTAATTATCCATAAATAATTTCTTCATTATATTTCATTATCATCACAACCAAAGTCCATTGTTCCTTTAAATTTTAACCTTACCATTGTGTCCTAGAATGCTCCAACCCCTTGGGTTAACATTATTTATTCAATCAATTATTAACTACATTATTACTTTCCCAAATTCCCATGAATTATAGAAAAACATTCTAAGCTAGTGAACACAAGGGGGCTCCACTCAGTGAGTTGATAAACTACCCATCAAGTCCTTTCCAAATATAGTAATAGCATAGACCCATCCTTCCTAGAGAAGATAAACACTGAAATCCTATGGCATACCCTACATGTATTCAACCATTTTTTGAAGGAGGGAAAGCAATGAAACTTCCTTGAGTAGTGGGAAAATTAATGAGGGTTAAAAAACAACAAGAATCAGCAAGCATCCAAACACTCACAGCTAACCGGTTTCATCAGCCCTGGTGTCCTGCCTAACACCCACATGCATAAACCAATGAATGTTTCCACTATAGGAATCAACTGCTGCCACAACCAATTGGCCTCCATGCCCCCACATATCAAAACAACTATCCAGGATCACATGAAAACACAAGAAGCAACAAAACAAACATCATAGCAATTAGGCTCTTAGTCTTTAAACAAGCAAGAGGGTGGCTCAGAAACCTACTAGGATTTATCTTTTATCAATGAACACGTTCATTAATCCATCTTGAATTAACATATATACTATTCATAGGTTCAAACTATGGGAATCCTAAATAATAATCTATCAAAAACTGATTAAACATGCTTACAGCATCAATTTTATTAGCATCAAAATTCAACAACAACAATCGGTTTCATTCACATGAGACTTTATCATTAACCGAAAACTTATCAATTTAATATATATTTAGTTTCTTTATATATTTCCATCAATAATGAAAATATAAACAAATAAAGAATATATATCACACTATCGAGGAAAAAAATGTAATAACATACGATCGATATCAATTTATTTATCTCATTTAAATAATTATTATGTCAATTCTATTGTCACATAGTGGGATAAAAAATGATAACTAAACAGTTTCACATAAAATAAAATAGAATCAATGAATCCCTTACTCGAAATGGTTTTTAATGTTCATTATATGATAATGAGCTGCACAACGGGTTATGATCTCCCCTAGTGATAACTGTATTGAACTGAGGATGTAGAGACACCACCACACCGGTCAACTTGCAAGAAAAACCCATTAAGAACATTGAGATACCATTTGATAAAAGAGAAAGGATAATCAAAAGGAGATGAGCCCAAAATAATGACGATAGAACATACCTTATATCAATGATTGATAGATACTTCTTGGTTGCATCAAGAACTAAGGAGAACCAACCCAATGAGGAAATTTTGATTATGCAACACCTGTGGGATTGAATGAATGGTTTGAGAAACTCACATATGAGAACATGGAGGAAGAACTAGGTATGATGATATCTCATCCCTTTAGAATATTTAATGGAGCATCAGTTTAAGATATGGTGGATTTTACATTAAAAGTTTATCACATTAAAAAACATCTTTTGACCAAGTAAAAGCATCCCATGCCTTGGGAAAAAGTAATATAGGAGTTATGGATTTTTAATCGGCCTTAGTGACCTTTAAAAAATTATTTAAATGGATTTTACATCAAAGGATATGTCAATGGCATGAAACTATAGGAAGCTGGAATCACTGTTCATGAACACAAAATTTTGCAGAGGAAATAAAGGATACCGTTGGACCCCACCATTCTGGAAACACTATTCATGAACTCAATATTTGGAAATAGAAATAGAGGTTACCATTGGACCTCACTATTCTGGAAACACTGTTCATGAACTCATAATTTGGGAATGAAAATAGTGGTTACCGTTAGAGCTCACTGTTCTGGAAACACTGTTCATGAAATCAAAATTCGGAAAAGGAAATAGAGGTTACCATTGGACCTCACCATTATGGAAACATTTTTCATCATCATGAAATTTGTAAAGGTGTTGGGGTAATTCACCATGACCTCCCAGAACACCTCAGACACCATATTATTTCAATGGAATGGATCATAGAGGTCCGAGCCATTAAAATTTTTTCTCTCTATGATACTTAAAATTATTACAGAATTATTTTTAAAGAAAAATGAAAATAATCTACCTTTGGTTGAATAAATGTTTCTTCCACGTCCATTATATTTAATAAATTTCCTTAAAATTATTTCTTATAATGGAAATTTGTACAAATGCTTACTTTCACCGCCCTTAAATTTTTCATATATTTAAAAAAAATTCTAGATGTTTTTTAAATAAGTTGTTTTTGAAAATTTAAAAAAGAATGAAAGGAATGGTTTATTTTTATATATATGAAATGAATTGATTTTCCTCATTTCATTACTACTCTTTATTTTAAATATTAATTTAAAAGATGCTAGGGTTAATTTCAATGAAAAAAATTACCTAATTTTTATTTTATTAAATGTTATAATTAGATTGGAATGTTTTTTATGTTTTCAGGGAAATCATTAAATGAAAATTTAAAGATATTTCTATTATATGTCATCATCCATTAATGATTTTCATGCAACATTGGGGGTTATGTTCTTATGATACCATCCAACTCATCTAGATGAGTTGTGATATTGAGGATTATGTGATGCTAGTATCATTACCATGGGTTAACAAAGTTATAATGAAATTTTTTGAGACCTATATATATTAATTGTGTTATGATCTGATTAAATGATGAGATGATTATAAAACCCAATTATTTTTCATGGGTTCTTGTGTGATTAAATGGTTTAATGATTATTAAACTCAGTCGCCTCAATGTGTTATGATACATAAAATTAATTAATAATTTATTATCCCATGGAACCCATGTTTTTTATATTGGTTCTGTTATGATCATCCACTAAATTTTTAAATCCATTTATCATATGAAATAATAATGGTAAACGAGTTGATGTTCTCAAAAAACTGTACGAAATAGGTAGGGATTCTTTATTCAATACTATATATGAATCAATTGGGGATTATTTATCTGATACGATATGGGGAACATGTGGTGATGCATTATCTTAGATTATATGATTTTATCTATAGCTAACCATGATATATGATATGGTTTCTATGCCTCTGTAGGTTACACAATCTTATGTAATATTTATAATTTTATTATTTGAAATCATAGATCATGATTTATTTTTTTCATGATTCCTTAATCAAGTGATATGTTCGTATTTTCTTCCATAACTCATGATTTACATCTATGAATATATGGGTATGATTTTTAGTTTGTAATATCATTTTCTCATTACTTTATTCTAATTATAATTTTACATAAGATTTTTTATTATAATATTCCATGTTTTTTCATATAGAAAACATGTGCACACCCCTTTATTTTTTTAAATTCTTCTTAGTTTATGAAGAAGGGTACTGTGTATAATGGGCCTAAAGGGTAACTTATATAAATAATGATGTTACATATGATAAATATTGAACATAAATAATATGTTTATGTATGTAGTTTTTTATGAACACTAAACAATTATGGTTTTGGGGGATGTAATGTTATTAGATTTATTGAGTATCTATCTAAAAGTATGTAATATTTTTTATGAAATTCTTTGGACTTTGTACATACATTATTACTTATTAGGTATCATACAGGTAGCCACCAGATATTCTATGGAGTTCCTAGATATAAAATTAAATAGTCATAATAGTAAATAATTAAATAAATAGAAAACTAATATAAATTTATTAGAAATCATATATGGTTAAAAAAGTATAACATAAAATAATTCAGATTCATAAAAAAAGCAAACAGATTGAACTTTGAATCCCTTAAAAACACTACCTAAATTAAAAAATAGATACAATTGTGTTTTATTGGTATAGAGAATAATGCACGTCACAATTGATGATCTCACAAACGAGAACACAATGTAACCCCTGGACATTGTACACACTATAATAAATAAAACATAGAAAAATGTTCCTTCCCTTACCATTGATACACACATAACAATTTCTGAACTTTTACATATTCCCCAACCCATTATAAACGCCACTCACAAACCAATTTCCATGATTATTGACAATATGATTCATAAGTGATGTTGGTGTAATAGTCTCCAATGATGTGGTTAAAATAATTACAAATGAATATTTTGAAATAATATAAGAAGGGTTTAAAAAAAATTAATTTACTAAATATAAATTTAAAACTGATGAGTAATATGATTAGATTAAAAATGTAATGATGTGTTTAAATCAATTAATAATTCATGTGAAATTTTATAATATAATATGGATTAGTAATTAATATAAATATGATTTGGGTATGTAATGATGCAATTGTTGGTGATAAATTTTCTAATAATTTTATGATATTAATGATGAAAAAATGTTCAATTAAATTAAAATAATGATCAAAGATAAAATACTATAATATTTATGTGAATGGTTAGTATTTGACTATTGAAATGGAAATGAAATATTTATATGGTTATGGAATAAATTTAAATAATTAATTTTTAGATATTAAATAAAATACTTGTAACTAACATAAATATTTTCAGTAATAAATAATATGAAGAGTATAGATATGAAATGGGATAAATATATTTTTTATGAAAGTTGGGATATAGTGATGTGGTGTAGCCATAGAGTTAGTTAGAGGTGGTAGTGAAATTGATACCTTCTATATCTGAATTCTTTCATATTTTCCTAGTGTATGGTTGTAGTCCCTTATGTTGGGTTTTTGTGATATTATATATTATGTTTTATTTTGTTATTTCTATTGAACTTCCAACTAAGTTGGTTAATTAAAACAACACACATAATTGGTTTTGGGTTATGATCACTTTTCCCAAAATCTAATCCATAGATGATAAAAATTCTAGAATAATATCATTTACCTACTTTGTGTATTTAGATGTAGTGGAGGCTATTATGGATTTGTGGCTATTTTTTACACATTAATTGATATTTGGTTATATTTGTTATGGAATGGGTGAACATTGGGGGTGTAAATGTATGGTAAATGGTATTATGTTTATTCCCTTTAGGACAAAATACCCTACCATGATATGATTTTAGATATTCAGGTATACGTTATATGGAAATTATTTTATTATTTATCTATAATATGGGTATTTTTTAGGATAACATGTTTTTTGAAGGGATGGTAATTCCCAGACGCAAGTATTTTACGCATTTAGGTTCCTAGATTTCTGGGGGTATTGATAAAAGGGACCTTTCATGTATGTATATAAATTCATATTCATGATTAATATATTACTCTACCTGAATACAGTTTTTTGGCATGTGTATCTTAGTAAGGATGCAAAAATAGTTAACATAGCCCGATTGTTAGTTGGCTTCACTATTTAATCACTGAGACATTAATATAATAATTTTACATTTTCATGAGTGGTGTTGAGGAGGATCCCATATATTATACTTAAATACTAACCAATATATATATATATATATACATTTTATTGTTATACTATTTTGTTGGAGAATGGGCAAGACAGTACTTGATCACATGGGTTGGTGTTAGTGGGTGTTTATAGAGTTGATATCGTTCATGTTTTATCATGTTATTTCATTTGAATTTTTTAGTTTATTTACGAAATTTCCTGTATTTTGTGCTAAATTAATTTTATTTATTAGTTGATTAGTTTTTCTTTTCTTTTTATAATGAGTCACGAGTGTAACTCCTCTAATTATTGTGTTTTCAAACATTAATTACTAGTCACTAACCCGTGTCTTATTCGAGGAAGCATTTAGGGGAAAAGTAATCATCACTATCATTCTAAAATAGTTCCAATGGTTTAAGTTGATGAAAATGTTGTAATATATATTCTTTTAATTGTTTAAATCGAGTTTAATGTTATTTAGTAGTGAGGATTTCATATTTTTTAGGATAATATCATCTACCAAACATAGTATGAAATATAGAAAACAATGATTGAAAATGAAAAATGTGTTTAATCTCTCCTACGATTTGATGTATGTACCTTGTTCTTAAAAAACATAATATGTGAGATGATGCTTATTATAGGTTATATACTTATGTGTGGTTCATGCACCATAATTACTGTACCTGTATTTTAATTGGAAAACATTGGAAATGTAAAATTTATAAAGACTCAATCATCGAAAAATAAAAAACCATCTATATGATTATTATTTAGTTCCATGTTTATGATAAATTTCAATGAGATAAGAGAATGAGTAGGTTATTATGGTTTCTTGTGATTATTTAGATGGATATTTCAATTAGTTTTCTTAGGATGTTTCTTATGTGATAATATTATTTAAAATTCTAATTATTTTTCATTATATCATGTATTAATTATAATTAGTATTAATTTATATTAATTTTACCTCTATTTATATTCATATTTTTTGTCTATCATATACTTATGTTGTGATGAAATAAATAATTAGTGTTAAATTTTAAATCTAAGAAGTAATAAATGAAAAAATATGATTATTCATAAATCTAAAATATTAACACAATTATAAAATATTTAAGGAATATTAAAACTTCTCTTAACTAGGGATATTACATTCATTTGATGGTATATTCTTATGAAATGATGACATATTCAAAACCTAGTGAATGTTTAAATTTAATAGGTTGAACTATTCAAAATATATTTTTTAATATTTCCATGACATACCATTTGATACATAAATTTCAATATTTATATAATGGTAAATATTTACTATCTAAAGATAATGTTATACTTTTGAAATCTGAAGAAAATATATATTGAATTTATAACATCCTTTATATTTCAGGATATGTTGGTTATTAAAAAAACATGCATAAAATTGTATGTTTTGTTGGTATTTTTCTTCCATAAAATTTTTTTTGGTAGGGTTTGTTTTAATATTTTTTATTCTTAAAATGGGTATTAAATAAGGGTTATATTTGGGTTTTATTTTATTGTAAATTTTTAAATTTTCTTTTAAATAATTATAGGGAATAGTTTTTGAAGAATGAATTGTTTTTATAAAATAATTGAGGTTTTTAATGTATGATTTTAACAAAAAAAATTGTTTTTAATATTGTGTTTAATGATAATATTTAACAGGACTAAATTAATGTGTTAAATATTTCAGATGATTCTATAAAACTAAAGTGAAATGGATTTTGTTAACTTGAAATATATTTAAAAAATAATTTAATTACATTCCTTACTATATGTGTTTTTTTAATTAAATGGTTTATTGGTTTATAGTATGAAAGTGATGAGGATATGTGATTATGGAAGAAAAATAGGCATCAATTTCAATCAATGATGTCATTTTGTGGAATGAATTGACTTGGTATTGTATAGCGGTGATATGGAATTGACTTTCATCCTTTCTATATGTTTCATTTCTCAAATATTGATTTGTTTTGTAAATATATGAATTAACATTGTTTATTTTTATATTTTCATTAAAGACATGTAATAAATATATAATCAATATTTTAATTAATGATAATTGATATGAAAATTCTTGTGATGGTGTTTTAATGATATTTAAACAATAAATAGTAAATAAGATCATTGGTAGTGTATCAGTTCTTCAGGTTGAGGAAGGATTATAAGATGTCAAAATTTCTACCTAGTTGACAATTATTTTTTGATCATTTTTGAGTTTCCTTGGAGGTATTTTTGTTTCAAGGAGTGGATCATATGTTGAGGAGGGAGAATCATGGGTATATAAAGAGGGTGTCTTGGGAAGAGTTACTTGAATTTTTTTTATAATTTGTTTTTTCTTGAGTGACGTAAATTTTATATAAGAACTATAATAAATTGTTTTGTATAGGTGGATATAATGTTATTTATCCTAGAATACTCATTGGGGGTTAAATTAGTTTATTTTTTACCTCTTATCTAATGATTTTGTATGAGTGTGATGTTTTAATGTCTCTTTAAATCTAGTGAGTCGATGATGAGTAACCTTCAATGGGTCTAAGACATAGAAATATGTGGTAAATCATGATGAAGAAATACAAGAATCTTTATTTTGGGAAATGATACTCAATGAGATTCATCCTTGTGATTTTAGGGTTATTTATGTCAATTCTATTAATTTGAGTGTATATGGTAGTAAAATTAAAATATATATAGAATCCATTAGTTAAAGAATAATTTTGTGATAGTTATTTACATGTGGCATGTAGTGACATCTGACGGGGGAGATAATTGATCTCTTTTTCATGCGCCAGGACCATAGAATTATAAGTTCCCAAATTATCAAAATGTCTATTGTTAACTGGTGATTTTTTTTGGTGTTATTGTGTCTCAATCATGGTGGTGTGTTATTTATGGTTTATATTGTGTGTTTTTTATAGAATAGAGAGTGTTATGTTTTTATGACTATATTACATTGATGAATAAATATCTTTAAATGATTATTGGGATTTTTAATTCAATAATTTATTATAGGTTTTTTTCTTTATATTGTTTAATATTCTAATTTTTGGGTTTTGATTCATAAATGTTGTGGTTCTTTTACATTTATAGTATTTACTACTTAAAGTAGATGAAAAATAAGTTTTTATGTTTGAACACATTATAAATAATTAAGAAAATTAAATTTATGTTTTTAATGGAAAAAGCCATGTTTGATTTAGATAAAATATTGAAGGAGTGATGTAATAGAATAAATCTTTACCTACTATTAATAAATAGTGAAATGTCGGTAAGACATTTCATGTTATTTGTTCATTTGATTAATTTCCTCCCTTACTGCAGATATTTTTGAAATATTGGATTTCAAAACACTTTTGAAGTTTAGTTCATATAGTAGATAATTTGGAAATATACCCCATTAATGAATGGATTTAATTATATTATAATTCTTGTATTAAGGGTATTATTCTTTCGATCAGTGAATTATTACCATGAGTAGATTTTTACATTGTATTTATATTTTCGTAATGAATAATGTTTTTCTCTTATGATTTATCATGGTTCTTTAGGATAAAGTTATTTTAGTTTAGGTGATACCTCTATTATATTTCATGTTTTAAGAGTTTGATTTTCATGTATTTCCCTCCAATTCTCAATATAATGAATTTTTTAAAATTTATCTAAATAATTTTCATATAGTATTGTCAGTCTTATACTTTTTTGGTTTGTATTGTCGGATTAGATCCTGTAGAAGAACTATACTATTATGGGTTTCATGGTATCATTCTTTATATAGTCTATGAATTATTATTATGGGTGATAAAATTTGGGGTCCAGAAAACCCCTTTTGAGGAATCTATTCTATAGAAACCACAAATCTAGTAACCTATATATGGTGTATTATTTATTACATTGGTAAAAGATACAAGGAATATCACAATACATGATTGATTGGTTTAGGATCTTGTAAGTGAAAAATATAATTCTGATTCCCATATTACATTGGAAAAATAAAATATATATCATAAAAATATTATATCATCATTAATTTTATGAATAATATCATTCTTTATATGCTAGTTATTTGAAAAAAGAAAAGGTTAATCTCTATTACTTGGTAAGTGTTTTTTACAACTGATGATACCATGAGTAAATATGGAATAATCAATATCAGAAGGTAAATAACATAAAAAACATTCTATCTAATTAATAACATGGGCATGAAATTCCTACTTGTATAATATCAAGGTAGTTATCTCATGGATTATGATAACTAAATTATCAATGAAGGAAATGTTACATGTTTGATGTCTTGATCTCATACATCATGATATATTTAACATCATGGAATTGGGCCAAGATAGTTTAATTGGTTGGTAGATATAAAAAAAATCCCATTCAATATGTCTATAAATTTAGTTTGTCTCAAGAGGCCAGTCGATGCATTAAGGGGATATATAATTCCATTCTCCATCCTTCACTACATGTCAAATGCATTTATTATATATTTGATGACAACATTAAATTCATGAAAATATTCCTTATAAAAATATATTCATATTTTGTAATGGATAACGAATATCGAGATTTAACTTGTTAAGAAAATAAATATCACAGTAAAACACTTCATTTTGTAATGGTATACAATCTGAGAAAAATGTATGTCCTTGATAAAAATAATATGGATATTTAAAATAAATATAATTTCCAATGAAATATGATTAAAATAAATTGATTGTTGCATGATATATTTAATGACCAAAAAATTAGTATTAGTTAAATGAATACTATTAATTCATCAAAAATATAGGTTTTGAAATACATTCCTTACTTATAAAAATAAAATAAATGGGAATAAAAGTTGAAAAATAATTATTCATTAAACAATCTTATTTTCAAAACCAATTAAAACATTAAAAATAAGCTATATATCATAAAATAGATTTTGAATTGGGGAATTCCATTCATGTTATTTACACCGAATAAACATTCACCTCTCCTTTTTAATAACAAAATTTGAAAATAACCATTGGGAAAACCTGAGAAATATTCATTTAGAAACATTTGAAAAATAAAATAGAACATAAAATTTTATTAATTAATCATTTTAGTAAATAAAAATTACTCATTGAATGAAATTTTGGGAAATATAGACATATAAGAATCATATACACTATGAAAAAAGAAAAATAAGAAAATACTTTCATTAAAATGTTACACTGTTTGATTCAAGTTCGAGTGATAGGAAAATTTGTATAATAAAATGTGAACTCCTTAAATATCCTTAGTGTAATAAAATATATTTATTTATGGAGGATATATTATTATATCCCCTCAATGAAAATAAGATAAATGTAAAAAAGGATAGTAAAAACATTTTATATCTTCAGTACATGTTAAATTGAAACCGCTTGTATGTTTAAAAATGAATTGAAACATTAAATTTCATGAATAAATATATATTAATGATAAATTCTTCAAAGGAGTATTATATTCCTCACATAAAAATTAATAGTATCATAATACTACTTAAGTTTCAATAGAGTGAAAATTGATATGAAATCCCCTACCTAAAGATTGACAATCATTGTAATTGTTTATTATGTTATAAATGGAAAATTTATATTTATTACACATACATAAACATTGTATAAATATCTATAATGTAATATATAAGTAATTTATAAAATTATATGACCTATATGTTACCAATATTTTAGTATTATAAAGGTTTTAGGTCTTAACTACTTCAAATTTAAGGAAAAATTTGTTTGGTAGTTCTGGTCCTTGTTCTTTGATTATAGTTCCATCATCTTCATAATGATAATGATGATTAAAATATCATTTATATATTTATTAAATTTATATTTATATTTATATTTATATTTATATTTATATTCACATATAATAGGTAAATATATAAAAATAAATAACACCATTCATAGAGATGGGATGCCGTATTTATGTAGAACACTAATTGACTTTTCAATGGTCCGAAAAAAAGAAAGTAAATAATAATTTAACATTTAATAATAATTTTTATATTATTTAACTATTATATTAAAATTAAAACTAGTTTTAAACATCCTGGTAAAGCGGAAATAAAAAATTGATCACATCTCTTCGTGGAGGTGGTAGTCCACAAAAACGCACAAGCAACATTGTTATTTTCTAATGAATTGGATGGTAAGAATGTAGATACGATATTATTATTTGATAAAATAATATTTTCATAAATATAATATATTCTCAATATTTCCTTCTTTATAACCATCAATGTAACGTGGTTGGGGAGAATGAATTACACTACTACATAGATATTACAAGTCATATGTAAGAACAGATGCTGTTTTTTCTTTTCATATGATGGAGAATGAGGGAAAATGATGTAACAAAAATAATAATTACAACTTCGTATGTTTATTTTACATTATTTATAATTTTAGTATGTTTATAATGAATTTATTTTAAGTACATGAAGAAAGAAACACGAAATATTTGGTAAAGGTGATTACCACTTCTTCGAGAGATTCCCTTTGGATTCATTATTCAGGAAACTTAGTATGGTATTTCCATAATAAAATAACATATAATTAGTGTGTAGTGATATTTAGAAGATAAATCTTATGGGTTTAGTTGATCTTTATAGATCTAATCCATGTAATAAAAAGTGAGAATGTGTTCTCATTAGTTAATTAGGGGAGGGGCACAATTTTTTTTATTTAAAGTATTAAATTAATATAAACTAGAAATCATGGATAGTGGATCTAAAAAGTTATAATTAAAATATGATATGATTTTGAGTTTGAATAGTATTATTTATTAAAATATATACATGTTCTTATTATGTTTTTAACCTCATATGTTAATTTTAATCCACATACACCTTTTGATGATTACAACAATAATAATTTTATTTAATATTAATGGGTCAAGAACATTACTATAAAAGGAAAAGTGATACATAAATGGTCAATGTATTATACTTTAAACATTATCATATTTACTTTTACAAATTAAATATTTTTATGAATTTTAAATGATTTAATAAAATTTTATTTGTTGTAAAATATCATTAATGTCATTTTTGACTTTGATAACAATATTTGACATTAATGATTTTAATATTGAAATATAATTTGAATATATATATATTTAAAATATTCCTAAATTATTATATTTATATATAAATATTTGGGATACTATAAATCACCTCAAAATTTACTTTTATAGTATTTAAAAGTATTGAATTATTTTATTTCTATTTTTTGTGTAAGAAATATGTTGTCATTGCATATGAATTTAAGATAATTATTTCATCACTAAAGATAAGAAATATATTAACGTGATAAAAATAGTTCTTTAATAATTTAAATTACTTTTTATAACTGAAAAAAGTTTATTATCTTCCTAAAAAAATAATATATATATTAAAACCATGACAGAGTCATTTATTAATTTATTATACACTTAAATATTAAAAAGGTGAAAGTAATATATGTATTAAAATTGTAATATTTTGAATCTTTACATAATCATGGAATAAATTAGCATCCATTAAAATAAAATAAATGTTTTTGAATGAATTTAAATCTTTATAACATTGGGTTTTAATTATAATTACAATTTTTCCAATTACAGAGGTGATAAATTATAACACTGTTATTGTTCATAATGTCATAAAATAAAAATAAAATAATTAAATATTGATTATATTTATTGAAAATATGGAATCCATTTCATCAAATTAAATTTATATACGTTTCAGAATTAATTTAAATTTAACACCATGAAATGTGAGGAAAAACAGTTTTCCCTAAAAATGTGTTTACATAATAAAAATTTACATATATCATATTTATATAAAATAATAATAATAATGTAATTAGTTAAATAATTATAAATCAGATGGATATTTTATCACTTTAAAAATAAATAAAAAATATAATGGACCAGTTAATTTAATTCATTTAATGTAAATAATATATTGTTTTACCAAAATCTGTATTCTTCATTTTTTAATGAAAAATAAATCTTTTAAAAATCTGATAAATTAAATTATGATAATATATACATTCCAATTTCAAAAATATTATCTGTTTTATAAAATTAATTTTCTAAAAGGGGTATAAGGTAGTTGTAATATCCACGCACAAAATTCATCAAAATTCTTAATTGATGGAAATTTTTTATTAAATCATAAGATATATGTACTGAAAAATAAGTAATTTATAACTATGATTTAATTAATAAATTTATATAAAATAATATGATTTTAATTTTTTTATACAATTTTTATGCTTATTAATACCCACCATTCCAATTTATAGGTTAATATATCTTAATCCTTTTTCATAGTTTGTTTAAACTTGTTGTTTCATGTAAAAATAATTAATTAAATAAGATTTATTTAATGATAAATATATCATTAAATATCAGGATGTCACATTCTACCCCCTTACATAAAATATTACCATAAAAAATCTATCATTCTGATACATAAAATGGTGGGTACTTCTACCTGATCACACTCTCAAGTTCCTCAGAGCTTCCTTAATTTTTTGATTTCACAAAAAAATGATCATGTGAGAGGTCTTATTTCATCGAACATTGTCTCTATAATCCAAAATATCACTTGGTATCTCCTCATAAGATATATCATAATCTAATAGTATGAATTCAATGTTAATTACATGTGAATAATTAGGTATTCAATTTCTTAGGAGAGATACATGGAACACATCATGCACTAGAGAGAGATTTTGTGGATGCACAAAGAGATAATATACAATACCAATATGATAGGGACTAATATATCTAGGTATAAAATTTTCTTTCATTACCAATATAATATCCATATTCTAATGATATATTATTAGGAATACCTTATCACCAACATGGAACTCTACATCTAATCGATGATTGTTAGCATAACTTTTCTGTTTCCCAAGATATTCCATTATATGATTTTAAATGAATCTATCATTGTATACCATTTCCATATATTGTTTAGTTCCCAATAGTTTTATTTCTATAAATTCTTCCCAAAATTTGGATGTTATTTTCTTCCTTCTATATAGGGCTTCATAAGGAGTAATTTGAATACTTGGGTGAAAACTATTATTGTATGAAATTTATACCCAAGGAAGGTGTTGAACTTAAACACCTTTTAAATCTATAGATAAATATCACAACATATCTTCTAATTTTTAATGGTATTCTTAGACAAACCACTTTCATGAGGATAATAAGATGTCCTAAAATGTATTTCTTTTTCCAGATCCTACTAATAGATTATCCAAAACATTCAGGTAATCCATGGATCCTGATAAGATACAATTGAGAGTAGTACCTCAGGAAATATCACAACTTTTTTAATGTATAACAGAGTATGATATTTATGGGGGAAATATTTTCTAATAGTGTAAAAATTTATTTATTTCATTGGATGATTGACTAAAACACAAATATTATTATTCTGTTTTGTTTTTTTGGGGTGTCTAATGATGAAATCCATGATCACGATTTCTTATATCCATTAAAGATATAGTAATGGTTTTAGAGTCCCCTTATACATCAGCCTCTCAACAATAAATATACAAAACACAAGAAATTAGGATTTATACTCATTAATATCCATTTTCATGTTATCACTGATGAAATATTCTTTCTGATATCTATGCATATTTATACTCATAGGATAAATAAATACGGAAAAACTGTGAGATTATTCCAACAATTCCTTCTTCAAATCTGGTATTGATGAGACACATACTATGTTCCCAAAAATTATCATTATAGAATTATCATGGTCATGTTTGGGACTATTTTCCACCTTTATCTATATTTCTTTACATTCATTTTATACATTAATAATCTATTCATGAATTGATGGTTATAAATTCATCATAGAGAGATAAAAACATACCCCTTTCTTAAATATTTCTAGATCAAACTTCTCCAAATCCATATATATTGGATATCTTTCAGTCCTCATCATCAAAATATAACATGTTATTAGTAACTGAGGGAAACAACCTCCCTGCTTTATATTCCATTATGGAAAGTTATTTGGTAATGACAATCATATCTATATTAAAACCATAAAATTAATAAAATATTCAACCATTTATGGGTAAATATATAATTCCAGATAGTGTTATTAGTATATATATCACACATTTCACCATAAAAATAATTCCTCTATATATTTAATGAAAAAATTACTACTAACACCTCCAAATAGTAAGTCAGATAATTTTTCTCATGAATTTTTATTTGGAGAGTTGAATAAGATATACACTATCACCATGCATGTGGAATCGTTATAGTCTCTTAAATTATGGATCAAAAATATTAATAAATCCCTTGCACACTAAAGAGTATTGCAAGAATATGTGTTCAAATTAATCTTCCCTTCAGTTCTATGAACATATCCTAAAATTCATATTTCCATAATAAAATGATCTCCTTCTGATTCATCAAGGCATATATATTATAAAAACATGAGAAATATTCCATAAATCATTGCTAGTTTCAAAAAAATGAAGAAAATTTTGGATTATAGTTATTATGATTGTTATAGTAAATTGTTTAATAAATTATATATTTGAATTACCAACTAATATACCTTTAGATGAGATTATATGTCTAGAGAATGAAACATAATGGGACCAAAAGTTATAAATGTAAAATTTGTCAAATAACTTATCCTACCATAATGTCATCATCATAATACTCAAATATTCTTTAATTAGATAGTTACTTATAAAATATTTAGGAATATAATATATAATGACTACCACAAACCAATAAACATATTATATAAAAACACTATTGGTTAAATCCATGATGATACCATGATATTTTGTAAGTCCAAATAGAATTAGTATATGTTTATAATTACCATTATTCAAACATAAGGATATATTGTACATATAATCCTTTTTTACCCTTAGTGGATGATATCAATTATAAAGTTAAAAATTTGAAAAATATTGATCTCCATGTAATTTATAAAATACATCTTCGATATGAGGTTGAGGGTACATGTTCTAAATAGTGATATTAGTGTTCATGATAATCCATTCGAATACATATTGACTCATATTTGTTATTAATAAAATGAATTAGTCAACCCATAGTGAAGAATTGGGCATGATAAATCCCCTATCAATATTCTCTAGGAGGATTTTCATTAAATCGTGTAACTAAATCATGGTTATTCTATTTTGATTTTTTGAAATAGGTTTTTTCACTAGGAAGGAGTTCTATGGAGAACTCGACATGATTACTCTGGGGGGGACTAGAGAGATCCTATGGAGAAACAATCTTCAATATCCCATACAATAGGAATAAAATCAATGTTTATTTTCTACCCAACCATCAAAATGAAATATCCTTCATGAATAAGTAGTAAAACCTATATGATAGATGTAATTTGCATCGGTAGTTCATGTTTTTTCTTAAACCTAAATACAATGATATGTTGATTTGGAATATTAAATATAACTATCATTCCATGAAATTTGATATGGAATATATACTTAGTGAATCAACCCATACAAAAAATTACATTCAATTCAACTAGGGAAAAACATTATTATAAAGAATCAAATTCCCCCAAAACATCTATCAGAGAGTACCTATATAATAATGACGCAGTCATAATGCCATTAAGATATTTCACTACAAACTAAATATCCAATCATGTAGGTCGTGATGCAATAACCTCTGATTTTTTTTATGTTAAAGTATGGTTAGGAAAAAAAGCAGTTCACTTCTATATTAGATAATGAGTGTACATTTCACTACATTACTTGTAAGTTCCACATAGGTTATAATAATTCCATAAGTTTGAATTTATCTTATTGGATGTTTTAGGCGGTATGTTCCCATTATTTATGATGAAATAGTATTAATAATACCATATCACATTATAAATTAAGTAAAGGATTAAAAATGTTTTGTTAATTTCCTTATATTCATTATCCAGATAACTCATTACTTAAAACATGAAATAAACTTTGATTCCAATAAAGAAATTTTTAGGATGTTTATTTCCACCATTTTTATATGATGGAAATTTTTTCATTCCTTTCCTATTCATCGATGCATTAGATTTGTCTTTATTTTCAGATGACGTCTTCATTTCATGACTTCAATTATCGATATACGATCTCGAAAATTAGTTCACTATCTTAATAGAACATGATATTATATCATCGTATAAGGAAAATATTTTTGAAACAAGTTCCCTTTAGGGTCCCTTCTTAATACCATACAATAAACAATCACTCTAGATTTTTGTATTATATATCTTGTTTTAAACACACCTTTCCAATATTTTATAGTAATCCCCATACTCTACTACACTTTTTCCTACCATCTACTTAAAAGTGTTTGGATTCCACTTTGGATTAACTTGTTAGTTTTGAGTAATTTATATACCAATGAATATCACATTAAATGTTATCTACTTTGTTATTTATATTCTTCTATCCTCTTTAGTGTAATATATAAATAGGCACCCCTGATTAGAATTTCCTCTTAATAAATAAACTACATTAATAACATTATCATTTTCATTATATACAAAATACAAGAATATATTTTTGATAGACTTAATCCATTATTGATGTACAATTGATTATAAGTTCAATTAAATTATAGAGGATTTATTCACATTATATGGCACAACATCTATGAATCAAACTATGGGATGATATGTTTTTCTATACAGGAAAGGTAATTCATCATAACATGAGTCAGGTGCCCTAATATGGCCAAGATCTGCTTAGTTCCAACACTATATGCATTTGATTGCTCTGTAAAGAAATACATAAATTAAAATTGGGTATTTATTTCCATTTTACATTAGGAATCATCACTAAATAATGTAACACACAGAGTTTTCTCATATTCAACATGAATATTGAGGCATAAAATAAAAATCCCTAAAATGATAAATCTTTTCAAATACCGAAAAGAAATATCATAATTCCCATGTTAGAAATTATTTTTTAAAATCTTGATCTCAATTATTCTTTTAGTAATTCTTAGATAACAATTATAGAAATCTAAACTCCATTAACCTATAATCTTTTCATTATTTATTACATTGATACATGAGACAATAAATATCACCATACAGGATTAATCATTATAACAATATATTAGAACTTGATACATACATGATTCCCATATTACATTGGAAATATTATATAAATATCATAAAATACATTCTTCCATACTTTATATTATTTATAATATCCTTTATCATATCATAAGTAATGTAATTAATATAAAGGGTTAGCTAATATGTTTTGTATGTGTTTCATACATTAGACTATATTAGGAGTAAATAAGGATCAAATAATATTTATAGGTAAATAACTGAAAACACATTCCAATTAATCAATAACGTGATAATGATATACCGGCATAGAAAATATCAATACAGTCAAATCATGGATGATAATAATATAATTCTAAGTAAAAAAATCTTAATGTTGAACATCATGATCTCAGATATAATGGTATCTTTAACATCAATACAGCGGGCCATGCCAATTTAATCAATGTGTTTGTATACACCAAAAGCTCAATTGATAGGCCAATCTAATTGTTTTTTATGATAGTCGATTTATTTTAGATCTATATAATTTTTGTCCACACTAATCACTACATGTCCATTGAATTCCACATATTTTAAATGACCAATTTAAATTCATAAATAATTTGACTTAGAAAAAATTTTTAGATTGATTAAAAGGTATTGAATATCAAAATTTCTCCATTATATTAAAAAAACTTCATATCTAAACACTATATGTAGTTTACAGTTTTGGATACAATTATATACATGATTCAAATAATATGGACTCTTTAGAGAATTTTAATTTCCAATTAAAGATGATGATAAGAAATTTAATGGTTTAGGAAGACGTTAATGACCAAAAAATTGATAAGAGATATAAGATTCCAATCAGCTCATCAAAATTATAGTTTATTCAATACATTCGTTTCTTTTGGATAGTAAGAAATACAAGGAAAACATTAAATTATGATTTCATTAAATAGTTTTATTTTGAATTCCATTGAACACATATTGAATGATTCTAGGTATCATAGAGGTGCATACATGAATAAACTTCCAATTAAATATCTAAATATTGGTTAATGAAATTTTTATAGGTGTTTTAGGAGGCTCATGGTTGTTCTGGGGGTTTTCTATGTAAAAAAGGGAATTTTTTCATCCAATTCATGTTTCATGGTTGGTGAATGGGTAGGGATAATGATGCATCCAAACTGCGCTAACTCGGAGGATGAGTGAATCGTTAAGAAAATATATTTATTGGGGAGATCCCAATCATGTATCCATGGAACGAATAATTACACACTATTGGTGCATGGTTTTTTAAATCATGTGAGCCTACATAGGTAACCTTGCACCTTAAACCTTATTGGGTAGAGTCAAGAACATAATTTTTTCACAGTTTAGAAAACTGTGTTACCAAACTGAGTTCCCCTTAAAAAAGTCTTGATTTTACAAAATTATCTCTTTTTATATTATGTATATCACTCTATTTTCTCTATATTTATTTCTCTTTCAGCCTTAGAGATACACTAAAGCACTCAATTCTTCCCAATGGTGGATCTACATCAAATCTATGTTATTTGGAGTGTCATTTCTTGCAGTTCGATGATCCGAGTAAGTCCAAGGATCGTATTGATATTATTTTTTGGATTATGGATTGTATATTTGTTCTTGTTATTATAAATAACTAAAAACTAATTTTCAATAGAATACTGGGTAGGGTAATCAAGGGTGCCTGGAATCCTGATCAAAGGCTAAGATTAATCATGCATTCATTTATGGAATCGAGGTAGGTGGGCTACAAGTTACATCCCATAGTATCCTTTTCATTTTGAGCATATTTGGTTGTTCTATTTATTCCCTATTTTCTAATATTCAATTCCTTTGGTGTTATGTGGTCTATTTATTAGATAAAAGATGAAGTGAACCCTTCATGATACCCAGAGGATGCATTATGGTTTATTTACCCAGTTAAGGGTCCCACATGGTGTGTCCCAATATTCACGAGCATGTAGAATGGTAATGTAATGAGTGGAGTATGTTTATATTAAAATAGATTCCCTGATAATTATTCTGACATGTTGGTTTGAGTTATAAAGAGTCACTAATGATGGTTGAGTCTTGACATGATAATGGCATAAGGGATTGTTTGGCACGATATAAAAAACGGTGAAGTGGATTAATGTGAATGAGTAAAATGACTTATGAATCCAAATGGGGATTCAAATATGGGTTAAGGACCTAAATATTCTAATGTTTTTAATGCTTTAATTTATATAAATTGAAGAAAATTTGAATAGGATAGTGTATTAGAGGTTTTTACTATACTAAATGGGATATTCTTAGTATATGGTAATTGTGTTAATGGTTTAAGGCTTTATAAGGGTTCATGAGTCAAATAAAATGAGAGTTTGAAATGTTTTTTTATTTATTGTGAATAGTTTTGATATGGTATATGTGGTAAATGGATATATAGATGTGGAAATGGGATGGAAGTTATGGGAATGGCATACAATCAACCCCAACAGGATGGGGTGGGGTGATGCTCTAAACCCCACCATGAGAATAAGTTGGTTAGGTAGTCAAACTGGTGCTCTAAGACCCTATGAATGCATGAGATTTTTAACTAGAATGACTCACTAAGGAATTTATAATGACATGGAATGACTACCTTGACAGACGCCATAATGTGTGTGTGTCATAATTTGTTAATACCACATAGACTGATGCTCCAAGGTATACATATTGGATTTGTTTTTAGATATCACCTAGTGTGATAGTGAGTTTATTTATTACCTTGTGATTTGTGTTTGACCAGAAAAGGATGTTGTGAAGTGAATTAAACACCAAACTCATGAAATTATGGGACAATAGTGGGTAGTTAAACAACAGATTACTAATGGAATCTTATCCCTATTTGTTCACTAGTTAAATATTTATTACATACAAAAACTATCTTTTTAAGATGGATATTTTTTGGACACCATTAGGTGTGGCCTACTTAGGTTTACTCTCACCCTACAATGAACTCCATTGGGTACTAGAGTAAATTTCATGGTTTCTAGTCGGGACAAGGGAAAATGCCTTGTTCTAGGGAGTTGAGTTGGGCTTGGGATGTTCATGGATGTGGTTTCAAACATAGCATAAGGACCCATTTATTGGGAATAAAAATGTTTTTCATTATTTTGGGCTTTCATTAATTTTCAACCTGTTTGAAAGACATGATATATTTACTATTGGGTTTGGGTTTATACCCTATTTGGGGAATGGTCAAAAATGAATGTTTCTTGGTTATGTTTATTAGTTACTTTTTTCACATGTTATCTTCTATGAATAGTATGATAAAGATGGTTTAGTACCGCATGTGATCTATTAGACCCACATAGCAATTCAGAAACTGATGGTATATGGGGATGAATGCTTGAGGTCATGCCGCAACCCTGCATGTGGAATTAAATTAGAGGATTCATGGTTAGGGTCATTACAAAGTAGTATGAGAGGAGGTATTTTTATGCCTTTTTATTTTGGGATTATAGATAGGGGATTTGGAAGTGTCAGGTCATGGAAATGAGATTGTTCATGGGAGTATTAATCACATGATTGAAGGAATACCCAACTACCTAGGGTAGAAATTACTGTCTGTGATATGTTTTATTACAGTTGAATGATATTTCACCATTGGGTGGTGCTCTTATTGTATTATGTGATAGTTTAATGATATTTTTATTGTGTCCAACATATCTTGAGTATGTACATTCAAGAATCATTATAGGAACCCAGAGATATTGTTAGCGTGAATCATGTTATCCACACATGGGATTGGTTTGTGGGGCATGAAATGTAGAATGCAGTTTACTTGTTAATTTTTTTTAAGAATTTAGTGACTGAAAAAGTGATGAAAATTGGTAAATAGAAAAGAATGTATAATAATGGATAAAAAATTGAATTTATGAAACGATATAAATAGGCAAACAAAATTTCTAGTAATTTACTAATAGGTGCAATGATATTAATTAGAATCTTTTGCATGTGATAAGTTGGTTGTGCCTAGTGAAGTGTATTCCTTTTGTAATTGTGTATTCTTTGTGTTATCTGATTTGAGTAGAATAATTGTCATTTAATGAAGATTCCAACATAAAATTGTGTTTAAGTAGGGTGATAAGAGTATACCACCATGAATGTTCCCCTTAAAAAGTATGAAGAGACTCTGGTGATCCCGAAAAATAGCGGAGAGAAGAAGTTCCATGAGAACATATCCAGTTTTATGAAGATGGTGGAATAGGACACATGGCGGGTTGCACTGAGTTTGTTTGATATGACATTAGTATTTTAGTTGCATCATCCTCTGAGATTTTTAGTATGGGATGGGCCAGAGGAGGTTGTGTTCTGGATAGAGTCCATTCAGATGACTCTTGAACAGTTATAGCCTCTTCTCGATAATAAAGACAGGATAAAAGCATACATGTTATGAGGATAGGAAAGGCACTAGCCGAATATCTTAGTTCAGGAAAAACATGCAGAGGGATGATATGAAAGATATCCCAAGAAAAGTTTACGGAGCATTACAATTGAGTGACCTTGAAGCAGGAAAAATCTATAGAGTTTATGAGTTCTACTGATGAGACAATGTCAGCAATGGATTATGCTAGTCGATTCATATACTTGTAGTGTTTTGTTCCTGCTTTGGTGGGAGATGCAAGAAAAAATGGAGAAATGTTTCTATGATGGAATTCGACATGAGATCAATTATCAGGAAAATATATTTAGTTTACATAGTTTTGGCGAGGTAATGTACTAGACCCTTATACAAAAGGGAAATCTCAAGAGGATTCAGTTAGTGGACATGTTTTTTCATATCAACGATCTATTTGTGTGAATTCTTCTGGTAAAAATCACTATTTTGAGACCATCCTCAAGGGAAGTATTGGATAGGTTAGACAGAAAATGTAAGAAGTATCTCATGGAAGAGATTGAGTTATCTGTTATTAGTTTTTTATACCAATAAATGTAAATATTTGGTGTCCCAAGACACTTGTTGTGTGTCTTGCATGTGGTTGGTTGGGACATAAAAATAGATTCTGTAAAAACCATGGGTGACCAAGCATGGGAATGAGATTGAGGAAAATATCAAATGGATGTAGGAGTTTTTTACCCCGTATTAAGTAGGCCTTTGGATCTCAACTAGTCATATTGGTCAAGGTAGTGAATACGGTACAGTAGGGTGAAAGAATCCATATCAACAAGGTAATGAAATGATGAGATCTCAGGTTAGATAATTGGGTAGAGGGGCAAGTCAGGTTCATTCCATCTAGTCTACACGGGGAGGTGGAAATGCTGGACCATCAACTGTTCAAGTTACAATTGTAGTGTATTCAAATATTTCTAGCTCTATATTCAATACAGGTTCACCCATTATTTTATTTCTACTCATCTTATTGTTCTTTTGGGTCTAGTGGTGGATCTTATCTTTGGATTCATGTCGATTGATACGTCATTAGGGGCCAGATCAGAAAAAATCATGAAATTTATTGGGCATGATGTAGTGGTCGGTGGAAACATTCTCAGGTGGGACTTGTTTGTGCTAGTGATTACGGGTTTTGATCTAAATTTGTGTATTGATTGATTGGTGTTATAACAAACTCATATTCACTATTACCTTTATAGGGAAATTTTCACATCAATTGAGAGAGACACCTATTCCCTTAGAGGTTAATTAGATGTCTGGGAAGGTCATGCATGGCTAGTTTGTTGATAGTAGGGTGAACTCATTGCCCAAATGGATTGTCTTATGCTATTTGATGGAGGAGGAGATATACTTTTCTTTCCTCTGGTTGTGGATCAGTTCCAAGATGTGTTCTCTAAATAAATCTTAGGGTTTCAACCTGAGTGGGATGTTAAGTTCATGATAGAGTTAATGTAGGGAGAAGAGATGGTTTTTATAGAATTGAACTATAGAACCCTATGAGATTAACAATCAGTTCTAGTAATAAAAGACTAAATGTTTTTTTTCATCATATTACATTACCTTAGGGATTAACAATGTTGTTTTCTAAGAATTCTAACATGTCATTTGGATTATGTTTCAATTACCAAAAGTTTAACTATACGATAATTAAAAATAGATACATTCTTTTATGATTTAATGAACTTTTGACAACTATGGGTTGATTATATGTTCTCCAATATTGATTTGAGAAAAAAGTGTCATCCACTATGGGTGAGACCATATTATGCACTGTAGGCTACCTTCAGGATAAGGTATGGGTCTCATGAGTTTGTTTTGATATCATTTTTGTTGAGAAATGCCAATGTTGTGTTTATGGACCTAATGAACCGAATCAATCACACATACATTGTTAATTTAATTATAGTCTTTGTTGATGATATCTGAGTGTGCAATAAGACTCATGGAGATCATGAAAAACATATTTACATCATTCTATGTACACTACGAAAAAAAGGATATACACCAAGAAATCAAAATTTAATTTTTATATCGATAGGGTCCATTTATTAGGTCACAAAATCTCAGAGTAAGGTCTCTCCATATACCTCGATATAGTGAAGAAAATTGGGTCTTGGAAAGATCTTAAGAATGTTTCTGACATCCAATGTTTTTTGGGATAGACCAGATATTTATAAAGGTTCATTAGAGACATTTCCCATTTGGATGCACCACATTGTGGATTGACCAAGAAGGGTGTCATATTTTAATGGTCCTGGGAATGTGAGAAGGAATTTCATTATTTAATGAAATAGTTGAATACAACACCAATTGTGATCATACCTTATCTTGGTAAATAGAATACCATCTTTTATGATGAAACTAGTATTGGTTTTGGAGTGGTTTTGATGAAGGATGACTCAGTTGTTGTGTATGATTCATTGTAGTTGAGGAATCATGAATAAAATTACTCTACTCAAGATCATGGGTTGGATGTATTAGTTTATGAAATGAAGTGTTGGTGTCACTACTTATTGGTAGAATGGTTTATATTGTATACCAATCAGAAAATATGTAAGTAAATATTCTCTCATTATTATTTTAATCTTCATCATTGAATATGGGTTGAATACATGTTGTAAATTGATTTTGAGATGGTTTACAAACACAAAAGGGAGAAATTGTTGTAGATGCATTGATCATCAATACTCAAAATCAGGTGGTAGATGAATAATGTTCATAAAACAAGATGATATCATTTTTCTAAGATTCATCTTGAGGATTCGGATGGCGAAGGACAAATGAACTGTGAAATAATGGATGTTGACTCCATGCATCTGAGTTGGGTCAAAGAGAAGAAGATCGAGGATCCAGAATGTTTTTATTTAAGAGGAAATCGTAAAGGGGATAGTCACTTTTTGTTTATAACATTAGAGATGATGGAATCATTTATTTTTAGGGCATGTTTTTGTGGAAACATATTTGTGAAAAAAATTATTCACAAGTTTCATGCATCAATGTGGTAAGTACATAGTAGTCTAACCAAAATGTACCGCGATATTTGTAGTTAATATTGTTGGTCAGTGATGAAGATAGAGGGTTCAGGTTTTGTGGAGTAATGCCTTACCTGCTAGTAGGTGAAGGATGTGAATCTGTGTATATGTGGTTTGTTGCATGCACTACCCATTACGAAATAAAAACAGGTTGATGTGATGATGGTTTTTTTTGTAGGTATTCTGAGGATTATTCGGAAGAATTGTATAATCTAGGTAGTTCTGGATATATTTATTGTAGTTTATATTTCATAACAAATTGAGAGTCTTTATTCGTTGATCAGTTGGGTGAGTTGTTTGTTTGAGAGGTAAGGTGGTTTTAGTGGGTGTAAATGACCATTGATTCAGATCATGATATGAATTTTAAAGGATGAATCTGGAAGTGATTGTTGTATCCTCTTGTTACCCATGTAATTTTGAGTACATATTTTTACCCAAAGATAGTTGTGAAGCTAGATCATACAATTTTGGTATAAGAGGACACATTGAGTGCTTGTGATATAGATTGTGGTGGTTCTTGGGAAAGGAACTTACCACTTTTTGAGTTTTCCTACAAAAATAGTTACCAGATCATGACCCAAATGGTACCATACAAGGAGCTCTATCGTAGACCATGTAGACATTATTTATGTTGTACCAAATCTGGGAAATTATATTTTTTGGTATTGAGTCTCCTGTTGGAGAAATCAGAATATATTCTATATATATAGAAATGTATGTAAATGGATTAGAGATGGAAAATGTTGTATGATAATTAGAATTGTAGACCTCTTGAGTTTATAGTGGCTAACCATGTTTTTCTTTAGGTGTCTCCTAGGTTGGGTCACAATATAATTCGGATGAAGGGTAGGATGGATCCCAAGTTCATGGGGCCATTTTATATAATGGAAAAGAATAGACCCATGGAATACTGATTGGCTAATCCACGGTAGTATAATGGTATGCATGGTGTCATTTATGTGTCACATATTTGGAAGTATCACCCAGACCAGTATCATGTTATTTCTGTTGATGATATTGATTTTTAGATAAATTCATCTTTTTTAGATCATCATTTTAATATTTTGGATCATAGTGTGAATGTATTATGAGGAAAGACCATGCCTTTGGTTCTACTTTTATGGAAACATGGTAATGCTTAGGAAGAAACATGGGAGTGAGAGTTGGATATGGATTCTCAGTTTCCCAATCACCTTACATTGAAATATAATTGATAATTGGAAGTGCCGCTCGAGAATGAGCTATTATATGGAGGACAAGTTGTATGATTCGAGAGTTCATGGAGGTATTCCGTTGTTTAATTTTTGGTTTGAATATCTCCATTTTCGATAATGAAAATTTTTCAGGTATTTTAGGAGGATCAGGGGTGTTACAAGTGTTAGTGATTCAAAATACATGAATTTTGTAACACCCCATGCTTCGACGGTACGTTTCCCTTTTTATAATGCAATTGCTTGCATTGCATGCAACAACGAGATTCTAACACACTACGAATAATCAAAATAGCCCTTATGAATAGTAATACCAACTTTTTAAGATTTTATAAATATTATTTTTCAAAATGGATATAATTTTCTAATTCATAAAATCGAAATTAGCTATGGGGGAATTTTTGGTATTTTTCTGAAAACATTCACTTTTTTATGAATAGTGAAAAACACTTGTTATTGGTTTAAACAAAATTTTTATTTAAATAATTATTTAATATATTTAAATTTATTTTAGGTCCAAATAGATACAAAATACCTATATAAGTATAATTTAATTCATTGGAGTCATTTTATAATAAATATATATATATATATAAAATTGATCTTTTTAATATCTTTTTCCAATCTCCTAGGAGCATTTGCAAATTTGCATAAAACATAATTTTACCGCTTCTGTGAGTTAAATTTCAAATATCCAAGAGACATGGTTAATATCAGTAAGTAAAATTTGGTTCAAAAAGGGGAAAATAATTTTTGGTGAATAGTAACTTTTGACTTTTATTTACCTGAGCTAAAAGTAAATAGGGTAATTAAGGGTTAAAATGATATCATACTTACCATAACACTTGTTCAAATTTTATTTGAAAAGTGTAATTAGACCAAAAACAACTTTAGGAATAAAATACGATCCTTTTTGTTCCAGTACGATTAGATTAGGACATTTATTATTATATTGTTTAAAGAAGAGTTAAAAGAGTTTAATTCAATGTTTAATAACTAATTCATTTTAAATATAGGGTTACTAACAATATAAATTAGAAAATAAATATTCTTTAGGAAGCTCAAATAATTTCTTAAATAATGGTATTTTATTTATAGTTTTTGGACATTAGATAATATAATTTCATATGACACAATGATGATTCAATAATGAATTTATTAATGAAATATTAATATAATTGATAGTATAAATATATAAATGAATGTAAGTTGAGACTTATAATGAATTAAAATAATATTATAGGTTAATATGACATCTTATGGTTGGTTAAATAAATTTTATTCGATGTTATAAAGTTTTTATTTCTTTCAAAAAAATCAAATACTAAATAGAGTCAAAATTGACAAAGTTGAGTTTTTAAAACAAATAACATATTATTAATTGATATAATATTCCTAAATATCTACAGTTTTTCCAAAATACATAGAAAAGGTTATATATATTTTTAATTAACCACATTGGGTTCTCTTGATTGGTTATAGTACGTTTATTAACCACATAATATAAAAATACAAAGAGACGTGGTAAATGTCAAACTATTTAACTAGAAGTTAAATCTAAAATATTAGATTAATATGATGACATAAACATATCTAAAACCTATTGGTTGAGATTTTTTCGACCCATACCCACCTGATCTATTAAATAATTCATTTTGGATCAATTAGAAACCGAAAATGATTTTATTATAAAATAATATTTCGTGATTTTCATAAAGTGACCCTCAACTCTCTTATAAAAGGGAAATTTCCCTTTTTATAAATTTAAAACCTCCAAATCCATTTGGCTCAGCCAACCCCGGCCCAAATATACTTTCAAATTTTCTACCTTCATCATAGAGGCCTTTATTTGGTCAAAAAATCCAACCTATAAATCCCTTTAGATCAAATCCAATGGAAGCACCTGAAGAATAGGTAAATATTTCATCACCTCTTTCAAGTTATTTTTATTCCATTCATGGTTTATGGATAATGTATTGACATTTCTTATGATAGTTTTAATATGTATGTTTATGTTATGTTTCAAACTTTCCATATGAGGAATTTATTTGGCATATAAAGTGACTGGAGGAGCCCGATAGATCTCTTAAATGCATCGGTATGTCTCAGGAGACAATTAGATGTGGAACTGGCTAAGGCCTTTCCCAATTTGATATATGGTTTTGGCCGAGGCCATAATCATTTTTAGAAGCCTTGGCCAAGGCCTTGACGAAATGTTTCAGAATGTATGGAATTATGCATTAACTCATTATAAAAATAATAATGATGTTTCATGTGGTTATTTGACTAGTAGAATACCCATGACTATGTTTTATTATGGAATTATTTACTCACCTCATATTCATGACATAAATTGTTCATGTTTATTATTTTTAAAGGCATGTGTTTTGAATTATTCAACAAGATTAATGTTTATGTTATCTTACACGGTATTTTTTACCCTTACTGAGTATTTGATCTCTCCCCTTTCTTATGTTTCATTTTCCCAGGATATGAAAAAGTTAGTTATGAGTGACTTATATGCATAATCTTAGAGACATGGATGTTTCTAATGGAATAAATTAGTGCTGTATTTGTTTTCAAGCTGTAATGTTGAACTTATGTATGTATCTTGTTTCCAATAATACTAAACTGATCGGTCTTTCAAGACACGATTCCTTGTATCATGTCAATGTTTTGTAATAGGTAACTGACTCTAGGTAACTAGGGTCAAGGTGTTACAGTTGTTATTAGAGGATGTTTAGTAAAATCTTGGAAACTGGATTTACGAAAAATCTGATTAGAGAACATTACCCCAAGATAGACTTTGATGATTAGTATAGATGAAATTCCTAGAATTTTGGTACTATAAATATTTTATGAGTGTTCGATGAAATTCATCACTTTCTAGATTCGAGCCGGTAGAGTTGGATATGGCACAAATGTACCTGGGGGTAAAACCCAAAAACACCACTTTGAGATAGACTCGAACATGAACTGGTTCACGAAAATGGGCCTTGCTGCACTATTGTTTACGACACTCCTGGGGGGTAAGATTAGGATAATTATCTTTTATTTACAAACCATTATGAAGAATTTATGAGTATATACCTATTCAAATAATTTTTTTTTTATGATTATAGATTATATCCATAAACTGTTCAATTAATGTTAAGTGTTTTACAATTTTGGAATTATGTATTGCGGTTCATAATCTAATCTATTTTATGTCATTGTTTAGAAATGGCACCTAGTGGAAGAAATGGAAACCGTATAAATTCATGTAATCCATGTAGGGATTTCTCTCCTGCTTAATAAAATTATAGTAGAGCAGGGGATGAAACTAGTACTAATCAGCTTATCAACATATTGGGACAACTCACACGGGTTATGGATAATAACCTTACCCATATGAAGCACCCTTATCAACAAAATAGAGGATCAATGTTATACCACTTCATTAGGAAACAACCACCAACATTCAATGGTAGTACAAATCTATTAGTAGCTGAACAGTGGATAAGTTCCTTAGAGAAAAGATTTCATGCTTTGGGGAGTACCAAAAAAGAAAAAAGTTATCATGGTAGTTTATCGGCTCACCGGAGATGCAGATCAATGGTAGTCATTAATTCAAAAGACAAAGGAGGATGGAGAAGTATCAAGTATGTAATGGAGGGAGTTTAAAAAGATTATCTTAGAAAAATACATTCCTCGTGACAATCGAGTGGATATGGAAGGGAAATTTCTTGAGTCTGAGAGAAAATAAGGATGAGAATTTTGCAATGTATGAAGATAACTTTACAAGGTTAGCAAGGCATGTTGTAGAATGTATACGTAACCCAAAAAGTATGATTTATCGTTTATTTGATAGGTTGAGACCATTTCTCTATTGAGCATTAGTCTTACAATCCATGTCATTGTATGAAGAAATTGTCTCTTGTGCTATCAAGACAGAAAATGAATTCACGATGTCTTATGAATTAAAAGAAAAGAAAGTGAATAAGTGATATGTTGAACACTCTAGAAAAGGAAATAAGGAAACAGGGAAGAAGGGAAGAGTTTAATATCCTCCTTATGATAATTGGGGAAGTAAAACACCCTGGTACCTATCTAAAAGGAAAATAAGTATGCTACAAATGTGGACAGAAAGGCTATCTTTCTAGTGATTGTAATGGGAAGAAAAAACCAACCAATTTTCAGTGCTATAATTTCATGGAGATGGGACATTATTCAATTTAATGTACTATGCATCATGGATACTTACCTTAGAAAAGGATAAGGAATCAAGGCCAAGATTATTCGATCACGATTGTGGAGGTTGAATCTTCGAAAGACGTGGTGGCTGGTAATTTATTGGTTTACTCAACTTTATGCAATGCTTTATTTTATTCTGGATGTTCCCATTGTTTCATATTATCATATTTTGATAAGAAAATTAGATATTACCAATTTTATTTAATGAGGGAGTTGTTAGTCAGAACACCTAAGGGAAGTATCATTGCAACAATGTTTCATGAATCAGTCCCCATTAAGGCATATAAATGATATTTATTTGATAATATAATTGTCATACAAATGATTGAATTTGATATATTCCTTGGTATGGATTGGATTTCATACCATGATGCAAAAATTTATTATAAGAAGATGGATGTTACAATTCTCGATGATGATAAGGAGTACCTTATCTTTATATCAGAAATTTCACCATCTGATTCTTATCTAGATCCACCGCCAGTAAATATACTAAATTCAATTATTATTGAGGATGAGAATGAAATGATAATTGGTGGGGAAATGAATGTACGAATAGAGTACATACCTATTGTGAAATAATATGTTTATGTGTTTCTAGAGGATTTACCTGGACATCCTCCTGAATGAGAAATTGAGTTTTCCATTGATTTAATTTCTGGTTTAAGGCCCATATCGAAGACCCCTTACAGATTGGACACTATGGAATTAGTGTAACTAAAGAAACAACTATAGGAATTGAGTAATAAAGGATTTATTTTCCCTAGTGTTTGTCAATTGGGATCCCTTGTCCTTTTTTTAAAAAAGAATGACGGATCTAGGAGGTTGTGCATTGACTATAGGGAGATAAATTCTATAGAAATAAAGAACAGGTATCCCCTACCTCACATTGATGATTTATTCGACCAACTTCTTGAAGCTCAATATTTTTCAAAGATTGACCTTAGATTTGGATATCATTAGTTGTGTTTGATGACAGAAGACATTCTTAAAACAACATTTTGAACCAGATGTGAGCATTACAAGTTTACAATAACGCCTTTTGGATTAACTAATGCACCCTATATTATCATGGATCTAATAAATATAGCTATCAAGGAATATTTTGATGAATTTTTAGTGTTATTTATTGATTATATCTTGGTATACTCCAAAAGATACGAATATCATAAAAATCACTTACACATTATTCTGAAGACTCTTAGAAGAAATGAATTATATGGGATGTTTAGAAGGTGTGAATTCTATCATCAATAGATTTTTTTTTCTTTGACATATTGTCTCTAAGGATGGAATATTTGTTGATCATTCAAAGACCATGGAAATCCAAGAATGTCCATCAGCGATGAGTATAACTGAGGTACACAGTTTTATTGGTTTAGCAGTTTATTATCAACGTTTCATCCAGAATCTTTCCTGGTTCCCCAACCCATTAACCAAGATCACACGTAACGAGGTTAATTTTTTGGACAAAAAGAGTGTGAAAAATGATTTGAAGAACTGAAGAGAAGATAAGTTAATGATCTTTACTTGATTCTACCATCAGGAAATGATTAGTTTGTAATTTATAGTGATTCTTTAAAAAAGGACATGGTTTTTTCCTTATGAAAAATGAAATAGTTATTGCATATGCATCACGATAGATAAAAATTCATGCGCCAAACTATCCAACTCATGATCTTGAGTTAGTAGCTGTAATATTGTCTCTAAAGATATGGAGACAATATCTCTGGTGAAAATATGAGATTTATACTTATCACAAGAGTTTGAAGTATATTTTTTTCTCACAGAAAGAACTCAACATAAGGAAAATATGATGGCTTGAACTACTCAAGGATTATTATTTCAAAATACACTACAACCCGAGGAAGTCAAATAATATGGAATATGATTTGAGTAGAATAGACCATGGAGTTTTGAAAAAGATGAGAGTTTAATGGGATCCTATTTTCATGGATCTAGTAACGATAGATATGGTAATAACCACGGAGGGTGAAACATCATCACTTTTTCAAATGGTTGACAAAAAAATCTTTACTGGAAAGGATGTAGAGTTCTCAAACTGATGAAGAGGAGTTTCAAAAGAATATTAATGCTGTAAATGATGGGAGATTAAGTGACTTCGTATATTAAGATGGAAATTTGAAATTTTGGAAGAGGGTTTGTGTTCCCGATATACCTGATCCAAAAAGGGAGTTGTTGGATTATTCTAATAGCTCAAATTTCTCTATACACCCTGGGAGAACTAAGATGTATAGATATTTGAAGGAATGTTTTTGGTGGGACAACATGAATAGAGAGATTTCTGATTATGTGTCAAGGTGTACGGTTTTCTAATAAGTGAAAGCTAGAAGACAACATCCTAGAGGAGTCATGAAACCTCTTTCCATACCAGAGTGGAAATGAGATGATATTATGGTGGACTTTTTCATGGGTCGTCCAAAGACTCTTAGAAGGAATGATGCAATATGGGTCATTGTTTATTGTATTACTAAGTCAACACATTTTCTAGCTATAAGAGAAGATTTACCAAAGGAACATTTAATGAGGTTGTATATTAACAAATTTGTATGACTTCATGGAGTATCCCTATTGATTGTTTCTTATCATGATCCCCGTTTTACATTAAGATTATAAAAATTCCTTTAGAAAGAAATGGATACTGAACATCGTTTGATCACTATCTACCAACTTCAAACTAATGGACAATCGGAATAGACTATTCAAACCCTAGAAGACTTGTTGAGATTTTTCTCACTTTACTTTCAATGTATGTGGGACAATATATACATGTGGTAGAATTTTATTATAATAATATCTTTCATTCGAGTATTTAGATGGAACCATATGAAGAGTTATATTGAAAGAGATGTCACACATCATCTTGTTGGGATGATGCGGGTGAAAGAAAACTCGTAGGCCTAGAACTTCTTGATGAAAAAATGGAAAAAGTGAAAATTATCCAAACCCAGATCAATGTAGCTCAAGTAGGCAGAAGATCTATGTCGGCAACTGAATAAATGATTTGGAATTTTTGGTAGGAGATTTGGTTTTCTTGAATGTATCTCTATAGAAGGGAGTAATACGATTCGGTTAGAATGGTAAATTATGTCCCAGGTACATCGGACCTTTCAGAATTATAGAACGAATTGGGGTTGTAGCTTACCATTTTTCAACGCCACCATGTCTCTCCAAAGATCACTATGTGTTCCCTGTATCACTATTGAAAAAATACATGCCTGACCCAAAAAATGTACTCACATATGAGGAAATTGTAATGGAACCTAATTTGTCATATTGTGAAGAGCATGTCATGATTCATGACACCAGAGAACAAGTGTTAGGAAATTGGACGACTCATCTGGTAAAATTTCTATGGCGAAACCATAAGATGGAAGAGGCAACATGGTAAATGGATGAACGTATGATGATGAACCACCTGAATCTTTTTAGGTGGTGGTATTATAGAAATTTCTAGGAAAAAATTATTTGATGTAGGGAATAATTTAACACCACATGCTTCCACTGTACGTTTCCCTTTGAATAAAGTAATAATTTTCATTGTATGTAACATTGAGATTCTAACACACCGCGACCAATAAAACTAGCCATTATGAATAGTAATACCCACTTTTTGAGATTTTATAATTTATATCATTGAAAATTAATTTCATTTTTGAAATCGGAATATCAAAATTAGCTTAGGGTGAATTTTTGGTATTTTTTTGAATTTTTTTAATTTTTGATGAATAGTGAAAAATACTGCGTTATTGGTTAAAATAGAGTTTTATTTAATAATCATTTATTTCATTAAATTTTATTTTAGGTAAAAATAGATACATAATACCTATATATTTTCAATGTAATTCATTGGAGTCATTTTATAATAAGGTGAGATATATAAAAATTTTGTTGAACTTTTTACGGTTTTTTATCCATCTCATTGGAGTTTTTTCAAATTTGCATAAAACATAATTTTACTACTTCTGTGAGTTGAATATCAAAAATATGAGAAACTTGGTTAATATCAATATGTAAAATGTGGTTCAGTAAGATGAAAATAATTATTGGTGAATAGTAACTTTTGACATTTATTTACCACGTTAAAAGTAAATAGAGTAATTAAGGGTAAAAATGAAATCATAATTACCCTAACACATGTACTAACTCTATTGGATAAGTGTAATTCGACAAAATACAACCTTTTGTATAAAATAAGATCCCCTTTGGTTCTCTTGGATTGGATTTGGACATTTCTTAGTATATTGTTTAAAGAAGAGTTAAAAGAGTTAAATTTAATTTTAATAATTAATCCATTTTTTATATAGGGTTTCCCACAATATTAATTCAACAATAAATATTATTCATAAATATAAAAATATTTCGTACATAAATGTATTTTATTTATAAATTTTAGACATTAAATAATTTAATTTATTTATGACACAATGATGATGTTGAAATTACCTTATTAATGAAATATTAAAATAATTAATATTACAAATATCCCAATAAAAGTATAATTGAGACTTATGATTAATTAAAATAATTTTATAGGTTAATATGATATATTATTGTTGGTTAAATAAATTTTTTTTGATGTGATAATGTTATTATGGCTTTCAAAAAAATCAAATACTAAATAGTGTCAAAATTTACATAATTGAGTTTTTTTAAAAAATATAATATTATTAATTCATATAATATTACTAAAAATATAAGGCTCCTCCAAAGGGATTAGTCAAGGTTATATATTTTAAATATTAACCACATTGGGTTTTCTTGGCTTGTTATTGTATATTTGTTAACCATATAATATAAAAATACAAATAGACATGGTAAATTTCAAACTATTTAACTAAGTGTTAAATCTAAATGATAAGGTTAATATGATGAACAAAACCTATCTAAAACCTATTGGTTGTGATTTTTTCGACCCATACCCACCTTAGACTTTACATAATTCATTTAGGAGCCATTAGATATAGAAAATTATTTTATTATCAAATAATATTTCAAGACTTTTCTAATGCGAACCTCACCTCTCTTATAAAAGGGAACTTACCCTTCTCTTAATTTCAGACCTCCAAAGAAATTTGGCTAGGAAAAACCATGCCAAAATATCCTCCCAACTATCCTCCCTTCATTATATAGGCCTTCTTTCGGTCATTAAGCCAACCTATGAAGCACTTTCGATCAAATCAGAAGGAAGAATCTGACGAAGAGGTAAATATTTCATCACATCTTTCATGTTCTTTTCTTCATCCACTTCTTCTTTATTTGTTGTTTCCATTCAAAAATAACAAATCCAGTATCTTCTATTTATTGGGATGTTTTTAAAAATATGTTACAACCATATTCATTATTCTATCCATCCTATAAATGACAATGTCACCATATGTGCGTACATACGGATTACCGTATCCACGTCGTGGTGTTGTTTGTTATTAAAAAACATCATTATTTGGATGGGTTAAATAATGATAATAAATTAAATAAATAATAAATATAAAATTTTAATAATTTGGTATATATGATATAACATTAAATTACATACAATTTTTCCCTCAATATAATTATATTGGAACTCGTGCATACGTACAGATTACCATCTCCACAAACGCGATGAGATTCATTCCCCATCATAATAATTATAGAATAATTTTCATTTTATGATAATAATAATTTTTATGAACATAATATCATTCTATATATGAATCAAATACATCCTATCCATAACAAACATGGCTTATGAAACCAAGAATAAAATGTAAAATGAATCAGTTAACCCCCAAAATGAAGATACTACAAAAATATTATTAAAAAAGCAATATTATAAGAACATATATGATATCATATTTATGTATATAGCTCTTGTATAATTTAATAACAAGGTTTTAACTATTATACAGGAGGTTAACATACTAATGACTAAGGAAAAGTACAAGGTATGGGTTAATTTCACAATCTCTTTATTATCCTTTTTTTCACATATGTTTCTACTAAGACATATTTATTATCCATTTCCATGTTTCATAAATGAGTTTTCAAAGGGATTGTTTTTAAGGGGATCTTTTATTTAAACATCATTTTAAATTTTTTAGTGATTTATTATTCTATACCATTCTCATTAATTTCAATGTGTTCAAAATGGTTTTAATAATTTATTCATATGGACATGAATGTTTTAAAATGTTAATTCCATTCAAAAGTTTCAAAGTGGTATGGGAAACATTGATTCAAAAGTGACTTAAAATGTCTTCCTTTCTAAATTGTGGGAAATTTAATATTTTTTCATGTAAAATGGAAATTTATCTAAATGATTTTTACAAATCAGTTTCATCTATGTAAAAATCCTTTGATGGATTTTAAAATTGTTTGATGTTTATTTATTTTGATACAAATCTTCTATATTGTATTGAAGGTTTTATGATATGTTTGGATATGGATGTTTTATTTTAATACCATTCAATGTTTATGGATAAAGTATTGACATTTTTCATGCTAGTATTAAAATGAATTTTTATGTTATGTTTCAACCTTTTCATATGAAGAATGTATTGGACATAGTAAGTGACGGGTGGAGTCCCGTTTAGCTCCTCGAAGCATCAGAAGGTCTCATGAGACAATTAAATGTGGAATTGGATGAGGCCTTTCCCAATTTGATATATGGTTTTGGCCGAGGCCTTACTAATTTTTAGACATCTTGGCCGAGGCCTTGACAAATTGTTTCAGAATGTCTGGTATTATACATGACCTCATTATGAAAATAATAATGATGGTCATGTGGTTAATTGACTAGTAGAATGGCCATGACTATGTTTTATTATCGCATTACATACTTAGCTCATATTATTGCCATAAAGTGTTCATGTTTATTATTTGTAAAGGTATGTGTTTTGAATTATTCATCATGCCTAATGTTTATGTTATCTTATGTTGTATTTATTACCCTTACTGAGCATTTGAGATCACCCCTTTTTTTAAATTCATTTTCACAGGATATGAAAAAGTTAGTAATGAGTGACTTGAATGAATAATATAGGAGTCTTGGATGTTTTTAATGGAATAACGTAGTGTTGGATTTCTTTTCAAGTGGTAATTTTGAACTTATGTATGTATCTTGTGTCCAATAATAATAAACTAATCGTTCTTTGGGGACATGATTCCTTGTATCATGCCAATGACATGTAATAAATCATGGACATTGGGTAACTGGGGTTGGGGTGTTAAAAACTTATCCATCTAGTGAATATTGTGTGGTTAGTACATGGTTAGTGAGAACTATGCTCCCAAACTATACTAGATATGACAAGGGGTGTACAATTATTAAATATTTTGTGATGGGTAGAGAAAAACCATACAGTATTGGATAGAGTTTTTACACATTTTTGGTTCATAGTTTTTGAAACATTGTGGGCCACCCTAGGTAATACTAAAACATAATTCCTCCATGGTAGAGAATGATGCACAATTTTCACATGGTATGGAAATATGTGAGACCAAACTATGTTCCCCATTAAAAACATCTAATTTATCAAATATTCCCCTCAATATTTTCTGTCTCGTACCCAGTTTTTCCACGTGGCTTCTTTCTATTTCCCTTGTGTCAAACTCAATCTATAAATATTCCCAAGGGTGGATCTATTTTTATTTTAGGCCATTTATAGTTTCATTGGTTTTATATCAAAGATCTAAGTACATCTAACACTCTTCTGGATACTCTATTCCATATTAGGGATAGTATATTTTTTATTACTCTTAAAAATATAAAAAAACTTTTTATCTGGTCAATCTTAGGTTAGGGATTCAATGGGTTCTTGAATCCTGTTCTACTTATACAATTATGTATGTATTGATATTTGGAATCATATAGATGGGATATATGTTATATCTTGTAGTCTCATTGTCATTTTTTATATGTGTGGTTGTGCTATTTCTTCCCTCTTTTTTCACTTTCAATGTATTTTTTGTGCTGTGGTTTATTGGATGGATACAAAAAATTAAACCCATAATGATCATCTTGGGATGCGTTGAAGATCATTTAACATGTTTATAAACTTCTATGGTGTGTGACAACATTACCTAGCATTGAGAACGATAATGATAAGCCTACATATGATTTATGTTGAAATAGAGCCCATGATAATTATGTATACATGTTGGTTTGTATTATAAAGAGTCACTAATGATGGGTTTTTATAGACTTTATAATAGAATAAGGGATTTTATGGAATTATGTGAATAAGGGTTAGTGGAATAATGAAAATGAGTGAAATTACTTATGAATCATAATGGGGACATGTAAATGTGTTAAAAACACGAATCAGTGAATATGGTTAATGGGTTAATGTATGGAAATTGATGAAAATGAGAATGGTATAATGTATGATCATTGGTGGTTCTGCTAAAGGGTACATGCTATTTTAATGGTAATTGTGTTAATGGGTTATGGATTGATAAGGAATAATGAGTATAATGAAATTAGAGTTGTAATGGTTTTGTGTATTGATTCTGAATGGTTTGGACATGGTATAAGTTGTAAATGTAAATTAGAATGTTTACATGGATTGTAATAATTGGGTAATGGATAATTATCTACTCCCATAGGTCAGTTTGGACTGACTCTCTAATCCCTAACACGAGAATTCATTGGTTAGGGAGTCAAACTGATGCTCTAGGACCCTATGGATTCCTGGGAAGGTTACCTGGATTGGTGATGCAAGGTTAGTATAATGAGATGGGATGATTATCTAGACTTACATTCAATGGTAAATGTGGTGAAATTGTTTAGAAATACAAAGAAAAATTCTCTAGGTTATACGTATTTGTTTTGTTTTGTGATGTTCACCCTAGTGAGATATGCATCTTTTTTATTACCTGGTTCGTAGTGTTTCACTATCGTAGGATGTTGTGAAAGGAGTGGAAAAAAAATCTCAAGGAATTAAATGATGACAGTGGGTATCTTAATAGTGGATTCCTAATTTAATATTTTAATTCCCTAGTCACTTGATATATATTTAGTACTTGCATGCACCATCTGTTTATACTGGATATTTGGTTGACACTATTGGCGGTATCCAACTGATTTGTACTCACACCCCGCCCAGGTCTCCATTGGTTTCCTGAGTAGATTTCGTTGTTAGAGGTATAAAAAATAAAAAGCTACCTATACTAGGGATTTTCATTGGGCTTGGGATGTGCATGGATGAGGATTCAAATGTAGAGTCATGACCAGTTATGTTGATTCAGCTATTTGTCTTTATTTTGGGTTTTCTTAACTTTCCCCTCTATTAGCATGACATGAATTATTTAATGTTGGGAAGTGTTTTATACCATGTTTATGGAATGGTTATTAATTAAGGTTTCTTGGATTTTTTACTATTTATTTTATTTTATGTGTTATATAATGTGACATACTCAGATGAATAGGGTACAATCTCACTATACATTCTATTAGATTGTTGCTGTTATTCTGAAACCAGTGGCATATAGGGAGGCGTGTTTGGGGTCATATAGAGACCCATCTAGAGGAACCAGTTTAGTGGCTTCTAGGTAGAGGATATGAAACTGGTAGTAGAAGATAAATATCACAAAATGGTAATAGTGGTGGGAAATTGAATTTATTGGTATATATTGGAAAGATGCATTCATTTTTTCATTATATAAATAAATTCTAAAAAAACCCTATATAAAAAACAATTGAAATGTTTATTTAAATAATATTTATAATTAAAATTAAACTTAATATAATATTAATGAATAAATTGATTATATAAAAAGAAATTTTAAAAAAAAAATTAAAAATATTGACATGGAAGAACAATATACATGATAAAAATGATAAATAAGCCCATATTTTATTTTTAAATATTACATTGCCCGATTCAAGTATGAAATTGAGGTAAATCTAGATGAAATATAGAAAGTTAATAAATATCCATTTGATGCGAAATTATTTTTTTAAATTAAGAATATATTTAAACATTCCTTTAATGAAAATAACAGAATTCCAAAAAACCAAGATTGTAAAATAAATTTTTACATCCTTGGTATGTTTTATGTTTTGAACCCATGAATGTGAAAACATGAATTGAAACATTATTCATCATGAATAAAAATAATTTGATGAAAATTAAACTAAATGTTTATTATATACTTCACGTTAATATAAATAGATTAATAATCACAATTATGCCTCAATGGAGTAGAAATTGAGATTAAATACCTTACATCATGTTCGATTTTCCTTGTTTGTAAATTTACACTACTTTATAATAAAATTAGATTTGTTATAATTAAATACCCAAAATTTATAAATATATATGTTATCTTATATGACAATTTTATAACATATTATAACTGTTTTTAAAATGATATTTTATTATTATCTTATCTTATGATGTCAATTGCTTCATTTTCAATGGAATTTTGGTTCAGTTGTTCTAGTATGAGTATATTGATTATGGTTAAATATTATCTATAGTACTAATAATGATATAAATATAATATATATTCATTAAATATATACATACATTTATATTCATCCATAATATTTAAAGATAGAAAATAAATTACACCTTCTTGGAGACGTCAAGCTGTACACATGAAAAAACTCAGTTTTCACTAATCACAGATGGAATAATGGAAAAAAATAATTCACATTTATGGAATCATTATTATATAATAAAAGTCTTACCTTTCCATTAAATATACATTTATTACCATTAATGAAATGGAAAATTGAAAAATATGTCACATCACTTCATGGATGTCATAATATTGACGTACGCACAAGAGACATTATCATATTCTAATGGATTGGATGGTAAAAAATTTGATTTCATATTATATTTAAAAATAATTATTTTGTCATAAATGCCATATTTAATCATTTTTTAAATCTTTATAACCATCCATGTAAATTGTTAATGAAAAAAAAATTGCACTGATATGTGTATATGGTAATCCATACATACATACGAGTGATCTTATCTCTTTTTATAGGATTATAAATGGAAATGAAATGGATATAACATAAACATAATTATATATAATTATATTTATGATACATTAATTATAATATTTTATGCTTACAATAGATCGTATGGAATTATATGAAGAATAAAATTTGGAATATTCGGAAAAGGTAATTATAACTTCTTTAGCAGAATTCATTTAAATCCATTATTAATGACCCTTGGAAAGGTGTTTCAAGAAGAAAAGAACCTATAATTGACATGTATGGATTTTTATAAGATAATTTTATAGTTATTGGACAATATAGATGGACCAAAATTCTGTAATTCAAGGAGATACGATGTGTACTTTTAAAAGTGAGAGGAGGGGAATTCCTATAATTATTTAAAACATTAAATTAATATTAAGTAATTTTCATAGAAAAATTAAAATAAATTGAAATAATTCATATATAATTAATTTAATAGTATATATCCACTCAAACATAAAAATATGAATAATTTTGGGTTATTTTTTACTCATATCTCTTAGTTTTAACCCTCGGTAAACCATTTTGACGAATATCACATTAACGAAGTTTTTTAATCCTTTGGGGTCAAGAAAGTTAATATAAAAAAGTCAAGTTACACAGAAATTGATAATGTTTAATATTTTAAGTCATATAAAACTAAATTATCTGAATATTGGATTATTATGAATTTTAAATCATTTATTAAAATGTTATTTACTACAAAATATTGTTAATGTCATTATTGATACTTAATTGAATTTGACATTCAAGCCCAAAAGATAAATATTGAATTCAAATATAAAAGTTTTACACATCAGTATCATGTTATATTCCTATATAAAATTAATAGGACACTATAATTCTAACAAAACAATAATACATTAATAGTTTTTAATATACTTTAGTATATTTTTATACTATTTTTAAAATCACTCTATCAGGGATGAATATACATTTATGGTAATCATATAATCACTAAAATTAAAAAATTCATTAAAATGATAAAAAAGTCATTAGTTTTTTAAATATACATTAATAATTGAATATAACTTTTTATCCTTATTAAAATAAAATATTTTATATATTAAAATCTAGTGACACAATTGACTTTATCCTTTACATAATTGTTTTATATGTAAAAAAATCAAAGATAAATGGAAAGAAAAGGTCATATTTTTGAATTTCAATGATTATTGACATAAAAAAATTTAAATTAAATAAATTAGTGATTTTCATGATTTTAAATCATTATCAGATTAGTTTATTACTTTAATTACCTTATTTATCCTTTATCGAGGAGGTAAATTTTACCACTATTACTATTCATAATTTTTAAAAATAAATTTGATATATTTACAATATTTGAAACTACTCATTCCAAATATTTTTTCAACATAATAAAAATAAAAATATTTATGTTTTATAAACTGAATTAAAATTAATCCCATAATCAATGATGAAAATCATTTTCCATAAAAATGAATTTTTAAGCAGAAATTGCAATTATTTCAAAATCATATAAAAAATGATACTAATGTAACAAATAAAATTATTTAAATAAAACTAAACATATATATATTTAATATAAAATATAAATATAATACTATTTTTTAATTTCTATATTTAAAGGAATGAAAAAAAAGTTTTACTAAAATCACTATTAATCATTAATCAATAAAAAATAAATCTTTTATAAAATTAAAAAAAATTATGATAATATCAACATGATAATTAAAATAATTCATAATTTTTATAATATTTATTTCCTGAAAATGAATGAAATTATTTATAATATCTATTCACAAAAATAAAAAAAAACCATTTTTGAAAAAAACATATTAATGAAGCATAAAACAACACTACTAAAAATTAAAAACATATTTACTGTGAGGTAATTAATATGTTTAAATTATATAAAAATTTTATAAATATATTTCATAATTAGATTAATATGATTTATACCCACCATTCCTATATCTAAGTGATAATATCATAATAGTTTTCCACATTTCATCTAAAATCTATGTTTCGTGTAAAGAATAATTTTAAAGAAATTTTATTTATATTAAAAAAATATCATTAAATCTTTGGGTGGTAGATATTACACAAATTTGGTTATGGTATAAAGAGGATCAGTTTAGTGGGTGTGGTTTGTTATTGGATTCCTTATAAAAAACATTATTTTTAAAATTCTTATTTTGTAGTTATTAAATGAAATTACTATTTATAGAAGGGTTATGTGTTTTCCTCCCTCGAGGAGACCTTAATAAAATGGTGTGGGAAATATTTTCCTTTCATGGTTTTTCTTTTCATGAATTTAAGATCAATTGTAAGACAACCATTTCTGAAATCTCAATGATATAGTGGAGGTTGACCTTATATTTAATTTTGGAAAAATTTCAATGTAATTTGGGGGGTTATACTATTTTGAAATCTTTAGATCATAGATCTTACAATGATAGACCCCATTTTCTTATGGGGAGTTATTCACCACATAATTTCAGAGTATAATGGAATTTTATTATAAATATGGTCATCCCAAATCATGTAGTTTTGTTTCATTTTTCTACTCAATCCCTTTCTGACCGTTATCATTCGTTTGGCCTTCACTAGTCATATACATGTGGATATATTTCTTTTTATTTGTGGGGATAATATTTTTTAAATCAAAGTTTTAACATCCCATATTTCTCCACCATATTTCTTATTAATTCCATTATTCAATGTTATTCTATCATAATATTCTATTTTTATGGGATATTTTTCACAGCCTTTATAGTGGTTTTATGTGTATTGTCCTATATTTAAACATTGTCATTTTGATGGTGTATACTCATTTTTTCATCTTCATTGTTGTATTTAATTCTTTGGATCTATAAATTGAGGTTTTAATTGACCTATAAATTATAATTAAAATGAATAATGAAATTTTAAAGGTAAATTGAAACACATGTATTCTAGAAGTTTCCAAAATATTGATCATATGTTTATTAAGATATATCACAGACTATGTTATTTGGAGTTTGATATTGATTATTTATTTTTAAATAATATTCATATATATTAAATATTATTATATTATAATGAAATATCGAATGTGTAAATCCATTATTTCTATTCAAAAAGTATTAGTAATAAATTTATAGGTTTTGATTAATGGAATAACCCTTACTATATTGATTATCTGATTTTTTTGATGGAAATTGATGTTCTAATATGATGATATATTACCATATTATTTATTGTAATTATATATTATTACACTATTGTAATGAATGGGATATTAACATGGCTGGATTAATATGGTTATTAAGGAATGTTGATAAAATTTAACAGACAACATGATGTAAATAAATAAAACTAGATGACATGGAATCTTAAAAATGTTGGATGGTTAATTTATAGGATGATATTTGGGATGAAAATAGTTCTTGATACTATTGTATTTATATAAAACTATTATTTAAATGATGGTGGTACTAGTGTAATGTAATTATTGTGGTAATCATGTGATGATACATATTATTGTGGTTGTGGTTATATAATAGATATGGGATAGTGTAATTATTGTTCTAAATGTTACAATGGTCATGTTGTGGGGTACTAGAATGATTATTGATATTGGGGTATTGATGATATATTTTTTAGTTTTCATAATATATTCCTATGATCTAGAAAATTTATTATGAAATTGGATATATTTTAAAAAAATGTGAATGGTTGGAAATAAATTTTGATACATTAAATTAAAAGTGAAATATTTTGAATCCAATGAATTGAATGATATAATGTAAATGATTTGAAATAAATGTTAATAATTAATTTGAAATAATGAAGTATAGAATTTCAAGATAGCTAAAATAAATTGGATATGTTTGTGTAATAAAGTAATAATAGGTGTTAATGTTTTTAAAAAATTAATATTATTAATTAAGAAACAATTTGGAAGAAAATGAATAATATAATGATATATAAAATATAGTACTAGGCATGAGTATGCCTAGTATCAAGAGATTAAATAAACTATTGAAAAAATGGTTAAAAATTAAATAGAATAAAATAATTTTTATTTAACATATAATATGTGATTAATGAATATAAAAATGATGATGAGGAAAAAAATAAATAATATGTATATGAAATGTGATGAAGATGTTATGTTATGAATGTGATGGAGTGGTGTAGTGGAGGAGTTGATTACTTGTAAAAGACATATTGATATTCCATCAATGTAACTCTAGAAATAGATTCATTGTGTAAGGTAGTAGACCATTTGGTTGGGTGTATGTCTTAAAATGTCTTAATTTTAGTTTTGTTATTTACTACACACTACTACAAGTGTACAGTAACCTGACTGATGTCCATACCATGTTTTGTGTTCCATGTGTTTCCACCAAGGTAAAAGGTTTTAGATTACATGGATGGATGACTAATACTTATTCAAAGAACTATATTCTTGAAATTATATAGGATGAGATCATTTTGGGGGTTTATCTCAGGCTATAATGCATTAATGGTTTAATTGGTTATGATTTGGGTCCACAATAGGGGTATACACGGAGGTAGGAGGGAACAATTCTATTTTCCTGAATGATTACATAAATTAACATGTCAGGGATGCAGATACATAAATATATGATGTATGATGATAATATACGGATGTGTATATGGTGATTTGTTTCACCGAAGGTATGTTATCGGTGTCCCAAATTATTTTTACCTTAACAAGCATAACACCAGTAAAAGGTCAATCAACAGGGAAAAAGGAGTTATTTTTATCTGGTTTAATATAGTCTGTATTTTTGTGTTAAGGATTTTTTCTGAATATAAAGTCGATTTTTGATGTGGGGGTTAAAAAGAATAATTTGTTTTAAGTTTCTTAAATAAATTACGTAAAGAATCGAAGAAAATATAGGAAAATTTCTTTAAATACAGATAAAGAGAGATGTGTGTTGGGGTTATGGATTAATGAGAAGTTGTTCAGTAAAACAAATTTCTTACGAGGTTGTGTTGTTCTTAATAACCCAACACTCTGTGTTTCAATTTGTAATAATGTTTCCTTGGTCTGGTGAACTTGTATTTAGAACTGAAGAAATTAACACCTTGGTCTGGTAGTCAGTGTTTCACGGTTCATTATTTGGGTTAGTCCATTATGAGTCGAAGAATACTTCCAATGGTCATGTAATTGTTTCTCATTATTCTTCTTTGGAATCCATGAAAATTCTACCCTTGGTCTGGTACATAATTTTTTTTGATAAAATTAAGTGAATTAATATGAATTAGAAAAAGTTAAAAAGAACGAACACATTAATATCAACTAATATAAATTACAACTCATTATCTTCCACAACCATTGTAAAACCCGAGATTTTTATGAGAAATATTTTGTTTTTATGTTATATACATCATCAAAAGAATATTTCAGTACACACAACACTAGCTTGTCTTTCTTTACGCGCAATCACGACCTTCCTCGATAGCTTGCGTTGTACGCAATACCGAGTTTCACTAAACAACGATATGCTATTAAAATATTTTTAAAACTAACTGTTATGAATTTTAATACCCACTTTTTGAAATTTTATAAATTTTATCATTCAAAATGGTCTTCATTTTTTGTATTTGGAATATCAAAAATATCCTAGAGTGACTTTTTGATATTTTTCTAAAAACGTTCAATTTTTGATGAATAGTGAAAACACTCGGTTACAATTTAAAAAGCAACTTTTTATTTAAATAATCATTTATTTTTATTTTTATTTTTGGTCAAAATAGATAAATAATACTTATATAATTTCAATGTAATTCATTGCAGTCATTTTCAAATAATTTTAGATATATAAAAATTTTATTGAACTTTTCACCGTCTTTTGCCCATCTCCTAGGAGAATTTGAAAATTTACATAAAACATAACTTTACCGCTTCTATGAGTGGAATTTAGGAATTACAAGAGACGCGGCTAATATCAAGGAGTAAAATGTAGTTGAATAAGATAAATTTTTTTTTTGGTGAATAGTATCTTTTAACATTTTTTACCACGGTTAAAAGTAAATCGGTTAATTAAGGGTAAAAATGATATTATCATTACGCTAACACATCTCCTAATTCTATTGAATAAGTTTAATTAGACAAAAAACAATATTAGGAATAAAATATGACCATTTAGGTCCACTTGGATTAGATTTGGACATTTGATAATATTTTATTTAAAGAAGAGTTAAAATAATTAAAATCAATGTTTAATAACTAAAACATTTTTAATATAGGGTTATAGATTAGATAATTTAGACTATAAATATTCATTAGAAAGATAAAAATATTTCCTACATAATGGTATTTTATTTATAATTTTTAGACATTAGATAATTTAATTTATTTATGACACAATGATGATGCAGTAATTACTTTATTAATGAAATATTAACAAAATTGATATTATAAATACCCAAATAAATATAATTTGAGACTTTTTAGGAATTAAAATACTTTTATTGGTTAATATGACATGTTAGTATTGATTTAATTAACTTTTTTAGAAGTAATAATTCTGTTATGATTTTCATAAAAATCAATTACCAAATAGTTTCAAAATTGACATAAAATAGTTTAAAAAACAAATATTATATTATTAATTTATATTTTATTTCTAAAAATCTAAGTTTCTTCCAAATGACTGAGATAATGTTTTATATATTAATATTGAACCACTTGGGGTTCTTTTGGATTTTTATAGTATGTTTATTAACCATATAGTGTAAGAAAACAAGAACACATGATAAAAGGAAAATTATATAACTTAAAGTTAAATCTAAATGATAAGGTTACAACTGTAACCTAAACTTGGCTGAAATTCTATTGGATGAGAGGATTTCGACCCATCCCCACCTTAGATTCAAAATAAATCAATTTGGGGATATTAAAAATGGAATATGACATTATAATAAAATAATATTTTATGTTTTTCCTAAGGTGCCCCTATCCTCCCTTATAAAAGGGCACCTCCTCCCTCTCATCCTCACACAACTTAGAGCCTTAAATCTCGTCCAACCCCTGACAATATATTTTCTCCACTTCCCTAGAAACATCCTATAGGTCCTGGTATTCATCAAAGACCATCATTAGTTCCCTAAGAGGAGGTTAAGAAGGGGCCCTTCAAAGAAGAGGTAATGTCGGTTACCGATTCTTTCAACTTTATTTATTCTTCTACTTATGAAGTAATAACATCAGAATCTCTAATATACTGATATGTCATTATAAATACGAAACAAACCTATTTCACCTTCTATCCATCCTACGGAAAATGAAATCACCGCACGTGTGTACGTATAGAATACCGTCTCCACGCCGTGGTGTAATCTGTTTTCCACCACAACCTTAATTGGATGGGTATAATGGTGTAAAAAATAACTATATATTATTATTTGAAAGTGATATTTATTCTTAATTTGTATACATACATTTCAATACAATTCCACGATCATGGGAACGATATCATCGCTCATGCGTACGTACGGCCTACCGTCTCCATGATGTGATGTGACTCGTTCTACATGATCTTCATTGAATAATGATTATATACATGAATTTAATGAATAAATATTATATATATTACACTAATACCATTATGGAAATGAGGTACTTATAACCTAAAAAATAATTATAAGAATTTATTCTACAAAACACGCCTAAGAACAAAAAGAAATAAACACCCGAAAAAAAGTAGAAATGAAATATTAATAATAAGAAGATAAGAATATGACCATATATGATATCATAACAATGACTACGATTCTATAATAATTAAATAACTTTATTAAAATCATTATACAGGAGGTTCAGACACGTACGAAGGAAATCAGACCTATGGTAAGAGAAAATCCCACAATCTCATTTTTATTTGAGATTGTTTATACTTCATAATTTACTGGGGAATATTTATCATCCAAATCCATGTTTCCTAAATATGTAATATTATTTCTATCCTACTATGATTTTTTTAAATCCAATTTTACCCATTGGTGAGTTTTTTGTAAAAGATATGAAAGGAATCGTTTGACGTTTTTAGTACGAGGCACTTCTGGACTTTTTCGGCCAAAGTACGAGAAGAATGTTTTTTTACATATACGGCATGAATGGATTTTTATGATTTCATAGAACATTATTTCCATGAAGCTTACTTTATAAGTTTTCATGTTTATTTTTAATCAACTTATTTTAGTTTAAAATTGTATGACATGTTAAGAAAGGAAAAATGTTTTTGAAGTAGAAATGATATTTTCCTCAAGAATGGAGTTCAAGTGTTTTATCAAAATTATTTTCCATATAAGATAGTATAGGGTTATTTTTATATCACTATTTTTACATTTATTTGATTATGCTATGATGGAATTAATTTTGTGATGTCGTTTTATCTTATATGGATTATGTTATGATGGCATGATGTTTAAGAATCCCATTTTTTTACATGGGTTATGCTATGATTTATGATTTTGTGGCACACTTAAGGATGGTTTCATTATAAAATGGGTGGGACCTATATCTCCCTATAATGTATTGGGTAATGATTTATATCTCATGAGATAGACATGGCTAGAACAGCAGGTTAATCTGGTTCAGTGATACAGGATTGACGCAAGGAGTGAAATCAGTTCAGAAATGGACTTTGTCCGCTAAGATAGTCTTGGTAATGAGTATTAACTACTAAAAAATTATTCTCTATGATAATGTGTGTATTACAGAAAGTTAGTTTGATTATTGGGATTACAATTCACTACCACGATTTATACCATGTTATGAAATTATGATGTCTTTTGCAGGTTAATATTTCCAAAAATGTATGTTATTATGAATATGATGTGATTGATATTTATTTTCTTTACCCTTACTGAGCATTTGATCTCACCATTTTGTATGTTTTCTTTTCCCCATGTCAGGAAGAAGCGTATTAATTAATATATGCCAAAAGGGACTCTAGATATGATAAAATAAAATAGAGACAGTGTAGATTATTTATGAACCAGTTGTTTATGTTTCCAAGCATCTAAAGACACCATACATATATGGTCCTTTCATGGTTTTGTTATATGTTGTAATAAGTGTGATTCCATTTTGAAGTAATAATAATGTATGTAAAGTATGGGTCTTTAGAGTTGTTATCAGAGGAAAAAGAGGTAGGAATGAATCTGATCCTTGGGAACTCTCACATGTGAGCGTTGGATGAAGCATGGATCTCCGCCCAAGTTCTTCATGAGGAAATGGCTGCCACTGGGGATGGTGGTGTGTCCTACACAGGGGGTATAGCCGCCTATGGAGTGCCCTGATAGGTATCAATTATAGTCCACTAGAAGTAAATCCATATTTTTATAGTTGGTATCAGAGGAATGGTATAGTCAACCTTTTGAATATAGGATGTGAAAGCCTTAGTAAGAACCCCAAGGAGAAGTCTAATCAAAGAAAAAAATCTTAGTGTTTTAGAAATGGCCATGAGTAATCATTGATAAGACCCTAAGATTGAACTTTTATTCTTGATTATGTGGTTTTACTATTATTATTAGTGTTTCTCACACTATGCATATTGGTTTTAGTCAATGGCTGGAACCTGAAAGAACCGTGTTAATGCTGAATGCGATGGGAAATGCAATGAATTTCCCCACGAGAAACCAAATGTTATGGAATATGGAATGAAAAAACTTTTATCCATGCTCACACAACTTTCTCAAGCTATGAATCATGCATGACTTCTAAATGAACAAAGGAAATAGAAAAATTCTGTTGAATCCTTCATGAGGCCATGCCCACCCTCATTCAGCGGGTCTACTGATCGATTAGTTGATGAACAGTGGATCAGTACTACTGAAAAGATATTTTCATCTATTCAGTGTTCTGAACATGATAATGTCATTTTAGCAGTATATCGTTTAGAAGGTGAAGCTGATCAACGGTGGAATCTTATCAATAATACGAGGCAAAGAGACGAAATTGAGTCCATGGAATGGGACGAGTTCAAGAACTTATTTTTCAATAATTACTTCCCTCATATTCTTATAACAATGATGGAGAAGGAGTTTCTTAAACTAAAGAAAAAGTATGATGAATCAGTTGGTACCTATGAAGAAATTTTACAATACTAGTAAGGTATGCTTATGGGATTATTATCCAACCTAAGAGTAAGATCGATCGATTCTTTAGTGGCCTAAAACCAATTCTTTTAAGGGTGTATAACATAAGGGAATTCAATAGCTATGATGAAATCATTCGACGTGCTCTCAACATTGATATAGAGATTGGATTAACCCATCAGTCATATGTGTTTGATAAGAAGAGGAAAATGGAATTCAAAGGGAAATATAAAGACCACACTGAAAAGAAGATGATTTTTCCCATATGCTCAAAGTATTGAAATAAACCTGGGGGGAGTGGTCTTAGAGAGACAAGAAATGGTTTCAAATATGGAAAGGAAGGTCATTGGGAATTTTAATGCCGCATTGATGGGAAGAAGATCTCTACTGATGTGAACAAATAAAAGGCTACATAGAGTTCACCTCCTACACTTCAATGTTACAAGTGCAAGTAAATGGGGAATTATGCCAATCAATGCCCTAATCCAAGGGTTTTTTACGATGATCAACGTCAACAAACTCTTAAGGCCAAAGACAATGTAATGTCACATGCAATTTCTTTCAGCGATGTGGAGTATGATAACAATGTGTTGAAAGTTACACTTACCTTCCACTCTAATGTAGAAAATGTTTTATTTAATTTTGGATCCACCCACTCTTTTATTTCTGAACAATTTTCTAAGCGTATCACTATATTACCTTACAAGTTATATATTGACATAGTTGTGACAACCCCTAATGGCACAATAGTCCCATCAAAAGTTTATAATTCTTCTCCAATTGAAGTTTGTGTGAAAGTGCTTACTGCAAATCTTGTGATCCTTCCTATAGTGGAATTTGATGTGATTTTGGGAATGGATTGGCTTTCTTTATTGGATCTCATATCAATTTCCAAAGAAGGGAAGTCACATTTCATATTCCTGATCAATCTATGATCATCTATCGATGCATGGATGAACATAACCGTCAAGTTGAAATTTATTCCATCTTATGGGTCTTGATTCCACTAAATGAAGGTTATTTATCTCAAATGGTTGGTGAGAAACTCATGATTAAGAATATTCCCATTTTATGGGAGTTGGATGATGTCTTTCTGGAGGAATTTCTAGGTCTTCCACCAAATCGTGAATTTGAGTTTTCAATTGAACTCATACCGGGTGCTATGCCCATTTCAAAGACACCTTATAAAATGGCACCAATTGAGTTGTAGGAATTGAAGAAGCAAATCTAAGAGAATCTTGATAAGGGATTCATATGCCCTAGTGCGTCACCTTGGGGATCACCTGTTCTGTTTGTTAAGAAGAATTATGGATCAATGAGACTTTGTATTAATTATCGAGAACATTACAAGATCACTATCAAGAAAAAATATCCTCTCCCATGCATTGATGACATATTTGACCAACTACGCGGAGATCAATACTTTTCCAAGATTGATCTTCATTCAGGGTATCATCAATTAAGGGTCCAAAGGGAGGATATACCAAAGACGTCTTTCCGTACAAGGTATGAACACTATGAATTTATAGTGATTCCATTTGGTCTTACTAAGGCCCCTACTATCTTCATGGATATGATGAATAGAGTCTTTAGAGAATATCATGATCAGTTTGTGTTAGTCTTTATATACGATATTCTTGTCTATTCAAATAGCAATGAAGAACATGAATATCACTTGAGAATTGTATTAAATACCCTGAGAAAGGAGAATATTTATGCCAAGTTTAACAAGTGTGAATTTTGTCTTTAAAAAGTCTCATTTCTGGGTCACATAATCTCAAAAGAGGGGATATATGTGGATCCAGCAAAAAACAGAGGTTATCGAAAGATGGTCGAGACCAACAACAGTAACTGAGATTCAAAGTTTTCTTGGTTTGGCTGGATATTATCGACGTTTTGTGAAATATTTTCCATGATTATCTAATCCACTCACCAGGTTGACTCGAAATGGAGTTAAGTTCGTTTTTACCGAAGAGTGTGAAATATTTTCAAGGAGTTAAAAAGAATATTATCCAGTGCACCTGTCATCACACTGCCTTGTAGTGGAGAATGATTTGTGATCTACAGTGATGAATCCATGAAGGTATGGGGGTGTGTTCTCATGAAAAATGATATGGTGATAGATTAGGCCTCACAAAAGTTGAAAATCCATGAGAAAAATTACCCAAATCATGATTTGGAGTTAGCTGCGGTAATATTTGCATTAAAGATTTGGAGGCATTATCTTTATGGTTAAAGGTGTGATATTTATACTGATCATAAAAGTTTAAAGTATATTTTCACACAAAAGGATCTGAATATGCACCAAAGAAGATGGTTGGAGCTGATTAAGGATTACAACTTCTCAATACATTACCACCCTGGGAAATCAAAAATGGTGTAGGATGCATTATGTCAACAAGACCATGCTAGATTATCCATGATGAGGATCACAAAAGATCCAATATGTATGGATAAACAAAGGATGGATCTTGGAATTATAATGGAAAGGGAAAAATTTTATCTTTATCAAATGAATTCTCAACCATCTATACATGTGAAGATTAAAGAGGAAAAAAATAAGATGTAGAGTTACAAAAGAATGTTAGAAATGTTCCTGAATTCAACCTTGATTGTGATGGGATAATATGGTTCAGGAATCAGGTTTATGTTCCTCCCATCCTAGAATTAAAGAAGGATCTGCTGGATGAGGCTCATAGTTTTTCATTCTCTATTCAACCTGGAAACATGAAGATGTATAGGTACCTTAAAGAGTACTTCTAGTGGGATGGAATGAAAAGAGATGTTGCTAAATATGTCTCTCAATGCTTGGTTTGTCAGAAAGTTAAAGCAGAGAGATAAAAGTCTAAGGGGATGTTACAACCATTAATCATACCCGAATGGAAATGGGAAATCATCACTAGGGACTTTGTCACTAGACATCATAAAACATCCAAAGGCAATAATTCTATCTGGGTCATAGTTGATCATCTTACGAAGTTGGTACACTTCATTGCTATTAGAGAAGATTATTACCTGGATCATCTTGCCATTATATGTAAAGGAAGTGGTAAGATTTCATGGAGTACCACTTTCCATTATATCTGATTAGGATCCGAGGTTTACCTCAATGTTTTGGCGAAGACTTCAGCTTACTCTGGATACAGAGTTGAGTTTCAGCACTACTTATCATCCTCACACAGACGGTTAGTCTGAGAGGACGATTAAGACTCTATAAGATATGTTGAGAGAATTCTCTATGGATTTCAAAGGAGGTTGAAATAAACACCTACCTTTGGTGGAATTTTCCTATAATAATAGTTTCCACTCCAGTATTCAGATGGCTCCTTATGAATCTCTCTATGGAAAGAAATTCCGAACTACAACATGCTGGGATGAAGTTGGGGAAAGAAAGCTATTAGGACCTTATCTTGTTGATGAGATGGTAGAAAATGTCCGATCTATCCAACAACACAAAAGAGCAGCTCAGATTCGACAAAAAAGTTATGTCGATAACCGAGGAAAAAACCTAGAGTTTGAAGTGGGTGATAAATTGTTTTTACGAATATCTGCTTGGAAGAGAGTAATGAGATTTGGAAAGAAGGGAAAGTTGAGCCCTAGGTACATCGGTCCTTTCGAAATAATGGATCATGTTGGGAAGGTAGCTTACCGATTGTCAATTCAACCGAATCTCTCTGAAGTTAATGATGAGTTCCATGTATCTCTCCTGAGAAAGTAAATACTCAATCCTTCACATGTACTCAGCTCAGAATTTGTACCGCTGGAGCAAGATATTTCTTATGAAGAACATCTGATAGAGATTCTGGATCATAGTGAAAAAGTCATACGGAACAAGACTACTCATTTAGTGAATGTTTTATGGAGGAACCACCAATTAGAATAAGCTACATGGGATCTTGAGGATATGATGAGGGAGAGATATCCTCATCTTTTTGTTACAAAGTGACGAATTTCGAGGGTGAAATTAATTTGAATGGGGGTAGTATGTAACACCTGAGATTTTTATTAGAAATATTTTGTTTTTTGTTATATAAATAATCAAAGGAATCTTTCACTAAACAAAACACTATCTTGGCTTTCTTTACACGTAATCTCGACCTTCCTCAATAGCTTGCGTTGTACGCAACACTGAGTTTCACTAAACAGTGATACTATTAAAAAATTATTAAAACGACCCATTATGAATAGTAATCCCACTTTTTGAAATTTTATAAATTTTATGTTCTAAAATAAACTTTATTATTTGGATTCAGAATATCTAAATTAGCCTAGAGTGATTTTTTGGTATTTTTCTGAAAACATTCAATTTTTGATGAATAGTGAAAACACTGGGTTACTATTTAAAAACTGACTTTTTGTTTAAATAATTATTTATTTTATTTTTATTTTAGGTCAAAATATATAAATAATATCTATATATGTTCAATGTAATTCATTGGAGTCATTTTATAATAATTTTAGATATATAAAAATTTTATTGAACTTTCTCCGCCTTCTACCCACCTCCAAGGAGAATATGAAAATTTACATAAAACTTAATTTTACCGCTTCTGTGAGTGGAATTTCAAAAATCCGAGAGACACAGTTAATATCAAGGAGTAAAATGTTGTTCAAAAGGATAAAAATAATTTTTGGTGAATAGTAACTTTTTACTTTGTTTACCATGGTCAAAAGTTAATAGGCTAATTAAGGGTAAAAATGATATTATTATTACCCTAAAACATGTATTAATTCTATTGGATAAGACTAATTCGACCAAAAACAAACTTATGAATAAAATATGACCATTTAGGTCTACTTGGATTAGATTTGAACATTTATTATTATTTTATTTAAAGAAGATTTAAAATAAGTAAAATCAATGTTTAATGACTAAATTTTTTTTAATGTATGGTTATACATAAGATAATTTCGACTATAAATATTCATTAAAAAGTTAAAAATATTTCATACATAATGGTATTTTATTTATAATTTTTAGACATTAAATAATTTAATTTATTTATGACACAATGATGATGCAGTAATTACCTTATTAATGAAATATTAACAAAATTGATATTATAAATACCTAAGAAAATGTAATATGAGACTTTTTATGAATTGACATAAATTTATAGGTTAATATGACATTTTAGAATTGATTTAATTAACTTTTTTTGAACTAATCATGCTGTTATAGTTTTCACAAAAATCAATTACCAAATAGTGTAAAAATTGTCATAAAATAGTTTTTAAAACAAATATTATATTATTAATTGTTATTTTATTCCTAAAAATATAATTTTTGGACAAATGACTTATATAAGGTTATATATATTAATAATGAACCACTTGGGGTTCATTTGTCTTGTTATAGAAATTTTATTAACCATATAGTGTAAGAAAACAAGAAGACACGGTAAAATTAAAATTATTTAACATAAAGTTTAATCTAAATGATAAGGCTAAAATAGTAACCTAAACTTGTCTAAATTCTATTGGATGAGATTATTTAAACCCATACCCACCTTAGATTAAAAATAAATCGATTTGGAGATATTAAAAACCAAATATGACTTTATAATAAAATAAGTTTTTATGTTTTTTCTAAGGTGCCCTTCTCCTCCCATATAAAAGGGAACCTCCATGCTCTCCTCCTCACACCACATTGAGCCTTCAAGCTCAACCAGCCCATAAAAATTTCTCTTATACACTTCCCTAGAAACATCTTAGAGGTCCTGGTATTCATCAAAGACCATCTTTAGTGCCCCAAGAGGAGGTTAAGAAGAGGCGCTTCAAAGAAGAGGTAATGTCTGTTACCGATTCCTTCAACTTTATTTCTACTTCTACTTCATCTTCTTTAGTTGTTTAATTATGAAGTAATAACATCAGTATCAATCATATACTTATGTGTCTTTATAAATATGAAACAACCCTATTTCACCTTCTATCCGACCTACGGAAAACGAAATCACCGTGTGTGCGTACATACAGAATACCGTCTCAACACCGTTGTGTAAACTATTTTCCACCACCACCTTACTTGGATGTGTATAATGATGTAAATATTAACTACATATGATTATTGTAATGTTATATTGATTATGAAATAGTATACATATACTTCAATACAAATCCACGGCCATGGGAACGATATCATTGCTCGTGCGTACGTACGGCCTACCCTCTCCACGATGTGATGTGACTCGTTCTATATGATATTCATTGGTTAATGATTATATAAATGAATTTAATGAATTAATATGATATATATTATACTAATAAAATTATGGAAGTGAGTTATCTATAACCTAAAAAGAATAATAAGAATTTATTTGACAAAACACGCATAAGAACAAAAAGCAATAAACACCCGAATAACACGTAGAAATAAAATATTACTAATAAGAAGCTAAGAATATGACCATATACGATATCATAACAATGAGTACAATTATGGAAGAAGTCAATAACATTATTTAAATAATTATAAAGGAGGTTCGGACACGTACGAATCAAATCGGACCTAAGGTTAGAGAAAATCTCACAATCTCATTTTTATCCGAGATTGTTTATACCTCAGAATTTACTAGGGAATATTTATCATCCACATCCAAGTTTATATAATATGTAATATTATTTCTATCCTCATATAGTTTTTTAAATCCAATTTTAACCATTTTTGAGTTTTGAGTAAAAGATATGAAAGGAATATTTTGTCGTTTTTAGTACGAGGTACTTCTTGACTTTTCCGGCCAAAGTACGAGAAGAATGTTTTTTTAACTTATACGAAATGAATGAATTTTTATGATTTCATAGAACATTATTTTTAGGAAGATTACTTTAAAAGTTTTCAAGTTTATTTTTAATCAAATTATTTTAGTTTAAAATTGAATGACATGTTAATAAAGGAAAAATGTTTTTGAAGTAGAAAGAATATTTTCCTAAAGAATGGAGTTCAAGTGTTTTATCAAAATTATTTTCCATCTAAGATAATATATGGTTCTGTTTGTATCCCTATTTATAAATTGATTTGATTATGTTGTGATGGAATTAATTTTATGATGTTTTTTTATCTTATATGGATTATGTTATGATGGCATGATGTTTAAGAATCCCATTTTTATTACATGGGTTATGCTATGATTTGTGATTTTGTGCACATAAGAATGGTTTCATTTTGAGATGTGTGGGACCTATATCTCCCTCCAATTCATTGGGTAATTATATATATCTCATGAGATAGTCATGGCTCGAACATCAGGTTAATCTGGTTTAGTGATAAAGGACTGAAACGAGGAGTGAACTCGGTTCAGAAATGGACTTTGTCCGCTAAGATAGTCTTGGCAATGAGTCTTGACTACTAAGAAATTATTTACTATAATTATGAGTGTATGCCACATAGTTTCATCTTATGATTATTGGGATTACATTTCACTAGTATGATTTATACCATGTTATGAAATTATGATCTCTTTTGCAGGTTAAGATTTACAAAAGGTTATGTTCTTATGAATATGATGTGATTGATATTTATTTTCTTTACCCTTACTGAGAATTTGAGCTCACCCTTTGGTAAGTTTTCTTTTCCCTAGGTCAGGAAGAAGGGTATTAAGTATGATATTCCAAAAGGGACTCTAGATATGATAAAATAAAACGGAGATAGTGTAGATGATTTATGAACCAGTTGATTATGTTTCCCAGTTTCTAAAGACACTATACCTATACTGTCCTTTCCTAGTTTTGTTATATGTTGTAATAAGTGTGCTTCAATTTTAAAGTAATAAAAATGTATGTAAAGTATGGGTCATTATAACCCCAACACACTGGGTATTTATTTACACATATATAAAATGATAAACACAAAGCTCTTGATACATTATGCGATCATGCTTGGAACTTCAAGGAGGGAATGATTCTCTGGTAGACGGTAGAGTGGCGGTAGTACGGAGACAAAGATTCTCTTTTTTGGACCTTTAACTATTTCTCCACACTTTCTCTCCACACACCACCCTTCTAAACAGAAGGCTAATGCCTCCTTTTATAGAAAAAATTACTACACAACATGCGGAAAAAGTACATAGTCTATACGCTTTTCAACACGCTTTTGCCTTTGTTTTCTCCACTAATAGGCGGCCTAATAGGCCTTATTTGACTTGGAACATGGTTCTTCCTAGTAGGTAGCTATACATGGCGTTTAGTGCCACCATACACGGCCTGTAGTCTCATTTTTCGGCTACTAACCACTTTTAGAAAATTCTACACGACGAGTATATGATAAACACGACATGTTCCCTTTAGCTGGCCACATGGGTGTGTGGACTTCTTCTCATCCTCCTCCTGTTTCTAGAAGGGTGTACATGACATGTAAAGAGTCCACACGACATGTACCACATTCTGATTACATGGGCATGTACTTTTCCTGGTCAATCCATGTCTGAATCTTGATGTACATGGCGTGTATATAGGTACATGCCTTGTAGTTTGTAAATTTTTATCAGTCTCCCCCGTTTTGGGTATATCGACACAAATCTCCTGAAAATGAACAAGATCACCAAAATCAAAGTATTTGATCCCTAATCCATAGGTAATTTCTGAAAACATGATCTTATTTTCAATAAATTATGTGAAAATGTATACACATATCAGGTGAATCAAACTCCCCCATACGTAGTCATTTGCTTTCCCTCAAGAAAATCTCAACATCTAATTAACAGAGTTTATATTTTAAAATGAAGGACATTAGTTAATCATAAAAGTAGATAATAATTTACAGGATAAAATTCAAAAAAGTATACATAACATTTTCAATTCAGGAGATATTCTAATCAGGCCTCATATAAAATATTATTAACTATCTTAATCCTCTTTTAACACATGTTTCAACCTTTAAAAACAAGAAAGATACTTGATGATCTAACTCACCATTAATATTGTCAACACTCAAGAAATTTTAAATAAAAGTTTTTCTCAATCAAATTTATATACACTCTATACATAGGGTTTCAATAAATCTTGTTCTCTACATCAGAAAATTGATTTACAGAAATAATGATGGATATTCATTAAGGATCAGATGTTTATTTGGATAAAGGTTGGTGCGCAAAGATGTGAAAAATAACTCCGATGCATGAAAAAGGAGACTAAATTATTTAAATAACAATGCATGATATTCAAAGTTATGCTCAATGTAAAATATTCCTCGACAAGCTTTATCAAATAATCCCACCACCACCTCCTTTAGTTAGGTAGGTATCGTTTACAAATAAACAATTTAGTATAAGGTCCCTTGGTCTGTATCATATTTTAAGAACAAAGAGAACCTTTAAGAATTTCCACAAATAGAGGTTTGGAACCATTTTCTCCCCAAATGATCAAGAGTCTCTCCCCTATATTTAATTTCTTGACAATTCAAAAATGTATTCCATGTGTTTCCAATCCCTTATTTTGAGCTCAAATGAATAGTCATGCAAAATCAAAAAAGATTTAAGGTAGGAAGAGAAATAAACCAGTAATATGGCTTCTTATAAATGCTATTCCCAGTTTCTATGTGATTCAAAAAGATAAGATGTAGGGTAGTTCTCAAGATAAAGTTGTTAAAACAATATTATGCCTCAATCATTTTAATGTAATTCAAAAATTCTTCATGTTTTGATAATAAAACATGCAAATTCTTGTAGTAATGTATATTCTAATAATCTCTTAAGAAAGTGGGTATTAGGAAGAATATGACAAAGGGTATACCTATTAGGAGTGGGAAAACAAATAAAGATACAATCAGGTCATGAATTTCATATAATTCATTAGTCTAATCGATGTAATTATCCAATGATTACAATTTGTAATTTAAAATATATCACTAATCATTTTAAAATCTTTAAGAACCAAAATAAGCATGCAAGTTTTAAAAAATTTCAACATTCAGATTTTTTATTTAAAAATATGGTTAACCAAAATCTCTTCATATTTTAAAATATATCTTCTAATAATGATGTCTCCTAGAATGCTGATAAGGGGAAAGACTAAGGTTGTTGAGAAACGCTCCCCCATACATAATACTGCACATGGTCCACCAAGTTCCCAAAAGTGAAGAAGGGAATGTGGGGACACAATAGTGGACTAGAATTAGGGGATGTAAGGAAATAAGTAAACCAATAAATAAAAGAAAACAATGAAAAAAATAGTCCCCTCATGTCTAGGCTCAGAAAAATAGGAGGTGATGTAAAAGTGCAGCCCAAATCGTGCCGGAGTACCCGTGATAGTGGGGAAAAGAGAGCACTGCAAGCATAAAAAACATACATAGGATTAAGATATACTAAATAAATGAAATGAACAACATGTGTCCAAAACCAATTAGGGGGTCACCTCAGAAGAGGCATCATCCGCTAGAGAACTAGCCAGAAGAGATGAATTAGGATCTGTGCAAACTAGAGGCTCAAAATCTACACTAAGAAGAGAAGTCGTTGGAGTAGGAGTCGTAGGAGCTGGACTCGAAATAGGAATCTCGGCATCACTCACTGGAATAGTAGAAATGGTGGAAGTGGTAGCTTCTAATGGTTCCATAGTGGATAAGAGAATTGAATTTGTGGCTAGTGGAGTAAAAGTCAGTGGAGCATCGGCAGAAGGGGTGATAGGATGAGGATAGAGACCACACCCTCATCCAAACTGATTCATGGTAAGGTAAAAGGGTCAGCCACCTACCTGTAATTTATCCACGGGTACCATATCACCAGGTGTCTCCCAGTACTCAGCTCGGTCGAATGCGAATGAAGTAGCAATCTCTAAAAATAATTCCCTAAAATATAAGTCTTGTCCTGGAAGATATAGAGTAAGGGATTGTTCCCGAAAAGATCCTCTAACTCTCTCCAGATGCCCAACTATAGAGAGGTGCTGCTATTGAAATAGAAGCTGATCAATAAATTCGGGCGGTGAGAGAAATGATTAACACTGTCATGCACCACGTTGGTGACCGGGAACACCATGAAAGGGTAGGGAACACCTGTAGGTCCCGGCCCAGGTGGAGGTGCAGTAGTAGGAGCGAGCTCTTAGGGAATAGTGTCTATAGTAGATGAAGGCTCGCCGGATGGGGTGGTCGCTGATGGGCCAGCGGGTACTGAAGGGGGCTAGAGAAGTGCGACAACCAGTGGAGAAAAAATGATAGAGCACGGATGTATGTATAGGATAGAGGAGGTGTGGCAGTATTAAGCCTAGCCTTAGCTGAGGTAGGGAGTGGTGGAAGGACGAACAACAGAGGTAGCTGGTACACTAGACAATCCGGATCTTGATGCATCGAATGTCAGAGTCATATGCGATGATAAATGGGCCTCTCTCCCTCAGTGGTAGAGGTGGGACGCTTACCATGGTAATGATCTTTCTCTTCCATAACCTAAAAGAGAAAGAAAACCCAAAAAAAGAAAGGGAAAAAAGGAATCAAAAAAATGTGGGAAAATTAGAAAATTAAAATGTACACGGCCTGTAGTTCCAGAGTACACGGCCTGTAGTGAATGTGGGATACCATCCCATGTTCTCTAGATAGACACGCCAAGAGAGCAGTGGATAGACTAGGGAAAGATACACAACGTGGACCGAAAATACATGTTGTGTTCATGTAAAGTGGTCATGGTCATGTATTGGTAGAGACATGACCACTATTTCAGTAGTTATAAAAACACATGACACACTGTGTACAAGAACTATACAATGTGTGGAAGAACAATTCGTAAATGTATTTGTGAAGTGCTACACACGGGCTGGCCAAAAGAAAATTTCTATACATTGTGTACCGAATAGACACGACATGTTCATGAGAATGGTGCGTGAGGCCGTGTGTAAAAGATACCTGGCCACGATGGGGTCCAGTACATGGCATGTACCGAACATACACATTGTGTATTTTTAAATTGTGAAGCATCCAGTGTGTGGCCATCTACAAAAGTACATGGCGTGTGTTCTTCATATCGTGGTTGTGTATCGCATAAGCTGAATGGTCGGATGATCCATAAATAACCCTAAACACTTATAAAAACATGAAATAGAGGGTGTATAATGGTTTACTTGGACCGATGTTCAAAATGAAGCGCAAATCAGAAGTAGAAACACCCAAAATCGATGGATTTGAGCCAAAGGAGTCCAAGTTTCATACGAGGGAAAAAATGGAAGAATGGGAGGGTCGCATGACATGGGCTAAAGTCGGGTGGTCTGCGGATTATATATCCAAGGTACACGACGTGCTCCATAGACTACACATCATGTATTCCATTTTTTTAATAATAAATATATATAAAAATATATAATTATTATAGTAAACAATATAATAATTAATATTTATAATTAAAATTAATAATAAATCGATATATATATATATATATACATAATTTATTAAAAATCAAACTATAAACTAAATGTATCGGAAAATACAAGGCGTGTGTTTTAAAATTTGAAAAATGAAGTACAACCTTTGGTCTAGTGCTTGGGACGATTTTCGAACTGGAGATCGGTTATTCTGAACGAAAGCCCTCAACCATTGGAGAAAAGGTTATACTGCTACTCCTATTTATTATTTAAATATAGTAAAAGGAAACATGCCTTTACTACATGGGAAGAAAGTATATGCACTGAGTGTGGATTTTAATTAGACAAAAAGAGATGAAGTAGGTAGATTAGCCGAGTTCGAACCCTGGTCTTTTGGATCTAGGCCCGAGACTCTTCCAATATGCCAAATTCAGCTACATAAATATCGTTATGTGAATTTTTTTAGTTTTATAAGAAAAACATGGCACACATGACGTATAAAGGGAGACACACCGTGTGGTTTTATTAAAAATACAAATGATGGAAATGGGGAGGTTGTAAAGATTCAAACACGGGTCTTTTGGAGCCGGGTTATGATCATTGCCAACTAATCCATCCCCACCATGGGTTTTCTTATAAGTAAATATATATGAAAAATACTTCACTGGCCTTGTAAGAAAATACAAAGAGAAAAAGGAGGAACCTCGTGCCGATGGTCGGTCAGGAGAGATTCGAACCAGTGACGGCTCAAATAATCATTAGTTACCATACCTTCGGCACTGACATGATCCCTATTTATTACATAGTTAAGATATATATTTATGATAGTTAGATGTTAAATAAAAAGGAAAACATACACGTTGTGTAGTTTTTCTATAAGACGGGTATACACTGGGTTGCCTCCTAGCAAGTGCCTTTTTTAGGTCGTTGGCTCGGCCTACTTACCTGATTTTACCCGAGCTGTATGGTGGACAACATTCCCACTATGTCACATAGGCCTTCTTGGAATTTTAGATCCTATGGGTCTTATTCAACTAGAATTCCTAGACTGATAATGTTATTAGATATAAAATAACATTCTAAATCATCCAATAAGAAATTATCCATGGTAGTTATCACATAACTTCCCCCATGATCAGACAATGATTCTTTTCAACGACATTGAGGACATTATAGGAACCTCTCTCATGTCCTACCCGAAACATTAGCTCCCCCAGGTCCATGTCGATGAGTGCCTTCCCAGTTTCCAAGAAAGGACATCACAAAATGATTGGTGCCTCATGTTCATCCTCCATTTCAAGGATGATGAAATCTTGTGGGGATGATCAACCTACCCACATTGACCAAAATGTCCTCCAGTATACCATTTGGATATTTGATGGTTCATTCATTTTGTTGAAGGGCCACTTGGATAGGCTTCAAATCATTGAGCCCTAGTTGTTTGAAACTTCGAGGTCCATGAGGTTCACACTGGCCCCAATGTCACAGAGGGACTTCCCAAAATCGCATGGTCCAATAGTACATGGTATAGTAAAGCTATCTAGATCATTGAGATTGGGAGGAATCAAATGTGGGACAACTAAAGAACACTATATTGTTAGGGAATTGATGCCCAGATCCTCCATCTTTCTTATTTTGGAGAGTATTTCCTTCCTGAATTTTGCATGAGTGGGAATCTGTGTCAGTGCGTCTACAAAATGTATATTTATGTGTAGAATCATAAGCACATCCATGAATTTGTGGATCTGGTGGTCTAGCTTTCTCTGCTTCAATCTCTCTAGGAAGGGTAAGGCCGGCTCAAAGGGTTTGACAACCACTTTTCCTTTATTCTACCAAGCCTCCTTCTATAGTATTTTGGATGAGGATGGGTCTATATCTGTACCTTTTTTATCAACAGGGGTGTGGACACACTTGACATTACTGGTTGGTGTTTTTGGAGCTCCTTTCCACTCCATAGAGTAATGACATTATCCTCCTCCCTCTGGTTATTCTCAGTGCTACCCGGTACTGTACTAGGTTTCCTTAAATAGAGTTGGTTTTCTAACTGAACAATTTTGTCTTCCATGACTCAAGTTGAAGCCTCTTGATTATGAAATCTAGTTTCAGCAGTATATATAAATTTATTCATGAGATGCTCTAACGATGGGGAGTTCTCCTGGTGAGGCGGTTGTTGAGCTGGTGGAGGTGGTGGATTCTGCGACTGCTATGGGTGAGGGTTCTAATACCATTTCTAATGATAAAAGCCCTATTAGGGATTTCGCTGCCTCTGGTAATAGTTATGATGTTGAGGCTGGTTGTAGTTGGGCAGTTGCTAGGGTGGAAGATTCTAATGTTGTTGGCCCAAGGCCGTGTTCTGTTGATCACGCCATGTTGTGTTCTGGTAATACTAGTACTGGTTTGGCCCTCAGTTCTGGGAAACATAACTCACATATCTTGTTGGAGGACCTCCAGTAGGACCCAAAAATTCTCCCATGATGTGGTTATCACCACATTCACTACATACTAGATGGTTTTCTCCATATACTAGGGTTACACCATTCAAATTGAGTCCATCGATCTTTTTGGAAACAACATCCAATTGGGTAGTGGGCATATTTGTAGAATTAGTGTTATGGATTCCTTATTTTTTTGTACCCTGCTCAGAATTCCACTAGAACTTGTTGTCATAAATTTCATTCAGTAGTTGTAAGCACTCTTTGAGGGGATTTCCTCAATACTGTACCTCTGACATCAGCATTCACCATGAACTTTGTACTTGTTGTTAACCATATGTGGAAGTTTTGGACCTACATCCAAAGTGGGAGTCTGTGATTTGGGCATTTGCACCCCATCTTCTTGAAGTTCTCACTTGATTCGTACAGTAACTCAGCATGATGCTGCTAGAAGTTGTAGATTTTGTTCCGTAGAGTCACCGTCTTCGAGGTTGGGAAGTATTTATATAGGAACTCCGGGGATATCTCTTCCCAGGTGAGTATAGATCATTGTGGAAAAAAATTAATCTAGTATTTCACCTTATCCCATAATGAGAAGGGGAAGATGCAAAGATAGACTGTGTCTGTAGACACTCTGTGGTAGCAGAACGTGTCACAGACCTCCAGAAAATTGGAGATATGGGCATTGTGATCCTCGATGGGCATCCAACCGAATTGTACAGTGTATTATATCAGCTTCATGATGGTAGGATTGATTTAGAAGTGTTGGTCCTGCACCGGTGGATAGACGATGCCTGTTTCAACTCTATGGATAGATGGAAGGCCGTAATCCATGAGAGTACGACATGGAGGTGGCTTTTGAGGGAGTGGAGGCAGTATGTATTTTTGTTCTTGAGGGGTGTAGTAAGGCCCGTGACCTAGATGTAGAAATGGGATTCGCTTCGTTTGGAATTCCTGATGCTGATGTAGATGGTATCCCGGAGCCAGTAGAGCTTCTTGGGTTTGGCTATCTTCTGATCTTGACTGCTGTCCAAATCCTTGGACAACATCTGGATTTCCTTCCTCGTTCTGTCCCATGGGGTTGTTGTGGTTTTGTTTGGACATGAGTGCTCGTTGGTGCATCAGAAGCATCCGTTCGACCTCTAGGTCAGTTGGGAAAAACCCTGATAACTCAGCGTTCTTGGAACGTGTGAGGAAGCCACTCATGCACCTAATGACTTTCAGAACACCAAACAAACCAATCATAAATGATAAAAAGGAATATAAATAGAAATAATAATATAAAAGAGATTTTTGTAATATTTTATTTTTATTTTCACTAAAATTTGTTACAAATTTAACTATAACAAGAATAAAAGTAAATTTTCTCCTCCCTGGAAACTGTGCCAAAATTTGGAAAGTCATTTCACCAAAGGCATGTTATCGGTGTCCCAAATTATTTTTACCCTCAAAATTAATGCACCAGCAAGAGTTAGATCTATAGGGAAAAAGGAGTTATTTTTATTCTATTTAAATTAGTTTGTATTTAATAGTGACGTTTGCTGAATTTATAGTCGATTTTTGATGTGGTGGAAAAAATGAATAATTGGTTTTTTTCTTAAATAAATTACTTAATTAATAGAATATAATATGGGATAATTAGTTTTAGTACAGATAAAGAGAGATGTGTGTTGGGGTTAGGTATTAATGAGAAAATGTTCAATAAATCAAATTTCTTATGAGGTTGTGTTGTTCAAAATAACCCAACACTCTGGGTTGTGTTGGTAGTCAGTGTTTCAAAGTTCAATATTTGGCTTAGTCCATTTTGAGTCGATGCATACTTCCAATGGTCATGAAATTGTTCATCGTTATACTTCTTTTCAATCCCTTAAAATTCTTCCCCTGGTCTAGTACAAAATTTTTAGTGATAAAATGAATTTATTTAATAAGAATATGAAGAAGTTAAAAAAGAACGAACACATTCATATAAAATAATTTAAATTAAATCTCATCATCTTCCATAACCCCAACACACTGGTTATTTAGTTTCACATATAGAAAATGATAAACACAGAGCTCTTGATACCAAATGCGATCATTCTTGGAACTTAGAGGAGGGAATGATTCTCTGGTAGAAGGTAGAATAGAGGTAGTACGGTGGTAGAGCTTATCTCCTTCGGACCTTCAGCCATTTCTCTACACATTCTATCTACACACCATCATTTTAAACCGAAGTCCAAGTCCTCCTTTTATAGAAAATATAACTACAAAGTGTGTGGAAAAAGTACATGGCATGTACTTTTGTCAATGTGCTTTTTTCCTTTGTTTTCTCTACCGGTAGGCGGCCTAACACGCAATATTTGACATGGGACTCGACACCGCCTGGTAGGTAGCTATACATGGCATGTAGAGCCACCACACATGGCGTGTAGTCTCATTTTTGGCCACCAAATGCTTCTAGAAAGACCTACACGGTGTGTATATTTTAAAGATGATGTGTTTCATTCAGCCGGACACATGGTGTGTAGACATCTTCTCATCGGCCAACTACTTCTATAAGGGTGTACACTGTGTGTAATCTGTGAACACAACATGTACCAGATTTGGATTACATGGGAATGTACTTGTACTGGTCAATCTGTGTCTGAGTTTGGATGTACATGACCTATATATAGGTACACACCATGTAGTTTGTAAATTTTTCCCAGTCTCCCCCATTTTTTTGTATTTGGCCATAAATCTGTTGAAAACGAACAAGATAACCAAAATCAAAGTATTTGCTCCATAAGCAGTAGGTAATTGCTGAAAACTTTTTCTAATTATCAATAATGGATGTGAAAATGTATACAAAAATTGGGTTCATCATTCTATAATGTTTATATGTGTATATATGGTAATTTGGTCATTGAAGGTATGAAAGATCCATTATTTAAGTCATTGGGGTGGGGGAGACTAGATTAGTGGGAAAGTTGATGTTGGTTAACTTTCGTAGGTATATATACTAATAATTGATTGTTTCATTGTTCATGTTGATTATATATTTAGGTGGTTAATCTATAGAGAAGATGTAAAAAAATATATCCTTGATAGTTAATTATTTTGTATTACTATTTATTCACTGGTGCAACATTACTATTTTTACACATTTGTAAAAGGGGCATGGGGGAGTATCCAACGAAGTATAATTATATTCTCAGACTCAAACCCACAAACACACACCCCCCCAAATAAATATATATTTCTTTTAGGATTTTAGGATGATGTTTTTTAATGGGTAAGATATTACTATCCCATTGGGGTTTCTGGTGTTATAATATATTCACTATGTTTTTTATATAGGATTTATATTATGATATTTTCTTTTGTATATTTTGGTTCATGTATGATATTTTAGGTATTGTGGGGTGGGTTTATTAATTATAATAAAATTTTTTGGCATTTATTTTATATTTCCTATAAATCGTGGAATTAATGCCTCATATAATGTGTTCACATACCCCGTGTAATTGAAAATAGCACATGGAAATTTAGAGGAAATATTCTGGGGTTATAATATTCTTTACTTATAACATAATATGGTTTTAAATGGGATTGATTTTTATAATGTATTCTTAATGATTAATCTAAAATCTTAAAAAAACATTAATTTTATTCTTTTTATTTTCTTATTTACCTTTTCAAAACATAAATATTCCTTAAAAATACATTTAAAATGTTGTCTATGTCTAATTTAATTTTTTTAGAAAAAATAATGATTATTATTACTAGGTTTCAATGTATTTAAAAATTATTATTCAAGTAGTGGAATAAAAAACCAAAAACCCTAATATCCATTATATGAAATTGAATCCACATAAATTAACAATGAATTACAAGTCCACCTAACACAACTAATGGCCACAAAAAATGTTCTTTAATCACATTATTTGATGAAGATCACTTGGAACCAACCATTGAGACCCTTTACCCTGGGTTTTTAAACAACCTGAGGAAACACTAAGAAATTGTGTAGATTTTTCCTTATATCCAGAAAATACTATTATCGCTCTGTGGTATATGAGAAAGGAGAAGAGAGATTCATAGGAATTGATAACAAGTTCACTATTTCAGATAAAGAACCATTATCATGGTTAAACAATTTCAATCAAGCTTCAAGGATACTCTCTAGTCATTCCATGAATACAATCATATGTTCATGATATACAAATACATTTAATATAGTAAAAACATTTTTTAACCATTCTACCAACAAATCATTTAATAATTAATTTCATTCATCTGAATCTACCTAACATTTCATCATATGAAACAGATAAATTAATCATATCTATATTTTTAAGATGATACTAACACGTACTTTTCACATTCATCATCCTATCATAAATCATACAACATGAAATATTTAGTCAAAACACATGTGATATGACAATAATATACACTATGATAAATAGAAGGGAAGTTGTATAATAACACCATATCATTGGTTATTATATTCCATTTTAATCTATACAGTTTGACATGGATTCTAGTATATAATATATTTCTATATAAAACATATTTTACAATATGATATAATATAAATTAAATTATATGGACATGTGATTTAAATAATATATCCAGAACAGTTTATAACACAAACCCTTTGATGAGGTACGTTCTTGTTTAATTTCGGAGTGAACTCCCTTTATAATGGTTAGTGATCCATTTTCTGAGAGTATGATGGCACCTTTAGGTGTTCAGGGAGTTTGTGACATGAAATTGAGTTAAAAATGGTGATATTTTATATGGAAATGGTTAATACTAACCATCATCCTTAACCATGAATCTTATAGTGGGGATAATGTATGGTTGAAAAACCATGAAAGGGGGAGCTTGAAATCATGTAGTTTATAAAAGATCCAAATGGATGGCCTCTTCATTGTTTTTCAAATGGGTTCAGCTCCCGAAATGACTATTCTACCTAGGCCCCCTAATAGATAGTTGATTCTGAATAGTTTGTGCATGGTTTAGCCAACCACGTAGCGAAACCACGCACCTATTAATGATAGTTGAAATTTCCACCCCACCCCTTGGGATTTAAGTGATATTACCCAATTTTCTCCCCTTTTAGACCTTCTAAAACAAGAGACAAAACTAATGGTTGCATTTTCATTAATTAGATATTATCCATCTATACTGGGTTGTTTGAAGTGATATTGTCTTTAAATTAAATCCCAGGAGATTATAACACTCCTCATTATTGTATTTTTTTTGCGGAATCATATTGGAATGATTTCTCCCAATTTTAATCCCTAAACCGTTGATTTTATAAAATTTTACTAAATTGTTATTTGAGGGTTGTTTGCGATTGAATCAAGGTACACTGTGGGAGGATGAAATGTGTACGAGATTGAGTATGGTGGCCAACAATTTAAATCCTAGAGTATCAATATATTTATGTGTATGTGGTTTTGTTTCTGGTACTATTGTGTTGAAATTTTATTCCTCGATAGGAAAGAATAAATTGGGTGTTTAAATGATGTTCTAAATCCCACATGATCCCTATTTAATTCATTGATGATGAGTAGAGTGAGACTAAGGTGACCCATGGGGGGTGGAACTCCACTAAACATAAAAATTGAGTTTTTAGACAATAAATTTAAATGTTAATGATATTAAATCATTCAAAACCATGTCTAGAATACTCATATTGTATATTTTTGTTTTGGTATTAGCATGAATGTGTTTAATGAGTTATGTATTGTGAATGGGAAAATATGTTAAATCGTTAAGAAATTTTGGGATTATTATGAAATGTCTTTAAAGGGGAGAAAATATGTTTTAATGTACTTAGTAGTAAAATGGTCTTTCTATGAGAAGTGAGAACATGTTGAATGTATTCAACCATGGAAATGTAATAATATAAAATTATATATCCTTATTGTTATTGGGTGATATGGGTTTATGGATGTTTACCATTGGAAATGTGACTAATGGTTGGTTGGATATTAGACCGATTCTTCTCTCCCTTGGGTGGGAAAGTCGGATACTCTAGGCTCTCCTATGCATGAAATTTTAAAGGACGGAATGATGACCATGAATCCAAGGGTATGTACATGGAATTCCATATCATGGTTGGGGTGATGAGGCATGGTGTTTTGAATCATGATGGGATATTTAGACTGATCCTCATTGTATGATGTCCTAAGACCCATGTGACCTATTGTTAAGCCTACCAGCATGGGCCAATGAAGGATTCATAGATATGTGAAACACATGAAAATGAGAAAGAAATAGTTAATTAAAATTATGTAGAATAAAGGAACCTCTTTTGTCACATGTAGGTTATAATTTTTTATACTTCTATATGCAATATTTGTGAGTAGTTATTATTATTCACACCATTGGTAGTGGCCTACTAATTTCTAATAACACACTTCTCTTTCCACAATTAGGTACCCAAGTAGACTTCATGTTTTCCTAACATGATAAGTGAAACTCCCAAAGTTATATGGATGACATGATATTTGGGGTGAAACATGGATGAGGAAACCATACTTGACATAGAGACCCATTTTGGGAATATTTTTTAGTGTCTTATTTTTTTTAGCTTTGCTATCATGACACCACTATTGATTGACATGTTTGTTTTTATAGTTGTGGGAATTTATCCATTTTCGAGAATGTATTATGTGACGCATGGTTATTGATCAGTGTTAAAATGATTTTATTTATCTAGTTTTCCACCATTTTCATACACTAGTAAATATCCTATAGTCTATTCATATACCACATTAGACCCTTATAGATAGTCAGTAGCCTCTAGATCATGGGGATGTGTGCTTGATTTATATTGGTGAATCGGTATAGGGAACCTGTAATTATTGACACCCATCCTGCGACATTAAAAAACTCATCGCCTAATAACATATCACACATTGGATACACTTCCACGCATCACCATACCTACAAGATAAAATGTTCAAGTGAACGGGATCTCATATCCGCCTCTTGCTACGATGTTTCCTCCCAAATGTGAACATGCTACCACAATACTCAGACCAATTGTATAATAATAGAACACAAAACCTTTTCACTATGATCTTTCATATAAAGTGCATTCTTCTCAAAGTAGGAATCATCTTCATGATCAATATCATCAACATCGATCACATGAGATGGATCAATGTGATAATACCAAAGTAGAAACACATGAAATAAATCATGCATAGAACTATACCACTGGGGAAGTGGAAAACGTAATTCCATAGGTCTAATCCTCTCCAAAATCTCAAATGGGCCAAAATATCTGGGCAAAAAAATGGCGTACCACCGAATACAATGGTTACCCAATCTTAGAGACAGGCAAATGAACATAAGGTCACCCATCGTAAACTAAAGAGGTCAAATAAATAAACTAATGTATAAAAATTTTCCACTTTATTACATATCTATATGCATCCAAATAAGCTAATGACATCTAATGAAAAAATCTTGGTCCGAAAAACTCTAACTCTATGGATTCCATCCAAAAAAGGGTGATCAACATCGCCCACCATAGTGAACCTTGTATGGTTCCATATGGATAGCCTCATGATAAATTTTTTTTAGGTGAACTCAAAAATAATTAAGTGTTTTTCCTAAGATCCACCAATGTCTATGACACGTTCCCTCAATATGTCCTCTAATACTTGGATTTCATGTTCTAATTACTTGTTTGACTATTTTTATGAATCTATACATAGAACAACATGAGTGCCCATTTTTTTGCAACCATTTCTCAAAGCATGAAGTAAAATATGTATCATAATCTTAAATAATATTCATAGTTACCAAATATTCTTGTATTATCTCCCAAACATATGGGTCAACCAACTTATCAATGATGAATTTGTCTCCTAAATCGATTAGATGTGTGCCACCTTTTCGAACTATCCATAATCACACAAATTACATCATTTGTATGAGGAATCCTTAGAAGTCCCACAAAAATATCCAAGGTAAAATCATCCAACATCCATTTTAAAATATAAGACAACTCTAAAACACAAGAAGGGTTTTGATGAAAAAACACCACATTCTGATAGGTGTATCATAATACCATGAAACCTACAATCTCCATTATCATTCTTGATAACCAATTCTATTTACAAACATAAAAACTAGTTTTGGTTAATCCATGATGAACCACCCTCTTCAAGGCCTAAAACTCATGCATAATATCTTATCATATACAATTATGCAAAACAACATGGCCCTAAAGCTAAATAACATCATCCCCATAAATATCTCTTTCAGGAGGTGGCACCCCACCATTGTAATAATCTATCAAATACATAAATTGGGATCCTCATACTAACACCTAGTACGTTTTCAATGATATTTATCAATAGAAAAATTATTTCTATCATCTGATCATGTTTTTCCAAAATAACTATCTCCATATCTATGACCAAGGATATCATCTTGCAGTCATTGATAAGCTCAAATTTTTTTGAGACTATGTATTGCTACTCAAAGAATCTGCAACACTTTTATCGATTTCTCTTTGTATAATCTAGTTAAAATTCAAAAAATAAAAGATTTTCTCAATTGATATATACATCATAATGTTTATATCATATTGGGAAAATATATATTTGAGATTATTTTGATCATTATAAAAAAAATGATCTCCTAAAACACAATTCATCTAGTATTTCAATGCATACACCATTGCGCATATCTCAAGATATTTTGAGTGAAAGTTAAATTACTGATGAATCTAATTCCATGAAACATATTCTAGTAATTGATCTCCTATCATCACCCTTACCCAAAGTACAATCCTAGATTAATTGTAATACAATGTACACTCTAACCCGAGTTTGGTAAAATTATAATTGGTGTTGTGGTCAAATGTTTCTTAAGGTCTTGAAAAGAATTCCCACATGGTTCAGACCTCTAAAAAAATTCACCCTTCTTAGGTATGCCTGAAAATGGTGCTTTTATATGAGAATGTTATTTTATGTAACTTCTATAATATTCTACTAAACCCATAAATATTTAGAAATTAAAAAAATTATAGGTTTCTCCTAATGCAATACTACTTGAAACATATATAGATATAAAAAACATCTTCTAAAATGATTTTCCATGACGCCAATCCTACAAATTTACCCATTCTAGGTTGGAAATAAAGAAACAGAGATAATGAACTCATGACCCACATCTAGTAGGCCCTATGTTGGTGACTATCACCAAGGGTGTACAAATCTCACAATATAAGAGAAATAAACCTGTTCAAGAAATAAGATCAGGAGATATGATAGATCAATCTCAATGATACTCCAAGACATAATGTAAATAAACCCAAAAACATCCCACATGCATGTGTAAAATAGAACTGGTACAAATAAAATGTCTCTATAGTGAAATACCTAAAAGTAAAATTAAGCAGCGAGGAAACAACTATCATGATCTGAGCTAGTAAGGTTCAAAACGGCCTGAGAATTCTCCATAGGAAGCTGAAAGAAGTTTATATACATAGTGTGAGTATAAAATTATACTCAGTAGAAAAAAAACAAAGTCTCATGTTCACATATGAAGGGGGAATACTAATGCACCAGTTAAACAATATCAGAACCAAACAGCACATAAAAAAACATATTAACCAAATCCCATAATATCTAAGGCACTCTCAAAATGTACTAAAAGTCATGTAATATAATATAATATAAATCACATCGAGGATAGGGTAACCCACACAACTTTTCGACTGATTATCTACTCTCACACCATAACAAAAAACGTCATAGCGCTCCCACATATTTTGAATCAACCACATCCCATACCACATGCAGACACGTGGGTCTCACAACACATCCTGCCGACACAGACATGTGACTGACAGACCACCAAACCAACAAAACATTGAATTCCACACCTCGCCACATCCTTCCTGAAGAATCTTGGGATGTAATTTCTTGATAGTGGGACTAGGGAAAAACACTTAGCATTCCATCCATCATTCCATCTATATGTTGGGAATGGTAGCATACCTTGTGGCTATGGTGGTGTTTTGAAAATAGTTCTCAACATGGGTGGAATGCATATCGAAATAACAATGAAAACATACACGTATGTGAATATATGATTCCAAACACTCAATCCCAACCAATGGGTTCTCAAACAAATAACATACTAAAAACAATTCTATATTTGATACTACCTCTAGATGCACAACACCACATATCAAGACACAAACCCCATTTCACATTCCCAACCAAAATTTATTTAAAAACATAAATTTTTTATTAAACAATTTATTTATCTATTTCATAAATTTCGGGGAAACAAATTAGAAAAACAAATATTAGGAAAAAATTTAAATTCATTTCAGAAGGGAAATATCTAGATCAAAAATTAATACAACTTCTCATTTCCTCTTCATTTAACACCCATTCAGGATATATCATAAATTGATCTCTTGATAAAAGATAAATCCTTCTTCATGTTATCAATGGTGAAGCACCCAAACCAATTTCTTGTATCCTTATTCATTTTCATTCCTCTAAATACATCCTACCAACTAAAAATAACCACCAACTCATAACTACATCTAGTTTGGTATTAAACCACAATGAGTTTCATTGAAATTTTTTACAAGTATACCATGCCTAGACAACCATATCCATAGATCCAACCCCCTGTGAACAATTGTACCCACCACCACATCACCACATTAACTAAGAGAAAATACATTCAGTTTTAACAATGCATCCCTCCTTTAATTTATAACTGTTAATTCATGGGTTATCACAAATACTTTGATCCTAAGGAATTAATTTATTAGAAAAATATATGTGGTTAAATTTTTCAAATAAAATAGTTCAATAGGGGAAAAAAATTTCCATAAACAATTCTATGTAAAAATAAAGACCACCAATGGCCGAAATTTTCAATGGGTAATTAGACCATAAAAAATCACAATATCACAATAAGAACATACTCCACATTTCTGAGGTCCCACATATTTATGTTAAACTAGATCAATTATATTTATTAAATTGAATTGAAATATACAGTCAAGGATAACATTCATTAACCCACACCACATGATACATAATTAAGAAATACTAAGGAAAAACCACATGGAAGAAAAATAAATTCAACACTTCCTGGTTGAACTGAAACTAGAGAGTGAATACAACATGAAATATTCCCAGGAAACACAAACCAAAATCTGAATGATGGAAAAAAATACTATGTGAATAAGGGTTGGGGCATCCCATACCATGATAAAACTAGAAGGAAGAGGAAGTGAGAACAACAATTTATCATTGGGAAGATATAAACTAGGAGATGGGTTTAAATATGTTTTCGATTTTATATTACAAGTGGATATGGTCAAGATTACATTTTAAAAAAAATTTAAAAGCGTCCTCTCTCTTATAAAGTATAAGATATGATTTAGGGGATTATAATTAGTATAAATTCCTTTAAACTAAGGAATTAAACTGATTTTACATGAAAAAAGATGTCAAAATGGAAATAATGGAAGAAGGTAGAAACACTGTGTACGATTCACCATTAGCTGACTCACCACTCGACGATGAAACACTCTCAAGCCACCATTGGATGAAGAACAAATGTATGAGACATGATAATATGAAATTTATACCACCATCTTTGAGACACTGTCAATTGAGACATCACCGAAAGAGGAACCATCAGAAGAAATGCTAGACAACATCTCTGAGACACCTTTAGGAGCAACATCACCAAATGACATTCTACCAGGCATGATGCACTATTGGTTGTGGCACTACTGGGAGAGCCATTGCCTGATGACCTACCACTAGGGATGATGCATCACTAGTCAAGGCACTACTGGGTGATCAATTTCCAGTGAGCTACCACAAGCAAGCAACCACTACGGTGAGACACTACAAAAGTGACAATGCTAGGGTGAGAAATCAACATGGTAGGACCATTGCCCTGAGACACCATTAGTGCATGGAATCACCACAATGAGACACCATTGGGATTAGATTCTTATGGAAAACATGAAAAATGAGAAATGTTCTAAAATGTGTTGAAATGAGTCACATTGACACCCCAAAACACCTCAAACACGAGATTCAAAAAAAAGGTTTGAAGAGGTCTGGGGAATTACATTATCTACCTATCAACCTATTCACTCCCTAGAGAATTCAATACCAACTCTAAATGGAAGTGTAGAAGGATCTGAATTACCATCCCTCGAGATACCTCCCAAGAATCTCGCCACACTTGAAACACTACATTCAAGAAAACACCTCTATGTTAAATGACTATTTGTAGTTCATAATCTGGAGTGGAAACTTCTAAACCTGAAACACCTCCTCCGACATATGCTAACTAGGACATATCAATTAAACCACCAAAACCATAAAACACATCATACACGAACAATAATCAAACTGTCTCAGACTCACGAATCAGGAAGTTCCATCCTTCATTTAAAGATACAATTTTCTCTTGGTGGAACAGACATTCCCACATGGGTTTAATCAGTTCATAGTTAACGCATATTGGGTAGGAATCATGTCATCCCCATATGAAATTCCAAGACACTATCACACATCACAGCACACAAATCACAAAAAGAGGGGGAAATTATCACATATAAAACATTGTTCAAATAATACGTTTCAACGAAAAAAAGAGGAAGGAAATTTTTTTAAAAAAACATGGGTACTATGCATGAATCTACATCTCTTTCTCTGTTGTACTTTCCTTCTATCCACCATGCCTCAAAAAAACAAGATAATGTTATGGTCTTCTTATGAAACACCATATCTTGACAATCTAGGATCTCTAGTTTCTGCATTGAAAATGATGTGTCGTCCTTGATATCCATGTCCCCCAAGTAAAGGACATGGTGTCATCTTGAAGATACCGACGGCGCATATAAATGTTAAATTCATTGTAGATCCTATCTAAATGGTGTGACAATTCCAAATAATATCCCGCCTCTCTAATTCACCCTTCACCTCAAAGGGTCCAACAAATCAAAGAGAAATCATACTCTCCCTTCCAAACACATGCTTCCCATGTCGTGGGGAGACATTAAAGAACAAGTGGACCCAAACCATGAATTCCAAGGTCCTCCACCTATGATCATTACAAGACTTTATCCAAATACATGTTAGACAAATAATCCACTATGCTTGATTCCTTCATCACAATGAAGTGGGCTGATTTCATTAACTGATGCGGTATCACTGAGAGTGCATCACAACATACCTATGTTCTATGTAACCTAATGGTTAAATGCATTGATATGTCTTCCCATTTAAATTCAGCATCATTCAGGGTATGTAAAAAACAACCATGGACACAATACTCGGCCTTTAACAACTACAAAACTAGACAGCATGCCACAAAATCTTCCAGTTCCCATTTCATCGCAAGCCACCGAAACTGTATCCCCAAGACACGGTACATCGTGGTGACTACTAGGTGTACCAAAAAAATGCAATCTTTGAAAATCAATAATAACTCACTTAAGCATTTTCATTGGAACAAACAACCTTCCTTGAAACAACATCCATTTTTGACTATCCTCTGACCATCCTTCCAGAGCTTTACTATGGCCAACATGATTGCACATATACAATGTATCTAGGTCCCCCACAAAGACTCTTCAACCTACTACATTAGGAAGGACTATAATATCATTTGAAATAAACAACCTTTACCACCATCCACCTTTGCATCATGGTGTAACGATGCCAACATCTCCAACACTCTCTATGCATATGTAAACTCCCAAAAAAACATCATTTTGTGGTATTCGACTCAAATAATCTGTCACAACATTTCACATTTCATGCATATATGAGATATCAAAATATTCATTCTAATGAAGCTCCATCAACCTCTGTTGTCGCAGATTCAGGTAATTCTAGGAAAAGATATAATTCAATCTCTTGCGATTTGCGAGGACAACAACTCTATCCCCAATGATGCAATTCAACAATAAAATTATCCAAAAAATGCTAACTATATATAATGGGTGGAATGGTTATTCTCCAGAGTACACAACATCCTATACCGATATGATATAACCTCTCACTGCTACATCATCCCGCATCCCAAACACATATGAGAAGGGAAAAAACACCTCAAAAATCACTCCTCCCACCAAAATCCTAGTCTTTAATTGTCAATGTTGTTAACGGGGCTACAATACGAGATAAATTTGGAAAAAACCTCAAATAATAGCCAACAAAACCAAGGAAATATTGATCCTATACCATGTTCTTGGGTTTTTTTCAAGAAACAAATGATTCATCTTCAACAAGTCTATTTCCACACTCTACTAAAACACCAAATTCCTAATACAATTCACCTCCCATGTACCAAAGATTCACATTGAAAACTTTTCATATAGTTGGATGTGTCAAAGAACCTACATGATAGTTCTATGATGCTTGATATTATCCTCTTGTGACTTGGATTTGATTAAGACATCATCCATTAATATGTCGATGAACCTATCCAAGAGCCCACAGAACATATAGTTCATAATCCCCATGAGGACAACTTGTGCATTTGTAACACTGAATGGAATGAACACAAACTCAAATTGTCCATAAGTACATCTAAAGGTAGTCTTAATGATATTTCCCTCCTCACCATCATCTATAGATATACATACCATAGACCGATTCTAGGAAACCAACATTCCCTTATTAGATGGTCGAAAAGATAGTATATCCTTGGAGGAGGGTAACCGTTCTTGATTGTCTCTGGATTCACCCTTCAAGAGTCTATACACAACCTCATACCACCATCCTTATTCTTTGAAAAATACAGTATATCAACCCATAACAGAGTACTAGGATAAATAAAAACTTTCTTCATTAAAATATCTATCTAAATACTCGACTCCCACAGGTCATAAGGTGTTATCCGATTAGGATCCATCTAAATCTAAGAAGCACTAGGTTGCAAGTCTATCCCGAACTGAACATCATGTGAAGTGGGTAAGGCAAAAAATACTCATAGAAAACATATAGTAACTACTCAGTGACCTTGGTTACCTATACCATTTTATCAACCATTGATAACACTGCTAACTCATCCAATATAGAAAGTAGGGGATTGACACACCGACTACCCACCTTACAATCCGACTCTCCATCAAAAACCACACATTGACCATCCACATCCCAAAAACCTGACACTGCTATGAAATAAGTCGATAACAATACATGTTGAATACAACTATTCGATTCCATGAATGAAATATTATGATTGCATCTATTGTGATAAGATATTCCCATGGGGCCGATGCAATCCCATAATCAATCTTCAACTTTAGAACACATCAGATATGTTGGTCTAACATCCAAATGTCATACTCAACACCAGTGGATTGAGAAGCTTCATTATGTCTATTACCAGAGCTTGGGAAAGAGAGTGAGAAGAAAAAGATTGAAAATATCATTAATCAAACAAGGTCCAAACATGGGTACTAAGTAAACTTATCATACCTCTAATAATATCTAGACCTATTGTAACTGATGCCTCTGCAATGTGAAATATACAACAACAATCTCATATTCCTCTTTATTAATGACCACTTCCAATACCTCACTTGGGTCATGGTTTAAAAGCATAGGGAACATCCGGATGTCAAAATATTCTTACTAATTAACCCCTCAGCGGAGCAAAAGCATACCGACCCTGCTATAGAAATGTTATCACCGACAACTTCTGTTGAGGCTAGTGTTGATCCTATCCACATCCCCTAAGCTGGGCTTGAGCCTCCACTGGGGAGTGGTTCTAAAGATTTCGGAATATTCCATAGAAGAAACACATCATCCCCAAGCTCATATGAATGGAACCAAGTCTAGAGGGTCTAAAGAGATGTTCTCGAGGTCAATTTTCTACATGTAAAAACCTTGAATGTATTCGTGCACCAGAACATCCATTGAAAACTATACATCTCTAAAAACTATAATAATCCCCACTCATGGTAATCCTCCTCATGAGTGCATCAACACAATCAACTCCACATTATTTTTAACCTCTGGATATGTTGGAAACATGAATTGAGTAACAACATACATTGTATAAGGATAGAGTGCCTTCATTAGACTTCTCACAAGTGACTCTTCACTCAGAAGAAGAAATTAGAAAATATATAAGAGGTCCTTGAACATCATCCCCAGCTCCCGAACTGACATACTCCCCTATTTATGGGAGAGAAAATTATTCCTTTTATCATCAATCAAGGTTTACTAAAGGAAATATAGTCGAAACTCCTTCAGGATATCAACGCATAGAAATTCTTCCTCCTTCTATTCCCCCAAAACAAACATCCAACACTAACATACATCACCCCACATTTGAATGACAAGAAAAGGGACCAAGTAACCTAGAAGGGCTTGGATCAAACTGAAGGAAATCTATATCTCCTATATCCAACTACCCATACCCATATTTGAAACACTCCCCCATACTTTCATAATGTCTATCACTGAAATGAACACAACATTTTTAGTCATTGATCATCTTCCTCGACATGATCAACCTAACAACAATCAACTGGATCATCCTACTAAACCTCTCTTATCTAATCCACATGTGAATGATAATAAGATTCCATATCAAAAATCTAAATAAGGATTTCATAATCCCAAGTAGTATGTAATTTTATTAATATTTATTTCATTTCATTTCGTTAATGTTATACCTTGGATCCCCCACATAAAACCCAATTCAGTCAAGAACACAATTCATTATTATATGTATACCTTTCTA